>CM057451.1:316925000-317562083 GCA_016271365.2 Neoceratodus forsteri
GAGATGGACAGGCATTGGGGTATGCGTTTGGGTCATCGCCCATAACGTTCATGCCATTTCACTTCACCCTATCCTGCAGACACTGACAATTGTTGAGATGTGCCTAGGGGTGTTCAACTTTACAGTCACCCCATTCCATAAGGACACACGCTGAAATGGGTGCAATATAGGAAAATGGGGTGAACTGTGGGGCCAAAGAGTCCAAGACACACCTCAATGCCTGTCACTGGCTGCGGGGTGGTGGGGTAGAGGTGGAATGTCATGAGCATTACAGTCGGCAATCAAAAGGCACACCCTAATGCCTGTCATTCTGTACAGGGTGGGATGTTATGGTTAGAGCCCTAATGCCCCAGGTGTTTGTTTGTATTTGCACTACATATTTTCAACATGGCCTTTTTGTGACCCCCACCTCATGAAAGCATTTGGGACCTCTTCTCATGAACAGTGGCACTGTGATTTCATTAACGTGTCCTGAACATTGAGTTCCCACAGTGACCGTGCCATTCTGAGTCAGATGTATGAAAACACATATTGGGCAGGATGTGAAGAATGACAGCTGTACCATTCATAGGGAGGTGTGAAGAGATGGCAATATTGAAAATGTGTACTGAAAATATTAAAAATACACAAACTTCCGGGCTTACATGGAAATTGTGCAACGCATGCATGTAACACTGTCATTTAGTGGAATTTTTTCTCCAAATTTTCAACATAGGCATTTTGTGACCTCTGCTCAAAAACAGTGACACCATGATTTTTTTTTTACTCTGTCCCGAATACTGACTTCCCACAGCGACCGTGCTGTTCTGCACCAGAAGTGTGAAAACACCACGTGAAAAATGACAGCTGTACTGTTCATAAGGAGGTGAGGAAAAATGTCAATGTTGAAAATCTGGAGTGAAAATATTACAAATTCGCAAAGTTATGAGCGTGTGTGGAAACTGCACAACACATGTTCATAATACAGTTGTTTTATGGACTTTCATAATCAAATTTTCAACATAGGCATTTTAGGACCTCTGCTCATGAACAGTGTCACTGTGATTTTCTTAATGTGTTCTGAACACTGATTTCCCACAGAGACCACACTATCCTGCGCCAGAAGTGAGAAAACACATTTTGGTCAAGATGTGAAAAATGACAGCTGTACTGTTCATAAGGAGGTGTGAAAAAATGCCAATGTTGAAAATCTGGAGTGAAAATATTACAAATTTGCGAAGTTACGAGCGTGCATGGAAAGTGCACAATGCACGCTCATAAAACTGTCATTTTTTTGATTTATTTCACCAAATTTGCAACATAGGCTTTTTGAGAGCCCACCTCATGAACTCTGGCACTGTCATTTCATTTATCAGTCCTGAAAGGTCATTCAGTGCAGTGACTGCAAAATCACCTTTCGGGATGAAATAATGCCATGACAGTGGCCGAATTCATGAGGAGGGGTCCTAATAACCCCATGTTGAACATTTGGTGCCAAAATTCAAAAAAAATGCCTGAGATATGCACCAAAGTTGAAAAAACCCTATTTATGTTATTATACAGCTTCCTGGCATTTCTTCAGTTTGCAGTCGGCTTTGAAGAGTGCAGATGTGTTTCTGGTCCATCGAAGATCGTCGTGCCAGGCTCCAGAGGTAAGTATGGCGTGAGGGGGGTGTGGGGAGGTAGGGTGCACAGTGGGTGGGTGCAGGTTGGGGGAGGCAATGGCTACCGAGATGGGATCATTTATTTTCTTTCAGGGAGAAGAAACAAAACAAAAAGACGTTGTGGGAAGGTTTCATTTTTTTCAGGCTTGCTTTCAGCACATTGGGGTGGCCTCCCAGTGTGCCACCTGCCTTTTTTTGGGTAGAGGGACTTAAGCTGATAGGGATTGGGCCCCTTGTCAGCAAAGAATGATTGTTTGGGGGGGTATGATGTTGAGGGGGATTAGGCACCCCCTCAGCACACAAAAAATGGGGGAGGGGTTACATTATGCCGATGGGGAGTGGCCTCCCCCATCAGCAAATATATAGAGTCGGGGGCATGCCAATAGAGAGATTGGCCACTGCTGTAGGCTTTCATGGGGCTGTGAGGTGGTGACAAGCTGCCACCATGTTTACAAAAAATGTTACACTAGGCAAGGTACCACCCTGCAATGATGGGTCGCTCCCTCGTTGTAGCAGAATGGCTGATGCTGCAATGATGAGGTGGCCACTCATTGCAGCGGTGAAATCATTTCAACTTGGTGGCACTTTTGGAAACCAATGTCATCAGCACAGTGTGCCTGCATTGGTCCACCAGTGGCAAGCCCTCTAATGCAGTGCTTCCATTGGCTGCCACAGTGTCACACCTCCACAACCAGCTTCTCTCCTAATCTGCCACACAATGTTTCTTGTGCATGCGCTCAAGCAAACATAAAAACATACAATACACAGATGATTATGCATGGATGCATGTGGAGGTGAAGGTGTTAATTTCACTAACTGAAGTTAGTGGCAGAGTAAGCCACAAGGTCAAAGGTTGAGTGACATATCCTGCCCCTAACTTCAAAATATGGAATTACCACTGGGTTCATCAACATACACACACACACACACACACACACATATGCACACACACACAGCCTAATGAGTTATATTAAATGGTTGGAAGGAAACATGTTTAGAATATTGAGTACAGAAGAAAAAAGAGCATATACATTAATTTAGTTCTGTTCTGATTGATGGTAGCTCCAGTTCTGTTATCCTGTGCCGTTGGTTGTGCCTCCAGCCCAGGTTGTCTCTCTGCTCTGCTTCTCTTGACTGACTGCTTGCTTAATCTGCTTCAGTAATGGAAGTACTGTCTGCTACTGTGAGCTTTCTGAAGCATTTATGCTTTCCTCTTGAGACATGTTCTTTTTTTACAGTAAGTGAATATAGTTGTTTGAAGACTTACAATGTGTGAGTTGCTAGAGTGACTGTTAAGTTGTGTGCTAAAATGTGACATATTTTTCTCAAAGGGTTACTGTTTATTTGAACTGAATGGGTAATGTAACAATGTTTCAGGGATTCATGGATATTAGATCTGCTTGTTTGTTTCTTTCTGTAGGACTGTGCTATGGATACATGTGATTTGCTTGTTGCTGGGGACAATCCCTATGAGGTTTCCCTCAAAACTATTATGGTAATATGCAGTAGTATCCATGATACTCTCTTTTTTTCAGTCTAAATTTGGATGGGAGTAGTTGTGATTTGCACTTTATTTGAACTTTTTCTTGGCAGTTAATGTTGTTTCTTCTCTACCCTTGAGCAGATGCCAGCCACCTCAGCACCATATCCCTGATGTTCCACCAGGATTTACTAACACACACAGGTGGCATGGCCTGGGTGTTCTTTAGGTCCAGGGCTACTGGGTGGCTAGAAGTCAGAGGCCCCCAGGAATCCATTTTTCTCCCATATTTCTCCATTGCCCTGCTGAAGAGTGGATGTGGAAGGACACCCAGATGTCCCCTCTTGTACTACCATATGTAGGAAGTCATCAGCTTAACAGTCCCTGGCTGCCAGGCTCTGTAACCCTCCCTGGGAGAGGAGACAATCTCTAGGATTATCTATCCTCTCCTGCCCCAGTCAACCCCTGGTGTCCCAGGTTCACTCCTGAATACAGATGTGCGAAATTGAAAAATTTCACCTAGCAAAATAGTTTGCGTAATTTCCACATTACATGAAATGTTTCACCTAGGTGAAACATAATTTCATCTCTGATTTCACTTTGGTGTAATGTGAAATTTCACCCAATTTTGCAGCTTTTGCTTTTGAGTGAGGTGAAATTTTTTAAAATTGCACTGAATTAGGCCAGCGAGATTGCAATGCATTGTGGGTAAATAGCTGAAATATCACATGCAGTCTGTTTCCTTCACAGTATATTGCCTGTTGAGTTGGACAGCAGTTCAGCGTGGCATATCACAGTCAATAACCCCTTCCAAAGCTTCTTTGTTTGTGATTTTTGAGAGTTAATTGCTCCCAAAATCTCAATTTAGTTCCTAGTGCTGCTAGTGAACCTTTTTTTTTTGGTTTGGTATCTTTGGATACTACTTAGTTAAACTTAGGTAGTGTTTTCAGTTTTCTCTGTGTCTGTGAGGGACTTGAGTAGGGGAAGGTCGACCGTGTGTGTGTGGGGGGGTGTGCGTGTGTGTGTGCACGTGAAAGCAGATCAGGCTAGTTCCTAATATTTGACAGATTTTTTACAAGCTGTAAGTGAGTTTCTGTAATTTCTTTTAAGTCTTAATATTTTTGTTGGTGTGCTACTTATTTGTTATATATTTTTTACATATTGACCCATTTTTGGGTAACTTTAACTGAACAGTTACTCATTCTGAATAGTTCTGTTCCTGTTTCCCTTTGCTTAATCACTTGTGTGCTTTATTTTTTTTATTGGAATTATTTGTGTACATTGACCACTTGACTTGTTCATATCCTGTTACACTGCATTGTTGAATTGCTCACAGAAATTAAAATTGTGATCTAGCCTCTGCATTGCAATGTTCCTGTTTTTTTATTTAATTTGCTTACCATACTAACCCTTTCCTCCCTGTTACACCACTGGTGTTTACTACCTAACCCTACTATATATAGGGGCATGTTAGGCAGTGGCATCACCACAGTTAGGCCTGAAAACCACTTGAAACAGTGCGGAAAACAGCAGATTTGGGTCCTGGTGGTGGATGTGAATCATGTAACTACATGTCTGACACCTGATTTCTGTCGGAATGTACTGTAACATTTTTTGGGAAACATTTCTGGACTTGTTGGGCATGTTAGGCAGTGGCACCACCATGGTTAGGCCTGAAAACCATTTGAAACAGTGCAGAAAACAGCAGATTTGGGTCCTGATGGTGGATGTGAACCATGTAACTGCATGTATGACACCTGATTTCTGTCTGAATGTACTGTAAAATTTTTTGGAAGAAGTTTCTGGACTTCTGGGCCATGTTAGGCAGTGGCAACACCAAAATTAGGCCTTAAACCATTGGTAAACAGTGGGCCAAACATCATGTTTTGATCTGGGTGGAAGGTGTACAACATATTACAACATGACAGTGACCTGATTTCGGTCTGAATTTTAAAACATTTTTTGGGAAACATTCTGGGACATGTGGAGCATGTTAGGCAGTGGCACCACCACGGTTAGGCATGAAAGCCATTTGAAACAGTGCAAAAAATAGCATATTTGGGTCCTGGTGGTGGATGTGAACCTGTAACTGCATGTCTGACACCTGATTTATGTCTGAATTTACTGTAACATTTTTTTGGGAAACATTTTGGGAATTCTGGCCTTCTGGGGCATGTTGTCAGTGCCAGCACCAGATGTGTTACATCTTCGTAATGTTATATGCAACAATAAGCGATGCAACATTACATAGCATTGTGAAACAGTTTTTTAATAGACATAATACTTGACATTTGTGGATAGGAGGAGGAAACATGTTAAAGAGCGGATGAAGCCTTCAGTATAACTTTAACAAAACATAACACTGATCAACAATTCAGTTGCATTCCTCATATATGGAATTTGCAAAGGAAAGGCCAGCACCAGTTGAAAGCTGTGGGCCATTAGAACCCTGTGCACAGAGTCTGTATTTTTTGAATTCAAATACCTCGTGTGAGTTGCTTTGACTCAAAGTATGAAGTAATCACCACAAGCACATATCCATAAAGTGCTCTTTCTTTATTACAGTGTGGCATGCAAACAATGTAGAAAATGCTCCCATGTAACTCAGATAAAAAAAACACCCGCTCCCTCAAGTCACCATACTTCATGATACATATATGGAATGATGGGGGAGTGGGCGTTTTTAACTTGGTTATATGGAAGCACTTTTTATATTGTTTACTTGCCACACTAGAGAACTGAATAAAGAACAAGCACCTTATGGACATGTGCTGTGGTGAGTACATCTAATTTTGAGCTGAAACAACTCACACAAGGTATTTGAATTCCATAAAAATACACACTAGTCTGTACACAAGGCCCAGATGGCCAACAGCCTTCGGCAGGAGCCGGCAATTCATTTACAAACTCAATATATAGGGAATGCAACTGCATTACACATCATTATGTTGTTAAAAGGACTCTTGTAGGTGTAACCAGCTCTAAGAAGTAACACACACCACAAATAACAAGGGAATAAGGTGTTTATTAGGGGAGAGGTACATGGACACAGTACAGAATAAGCATAACATATGACAGGTAGGATCTGGAGGACAAGGGTAATACAACAATGAGCGGGGAGAACTAATGGAGAAAGAACAAGAAAAGGGATTGAATTCTATAGGGAGCATAAGACAGTAACAAACATAACAGCAATGGTCAATAAAATTATTTTACACACAAAATAAAGAAGCAAGAGGACTTAAGGAATGGATGTAGATTAAAGAAGACAGAATAGGTGGAAAAGACTTACATAAAAGAGCTGAGCTGGGACTTCCGGTGACGTCACTGAGATGATTAGACACTAACTCGGAGAGCTCCATTACTGCCCCAGTTAAAATAGATTAAATATTTGTCTACAGCATTCCGAAGTTCGATTTTGATGGGTCCCATAATTGCCGATTATGGCAGGGAAAGCGTCGAAAACAAGAAAGCATAAATTCACAGCCTCACAAGGTAAATTACAACAAATGAATATCGGCGAGGCGTTAGAGGCCCACACTGGCCTGCCTCCATGTCGGCGGCTTCCCTCTGAATCATCCATGAAAATGGATCTTAATGAACCAGGGATGAAGGAGGATGCTGCACAGACTTTAAAACAAATATTGAGCACAGTTAATAAAATAGACTCAGCCCTTACATACATAGAAACATAGAAACATAGAATTTGACGACAGATAAGGACCACTTGGCCCACCCAGTCTGCCCATTTCCCTACCTACCTACTGGATAAGCTGCAGATCCTAGTTAACCAGCAGCCTACTTCTTCCTACCCCCCAACCCCTAGAATGGCCTTATGACTGTCCCATGCATGCTTGAATTCCACCACTGATTTTGACTCCACAACCTCCTCTTGGAAGGCTGTCCATGCATCCACAACCTCTCTGTGAAAAAATACTTCTTTAAATTACCTCTGAACCGCCTCCATCTTCAAATTGTGCCCTTGTTCTTGCACACCTCTTTTTTGAAAGATACTACCCTCTTGGACTTTGTTGATTCCCTTGAGGGTACTTGAATGTTTCTATCATGTCCCCCCTCTCCTTCCTTTCCTCGAGACTATACATATTAAGCTCCTTTCGTCTCTCTTCATATGTCTTCCAGTGCAGACCCTGTACCATTTTAGTTGCCCTCCTCTGGACAGCTTCCATTCTGTCTATGTCTTTGCAGAGATTGGGTCTCCAGAACTGCACACAGTACTCAGATGGGGTCTCACCAGCTGTCTGTACAGAGGAATAATAACTTCCTGTTTTCTACTGGTGATGCCTCTCCTATGCATCCCAGTATCCCCCCAACCCTCCTTGCTGCCCTCTCAC
Source organism: Neoceratodus forsteri (assembly GCA_016271365.2). Lineage (NCBI taxonomy): Eukaryota > Metazoa > Chordata > Ceratodontiformes > Ceratodontidae > Neoceratodus > Neoceratodus forsteri. Next base: position 316,932,476 of record CM057451.1, read on the forward strand.
ATTGCTTGCCAGCTTTAGGTCATCTGATATGACTACCCCAGGTCCCTTTCCATTTTTGTTGTTGTTAGTATCTCACCCCCCATTGTGTACTCTTCCCCTGGGTTTTTGTTTCCCAGGTGCATTACCTTGCACTTCTTAGCATTGAACCTAAGCTGCCATACATTTGACCATTCCTCTAACCTTGCCAAGTCCCTTCTCATCCTTTCCACCCCACCTTGTGCATCAACTCTGTTGCAGATCTTTGTGTCATCTGCAAAGAGACATACTTTTCCTTCCAGTCCCTCTGCAATGTAAGCTTATAAGACATTGAAGAGGACGATCTAATACTGAACCCTCGCGGTACCCACTAGTAACCCTCCTTTCTTCTGAGTGGACTCCATTTACTATTACTCTATGGGTCCTATTCTCCAGCCAATTCTTTACCCAGGCTGTCATCTTGGGACCCACTCCCAGGCTGGCTAACTTGTATATTAATCTTTTGTGTGGGACTGTGTCAGATACCTTGCTAAAGTCTAGGTAGGCCATGTCCACAGCCCCTCCCTGATCTACTACTTTGGTCACCCAGTCAAAGAAATCTATCAGATTCATCTGGCATGACCTCCCTGCTGTGAATCCATGCTGCCTAGGGTCCTGTGTCCCTCTGGCCTCTAGATACTCGACAATTCTTTCCTTCAGAAGTGATTCCATCATTTTCCCTATCACTGAGGTTAAACTAACAGGTCTGTAGTTTCCTGCTTCTGCCTTGCTCCCACTTTTGTGAAGGGGAATCACATCTTCTCTCCTCCAGTCCTCGGGTACCACCCCATCCTCCCATGATTTGTTAAAAAGGGTAGTCAGTGGTGTCACTAGTTCTACCCTTAGTCCTTTTAGAATTCTGGGATGAATCCCATCAGGCCCCATTGCTTTGTCCACCTTCAGTTTTAAGAGTTCTTTCAGAACCCTTTCTTCTGTAAATGGGCTGGTATCAACTTCTGCATCTAGAGTGTTTCTACTGCTTGTTTTATGTACCTCCCCCTCTTCATTTGTAAATACTGAGCAAAAATATTTGCTTAGTATCTCTGCCTTTTCACAGTCTCCCTCTGCCCACCTCCCTCCCTTTATTAAGCCTCACTATCCCTCCTTGGTCTTCCTTCACTCCCTGATGTACCTATAAAGGTTTTATCCCCTTCTTAACTGAGTTAGCTATCTTTTCCTCAGTTTGGGCCTTTGCTGTTCTGACTGCCTTCCAGCCTCCTTTGCTTTAACTGATACTGTTCTCTGTCCTGCTCCTTCTGTGATTCCTTGTACTTCCTGAATGCTTTCTTTTCTCTTGAACCGTCACTGCCACTTCCTTTGAGAACCACAGTGGTTTCTTACGTTGTTTTGTTTTGTTTATTTGCTTCACACAAAGGCTCGTTACCTCTGTGATGGCAGTGTTTATTATTCCCCATTGTTCTTCCATCCCTCCTTCCTGCCCATTTGCTAGTGCATTCCTTAGGCACTCATCCATTTTGGCAAAGTCAGCCCTCCTAAAGTCCAGTACTTTTGCCTTTGTCTTACTGATTTGAAACAAGATGTGCGAACTCTGGACCAAAAAGTTTCTGCTAATGCCATGAGGGTGGTAGAGTTAATGGAAGCCCAAGTTGCAACCAACAGACTCCTGCTATGTCTTCTATAATGGGAACAGGAGACTCAAAGCAAGTTGGAGGACCTAGAGAATAGGTTGCAACCAAATAATTTTTGAATTCACGACATACCAGGCGACACAAAGAGGATATGCCATAACTGGGTTTCCACTTCAGAAGCACCCACTCTGGGCCACTCTAGCAAGACCTCCAGACCTGAACATGGATATAGATAGGGCACACAAGTCTTTAATTGCCAGGCCCTCAGATCCAGCTGCAAGACCACGATCATTCGTTATCCATATGGTACACTACCAAACCAGGGAGTGGATACTATGTGAAGCATGGAGGCAAAATGATCTAAAATATCATGAAGCTCTCATCTTCTTCGATCAAGATTTCTCCTCAATGTTACAGGCAGTTTTGTGCCCAGCCTTAGACCATTTGTCGTGGCAAGCCACCATTAACAAAGCAGCATCTAGGAAGTTGAGGGTCCTGGTGCAGGAATGGGGCCTGGTTGATGTGTGGAGAAACTTTAACAAAAAAGAAAAATATTATACTTACTATTCCCCTGCACAACAGTCATACTTGCATATAGATATCTTTTTTACCCAAAAAAACAACATAAGTGAATGCTCAGCCCCCCGCATACTTTCTTCCACGCTATCCGACCATGTACCCATTACGGTTAGATTATCCTGGGGTCATGAAACTAGAAGAACAATGTGGAGACTGAATGTTTCCCTGCTGAATGATAGAAATTTTATTCAGCAGGTTTCCCAGGCCTTCCAAGACCTCACAATAGACTCACCTATGGTTGACTGTTCTCCCCTAACATGGTGGGACACAATGAAAGCAGTAATAAGGGGACAAATTATTAGTTTTGCAGCAGGGAAAAAATGGGTACAAAATAAAAGAGTAATGGAACTAAAAGCTAAACTTGCAGTGATATAGACTCAGCACAAAATAACCCTGGGGAACAGAAAGCTGTGGATAGAACTAACCAAAACCAGAGAGGAGTTGCAAAAATTAGAGCATAGGATGGTGGAGGGAATCCTGCACTTCTCTAACCAGAAGTACTTTGAGGGTGGGCCAAAAGCCACTAAATTACTGGCTGTGAGGCTTCAAAATGCACAGGCTAACAGACACTTACAGTGTCTCAAAAATAAGTACAAACCTAATGAGGTTTTGAGGAAGCCCCAGGAAATAGCATCAAAATTCCTACAATACTATAAAGAACTCTATTCTGAGGACAAATCCCCTCAAAAGGCTCAAGACAGAGCAGCACAGTTCCTACAGGGACTGGGTCTACCAAAATTATCAGTGGAAGTGCAGCAGGCACTCTCAGCTCAATAATGGAACAAAAATCAAATCCATAATAACTCAGCTACCTGCCGGTAAATCACCAGGTCCAGATGGCTTCCCAGCAAAATTTTATAAACATTTTAGGAAAATGTTGGTTCCCACCTTGGTTAAGGTAATGAACTCTGCACTGGAGGAAAATAAGCTCCCCCAGTCTTGGACCTGTGCCCTGATCACAGTGATCCCAAACCAGGAAAACCTGAATCATTATGTGAATCATACAGACCTATATCCCTGTTAAATCGGGATTTTAAACTCATCACAAATGTGTTGGCCAGAAGATTACAAAATTACATAGAAAATGAAATACATCCAGACCAGACGGGATTTATTCCCCATAGACACCTTTCAGATAACATTAGAAGATTATTGAATGTTATTACGAATCAACAATGCACAGACACGTCCCATGTTGCCCTATTTTTAGATGCAGAAAAGGCTTTTGATTGCCTCAACTGGGCTTTCATGAAAGAAATTCTCCTGCAGATGGGGATTAATGGGAATTTTTTGAAATGGGTCTTACTGGCCTACCAAAACCCCACAGCAAGAGTCCAAGTCAATGGGACCCTGTCAGAGTCCTTTGAGATACAGAGAGGTACCCATCAGGGATGTCCTCTGTCCCCACTGCTGTTTGCACTTAGTATCGAACCCCTGGCACAGGCCATTAGAAGGGACATGACAATAGAGGGTGCAAATTGGAAAAGTCATTAAAAAGGTATCAATGTATGCAGATGACACCCTGGTTTACTTGAACAACCTGGAGGGTTCATTACCCCCACTTTTGGACTTGTTAAACTCCTTTGGTAAAATGGCAGGATTTAAGGTGAACCAGGACAAGTCATAAATGTTGCTCATAAAAGGCAAGAAGCAGCCAGTGGGTGATCCCAATATACCATTTACCTTGGCCAAAAACAAAATTAGGTACTTGGGTATCCAAATTACGACCAGGACCTCAAAACTGTGTGACGTTAACTATGAGGAACTTAAAAAACAAATCTTTGCTGATATAAATCAGTGGAATCTCTTACCCCTATTGTTTACAAATAGGATAGAATATATTAAAATGAAAATTTTACCATGCTATATATTCCTGTTCACTAATTTACCTATCCCCTTTCCAAAGAGAGACTGGAGGGAACTTAAACACAAGCTCACAAACTTTATATGGGCAGGTAGATGACCGAGGAAAAGATGGGCCCTTTTAATGGAAGCCAGGGACAGAGGAGGTATGGGAGTACCTAATATCTACAATTACTACTTCGCTGCACAGACACTACCAATAGTGAGGATGTTCAATAAAGAGTACAAAGGAGGTTGGAACCTTATAGAAGGAAATGCCCATCCCCACATTCCAATTAATATTCTCCCCTGGGTGACATTAACAAGGGACCTTAAAGGGATCAATAATCCTTGGATGAGGCACTGTTTAGCTGTGTGGATCCAGGCAAGACTAACCTGAGAACTACCCAGGCCAGTTTGGACACACATACCCCTCATGTATCTTCCCAACTTCCCCACAGCCAGGAAGCATCACTGTTTTAAAAGCTGGGCAGACAAAGGTCTTAAATACCTAGTACAATTTATGCAGGAAAATATTGCTAAAAGTTTTAGGGATATGCAACAGGAGTTTAATCTTCCTAAAAGTGAATTTTTCAAATATCTTCAATGTAGACACTATGTCTACAGTGAAGTGGGAGTGACAAATGTCACCAGCCTGGTACTACAACCACTAAACATGATCTATCAGAAAAGTAGAATGGGAGACTTAAGAGGCTACATCTCTGCGGTATATAAAGCCCTACATTCCCTGTGACCCAAAACATCATGCAGAAGTGGCAAGAGGAATTAAATAATTCCTTATCAGAGGGGGAATGGGGTAGAATCTGGATGGGAGTATGTAAAACAACGAGCTCCCCAGTGTTGAGGGAACATAGGTGGAAGTTGGTATCAAGATTTTTTATTACCCCTGTAATGTCAGTACATTATTCCACGTCTGCCACCAAGAAGTGTTGGAGAAATTGTGGGGGAAAGGGTACGTACACACATATATTTTGGGATGCCCAGGCATTGCAGACTTCTGGAGAGAGATCTCGCAGGCATTAAAATAATTTTTTCAATGCAAAGTCCTCCCACAGGAACTAATCTGTTGCTTGGTCTCCCCACAGAAGGGAAATGTACCAGTAACCAGAGATACATTTTCTTACTTTTGGTGGCGGCAGCTTCGAAGGTGATCACTCAGCACTGGCTCACCAGGCATCGACTTACTCTAAACCACTGGAGGAGTAATGCAGAACAGATAAAAGAGATAGAAGGGGTAATAGCCTGTCAACAGCTTGCCACGGAGAAGTTTAACTCATGTTGGCTTCCTTTCTATGATTATATTGAAAATGAAGGAATATCTGTTTTGGAACAGCAACAGCCTCCCTGGTGAAAAGTAAAATACCCTCCCCCATATATAAAAAAATGAGGAGGTTTGTTTCACTATTCAAAACAGGCCCAATATATAACTTTAGACAGCTACAAAAATGAATAATCAATTTGCTGACTTAACAAAATAGTCAATAAACTGTTGTGAGAAATAACATACCTGACTCCAATCAGTTTACAGTTAATTATTTTTTATTTAAGGTTTTTTCATTTTCTTTCTTGAATATATTGTTAATGTGACCAAAAGCTATTAATGGAATTGATTAGCTCGGTGTAGGATTCACAGATATATTTTGGTTTTATTGATGTTTCCCTCCTGGACAAGAAATAATGGGAAATGAACTGGCGGGATAAAAATGCCCTTGTCTCTCTGCTCAAGTTCTTTTACCTGTGAATTATGGGGGGAAAAATCAACTAGCAATATATATTTTCTGTACAAGAACTTATAGATTATGGTTACATGTTTTGTATTGTGATATGATGTGATCCATGTTTGCACTCTAATTAATAAATAAAATCTTCTAAGTTCAAAAAAACAAGAGGACAGAATAGCTTTTTTTTTGTTTTTATTTTTTTATAGGGGGAACAGACAAACAACAGAATGGAAGATAGAAAAATTAAAACAAAAAAGGCAAATTAATTTGTGTTGCCACATTAAGTGTCAATGGGGCCACCGTGGAGGTCAGACAGGATGCCCATGATTTTGTCAACATCACACTGCAGTTTAGAAATCTTCCCCCACCCCCAGCATCACTAAATTCCTGTCTGAAATCATTTCACTCCTGTCGGAGATGCTGGACTTCAGATAGGACAGCTGATAATTCTGCATGTGTCACTGGCACTGCTGGCAGGGCAGGGGCTGCCTGTGCTGCTGGTTTTGGACAGGGGAGCCCTGAAAGGGTCTTGATGTTACTGACTGCTGCTGTTTTCTGGTACGGCGAGCATGGCGAGGATGTTTAATTGATCCAGCCATGCCTCCCTCCTGCTCACCCCCTTCAGTGCACACACCCACACTGCTCCCCACAGCTGCACTTGATGATGTCCCCACCTCCAGCAATTTGAGATCCCATTGCAGCAGGTGGTGGTGGACCATGTGACTACACTGTTGTCTCGAAGTGGGATCCACACTTTGCTCGACGCATAGATTGCAGGTGACCACTGGGTCATCAACTGATATTAAGTAAAAAAAAATCCCAGACAGGAGAACTTCAGAGATGGCAAAGCCATGGGGGGGGGGGGTCTGCAGATAATGCCCCAGCCACTGAATCCTCCAGCTGCTCAAGAGGAGGCATGGTCTCCTGTTGCCTGAGTGGAGGAACAGTATTCTCCTGGTGCTAGGGAGGGGGCACTGGCTCCAACTGCTGCTGCTGCAGTGGAGGGGCCATGGTCTCCTCCAGCTGCTGGGCAGAGGCACAGTTTGCTGCTGGGTGCTGGTGCTGGAGTCAGTAGCCCCCTGCTGTGACATTTCTTTTGTGATGGTTAGCTGAAATGCGCATACAGATGCCCCACTGTCTTCTCCCTTCTCCATTATGTCCACATTCCACAGACACCACCAATTCAAACGACAACAAAAAAAAGAAACAAGAGATAGAGACTCAGAGAGAGCTGTGGGGGGGGGAGAATCACACACACGCAATCACACACACACAAACACAATCACCAGGTACTAAAATATGAGCTATGACAAAGACAAACAAGAAAAAGTTAGACAGAAATTGCACAAATGAGGCAATTTAAGTGTAAAAGTGCACTCTGCAGTCACATGGAGTAGAAATGCTCCCTGCTTCCTTGAGACATACAGCACAGGAAATGAACCACTCACTTTCTCCCTGTTTAGACTCAACCATGTGACCACCAGCAGAGTGAAAAGCCTAATTTCACCTAATTTTGACTTGCATGCGCAGGCGAAATTTGAGGGAAAATTTTCACCAGCAAAATCTCACCAAAAGCCATAATTATGTGAAATATTTCACTGGGTGAAATCGGTGATTTCTCCATAATTTTGCCAGTGAAATAAAATTTTGCTGCATCTCTACTCCTGAACCCATATTGCCAGTGTGGCAGCAGGAGAGGTGTACGTTCCTCAGCCCTCCATGCCACTGGGCTCACTTTCTATGTGAATTTTAATGTGGATTGTGAGGCCAACAATGGCTTTTGTAATATTTTAGATGTATATGTCCTTTTTCTGTACAAATGTTTCATAATGATAACTGTGCACAAAGGGCCCTGTGTACATAGGAACCATGGCCTGGCCCAATGCTGGATATGCTTCACCTGGCTAGTGTCAGGTGAGGTGTTCAATATGCCCTCCAGAGGGCTGCCATAACAAGTGCACATCTCCCTGACTGGCATCCATGGGACCCCATGCCACCCAGAAGCCAAGGAACTCAGCCTCCTCCATACCATAGAGGGTAGGGGAATAGATGTTGGCAGCTGGACACTGTTTGCAGGTTACTGATAAGGCACGGGTATGTGATGGGGAATGCAGCAGTCTCTATATGGGCTGCTGTATTTCATGATTCCCTGCTCCCATGGAGCAGAAGATCTATTGCAGGACTATCTGGGACTTCCAATTGGATGCACATGGTCTGCCCCAGGTCCATTCCCCAGCTGACCCAGCCTGAAGTGAGGAACTACACAGTCACACATCAGGCTGATGGGTTCATGGCATCTGGCCCTGTGCATATTGCAGGGTCCAGGTACCTGGCATGCAGTTGCTCAGTCTGGTATGTGCCATCACTGGCATGTACTGGGCACCATAGTGCCTAGGGCCCAATATGAGTGTTTTATGTATGTCATATAATAATCAATATGGTTGTCCCTTTCCTATGAAATGTTCTTACATAGTCAAAGTCTGAATTACATCTTCCTGAATTTCATGTTCATGGCTGTAGTAAAGATTGATTGATTGTAATGCTGTAGGCAGGTACTTTAACTTTGGTTTTGCAGGCAAGGAGCAGTATGTGTGACATGAGGTAATGGTTAACAGATGACTGACCTCAATTAACACTGTGGGCTCAATTCTTAAGACTCCGAATGTGACTAAAGGTGCCTACATCAAACATAAATGACCCAAGGGACACCTTGCATCACAACTTGCAGAGTTTGTGATTCTGAATGAGCAGCTGTGGCACAAAGGGGACTCTGTGAACCAGACTGGCCAGTGGTCTAAGTGATCTAAGGGCCCTTACACCACCCTAGAGCCTTGGCAGGGTAGGAGGGAACATGTACCGCTGCCTGCCTGTGGTATACCACACCCCCACTGCACCCAGAAGACTCACAATTAATGGTGTGGTGCCCACAGGACCCCCCCATAGTTCCAGGCATATGGTGGCCACCACCGGCTGGATGGCACAGACATAGCTGCATCCTGCAATTTCCCCTTCTTGGACCAATTGGCATCCCCCTGGAACCCATCCATGCCCTACCTGCCTTCTCCATCCCCCATCCTGCCCTACTTAACACTTCCAGCCTCCAGGCTGGTCCCCATTACTGGGTGCCAAGTCCACCCTACTGTCCCGCAGCTTGTGGTTAACCTCTCCCATGTGCCTTGCTTTTAGTGCCCCAAGCTGTGGAACTTTGGCACCAGGACCCCACCCATTTGTGAATTGTGTGTAGGATCCCTGGCGCACTGATGATTGGTGCAAGTTGCTGTTGACACAGCATGCAATGACCTTTGTGACTCAAACCCAATGTTATTCACTGCGGTGATAGCACTCAGCAAATACTAGTGTTTTATTGACAAGTAAATCATACTTCATTCACTGTGTGACATCTTTGAAGTAGATAGGGGATAATAGGGGGTCAACCATGTAATATAAAGCAATAGAATATACGAATGTGAAACCTCCTAGGTAATAATAAAACAATAAAGCATATTGATAATATAGAGAATAATGGATGGGTAGGTGGTTATAATGAGGATTTTACACCCCCCAAGGGGAGGGATGCCATATGAACCTCAAGAGTGAAGATGGAGGGGTTTATTAAGGTATCCCACCCCAAGGGAGGGGGTGTGTAAAATCTGAGTTTTGACCAACTACCTATCCTTTAATTTGAATAATTGCTGGGATAATTTTTTTTGCCACAGCAATTATACAGAATAAATGGATCTGTCTATGCAGTCGAGCCCCAGACCGTTGGGATTTTAGCACAGTCCATGGATGCTCCTAAAGTAAAGTACATTTTTTTTTATTTCACACTGAGAATGAAAACTTTCTGTGCCCAGTGATATTTTTGTTAAAAAAGAACTTGCCGCCAGCTGCTTCTGTCTAGGAGATTTGCAATGCTGAGGAGCAGGGATGGCGGGCAATGGTACAGAGAAGAGAAATATTGTGGTTGGTGCATGAATTAAACTAAGGAAAGTGGGCAGGTATCCATTGTTATAACCAGCTGGTTATCATGACAAAAGTACAACCCAATGTCCCTATGGGAAAAAATGAGAGCCAGTTATTATAATGATATGCTGTATATTTTGTAGCTGGCAAATTAAGGAGAGTGAGAAGGAGGCCAAACTTGCACAACTTCTAAATCTGGGCATAAAAGTATTCCAGGAGTCTGGTGCTGAAAAAGAAAGGGAAAATCACCCATGTCTGACAATCTGTGATAACCTAAAAGTCTAATTTGGCATGTTACACAGATTATAATTATGCAATTGTAGCTCAGATCAAGTCTTCAAGAGTGCCGCCCAAGCCTATCTTAACACAATGAGTATCCGAGCATCAATTTAATGCAAAATACTGCATTCTACAGTAGTATAAATTTTGGTTAGTGGAGCTGGAGTAGATGCAGATGCATGATAATAAACAGTGTCTCCATGCACCAAAATGGACAGGGCAGACTGCCTAATTATTCTGTCTCCATTCTCCTGAGCAAAGCACTTTTTAGCTATACCCATGTGACCAAGACGTGTGCTACCTTTTTAACAGTACCCTCAATCTGCAAATTTAAGATCATAGTGAGATTAACAAGAATACCTAAATATATAAAGCTTGTTTTGCATTCTAGTAGAATACTGGAGGAAGAGACAGAAAAATGGGAAGATGTACTTTAAAGCAGAAGCAGAGTCAAAAATGTATTAATTTTATTTTTTGTTACCTAAAGCAAGTTTACTGTTAAAATAACTCGTCTTCTTGAAATAACTTATTTATTAGATCAGTCTATTTATGTGTGTTATGTAAAACTGTGACATCCACATTTCATTTCATTTTCATGTTTATTTCACAGAAACCCCATTAGGCTGTGTCTTTTTTCAAAGGGTTTAGAGTCGGGCACAACGCAGGTTACACAGATCAGGTACAGCAGTCATATAATACAAAAACATATTGCAACTATAGATGTACAGTGTTTACAACAACATAAGTGACAGACACAGAAAGTCATGGCTGCACGAGTAGTGCTAGTACAAATTTATACTACATGGGCATAATGTTTACTTTGCATTATGAATAAAGTGGAGTGTACATACTATACATTTGAGGAAAAACAGTTGATCAGTGATAGCAATTACATGTTCCTGGTGGAGTGAGTGAGCTTAAGAGTATGGACTTTTTCATTCAATATACTTTATTGATATTTTAAACAATACATCAGAGAGTACACCACTTAAGTCACTGAATGAATTAATAGATAAGAAAAAAAAAAAAAAGACACAGACAACAAAAAGACAGACATCCCCCCCCCCAAGTCTGCACTCAAATATTAATGTGGCTAATTATTCTGGAAAATGTATCCGGCACATCAAAACGCAGAGAATAGCCATAATCCGCCAGATCAATAAAGGATACTAGAGTCTCACTAGCATCAGCAGAGACAAAAGTGGTTCCCAAATCTTTTTAAACTTATGATACAAGTGCCGCAGATAAGCTATGTGTCTCTCTACCTGGATTGCCAATAGGATTTCTTGATACTATTCAACAATAGTAGGAAGGGGTTCTTCCTTCCAATGCCATAGCATGACTAGTTTTGCCACAGCTGAGATTAAGGTTATGTGCACTTTACATACCTGGGGAGTCCCAGGAGGGAAAATTGCCAGCAGACAACACTCTGGGGTGAATAGAGGATCCAGTCCCAGAATGGGGTCCAGGACCCGCCATATCGCACTCCAAAACTTCTGGATGTGCGGACGGACATGACCACAACATATGATATAGCGACCTGGAGATCTGACAGCCTCAAGGGCACCAAGGAGAGGGAATATAACCCATATTATACAATTTATCTGGAGTGTAGTAGATATTATGTAAAATGTTAAACTGAATTAATTGGAGTTTATCCTATTTAATATTCTTGTAGATCCCACCCCATACCTTCACCCAGAAGTCGGAGTCCACAGGCAGAGACAATTCGTGCACCCAATAATAACATACCCCCTTAGGGAGAGATGTATCTAAGCCTTGAAGGTGTTTATAGATATTAGAAACTGCATGGGGTTGCTCTGCGTCTTGGAGGGTTTTGAAGAGACCATCCATTGATTATGCTGTCCATTCTTGGTTACCTTTAAATGCAAGTATAGCCGCTTTAATTTGCAAATATTTAAAAAATTCCTGGGGTCTTAGTTGAAAGCGACTCTGCAATGCCTGAAAAGAGGCTATATCTGTACCCTGGAGAAAATCCTCCAGTTTACAATGCTTGAGTTGCAGAAAAAAGGAAGGTAGAATAGGACGATGACCGATCTGAAAGTGCCAATTATTAAAAAGTGGTTGGGCCCGAGAAATATACCAGTTTTCTGAAAAATGCACTTGCATTTGCTGAAAAGCTTTAGAGACCAAGCTATTGGGGATGTTTTAAGCAGACTGGGAAGGCAGGAGGGTTTAGAGAATACCAGGGCATACAGTGAACTTGCCGCACCTCGAGCTAACCTGCGTTCAATATCAAGCCAGACTGGCACATATGAATACTCCACTCGGGGTACCTCATCATTTATCCAATAAGCTATCTTACTTAAGTGTTGAGCCGCATAATACAAGAAAAGAGAAGGGAGGCCGAGGCCTCCCTTAGGTTTTGGTGCAGTTAGTTTAAAATATGCACTTCTCACTGCCTTACCCCTCCATAGGAATTTGTTAAACACTCTTTGTAGTTGCAAGAACCAAGACTTGGGCAGGACGATGTCCATCATGTCCAACGGATATAACAGTCATGGTAAAACATTCATTTTAAGAATATTTATCCGACCCCAAAGTGACAGTGGGAGGGCACTCCATCTCTCCAGATCAGACTGCACCAAACGTACCAGACTGGTCAGATTAAGGTTAATCATCAAGGGAATACTCTTGGCAATTTTGATCCCCAGGTATGTAAGAGTCTTTGGCTCCCATGACAGTCCCAAGGAAGTGCACATATCTCTAGTACAGAGGTGGTTTAAAGGGAAAACCTTTGTTTTGGAGAGGTTCAATTTATAAGAGGATACCACCGAGAATCTATTTAACTCCTCCAGCAAAGCTGGTATCAAGTTCTCAGGGTCCACAACGTGCAGTAGAAGATCATCAGCATTAAGCTGAGATCACATATCTCTCCCCTTGAATTGGAATACCCTTCAACAAGGGAGAAGATGCCAGTTTATGTATCAAAGGCTCCAAATAACAATTAAAAAGAAGTGGGGAAAGTGGACAGCCCTGACGGGTGCCTCTTTCAAGAATGAATGGGTCAGACAGGCAACCGTTACACCATACCCTAGCCCTTGGGGAAGAGTATAGCACTTTAACCCATTGTACAAAACCATCAGACACTCCAAATTGCCAGAGAGATGCAAACAGGAAATGCCAGAAAACCCGGTCAAAGGATTTTTCTGCATCGAGGGATACCAAGGCCGCAGGGGACTCGGCATCCCTCGATGCTGCCATTAAATACATTAGCTTCCTGGTGTGGTCCACTGAGGCATGCCCTTGCATAAAACAGACTTGTTCTCTACCAATAATCCCTCCAATTACTGGAGCTAACCGGTTAGCCAGAATTTTAGCCAGAATCTTAACATCCGAATTAAGAAGCGATATCGGACGGTAGCTTCCAGGGCATAGTAAGTCCTTGTCCGGCTTCGGAATCAAGGTAATCCATGTCATCAAAAAGCAAGGATCCTTTATTCCTTTTTGAAACCAGAAATTAAAGACATCCCTCAAAAGGGGGGCCAACTGAGGAAGGCAACTCTTAAAAAAGTTATTGGGTAGCCCATCCGGTCCAGGGGCTTTATCCAGCGGCAACTGCCCAATGGCCTGCTCTACTTCGGTTAAAGTAATTGGAGCCCCTAGATTCTCCGCCACTCGAGAAGGAAGCACAGGAAGACCGACTGAACACAAGTATTCTGTGATCTCAAGGTCTGTCACACCTATCAAGTCAGCTGAGGAATAGAGGGTCTCATAATACCTACCAAAGACATCAGCAATGTCTTGGGGATGGGAGACTATGTCACCACTTACAGGGGACCTCAGCCCAGGAATGAATTTGGACATTTCAGTCTGCCTCAATCTTAACACAAGGAGCTTCTCTGCTTTCTTCCCTGCCTCTAAGTACTTTAGTTTAGTACGCTGAATAGCCAGCTCCACTTTTTGAGCCATTAAATCATAGTAATTTGACCGCAGTTGCTAGAGTCTTGCCCATTCCTGCATAGGTGGTATATGACTTAATCGGCCTTCCAGCTGCTGAATTTCTCTTATTAATAGATCCAGAGCACACCTCTCCTTCCGGGCTCGGGTAGCCGATATACGAATAAACTCTCCCCGTATAGCACATTTGAGGGCGGCCCATACCGAATTAACCCTTTCGACTGTCCCTAGATTAATATTGGTAAAATTAACTATAAATTCCTGGATATGTTTCAGGGTTTTGGTACATTTGAGTAGCTGAGTATTGAGGCACCATCTTATTCCCTCCCTGAGCTTTGGACCCAACATATAGGTTACCCCCACCGGAGAGTGATCTGACAGCACCCTTGGAAAGATAGATACATCTTTCACTCCCGGAAGGCCAAAGGAACTCACTAACCAAAAGTCAATCTGGGAAAGAGTGGCATGCGGTGGGGAATAATAGGTATACTGCTGCTCCAAGGGGTTAAGGGTCCGCCACACATAACAACGCCTACCCCAGAAATAAGTTCGCCAAGGGCCCTCTGTGCTGGCGACAGTCCCACTCTTTTGCTGTCTGAGCGATCAATCTCTGAGTGAGGGACCAGGTTCCAGTCTCCACCGAGGAACGTCAGGAGAGGAGGAGTAGAAACTAGCAAGGGTATTAACCGGGTAAAAAACAGAAGAGAGTCTACGTTAGGGCCATATATTGACACCAACATTACTAGAGAGGACTCTAGCCTACCCTGTACTATAATATAACACCCTTCCGGGTCCCACCATTCCCTACTCTTAACAAAAGGCACAGTTTTAGCAATCAGTATGATGGTACCATTGAGTTTAGTACAGTTACCAGCACCGAAAACCTGACCCACCCAATTTCTTTTAAAGAGGGAGATATTATCCCTCAATAAGTGTGTCTCCTGCAAACAGGCAATCCCCGTACGGAGCTGGGATAAATGTTTTAAAATCATAATTCGCTTCTTTTTACTTTGGGCCCCTTTAACATTCCAACTAATAAAATTATAAGAACCGCTCATCCTCTAATCATAATCCACGAAAAGAAAGGGAAGGAGAAAAAAACACTGGAACCACTGCAAGGTTCTTCATATTGTCCTCTGATGCATATGATTAAAGTAATCCCCCATGCTGAGCGCAGACTTAGCCCAACCCCAGAACCCCACAGCAAAGTGTTCTTTGAACTGGAACAAAAGAGAAAACACCCCCCCCCAAAAAAACCTCTGCTCCCCAAAAACTCTACCCCCTTACCCCCCTTACCCCAAAACACTCCATACAACATTTTAAACTTCAGTACAACTATTTACAATCTTTCTTACCCGGTTCTGATAACCGACCTCCCACAATATTTAAAGGCACACGAACATCCCTCTCACTGCCTTACAGAGGCCCACCCTTCCCGACAATGAAAAACCATGCATGCCTAAAAAGTAGTCACAACCATGATAGGACATTTAGAATTACTGTAAAATGTAATGCTAACTCCATAATAATAACTGAGAGGGAAAAGAAATTAGCGAAACCAAACCGCCATACATATATAATGGAGTATTGCCCCCTCGTGGCCTCCACTGAAAATGCCTCAATCCAATGAACATAATTGGCCCATATAACATTTTAACAAGAATCTACTTGCATCTTTCACTTAAAACTTAAGTAGGAGAGAGAGATGAGTCCCAAAGATAACCTTCCGCAACCCCGTAATACCCGACATTACATCCAGCAAAATAGATAGTAATGCGAGGGAGCTGTGTTAAGGGGCTAAAAGTGAGTCCATTCAAAACTCTCAATAGTTCCGATCCACAAGTAGGTAAGGTAGACTCCATTGCTCGCATTGGAAGTACAGTTCAGGCATGCACCTAACAACAAGAGTCTCTAAGTAAGTTAACTGGAGGACTCTCTTAATCTCACAGATACACACTTCGGAGATTAAACGCCATCCTATTTCGAGAAGAGGACCTCTGCAGCAACTGTGGATATTATGTTACATGTCTCTGCTCCTTCCAGGATATAGTGACTGGCTCTCACATACAATCCCCACTTCATTTGAAAAGATCATGGAAAAGGTTTTGAAGCTCAGCTGAAGCTTTGGTAGGGGACTCCAGGCTGATCCACTTCTCATTATGCTTCACCTGTAAAGTTGCAGGATAGCGCATTTGGAATGCTTTTCCAGCTGTGATAAGCTTTGACACCATGGGATGAAATTGCTGCCTCTTCAGGCGGACTGACTGGGGTAGATCCTGTGATATTCTCAATTTGTGGCCCTCCCATTGAATTTCTTGGACTGCTTTGATCTTAGCTAGTATGTGTTGCTTGTCTAAGTAGTTGAGAAGTTTAAATACCAATGGTCGGGGTGGGGAGCCTGGCGGGGGGGGGGCGCAGTGACCGATGCGCTCTTTCCACCACATAACTTGTGCAATTGGGCGATGGGCCAGCTATTCACTCACACAGCTTTTGTACAAAAGCAATAGGATTGTTACCTTCCTCCTTCTCTGGTAGCCCAAAAACTATTAAGTTATTGCGCCGACTGCGCCCCTCTATGTCCTCCGGTTTATCCTCAATCTTCCAAATCCTTTGCCTCAAAACTGAATTGTCGAGATCTGTTTTGTCTCTCCATTTATCCAGAGATGTAAGTCGGGTTTCAACATCCCCGACCCGTAGATTAAGTGCATCCATATTCTTTCTGATGGACTGGACATCCTCCGAAATTGCTGAAATGGAGTTTTGGAGAGGCTGCATAAATTCAAGAAAGCGCTCCTCAGTGAGTGCTGCTGTGGGTGAAGGAGGCTTACTTGACACCATAGTTTGCGACTTAGGACTCTTAGGGGCCTTTTTCTTCTCCGGAGTCTGCCGAGGTGTGTGGCGCTGTGGCACTTTTCGCATTTCCACCTCCATTTAACACTGGGATTTCGTTACCTAGGGAATCCGAGATCTGATGAGACGAGAAAATGCCCCGAAGTCCGTTAAAAGATTTCCACTAAAGGTTAAAATCACCAGATTTGCCAGGGAATGAGGGAAGACAGCAGTTCTCGCCTAGGCAGCCATCACGTCACCGTCAAGAACATGGACTTAAATAAGTTAGTAGAGCTAATGGTTTTTAGCTTGTCAAACAGGTTACTCCAATGTTTTGCAAATTGGTAAGATAAACAGTTTTGAACAAGAGAGGTTCTTCTATAGTATGAAGCAATACAGTGTGATGCGCCACGCCCCTGGTACTGTATTTATTGTTCCACAGGTTAATGCTGCGGTCAGCGACAGTCAGGTCAGTGCAGTCATGTAAAGGGCAGCCAGCCCACATATTAACGTAGAACACAGAGTTTATTATTGCACTCTGTTATCTTGAAGCAAAATGCAAGTCCAGCAAATATTCAAATAAAGGTTTTAATTAGTTGAAAATCGAAGGCTAGACCATAGGTCCACAGAACATACTCAGGAAGCTATCCCCGTGGGTCCCCTTCTGTGGACCTATGGTCTAGCCTTTGATTACGTACCCTCCCAGCAACAGAGCAAGCTGCCACTAAAGGGAGAAAGAGAGAGAGAGAGAGAAACTGAGCAAGCAGGGAAATGCCCTGCAGAGACCAAGAGACACACAGGGGAGCTTATTTTCCCCAAAACGTCACTGTCCTCTGCTCTTGAATCAGGTCCAAGTTAGTAATGATTCCCAAACCTCAATGGGTTTAAACCAAAGTACGTATGCTCTGGGTCTATGAAAGGACCATTTTCTGAAATTTATGAAAAGTCAGACTCCACCACACCCTTGTGAATAATATCAACAAGTAGTTATGTACACATCCTTGTTGCGAATACAAGGACAACTGAAGAATTCAGTTAAATTATTTCTGGTTGTTAACATATATCACATAAAAATGGATCCATTGTATTGAAATTCCAAAAAGTATTTTTTCCCTACTTCTTTTTTGTAAGAATGGGTCTCTTGCAAGTTCCATAAATAAATAAGTAGATATCCTTGTAAGACATAATGGCCCAATGGTTAGAACACTAGAGAACCACAGATCCAAATCACAGAACAGTCACTGTCTTTGTGTGTGACTGTGACAGGAATGTGACCGGGTTAATTTTACTTTTTGTTGTTGTTGTTGCTGTTAGTGTAATTATTTTTGTTTATACTTTTCTTCATATGTTCTTCTTGTTTCGAGTTACAAGATGGATTCCAGGTCACATGTCCCAGCAATTCTTGGGTAAACAACTGCCAGCTTGGAGAGTGCAAAGTCTCCCACAAAGGCATCCTGTACAGGCAGGCTGCAATAAGATTCTATACAATGGCAAGAAAATTTTATGTTGGCTTGCGTGCATGCGCAAGCAACATCAGTCAGGTACATGCGGGGCTTGGGGGCCCGGCTGCTGTTGGGCGAATGCAGGGCATGCATCAGTAGGTGCGTCCCTCATTCCCCAATCAGCCTGCATGCCACCGCCACACCATGTATTCATAATGGGGTGAGCACATCAAAGTAAAGGTCTGCTGCAGTCGTCATACGCAGCAGTCCTTTGCTTGATGTGCTCGCCACCATTATGGCCATGGTCAACGAGCGGGCAGCCGCCTCTCCTTTGTCGACATGGGGGTGCCTAATCCCCCTGTTGGCAACCCCTCCATGTTTGTGTGCCGACGGAGGAGCCCACTCCCTGGCAGCATCCCTCCCCTGCAAATGTGGAATGCCGAGGGGGGTGCCCAATGCCTCGGCTCGTGCCCCACTGCACTCTTTGCACACCAATGGGGGAGCTGCTCCCGATCGACGATACCCCCCCCAACTGTTGGCTTCCGGGGTGGTGCCCAATCCCCCTCGGGTCGAGCTCCACCCCCTTTCTTTGTTTGCCAGCGGGGTGCCTAATCCCCGGCGGCATTACCCCCGTTGTGTGCCGCCGAGGTGCCCAATCCTCCGCCGGGCTACTGACACCCCCACAAAATCCACTTAGGTGGCATGCTGGGAGCCCACCCCAGGGTGCCAAATGCCCTGCAATGGGAAAACTGTCCGTGATGGTTTTCTTTTTTTTTCACCTAGAAAGCAAAAAACGTCCCTCGTAGTCTAGATGTCCCCTCCCCCCCACCACACCCACCCACTGCGCACCCTGCCTCCCTCACCCCTCACCCCATACTTACCTCTGGACTCCGGCGCAACGATCTTCAGTGGACCGGGAACACATCTGCACTCTTCAAAGCTGACCGCGAACTGAGGAAATGCCAGTAAGCTGCATAATGCAATGAGTAGGGTTTTTTCAACGTTGCTGCATATCTCAGGCATTTCTTGGAATTTTGGCACCAAATTTTCAACATGGGGTTTTGGGGCCCCCCTCATGAATTCTGTCACTGTTATGGCGTTAATCGGCCTCGGAAGGTGATTTCACAGTCACTGCACGAAATCACCTTTTGGGATCCATTAATGAAATGACAGTGCCGGTGTTCATGAGGTGGCATCTCAAAAAGCCTATGTTCCAAATTTGGTGGGAAAAATCCAACAATGTCTGTTTTATGAGTGTGCATTGCACAGTTGCTACGCAGGTTCGTAACTTTGCGTATTCGCAATATATTAACACTGCATTTTCAGCATTGGCATTTTTGTGTACCTACTTGTGAACAGTACAGCTGTCATTTTCCACATCCTGCCCGAAATGTGTTTCCGCACTTCCGGCGCACAATTGCGCAGTCACTGTGGGAAATAAGTGTTTGGGCCAGATTATGAAAATGACAGTGACACAGTTCATGAGCAGAGCTCCTAGAATGCCTATGTTGAAAATTTGGAGCTGATACTCCATTAAATGACTATGTTACGAGCGTGTGTTGGCAGATTGCACGCATGCTCGTACCGTCGTGCATTTGTGATATTTACACTCTGGATTTTCACCATTGCCATTGTTACACACCTCTTGATGAACAGTACATCTGTCACTTCACATATCCTGCCCAAAATGTGTTTCCGCACTTCCGGTGCAGAATAGCGTGGTCGCTGTGCGAAATCATTTCTTGGGACACTTTCAGGAAATGACAGTGACACTGTACATCAGAAGAGGCGCTAAAATGCCTATGTTGAAAATTTGGTGCCTAACGCCCACAAACTGGCAGTGCTGCAAGTGTGCCTTGCATATTTCCCACACACCCTTGCAACTCCGCAAATTCCGTATATTTGTATGCCACATTTTCAGCACTGGCATTTAATTACACCTCCTTATGAACTGTGCAGCTGTCATTTTTTCACATCCTGCCCAGCATGTTTTCCCGCACTGCACTAACAAACACCCACAGGGACACCCTAATGCCTCTCACTCTCTGCAGGGTGGGGGTGGGTTGGCATCAGTTCAATACTTGACTGCCACTCCTATGCTGCATCTCTCTAACTCCTGCACTGCCAATGGCAGCAAGCCAACATTCAGCATTGACAAATGCTTGTTTAAATTATGATTGGTCAGTGCGTGCCTGCAACAGAAGGAAAGGTATGCCTCTTTGCAGGTGACACAACGATCTGTAATAGAGTTGATACACAAGGGGGGGTAGAAAGGATGAGAAGGGACTTGTCAAGGTTGGAGGAATGGTCAGACATATGGCAACTTAGATTCAATGCAAAGAAGTGCAAATTAATGCACCTGGGAAATAAAAATCCAGGAGAAGAGTACACAATAGCAGGGGAGGTACTAATGACAACAATAATGGAAAGGGATCTGGGTGTAGTCATATCAGATGACCTAAAGGTGGGTAAGCAATGTGAGAAGTCAGTAAGGAGAGCCAGGGGGATACTGGGATGCATAGGGAGGGGCATCTCAAGTAGAAAAAAGGGAAGTAGTTATCCCTCTATACAGACAGTTGGTGAGACCCCATCTGGAGTACTGTGTGCAGTTTTGGAGACCTCATCTACGCAGGGACATAGACAGGATGGAAGCAGTCCAGAGGAGGGCAAATAAAATGGTGCAGGGTCTACATCAGAAACCATATGAAGAGAGACTGAGAGAGCTTAATATGTATACCCTTGATGAAAGGAGGAGGGGGGACATGATAGAAACTTTTAAGTACCTCAAGGGAATCAACAAAGTCCAGGAGGGTAGCATCTTTCAGAAAAAGAGATGTGTAAGAACAAAGGGACACAATTTAAAGTTAGAGGGGACAGCTCAGGGTAATGTGAGGAATTATTTTTCATGGAGAGAGTGGTGGACACATGGAACTGCCTTCCTGGAGAGGTTGTGGGGTCTAAAACAGTGGGGGAATTCAAACATGCATGGGACAGACATAAGGCAATTATAGTGGGGGGTTGCAGGAAGTAGGCTGTTGGTTAACTAGAATCTGCAGCTTATCCAATAGGTAGGGAAATGGGCAGACTGGGTGGGCCAAGTGGTCCTTATCTGCTGTCAAACTCTATGTTTCTATGTAACAGTGATGTTATTTCAGCATAACATCACTATATGAAGACCAGACACACACGTAACCATCTTACATGAAGCAGCCTTGACACAAATTACTGCACACTCTATCCCACGTGCTGTTCCACGGACTTTAACCTGCTGATATCTACGTTCACTGTTTTGGCCACAAATACCACCCATCAGTGCCCTGTCTGGCCCCAACAATGCCCTGTCTACCCCTAACACAATATGCAAATAAAACATTTAACATAAACTTTAAAAAAGCCATAACTGAAAATGGCTTTCTCCCTGTTCACCAGCACATGGCTGTGAGTCCCCACTGACGCATTTCCTCCCCCAGTTGCAATGCAGCACTCCCTGCTCACTTTGTACTGAAGCTGACTCGGCTTAATATCCCCCTGCCAGCCACAACATAAAACATTTCATTTTCCTCATAGCCCTTTGTTTCTATCTCCTTCTCCATTGAACAACTAACATGAAGCTCTAACAGCAGCTTCCAAGTCCACAAGTCAAACCGTAATCCTTGTAAGTGCAAGCACAGTTCAAAACAGCAACACTTCTTATACCAAATAACAACCAGCCAAACTTAAAACTAATTACAACACTTAAAAGCAAAATGAAGCTGTAACATTGCCTTTTTCTTTCTGCACTGGAAACTGCAACTGAGGTACTATGTGCACACTTCCATACCACTGCACTCATGCTTACTTTTTCTGTTCTACTGCAAAAAATAAATAGCAGCACTGCTAAACTGCCCTGCTTCAAACACCATACAGTAGTATCACTGGTCATGTGTGTGTGTGTGGGGGGACGCAATGTGATCACTGCTGACAGGAAGAAAAAGCAAACACAACAACAAAAGCTTGGGTGACAGGGCTGGCAAGATGTATCAGGCAGCAGCACCACCTAGTGGAGAAAGCAAAAACTGTGTATTTGAAACACAGAAGAGGAACTTTTATCTAGTAAATATGCTTCCACACTAAAAAAATAAGAAAAAAAAAACTTAAACATGATTTTATTTTTTCATTTTTTTATTCTGAATAAAATTGAACCATTATATGATAGCAATAAGGCACTCCAGGGATGTGTGTTGTTGTGTAATAACTTCGTTTCTCAGGTGTTGAATGCACTTGGCCTGCAGCCTCATGCTTCAACCACCTGAGGCATTACTTTACTAAACAATAACACACACCCTGTCATGCCTTATTGCTTAAATAAAACAGATGTGAGGAAGAGCTAGGTGGGAAGACAATCTGACCTGGAAATGTGAACACACACACACACATGCATACATGCATACACACACATACACACACACACATAGATATGCACCATGCACTCACATAGCTGAGGAATACAGGCAAGAATGTCACCCCAGTGAGAGGTCCCACCATACACCCCTGACCACATAAATTAAGGAGTTGGACCCCAATGTGCTCTTATTGAATTCCAGTAACCCTTGAAGAGGACCAGAGACTGGCACAAGGTCAATAACGTGTGGTCAAAAACAGCAAGGTCAAACACAGCACTGCATGGTTACTACAAATTGATGTGGTCCAAAACTGTGCCAGATTAAATAAACAAACTCTAAAAGCATGCACACTGTTATGCACATGTGGTTTATGACTGTGCGCATGTACTGTCATTCTTTTGACTGCATACCCCGGAGACTGACTCTTGATGAGTGACAGCCCTGCCCCATAGCTAGCTTATCTGTGTGAGGTGAAGACAGTTTAGGAGAGTGTTCTTTCAAGTTAGCTGGCAGGTAAATATAAATTCTAGTGTGAGACTAGATTCTGAGGTTATTCTAACAGTCATCTGTCTGTGTAACTGCATTATTTTTTTCCTTTCCTGTAAACGTATAAATATGTTTGGCTGCTGTAAATATATCCTGTTTGTAAATATGTGTAGTATCTAGTAGTAAAGAATCTATTTTTGTAGAACTAGTGGCTGTGCCTCTTTACTGGAAAGGTAAAAGTACTATTTCTGCTGACAAGGTGACATTTTTCTGTTTATAATCTGCCATCTGAAGTACACTCTACCATATTTTCTATGTTGACTTTCCAAATCCCTGAGCAGGATAGAGGTGTTTCCCGGTATAATCAGGTGGTGGCAGAAGAAACAAATCAGACTCCACAAAACTGCCCTGTTAGCTAGTATGGCCCAAGGGGCAATTTGTCACAGTGGCCTTCAGTAAATCATTTGACCTCAATGCTTCAGTCTGTCCAAACTGTAAAAATGAAGAGTCTTAGTGATCAGGGAAGCAATGATTAGGGGAGTAAAGTGGGTGGTAGATGTAGATGGAAGTTGGGTCAAATGGCCATATGCCTGGCACATCAGCCATCCAGGATCTAGATAGGATAGGGAGGATAGTAGAGAAGAGGAGGGAGTGTTGGGGGTGCTTTTATACTTGTGTACCAATGATCTGGCAAACCAGCTGCAGAGACAGTAAAGCAGAACTTTAAGAGGCTAGGGGACAGATTGAAGGTGCACTCAGCTTCCAATGGCCTTTTCTTCTGAGGTCCTCCAAGTGTGAAATAGGGAAATGGAAATAAGAGAGTTAGGAAGGAAGAGACTAAGGAATTTAATGGGTGGTTGAAGAGATGGCGTCAGGAGAAGGGTTACCACTTTGTGGGGGACTGGGGAAGCTTCTGGGACAGGAAGCTGTTCAAGGGTGATGGCCTTCACATGATGATAGAGGGGTCACTGCTTTGGGGCAGCAATTTGACATCTACATTGGGCAGTTGAACTGACTGTGGGAGCGACAGAGGCTAGGGGAACCAGTAAGAAGGAAAAACAGGTGGAAAACCTAGCTAGGGGTCACACTGAACAGCAGACTAGTAGTAGCAAGGGTGGTAACAATAAGGCTGAAGTTCAAATTAGGTTAGAGGAAGAGGCCAATGAAGGAGAGCTGACAAAACCTACATTCAGCATAAAAAATTAAGAAGACTAGGGAAGAATAAGGGACAAGAAAAGAAAAAGCATTAGGTATTCTGGAGACAGATGGAAAGGGGTCTGCCTTAGTGACAGCAGTCTGGGATATAAAATTAGTGATCTCTGGACAATGGTGGCAGATACTGAGATGGATCTAGTAGCCACCAAAGGAAGGTGGTGGTGGGAGATCTAAACCTGCCATATATTGGCAGGTCATTGGCTAGGTCATTCCAGCGGCCAGGAGCTCTAGAAGTCAAGCCCTGCTAGATACATTGCAGGACTGTCTGCTAGTGCAGCTGGTTAAAGAATAAACCAGGCAGGCTGCTGTTCTCAATGTGGTGCTCACCAACTCAGAAGTGGAAGGAGGTATAAGGGTAGGGGAGCCACCAGGGTTTAGTGACCATAACTCTATATGGTTTGACCTAGTCCTTGGGACAAGTAAGCGCTCATCAATGGCTAAAGTCCTAGATTTCAAAAGGAAAATTCTACCAGATTAGGGAGATTGTCCTGGATGAGTAAATCACAGTGTACAGTATCTGGGATGTAAAGGAAAGATGGGTGACAATCAAGGGGGGCATTTTTGAGGAAAGAAAGTCTTACATGAGAAAGGTAATCAAAAGAAACAGTCACAAGAGACCAATATTGTTCTAGGGATAGGTCAAGGAATCAGTGAAAGCCAAAAAGAAGGCCTGCAGCAGGTACAGGGAAATCCAAGGGAGGGAAGAATGGAGTGAGTAACAAATGAGAAAAAGGGAAAGTAAGAGGATGGTCAGAGAAACAAAGGCAGACACAGAGCTATATATTGCAGACAGGTCAAGGCAGGGGGAAAAACAGTTCTTTGTGAAAAAAGAAAGGAGGAAGGAAGAATTGCTAGGCTAACAGAGGGAGGTGGGGTAATTGAGGAGGGTGGGCAGAAAGCAGCTGTTCACAATGACTTATTCTGCTCTCTATTCACAAGGGAATACAGAGGGCCTCTGCTAGGGAGTGAAGTTAAGGCATCTGTAAAGGTGTCCTTCAGATGAGGCAGCAAGTATTTGTAACACCCCCTGCTGCCCCCTGAATTTGTCTATGGGTCCTGGTAGTAACTAGGTGGGGGGGGGGTACAAACTGAGAACTTTCCAGGGAAGGGCAAGGCCAGCAGATCTAAAGAAAAAACAAGGCCTTACCTTGACTGCAGTTCTGGCAGCATAGTGCAGACTGTAAAACTCCCACGGGCTTCAGCTTACCACCCGCTGCTACTTCAGGTCTGTCTGGGGAGGCAAAGCTGGAAATATGGCTTCTTCTTTAGAGGAAGGAATCAGTTTATTCAATAATCCCAGCACACATGAGGTGAAAAGCAAAGAAAGAAATTTTAATTATGTTGCTCATTTAAAAAAAAGTAATTAATAAATAAATTTAGTGTGCAGCTCCACGGAGCCAGGAGACAAAACAGGAGTAGGGCATGAGATAGGAGGTACTAAACAGTACCAGGCTGATACCAATGCTTGTAAAACAGACCTAGAAGATTAGATCAGGTGCAGACTCCATGCAGATACCTAGAGTCAAACTAAAACTTAGGACCTTAGACGGTACAAAAGCATGTCCAAAACCAGTACCTGGGGAGTTCCTTACTCTCCACCCTCGATCTAACTAATTCCAGGGATGTAGCCTTAAACCCATACTGTGGCTGCCATGAAAACCTTGCCTGTTAACCAACCAGTTCATGACCTTCTTTCCCATGAACCAGGATGCCAGCTTGAACTCCAGCATTTACGACATGGCTCCATTCTTTCTGGTACACTCTCCCCTGCATTGCTTATGGGTCTAACACGGGTTTTGTCCCAGACACGAGCACGGCAGGCCTGATAAAATGAATCCCAGAATGCACCCACCCAACTTGCCTGTGACAGTGTGCCACATGGGGAAATCAACCTCTTCAGAGCTGCCACCTCTGAAAGACCCTGCCATGGCCCTGCCAACTGCATGACAACCCCACTGCATACCTTTCCACTTGGGATACTAGGCCTCCCGAACCCAGCCTAGATGGGCTTACCTCCAGTTGCTGTCCTTCCTGCTGCTGAGTTCCCAGGAACCCCAATCCCCAGTGGTTGCCATACTTCTGCCCCCCCATTGGAAAATAAACTGAAAATCCACGTAGCCATTGACACTAGCAGAGCTGGTAAATCCCGGGCCAGAGGTTTGAGACCCCAGCCTGACTTGCTTTAAATGCAACCCATCAGCTCCCCTCCTACATGGAACACTCCCGCTTTAAAACCCAGGCATGGAGCATCACCCCCCTGGAAGCAGAACACAGGATGCCCAAACAGGAGCCTAGCCAACAGGGAGAATGCAACATAGTAAGCCAGCCCCTAGAGGGGTGGCTTACATATTTACCAGTGAAAGAATTTGAAAGAGTTAGCAGCCACAAAGATAGATAAGGCCTTGGGTCCAGATGGGATGCATCTGAGGGTGCTCAAGGAATTGGCAATGGAACTAACTGATCCCCTGATAGGGCTAGTCAATAACTCAATTCCAACAGGGGTAGTCCCAAAAGAAGGAGGGTAGTGGACGTAGTCTGCTCCATGGGGGGAGGGCAAGGAGCAGCTGGGTTACTATGGATCAGTCAATCTTACCTCTATTGTGGGTAAACTGCTGAAGACGCTAGTCAAAGAGGACCTCAAGAACTACCTGGAAAGCAATGGACTCCAACATAGTAAACAGCATGGGTTTGTGGCAGGGAGGCCTTGTCAGACCAACCTGATAGTATTCTTTGTCTAGGTGATGAGGTTTATGGCTAAGGGCCATGCTGTGGATTTACTCTGGTCTCAGCAAGGTTTTCAACTCAATGCCTCACAGAAGGTTGCTGAAGAAGCTAGAGGATCTCAATGCAGTGAAGGATAGAGTTAGATGGGTGAGAAACTGATGGGAAGGGAGACAGTGGAGTGTTGTGGTTAATGGAGCCAGATCAGAAGAAAAGGAGATCTCAAGTGCAGTACCACAGTGATTGGTCCTGGGTCCAGTCCTTTTCAATATGTTCACCAACGACATGGGAGAAGGAATTCTGGGCAAGTTGTGTCTTTTTGCAGATGACACTAAGCTCTATGGCAGGGTAGACAGAGAGGAGGATTAGGGAGCTGCAGAGATGCTTGTACTGGCTAGACAGGTGGTCAAAGGTTTGGTAGTTGAAATTCAATGCCAGAAAGTTCAAGGGGATGCATATAGGGAACAAGAACCCCACGATAGAGTACTGGATGGGATGGATAAAGCTGGACATGCCCTCTGAGGAAAGAGACCTGTGGTCATCATCAGTGATTACCTAAAACAATCAGGCTAGCGTAACAAGGCCTACAGTAAGGCAAATAGGATGCTGGAGTGTATAGGAAAGGGTAGCGACACCAGAAGAAAAGAGGTATCACTACCTCTCTATGGATCACTGCTGAGGTCCCACCTGGAGTACTTTGCCCTGTTCTGGATTCTGCACCTAATAAAAGATAAGGATAGGCTAGAGACAGTGCAACATATGGTGACAAAAATGATTCAGGGCCAGCAAGGCAGATCTTACAGGGATTGGCTCAAGGCACTGAACATGTACTTGCTGGAGGCCAGATGAGAGAGGGGAGATATGATACAGACCTTCATATTCCTGAAATGAATAAACGAGGTAAACTAGGAGGAACTATTTAGCAGAAGTAGTGGATCAAGAATGCAGAGGAACAAGTGGAAACTAATGGGGGAGGGGTTCAAGAGGGAAGTGAGAACGTTTTATTTTACAGAAAGGGTGGTGAAGTCATGGAACAATCTGCCAGCTGATCTGGTGACCACCAAAACTATTAATACATACAAACATAGAAGTTGATGGCAGATAAGGATCTCTTGGCCCACCCAGTCTGCCCTATTTTCCCTGCCTACAGTGTCACCTCAGACCCTACTTAGTCCTCGGACTTTCTCCACACTTATGTCACACTGTCTAGCCACCTTCAGGTCATCAGATATGATTACCCCAGGTCCCTTTCTTGTTTTGTTACTTTCAGCTCTTCTCCTCTTAGTTGGTACTTAGCCACAGGGTTCCTGTGCCACAGGTGCTTGATTTTCCAATATTTTTGCATTGAAGCTCAGCTGCCAGACTCTTGACCATTCCTCCAGCTTATTTAGATCTTCTCTCACCCCCCCCCAACTGAGTGTCTAATCTGTTGGAGATTTTTGTGTCATCTGCAAAACAAGCATACCTTCCCTTCCAGTCCCTCTGTAATGTCACTGATAAAGATATTGAAGGGGAATAAGTCTTAGTACTGACCCCTATGGCACCTCACTGGTCACTTTGCCTTCCCCTGAATGAATGCCATCTACCACCACCCTCTAAAACCTGTTTTCTAGCCAGTTCTCTACCCATCTACAGTAACTACTTTAGACCCCACCCCTAGGCTACTCAGCTTGTTCACCAACTTTCTATGAGGAACAATGATGAAAGCCTTGCTAAAATCCAGGTAGGCCATGTTAACTGCCCCCCCCCACCTTGATCCACTGCCTTAGTAACACAATCAAAGAACTCAATCAGATTTGTCTGACAAGATCTTCCCCCAGTGAAACCATGCTGCCTAAGATCCTGTAGTCCATTAGCCACAAGGTATTCCACTGACATTTCCTTCAGTAGTGATTCCATACCTTTCTCCACTACTACAGTTAGGCTGGCAGGCCTGTATTTACCTGCGTCTTCCCTCTTACCACTTTTGTGGAGTGGAACTACATCAGCCCTCCTTCAGTCTCCCAGAACCACCTCTGTTTCCAGTGATAGGTTAAACATGGCTGTCAGAGGTGCAGCCAACTCCTCCCCCGAGTTCCCTCAACACTCTTGGGTGCACCCATCAATGTCCCATTGCCTTATCCACCGTTAACTGTGAAAGTTCCCTTAGTACCCTCTCCACTGTGAATGGGATCATCTCCATCCCTGTTCCCTCGATGCCCTTGTCCTTAATTGCTGGTACTACCTGGCCCTTCCACCGTGAATACTGAACAGAAATATTTGTTTAGTATGTCTGCTTTTCAGTGATCTTCTTCCACGCAAACCCCTCCTTCCCCTTTTAAAGAAGAAGACATTTAATTTAATTTTATTAGGGTTGTAACCATTGAGCAAAAACTCGTTTGAAATAGTGACTTTTCATGAACAACATACAACCAATTAGATAAAAATACTTACAATGTCAATAGTAAATACAATCATAAATACAAAGAAAACCCAAATAGGCAGTCATACTGTATGAGTAGTTCATTGGCCAGAAGGCCTAACTATGCCTCCTTTGGTATTTCTCTTGTCACTTATGTATCTAAAAAATGTCATGTCCCCATTCTTCAATGATTTAGTAATATTGTCCTCTACATGTGCTTTGACTCTCCTAACTACCCTCTCTGCCTCTTTTTGTTTTTCTTGGCAGTTCTCTCTGTTCTCCTCCTCCTTCTGTGTCTTTTTGTAGTTCCTAAAGGCCTGTTTCTTTGCCTTTACCTTTTTCCACTGCCTCCCTAAAGAACCATAGTGGCCTCTTTTTTCTTTTACCCTTGCTAACTCACCTGACACAGAGATTTGTAGCCTTTTTGATGCCCTACTTAATTTTTGCCCATCAATCCTCAGCTCCCTCAAGTTCCTCTACCCCAGCCAGGGTGTCCCTGAGGCACTCTCCTGAAGTCCAGGACAGTAAGTCCCAGGGTGGTTCACTTCTAACCCTGTCTTTATATTAAACCATACTGCACAGTAGTTCCTGGTCATCAGGTGGTCTCCTACCATAACATTGGCCACACTTTCCCCATTTGTCAATACCAGGTCTAGTATTGCCACCGCACAGGTAGGCACCATTACTACTGTTTGAGAGATGATCCCTGCAGGGAGTTAAGGATGTTCCTACTGCTGGTAGTTGCTGCAGTCAAGATGCTCCACTCTAAGACTGATGGATTGAAGTCTCCCACCAGTATCACCTTCCCTTTTGAGCCATCCTATGGATTTCTTCCATCAATTCCCCATTCACGTCATCCTCCTGTTCTAGAGGCCTGTAGATAACTCCTGTGTGAATAACAACCCATTTACTTTTCTCCAGGGTGACCCACAGTACCTCTGCCCCCTTCCCCTGCCTTCCTTGCACTTCTGTAGTGATTTTGTTGTTTCTTACATAAAGAGCCACTACTCCTTCCTTACTACCCACCCTGCCCTTCCGATACAGAGTATATTATGGTATAGCCAAATCCCAGTTCTGGCTTTTGTTGCGCCTGGTCTCTGTAATGGCTACCAAGTCCAGGTCTGCTTCTACGATGGTGGCCTCAAGGTCTGAAATTTTGTTCCCTTGATTTCTGGCATTTGCACACGACTTTCCAGAATGTATTCCCATCCCACCACCTAACTACCATTTGCCTTTCATTGTTTGATCTGCTCCAAATCTTGATTTCATTCTTGCCACCTACCCTGACTTTCTTTACTTTTTGTTTCTCTTTGTGTTTTTTTCCCTCCAGATTCAAGTAGTTGCCCTCCTGAGCCTGTGGGGGGGGGGGCAGAATAAGTCACACTGCTTTACACTGCCCCCCCCTTGCAGTTTTAAATGCTTGCCAATGTAGCATTGAAACCTCTCACTGTGGACACTGGAGCCCTTCCTAACAGATGCAGGTTATCTCTGATGTACAGGCCCTTATCCCTCTAGGTAGGGCCTCAGTCCCCAATGAAACTGAACCCCTCCTTTCTGCACCACTTCTTCAACCAAGCATTGAAGTTATGAGTACAGAGAATCCTGTCATCCACCCTTCACAGATCAATGGTTTCAAATGCGGCTGGGACAGAGTGAATGGCTTAGTGGTTGCTCAAGGTGGTTGCAGTAGAGTGGGGAGCAGGGGAGAGGATAATATGGGTTAGAGCTCTGTCTGAACAATAGATCCTGGGTTTGTTAGGGTTTATGGGAAGACTGGAAAGAACAATAGTCATTTTTTGTGTTTCTACAGTATGTGTAGACGTCGTCAGATCCTCCACTGAAAATAATATGTTGTATAGTGTCACCCATCAGGATTAAGACTATCACGTTTTTCTCCCAGTAATATCTTGCAGGATACTGCAGGAACACAATATAATTCAATGGCAGTTACTCCAATTTGTCACACTGGAAACTTGACATTTTTATTACAGAGTGCTATATCTTGGTGGATGGCACTGTATCTCAGGTGGGCTCTCCTCTGTAAATTAATTAGGAAAAAAAAGCTGTGCATTGATATTCTCCCTTTTTACATCTTTTGAAAGATCTGAAAGCGTTATTGAACTTATAAAATCTGGACTGGTAATGGAAGCAGAAACACTGCCATTTACTTTTTCACATCAGTGTAATTGTTTCAGGCATAAACAAGCTAAGTGGATGCTTTGTTGTTAATACAAGGGCTTAGAGCTGGGGTTGGGGAAAAAAGCAGGATTCACTTCTGTGAAGGTCCACAGTGGAATGTAAAATTTTTTTTTTTTAAATATAGATTTTTATTTTATTTTGACATAAAACAATATATTCAACTTCAAAAATTATGCAACATATTTGTTGTGGAGATTTCATAAGACATCTTTAAAAATCAATTAAGTTGTATAGACAAGACTGTTTATCATATCTCAGGTAAGGTTTCACAATAGTTTGCTCTCTATTGCTACAGGTCCAAGCTTGTTTCCTGCGTGATCTATGATCAAAGGTATAGTATTCCAAATATTCCCCAATCCCTAAGTTCTGGGCACATCTCTTCCCAACTCTGGGACACCTCCAGAGAGCAGCCAAACCAAATAGAGGGGATCTGTTCCCGTTCACGTGCAGGTCATAAACTAGATGGGATTTATCATCTCCCATCATGGAACAAAATCTTGATAGTGCTCCAACTGGTATGCAACCCATTTGCCCCATCTAGTATTAAAAGTTTTCATCCCGTTATTTATTTTATATGAGAGACGTTCTAAAATATGTACCTCATAAGTGAGTTTTCTCCAGGATGCTTTGACCAGGGCTATCTTAGTAAGCCAGAGTCTGGTTATAACTTTTTTAGCTATTAAAATTAAGAGTGAGATGAGTTTATATTGGGACCAGTTAATCCAGCTGCTCCATGGTGGCGTCGCCATCTAGATGAACCCCGGTGTAAGCAACTGTGGGATAGAAAATATATTATCAAGTTCCATAAGAATGTCTCTCCAGTAGTCAAGCAGGAGTGGGCATGACCATAGTATATGTTCTAGGCCTGCAGGACAGTACCCAAAACCCATCCAGTAAAAGCTCTTATCTGGTGTCCCAAACTTAGCCTGGACATCTGGTGTTCTAAAAAATCTGACCCTGGTTTTCCAGGCAAATTCGCTCCAATAAGACATCAATGAATTTTTGGAGTAAAAATAGGTGGATTGTGACCAGCTTTCTGGGTCCAGTTCCATGTTAAGTTCTTTAGCCCATCTGACTCTTACCCGGTCAAAATCTAGTGATTTGGCTGGGTGTAATGCCCGGTATATATTGCTGATGATGTGTTCTTGAGAACCCCCTTTTGGATTGTCAGTAATAAGCTTCACTATTTCAGATGGAGCCTCTGCTATTTGAATTAGAGGGTCCACGCACTCGAGGAGAAGAGTATTAAGTGTCGAAAAAATTAGAAGCTCTTTCCGAGGTAACCCATATAGGGATTGTAAGTAGGGGAAAGAATGAATCCCCGCCGGGCCCACCAATTGAAACACATGTCTAACAGAGTATTGTTCCCATTTTCGTAGGGATTTTCCTAAGGAGGGTGGGCAAATATGTGTATTATATGCTAGGGTGGACAAAAAGTGCTTCTCAGAAGTGGTTAGCCCATACCGGATTAGGTGAAACCAGTTTTTAAGAAACTCAGCAGTGACCTTCATAAATTGAGATAAGGGATAACACTTAGAGGGGTCTCCTAATAAGTAAGAGGAGAGAGATTCTAAACCATTAAGGGTTATTTCTATTGCTTTCCAATGTGCTATGTAGGAAGGGTTCAAAAGTAAAAGGGCTGTACGTGTTTGTGCCGCTCTGGCATAATTTCTCAAATTGGGTAGGTTTAATCCTCCCATTGTCCTTGGCATTTGTAGTAGGGTGTATTTTACTCTTGGTGTCTTCCCTCCCCAAATAAACCTGGAGATAAGTTTATCCCATGACTGGAAGTAAAAGTCCGAGAGGAAGTTAGGTAGGGTTTGTAAAAAAAATTGAAGGTAAGGAAAAACATTTTGTTGAATCACCTCTACCCTATTGAACATCCCCAGTGAAAGCTGTGTGCATCTGGACATATCAGTCATGATCTGTTGAGTAATTGGCTCCAAATTCACCATTTCCAAGTGTATCAGCTTGGCAGGGATTTTAATCCTCAAGTATCTCATCTCAATTCTGTGCCAGCAGAAAGGGAATTCTCTTTTCATTTGTCTGGAGGGGGAGAAGAAAAAGTTAAGTACTTCAGTTTTGGAACAGTTTATTTTATAACCAGAAAGATTACCAAAAATCTGTAATTGTTCCCAGACCGCAGGCACAGAAGTCTCTGGAGAAGTCAGGGTTAAAAAGACATTGTCTGCAAATAAAGAGAGTTTGTACATTCTTCCTCCTAATGGAATCCCTTCAGTATTGGCCCATGCTTTCAGGTTGGCAGCCAGAGGTTCTAAATAAAGTGCAAAAAGGAGTGGGGATAGTGGACACCCCTGCCTTGTTCCCCTAAATAGGGGAAATGGTGAGGAAATTAGACCATCTAATTTAAGATATGCTATAGGGGAATGATACATAGCTCGGATTTGGGAAATGAACTTTTCAGGGAAAGCAAATTGTTGTAACGTGGCCCATAGAAAGGGCCATGACACCATATCAAAAGCTTTCTCGGCATCGAGCCCGAGGAGGATTAAAGGGATTTTTCTTTGTATGGCATGTTCAGAGATTAATAAAACCCATCTTACTGCGTCATGAGCTAGTCGCTTCATGATGAATCCTACTTGATCTCTATCAATTAGCTGGGGTAGGAATATGTCTAGTCTGTGAGCCAGGACTGACATAAACACTTTATAGTCACAGTTTAATTTGGATATGAGGCAATAAGAGGCGACCAAAGTAGGGTCCTTGCCAGGTTTGGGAATGGCAGTAATTTCAGCATATCACCATGGGGGAGCAACCTCCCTCCTGGATTTCTCTGAAAGCCGGCAACATAATGGGTATAAGCAGCTTCTGAAAGTGCTTAAGAAACTCATTCAGATACTCATCTGTCCCGGGGCTTTCTGGGCCTTGGTTAGTTTCAGGGTAGCTATAATTTCTTGTTCGGTGATGGGACATATCAAGCTCTCGGCTTGCTGGGCATTTAAACGGGGTAGCTTAGTGTGCTGAAGATATAAAGCCAACTGTTGTGGGGTGGGGGAGATATCCTCTGTGTATAAGAGTTAATAGAAATTGGCCGTAGTTTGTCTAATGGCCGTGGGGTGAGACAGAAGTTGGTTAGTTAGCAGATTTCGAAGTTTGGTAACTGTTGCCTGACTCCTGGAACTTCTAAGACATCTCGCCAGGTTCTTAGCTCCCCAGGGGCCCCCTTCCACTGATTTAAGTTTTAAATAGAGCAGTATTTGCTCTATTTTTTGGTCAGTTATTTTTTGGAGCTTCTGTTTAGTGATCAAGAGTTCAAGTTTAGCAGAATTGTCCCCCTGATATAATCTTGCTTTTAGCACCGTTAGTGCCTCCAGTAATTCCCTCTCTGTTTTTTCCCTATGTCTTTTTTTATATGCAGTGTATTTAATAACATCACCTCTGAGCACCATTTTAAGGGTGTCCCAGTTGATAGCTGCAGGGATATCTGGGGAGGCATTATCTGCCTGAATGGTCGGTATGCGAGATTTAACCATTTGAATAAATTCTGGGTCTTGTAAATGAGATACATTAAGTCACCCAAAATTTTGTTTTTTAGGCTTTTCTGCATCTATCTTTAAGAATATAGGGGAGTGGCCCGATAGGATAGAAGACCCCACATGGATATCCCTAATAGATTCGAGGTGTTTAACAGAAGTTAAGAAATAATCTAGACGTGCTAAGGTAGTGGTTTTAGGAGAGTAGTGTGTGTAGGCTCTGACTGAGGGGAAAAAGTGACTCCAAACATCTATGAGCCCTAACGTAGGGAGGGTTTGCTTTAGATATTTCTGTATGGCTGATGCCCTATGTTTAGAGGGGTTAGAGGAATCCAACTTGGTATTCAAGGTAATATTCAAATCTCCTCCAATAATACACATGCCTTGCACTGACGGTAGCAAGGTATCTAAAAATCTTTGGGTTACTTTAATCTTACTCCCTGTGGGGATGTAAAGCGAGGCCAGTGTGATCTGCTTCAAGTAAAGTTGACCTACTATTATTACAAAGTTCCCATCTGTGTCTATGATCTGCTTCTGTATTTGGAATTGTGTTCCCTGTGGGATCAGAACTGCGGTACCTTGCCTCCGTCCAGAAACATGGGAAGTGGCCACCACTTCTCTAAATCCCCATGTCTTCAGTTTAGAAAG
Source organism: Neoceratodus forsteri (assembly GCA_016271365.2). Lineage (NCBI taxonomy): Eukaryota > Metazoa > Chordata > Ceratodontiformes > Ceratodontidae > Neoceratodus > Neoceratodus forsteri. The sequence goes on from CM057451.1 coordinate 316,968,223, forward strand.
CTCTAAGTGCAAAAGATGGGTCTCTTGGAGTAGAATCGCATCTGGCCTGCTTTGTTTAAAATAACGCAGTAGTCGTCTGCGATTCACAGGGTTATGAATGCCATTTACATTAAATGACATGATAAGAGCTGAGCTAGCCATGATTACTAAGGGCTAGGTAATGTCCTTCCTGAAGGAGGATCCCCCCTATTTATCTCTTTAATTCGAGAGGAAGCCCCCTGTCCTGCCTGTATCTGTCTTTATGAATCTTTAAATGGTATCTCAAAAAAATTTTTTTTTTTATTAATACAATGCCGTCAAAGGGCCTGCAGCAGTTTCTTACTAAACAAGTTGAGGGTAACAAGTCTTTAGCTTTAAACTTAAAAACAGTGTTGCATCTTGTTGTTCAAATAACAGTAACTCATATGCCAACTGGGCATGGGTAAACAGTAGAAAATTCCTTAACCTTAAGGAAAATAAGTATAGTATAACATGTCTTAAAGTAGTAATTCTACACAAATTAACAATATTTATCATAAACATTATGATGTCCCCTAGTGTAGATGGGTCAAAAGTAAAATTCATAGAAACTTCCAAGGAAGGGGAAGCCATCTCCCATTTCCCTTTGAACACTGGGTGCGTCTTGGTGGAATTAGAGTCAAACCCAGTGGGAGGGTTATGATCAAGGCCTATCTTGCCCTGGGCCCTCTGTGAGCTGATGAGGCTCAAAATTAAAAGAAAAAGAGGGGTACCTAAAAAGAAAATCACCCAAAGTACAGGGCAAAGGAAAAGACTGAAAAAAGGTGAAAATCCCATTAAGTAGTTGTAATGGGTGGCCCTGAAACTTCATAGCCCGTATCAATCCCCCCCATATCACTTCGCTTATGTGGAGGAAAAGTCAAACGAGCAAGGTAGAGCGAGTCTGCTTAGCCTATGTCCAGCAACTCTCAAAGCTCCCAGCTTATTTCTAAAGAGGGATTTGCCCTATGAAAGTAATTATGGGATCAGTCTAATTACTCAGTCAAGTGGGCAGATATATGTGAGAAGCCCATCTAGAGGAAGTCTTAAAAGAGATTGGGATCTCTCCTTATAGTCCCACAACTCCATTTTCGAAGAGGGCATATCAAGGAGCATCGAGAGTTCTTTTCAGATTAGCGTTAGGTAGACTCCCAAAGTGCGTGGGGGGTATGGAGAAGGGGGGTACTTCAGGACAAGGCCTCTAGTGCATTCCCCAACTAGTGCCCAGACGTCACCCAAATCCAGAGGGCTAAACACCCCGGGCTAGAGTCAGGAGAGCCTAAAGGGCCAAATCCAGGAAAGGGCCTAGTTTAATCTCGACCCCTCATACCACCCGCTTCACCCTCCGCCCCCCCATCCCTCAAGTCAGCAATCATTGGCGAGGCTGTCAAAAAGTACTTTAGCCATTCTCAGCCTTCCTTAGGGATAGAAGTGGAATCCTTTCTGATGAATTGGGCCAGTCACTGTTTGGGGTCACGTTCATTTGCCCGAATTTCTCTTGTCCTTAGTGCTGGTAGTCACTGTCTGTGCTTTTTGCCAGCGCAGAGGTTGAGCGGCTTGCGATGCAACGGCCGTAGTTCTCCCTGGAAAGGTAATTCCCCTTGCCGTCAGAGTCTTGCAGACCTCCTCAGCAGTGGAAAACTCCATCTTCCCCTCAGACAGAAAGATCACAAGCTTTTCGCTGGGTAGGGAGTGGTAAATTTGATACCTTGGGCCTTCAATGTTGGGAGTAGAGGGAGGTAGGCTCGCCGCTGCTTCATGGTCTGAGGGAAATAATCATGATCCAGATAAAATCTGGTTTGCCCAAAGAAAATCTTCTGTTTGCACCAGGCTGTCAGCAGGACATGCTCCTTAACTGCATACTTGTTGAAATGGGCTATGATAGATCGCAGAGTGGCTGTCGGAGAGGAAGACTTCGGAGCCAAGGCCCTATGGAATCTTTCTAGCTCAAGCTGGTAGTCCTCCGGGAGGTTGACAGCTGATTGGAGCAGGTCAGAGACAAATTATTTTATTTTTGAGCCCTCACTGCCTCCTGGAATACAATAAAGGCGTATATTTTTACGACGCACCCTATTTTCCACGTCTTCTTGACGTGCTGCTAGGAATCCCTGCTGCTCTTGTAGTTGCTGCACTAAATTTTCCAGCTCATCTGCTTGGTTTTCTGTTGCCGTGATCTGGCGCTCAGAATCATCAGCTCGCTGTTCTAGAAGTTGCACATCTCTTCAGATTTCAGTATAGAGTTGTTTGATGTCCACCCGGAATGCACATAATTCATGGTATATCGTGTCTAGTTTAATGTTTTTGGTTTTATTCTTTGGTGTGTGACAATCCGATGTGAAGGATTTAGCTGAGGATGGCGCGGTTTGCGGTTGAGCTGATTCTATTTCGGAGGCCTCGGATTCGGATCTGGCTTCATCTTCCAGGTAGTTGTCTATTTTCCTCGACTTTGTGGATGCTACTCCTTTATTCCCCCTCTTATGCATATTATATTCAGCTGATTTTGTGGATTTGAAATGTAAGAGGAGAAATTAGCTAGGAAGGGAATCGGAGTGAGTTCCTTAGGCTGCCATCACCATCAGGGGCGTAACCGGCTGGAATGTACAATTTCTGAGGAACTTCCTTAAATTTCATGGAAATTACTATGCCTATGATGAAATCTGCAGTAAATGTTTATATATTTGCTAGAATTGATAATCTTTACATTTCTGACCATTCATATATTAAGTGTACTGTGGAAAACAAATTATGCACTTTCCCTAAACTAAATATGGGTAAATTCAAAAAAATCTAATACTGCTCTTGAAAATGAATTGTGCATAATAGGCAAAATTGTCATGATTTCTACAGAATGCAGACTTAACAGAATTGCTCATTGCCATAGGCAGAAAGAAACTTGCACCACTTTACCTACAACTTGGATTCCTACACTGCATGTTCACTTGGAGTTACTGTAATACTTCAAGCAGGTTTCTAAGATGTTAGTGCACTATGCAAGAAGACAATTCCCCCACCAGATGGCTTTCTTCCAGTGATGTAGTACAAATAATTTCTCAATACAACCGAGTCGGCCAGTGCCTGTTAATCGCCAACACTGGCAGCTGAGTGCTGAGCAGCCATCCTCTGAGATTGCCATGGTTTACAAGTGGCCAGAAGGAACTCCTGGTCCTTCACGTCTGCCCCTGCTTCAGGTTCAGGGACCAACAAGTTTGCATTTCAAACATGTACTAATTGTTAGGAATTTCCTGCTCACCTTACTACTCAGTATACCCTTTTATTACCTGTTGTCCAGAAATGTGAACAGGCTTACTCTGAAGGCCTGTACTGCTTTTATGTCTCCTCACTCAGCTGGTGTGCTCTTCCATAGAGTCACCACTCTCTGAAAGAAGATGTGCCTCCTAATGTTACCCTTGAATTTACCTTGTTAACTTGGTAATGTGCAGAAAGAAGTAGGCAGTTGTCCATTGTGCCTGTCTCCCACTCAGTGTGGCTCAAATGTATCCCAGTACCCCATGAATCTGTCTACTTCCATTTTAAAGGTGTCAATGTTTGTAATAGTTACTAAGTGCTGTGGCAGTTTCCTTGAGCTTCAGACAATACACCATCTTCCTGCTGGAGCCCACCAGATCAAATCTTCCATTGGTGTAACCTTGTTAATGCCCTTCATTATACAAAAGAATGAAATTATGTCCTCTCTCAGCCTCCTCTTTTCCCAGAATGAACATGTTAGGGTCTCCAGTCTCACCTCATAACTATAACTGTCCAAACCACTGATCATTGTCATGCCCTGTTTTGCACCTTCTCTACTGCCTCAGCATCCTTTTTGCACTGGGGTGACCAGAACTGAACACTGTATTCCCAGTGGGGCCTGACCAAGTCCCTACGAAGAGGTCAGATTACTTCCCCTGCTGTGCTGATCACACACTTTTGATTCAAGGTTAAGCACTGAAAAAATTATTCAGTCCCATTGTGCTCCATGCTTTAAATGCTACTATTCAAACTTAACCCATTTATTTATTAAATCAATACTATACATTAATTATTAATGCATTAAAGCATTTGGTATGCATTCACCACAGATTTTATGAGGCACAAGGCCAAAGACTGAGAATCCTCACAAACTCTGGAAAGTGCATCAGAAATGCTTTAAAGAGGAAGGGTCAGCACCACAAGCCCCACTCCCATGTGTAAGGCTTATCCCAATTTGCACTTTGTGTGCAAAAACATTTAGTTTTACTTACTGCTAACTATAGTGTACTAAATTGTAGCAGACTAATGTTGCTTACTTCCAGGCTAACATTTTCTGTTACTACATATTCTAGAATCCCTGCAGCTGATGTCAGAGCAGGACTGCAGGAGTGGGAGATTTAATAGCCCACATTGCATCCTAGAGCTTTTATAAGCTCCGATCAGATGTTTGCCTGTCCTGCTATTCCACTGGGGCTAGGTACAGTCCTCTGTGACTGTATTTAGCCCTGGGAGGACAGTGTGGCCAGCAAATAAAAAAAACTAAGAGCTTAGAAAAACTCTAACATGCACTGCAGGCTATTGAAACTCCCACTGCTGCAGTCCTCCTCAGATGTCAGCTGCAGGGGATTCTGGGATTTGTAGTTACAGAAAATACAAGCCTGGAAGTAAGCAACATTAGTCTGACACAATCTACTATACTTTAGAAAATGGGTTGAACAGTTCCAGGCTTCTGAGTGGCTAAAGGCTTTGCCAAGGTGGACATGTATGAGACGACAATGCGCACCTAAGACAAGACCCTCTTCCAGTTCCTGTTTACCTAAGCAAAAGTGACACAATCACTGCCCATGTACAGTTTTCAAAAATACTGTCCACCATTTTCTTTTTCTCACTTAGTGAGCAAGAGATGGGCCGCCTGCACAATTCCCCAGAATATCAACAGGAATGAAGAACTGCCAACACATGTCAGAAAGAATATCATCATTAGTTGTCATAAAATGCAATGTTTCAGTGCTACCGCAGTGCATTCTAAGCTCTGAGAGTTACTCACACTACCTCCTCCAGAAGCCTACCCAGTGCCTTCAGTGCCACAAGTCAGAAGCACATCTGCATATGTGAGAGATGAAAGAATCTAATGCTGGTCTTGTAGTGGAGACAGTGCGGTAGTCTTGCAGGTCACTTTTCTTGGCTCGGCTTTACCTGTAACACCAATGCTGCTGAATCCACTGTTTGTATGGAAAGCACATCAAAGTCTATTCAGATCTCTGCCTCCAATAAATAAGAAAGTTAATTAAAAATAAAACACGGTGAGATGGTGGGGGGGAGCAGGCACAAAAGAAAGACACTTTCAATGACACAAGTGCCCTCTAGGGACTGCTTTATAAGAAATACAGCTACTGTAAAATGCTTTTCTACATTTTTTTTTAACTTTTGTTTTATTTATTACATAAAAAACATAATACATATACCAGTTTTGTAAGCACTCTAATACCATCCAGACTGGGTGGTATAGGCAATACCTGCACTTCCCGGAGCTATAAGGCCCTCTGCCTGTGGTGTGGGGCCTCATTACATCTCTGGGCTGGCAGGTATAGCCCAACACTATCCACCATGTCAAGTATTATTGTTTACACAGTAAATAGTAAGCAAAAAAAATGTTGCATAAAAAGTGAAAATTGGCACCAGCCCCATACTTGGCTATGGAGCGCTTACTGCTGATTGTCCCCCTTTAATGGACACCTTAAAATGTATTATTGCAATTATGAAATGGATCTAATGTGAGAAACAGGGTATTGGGGGCATAGAAATGGGACAAGAGACCTAGCCATTCCCTACTAGTGTTTTAATGTGTGGTCAGGTAGTATAGTAGGACTCAACAAATAAAGTTCCTTCCTTTATTCTTTACATTTTATGAAGCTTTATATCAATGGATTACCATGCTCACTGGCCATGGCCTGTCATTAGAAACCATAAAAATCACCATGGAAACCAAAAACATCTAGCTAACTAACTGAAAGTTTTTAGTATTGAAAACCAAGAAGAAACTATATAGAGAAATTTGAATTAAGAAGAAATACCAAAATGCCAAGCTGAAAGGAACAGTTTCAGTAAAAATAGTTAAACCTGCAGATAAGAGCACCAGGCTGCAACCTTTGAGACACAGGTTTGAATTCCACCCTCTAAACATTTAACTATTGCTCTTTAGCTCCATTGAATTTGGTAGAAATGAGAATGAAGTCCCAAAACTCAAGTCTTTTCAGAAGAACTCACAGATTTCCTTGGATTTCTTGTTAGGGAATGGCAATTAAACTTGCAGTAATAAATACTGTATGACTCCTGCTGCTGCTTTTGTCACTAGTGGTTTTACTATGAGCAGGGCCAAACATACATACGCATTTAAAGGCTATAAGGACGTTGTGAAATTTGTGAAGTTGGACAAACATGGAAATCAGTGCTGTAGGTTCATTTCATAGAAGAGCTGGAGTGGACGTTCTCACAGAAAAGGATTCTTTTATGCTGCATTTAGTCCTAACATACCTAGGAGAAGCAGCTTACATTACATGTGCATTATATGCATTGCTTCCCGCACAACTCTGTTCACAGAGCAGCTTGCAAAATGTCAACCTGTACTTTTGTGTTGCCCAGTTTGCAAAAATTAATCCTGATTTTTCTGTTGCCCTCTGGGATACACTCAGAGACTGCCTTACAACTGAAAACAAAACACACTTCAAAACTGGCCAATATCTTGCTCATTAGTCAAAACAAGTCCCCAGGTGTGCATCCTCTGATAACCTTTGGACTATATTAACCGAATTTCTAGCTGAACAACTCTTACAGAGGAAAAAAATTCAGAATAACAACATTTGTGTCAAATTGTAGTGCAATGATAATGTATATAATCCTGTTACTAATCAGTTTTTATTTCACATAAAGGTCATGTGCATTTCAGCAAAACTGTCGGACTTTAAAGGTCACTTGGAGAAAAGGCTGATTTTTTATGCTTAAAAAATAATTCAGAGCTTGTTTAAGATGATTTCAAAGTATGACTTGCTACACATAATACCATTATGTTCAAAAGAAATACAAGAACTGAAAACAGTTCATGACTCACATTCCTGGGCTGATGCCACCAATAAGTAACCAGAACTGCTCTCCCTGGAGGTTTCTAACAAAGGTCCAAGGCTGAGTTGTCCCAAAAAAGGCACATAATGCTAAATTTGCTGTTTTATTTCAGAGAATTGTTAACTACCACATTTAGCATGAGAAATAATTCACATTTAAAAACATGTAGTTGACCTTTAATGCTTATTTGTTGTAGCATGGAAAAGCTTTTCAATTTTTAACTGGAATATTAAAATGCTACAAGCACTTTATACATTCTATAGGATTTGTTTGTAAATTTCATTTCATTTACTTAAGCAATCAAAACATATGCCATATATGTTAAATCATAATACTTGAAAGAACCTCATGGTTTAGGTCAACCACAAACTTTATTTTATCTACTGTAGCATCCTTTATAGAAATGTCACCCCCAAAACACTATACTGGATACATACATACCCCCAGAACTTAAACTATCTATGGTGAGGCCTATTGTGGATGTTCAATTTGTTTGACATAAAGTGGTGCCAGCCAGGATGCAATGCAGTAATGCTGCGGTATTTTCACAAAATGCTGCAGTATACTGCAGGGACCACTGTTATTCAATGGCAATTAAGCCCTTTTGTCATGCAGCATTTTGACAAGTCACTTACTGCATGTTTTTGTGTTGCATTGTGGCTGCCTCTGTTGTATTTGTTTCAAGGTATACATTCCATTAATTTTTCAACAATTAAATAAATGTTAAGAAAAGAACACAGAATATCTTTGAAATTGAAACACTGTGGGGCCGTTTGATGACTCAGCATGTAGGGTGTTGTGCTCCTATGCCAGCCACATGGGTTTGGAAACAAGCCTAGAATGCCAGCAAATGGACAGCACTAAGGTGTCAGCATAATTCAGTTGGGAGCATGTCCAGCCCTGGGGTAAAATATCATGGGTTCTGGTCGTACAGTGGGATTAACTTCAAACCATAAACACTTGCACAAGAGTGCAGTGTTAGGGGATACTGTACTGTCAGTGTGTGCTGTTCTTTGGATGAAACAGAACAATAGAACCATAGACAATGATGACAGAAAAAGACCAATAGCCCATCTAGTCTGACCACAGTTCCCTAGAAACCCCTGGATCTATTGTCCATGCAGGGTTCTAATCCACAGTATCCACCCCCTAGTTCCTCTACTTTCTGTTACCACCCTGCATAACCACTATATCCTTCTCTCTGTCTTAGAAGTACTTAGAAACTGTGTATGATTTGGCACGCAGCACCTTGGCTGACAGACTATTCCATGGTTCCCCTATTGCTTCTGCAAAATAAAACTTTTATATTCCTCTTGAACCTCCCTCCCATCAGTTTCCACTCATGTCCCCATGTCCTTGAACTGTTACTGTTGCTAAATAGTGTCTCATAGTTCACCTTGTATATTACTTTCAGGAACTTGAAGGCCATTATTATATCACCCCTCTCTTGTCTGGTCTCCAGCATGTATATGTTCAGTGTTTTGAGCTCATCCACAAAAGATCTGTCCTGCTGGCCTTGAATCATCCTGGTCACCCTTCATTGCACTGTCTCTAGCCTCTCCTTTCTTTCCTAAGGTGAGGACTCCAGAACTGGACCCAGTACTCCAGGTGCATCCTAACCAACGACCTATAAAGAGGATGTAATATCTCCTTTCTTCTACTGTCAATACCCCTTCCAATACATCCCAACATTCTATTTGCTTACTATAGGTCTTGTTGCAGTGGCTTGATTGTTAAAGGGAGTCACTAATGGTGACTCCTGGGTCCTTTTCCTCAGACATAGTGCTCAGATTTACCCCTCCCATCCAGTACTCTGCCATGGGTTTCTTATTCCCCAGGTACATCACCTTCCATTTTTTGGCATTGAAAATCGTTTTTTTTTTAATTGATATTCTTTGCAGTTTTTACCTCATTTTTCTCCCCTGTTTTCTGAGGTCCCAGCTCAGCACCTTCTGCCCCTCCCCATAGCTATTGCAGGAGCTCTGTCAGGTCAGCGCCATCATCCATCCTCCATCGAGTGGTGGCCAGTGTTTGGGTAGCCTCCAATCCCTTTCAGAAGGGGAAAGCTGCCTTGCAGCACCTCAGTCTCACTCCTCACCCTCCCTCCAGCTAATCCCTGACAACCTGGGCTCATTCCTGAACCTGGGTCGCTGGCACAGCACAAGGCATGGCATCCAGCGCCTCAACCCTCAGTGCTACCGGGACGGCTTTTGGCATTGAATTTCGACTGACAAACCTTATGCCACCTTTCTACTCTTTGCAAAGCACTCTGCATCTATCTAAGTCTTTCATCTGTGAAGAGAAACAACTTGCCCTGGATTCTTTCTCCAGTGTTGCTGATGAGCATATTGAAGACAACAGGACTCAGGATGGGTCCTTGCATTATTGCCCTCATGACTCATTGTCTTCTGTTTTGACACCATTAATCACAGCCCACTGAGGCCTCTCATTTAATCAATTTCTTACCTATCTTACTATGTCCCTTGCTGCACCCAGATCCTCCATCTTCATCAATCTTCTGCAGGGCACTGAGTCAAAAGCCATGCTGAAACTGAAGTAGAGTAAATCAATAGCATGGCCACTATCCAGTGCCCTCATTTTCCGGTCAAAGAAAACTATCAGATTGGCTTGACAAGACTTCCCCACTATGAACTCATGCTATTAAGTATTCTGGAGACCACTGCTCTCCAGGTAGTCCATGAGGTCCTCTTTGAACAGTGACTCCATCAGTTTACCCACAACAGAGGTAAGATTGAGAGGTCTATAGTTCCCATCTTTCACCTCATCCCCCCTTATGTAATGGAACTACGTACACTGCCCTCCAAACTACCTCTGTCCATAATGAGCTTTTGAATAGCCCCTACCAGGGGTTAAGTCAGTTCTGCTGCCAGTTCCTTGAGTATCATCAGATGCATTCCATCACGCCCAAGGGCCTTATCTATCTTCATGACTGCTAGCCCTTTCTAGACCTTTTCACTGGTAAATACTGGCTGCCTCATCTTCAGGACCCCTTTATGGCTACCTTGATGCCACTGTCTGCCAGGGGCCTGCTGTCTTCCCCCATGAAGACAAAGCAATAGTACTCTGGGACTGACAATTATTAAGGATGGCTGCCTTTTGCACATCCTCCTCTATTATTCTAACTCCCTCAGATAGCTTAACAATTCAACCTCCTTTCTTTCTTTTTTCTTTAAGATGCTTAAGAACTGCTTTCCCCCAACCGTTGTCCCCTCCACAATATGCAGCTCAGTGTCTGCTTATGCTGCCCTAATCACACTCTTTGCTTCCTTGGTTCTCAGTTGGTATTCTACCCATTCTTCCTCCCTTCAGCATTTCCATGTATGTGGTGAAAGTTTTTTGCTTGCCCCTCACTGCTTGCTCGACCTTTTCAGAGAACCCTATTGGTCTCTTGTACTTGTTTCTTTTGGTTATCAATCCAATGCATAACTTAGATACATTAAGAATGGCCCGTTTAATTGCTCCCGATCTCTCCTCCACACCTCTGAGGCTGTCTACCCAAACTAATTTGTCCCAGACCAGTGCAATCATCCTACTGAAATCTGTCCTTCTGAAATCAAGGACCTCAGCTCTTGACTGGGGATTTCAAGTCCCAAGAGCCAGCTCACACCAATTAGAATTATGGTCACTGGACTCTATTAGCTCCCCTACTGACACATCTCCCACCACCTCTGAGTTAGTGAGCATCATATCAAGAATGGGTGGGTACCTTAACCAGCTGCACCAGCAGACAGTCCTGGAATATATACAGCAGGGCCTGCTTTCTGGCGCTCCTGGCAGCTATAATGTCCCAATCAGTATCTGGCAGGTTCAGATCACTCAACACCACTATCTCACTATTGCCACTTCCCTTCTGAGTTCTTCTCCAAGCTCACTATCCCTCTCTTTCCCTTATCCTGGCAGGCTATAGATTACCCCCAACCATTGTTTCTTGCCTGAGGCCATTGTGAGCTGCATCCTCAGCAACTATGTCTCCCCATTACTTCTCCTAATGTACCCACCTTCCACAGCCTCAATGCCTTCCCTGATGTAAACGGCTATGCCCCACCCACTTTTCCTTTTCCTCTGTCCCTTCTAAGCATTGCGTAACCAGGGACTGTCAGGTCCCCGTCATTGTATTCTGAGGCCCAAGTTTCTGTGATGACTATGAGGGTCATGTCAGTGTCTGCCATAACTACTCAGAGCTTACTGATTTTATTACCCAGATTTCTGCCATTAAGGCAGACTCCCTTCTATCTAACTCTTGATCCTGTTTTGCATTTTACTTGCCTTTCTCCTTTATTCTTATCTTGTCTCCTTAGCTTATTTTTCATGTTGACTGCAGGCTTTGTGAGCCTCCCTCCTTAATCCCTTCCTCTAGCCCAGTTTGAACCTTAACCTTATGTTTGCCCACTGTCCTGTACAAGCCTCCAGATTAGAGGGGTATTAGGTAGCTCCCCTGTCATCTCTCCTATCACCAAGGTTTCCCCAGCCTCAGTCTTCTCTGCAGTCAGTTTAACTGCACAGAAAAGATGTCAGATTCTGCCTCAGCTCACCGGCCACCTCTGTTCCGATTCCCTGGAAGCCAGCACTCCCAAATAGTCCTGCAAGAAGCAATGTGGCCACTGCAACATGGCTCTGCTGAACCATTTGTTTGACAGAGTTTTTTGTTGTCACTTTTTAATCTGTTCTTAACATTTTTTTAAACTTAATATATTTTATTCAAATATGCAGCAAAGGCACACAAAAATATCACAAACAATAGGTGCAGTCAGAACAGAGATACAATGACTAGTAAAAGACACAGCAGCATTCCATCTCAAATAATGCATCATAGATAACTATTTCTCATGAAACCAGGAGTAAATCATACAAAGAGGGGACATATAATAGATGAAATCTCTTGTACTACAAAAATGTACTTAAAGCTATGGTGCGCTTAAACTAGTACAGTCAAAAACTAACAAAATAAGCAATCTTTAACAGTAACAATTACTCCTAGAAGAAGACTCACTAACATTAAAATATTTAGCACAATTGCAGAAGAGTATGAAGCCATTCCCATCTCCAAGAGTACCTCAGTAGAATATGTCGAAGGCTGGCAATGCTATCTTCCTTTTTAAGAATGGAAAGTATTTCTGCGTGCCATTCTCTGTACAAAAGGGACTGATTATCCACCCAGTGTCTCACAGTTACTTAGCCACAGCCCAAAAAAGGGCCATATGATATCTCTGAGTACCCAACAGTTGAGAAATGTCCAGTCTCAAAAGACAGAGTTCAGGTGTAAATGTGCCCTGTAGGCCTTAAAGTGGATCAAGACTAGAGATTGGTGAAGTGGCCTCAATTCGCTCTGCGCGGAGTGATTCGCTGAGTGAAGACAGATTCATGGAGTGCTCCGCAATGCGAAGCAGAGTACTTTGTTTATAATAGGTAACACGAAATCCTTTGAAGACAATGACTTTGCATTACTCTACCTTCCCAAACCACTACTCCACCAAATCTTAAGGGGAAGTACATTGAGAACAATGTACTTCGCCTCACTTCACCTTGTTTTAAAGCTCCAAAGGTGAATTTTGCAGTGATTCCTGGGATTTCAGGTCACATGGGCTCTAGATTGTTCTGCACAGCCTAATCGGGGTAGTGTGTGTATAGGAGACAGTCTGATCTGAGAGCGCTCTGTGATTCAAACCTTCTAAAAGCTGTTAATAAAGTCATTTTGTGTCATTTTTATTTTGCTGAAACTTTAGATCATCAATTGTAGGAAACCCTCCTATGCTCATATCATTGAGCATTTGTGCATGGATTTTGAATGTTAATGTACAACATTCAGTCTGTGTACTGAGAGACAGTGGCAGTGTGCTTTGGAGGAGGGGCGTTATCTGGTGTAGGTAGATTTAAGTTGGAGAAATAGAGTTCTTTGTATTTTGGTTATATTTTTCTTGTATAACTAACTGTGTTAACATACACACAGTGAAATTTTCAGTAATTGTTGACATTTTTTTGCTGATTGTGTGTGTGGTGGTCTGGAGGGACCTGATGCAGCACTGAGGTTGTTTAAAATATGTTGTATATTACTGAAGTTTTAAATTTGGTATGCATTACTTGTAGAAAAATTCTGTGTGTGAGTGTGTGTGCAAGGCATGATGTGACATCAAATAATACACCTTTTATTGTGCCACAGTGCAACTGCAGGTGCAGCAGTGTGAACCTGCTATCCACTGTAGCTGCGTGATTTTCTACTGCCATTGAGGTATCTTTTCTGGTTTTGCACTGCGGTAATCTGCAGTCAGTGCCCCCCACTGGCAAAATGTATTATTTTCCAGATTGGATTGTTTGTGACTTAAGAACACCACTGGTTAGTTAAGGTGCTGTTGAACTTGTTGTGACTTTGCATCTGTACCTGTTGATGAAGACACAGTTGTTTTTTGGCTTCACATCCAGTGTCACCCCCCGCTGTCCCCACCCAGAGTGAACATTCCAAAATCTGAATTTGTTTAGAATATTCCTGTTGATCCCCCAAAATGCCCGCAAAGAGATGTGCAAGCAAAGCTGTTTCTTACCATGGCACTGCTGCCAGTGCTAAGATTGTCTGTAGGCGTGGTAGTAGTAGTATGCAGTCATAGAAGTGCATTGCTGATGTGAGGAAAGGTATTTCTCCTTCAGTGTTTTTTACAGTGCAATCAGTAGCTTCACTCATAGTTGGAGGAGATGATGTTGTCCCAGCTGGTGGTGTTAGTACAGTTGCTGGTGGTGGTATGAGTATTGCTGCCTCAAGTTCCAGTTCTGACTAGTTTACCATGTCCAAAAATATAGTGGAGTGTGAAGCAGTGGCAGTGAGTGACAGTGTAGATAATGTCATACTCCCCAGTAACATCCCAGTAACTGAACATGAGGATTCTGATCATCATGTCAACGATAGCACACAAAGTGACATTTCTTCCACCAAGGTTCAGGTCATGCATTTGCCATTCAGTGATTCACAGTGTGGTGAAAAAAGTTTGGGTGATGGTGGTGCTGCTGATGATGATGTTGCTGTGGTTGCAACATGCAGTCCATATGACAGCATCTAAGCAGAAGATGTGGATGATGTTGATGAATACAATAATGATTTCAGTGATCCCTGTTGGGAACTGGAGAAAAATAAACTCAAGGTGTCTGTGTCTGAGTCTGTTTGCATCCCCCATAAAAAGCTTTGATTTACCAGTTGCAGTTGATGATGATGGCCCAGTAATAATGATAGGTAGTCATGGTGGTCAGTTGCAGTCCAAGTGTGTCCTGCCTGAAAAATCATGTAGCACACCCCCAAGTTCATGGCTTAAAAAACTGGAGTCCAATAAGCAGCATCGGGGGGACATGTTAAAACTAGAGCGTCAAGATCCCTTGTTTTAGATTTTTTTGTGGAAGATGCAAATGGTGAGTCAGTTGCAATCTGCCAGGTTTGCCAGGTGCGTGTGAGTCGAGGTAAAAAGGGGAGCCATCTGGGCACAGGGGAACAGCATACACATCTTAAGAATAGACACATGGCACTGTGGACTCAGCAGAAGATGGCAACTAATACCTGTACCACAGTGGGGCATTCAGCCTCGTCATCAACCATAACGAGCATGTTATCCCTTTCCATGACTGTAGCATCAAGTAGAAAATTAAATGCTTGCAGTAGTGATGAAATAACAGCAGAGGATTACTACAGGCATGATGAGGTGGAAAAGCAGAATGATTTTGAAGTCTTGTCCAGTAGTGGTGAGAGTAGCAGCTTTGGTGGTGGTGGTCAATGCAGTATGTCTAGTGCAAGTGGTACATCAACCCCTGTTGGTAAATCTGGGAAAATAACTGCATTTCTGGGTTTGTCATCACCTGTGCAACCGTCTTCATCACACATCCACACTCCACCCCCTGCCATTCACAAAGCAGAACCATTTGTCATCATACTCCATGTAAAACATTTAAGTCAGCCCACATTACAGAGTGTTATTGCACATAAGCTGAAGTACCCACCCAATCATACAGTGTCACGTGAACTTAATGCTGCTGTAGCTGAAAAGCTGGCAATTGGTCTTTTGCCCTTCTCCTTTGTGGAGAATTCTGGGTTCCTGTGGTATGCTGCATGTGCTTGTCCAAAATAGAAAGTCCCATCCAGTACATACTTTTCTACCCATGCTGTCCCCGAGTTGTACCATACTGTGTCCAACTCCATAAGACATGCCCTTCAACATTCCTCCTCTACATTTATCCATTTAAGTATGGATATGTGGACAAACAGCAAAATAAAAGGGAGTTCATATTTGTGTATAACTGCACACTGGGCGCAGGTGCTGGGGGTTGTTTGTGCTGTTGGTAGTGTGAATAATCTGTATAGTAAGGTGAAGCGTCATGGTAGCAATCTTCCAGGAATTCGACAGCATGCAACGATTGCTAAGCGCAATGTGACCTATTCACACACTGGTGAAAACATGTTGGACATGGTACTGACTGAAACTGGCAAGTGGCTGAAACCCTGTCCCCAAGAGCTGGGTTCATAGCAAGTGACAAGGGGTCAAATGTGGTGAAATGCATCATGAATGGTAGCTTTTTCAGGTTCCATGCATGGCCCACTGTTTAAATCTTGTGGTGCAGGAGTTTGTGCAGCACTCTGATATAAAGGAAATGCTGACAGTTGCATGTCATATCTGTTCTCACTTTTCTTGCTCTGCAAAGGCCCATGACCAGCTTTGGCAGTTGCAGATCCGAACCAGCTTCCTGCAGCACCACTTGAAGCTGGAAGTTCTCACCCAGTGGAACTCCACTTTATACATGGCAGAGAGGTTGTATGAACAGTACAAAGCTATCTCAGAATATCTTGTCATGCACACTAGCCGTGGCAATTCCGGGGCCTCCATGTCTATGATGACTGAACAGTGCCACCTCATGGACTCTGTAATAAGAATCTTGAGGCCTTTTGAACATGCCACACAGGCAGTAAGTGTCAACTCAGCCTCCATTAGCCAAGCAATTCCACTACTGAGGGTGCTGAGGCAGACATTGGTGAATGTACAGCATAGCCTTGATGTTGCCAGAGACAGTGCAAGCAGTGTGTTGCTAAAAACACATGCTGACAGTATTCGATCAGAATCATCACATCTTGAGCATTCAGTGTAGTGACAACTTTGCAATAGCAACAATGCTGGGCCCATGATACAAACAAGGAATTGCCTCAGGACTGGAGGTCAGGCCTACACAGGTAAAAAATCTCAGTGAGCAACTGGTGCGCTTGGTTCATGGGACACAGAAGTCACGTGCCAAGGTCAGGAAACCTGAACAGTATAATCAGGTTGAAGGTGAACCTGGAGTAGTATCAAGCATATTCTGTAAGGGGAAGGGGACTGCAGTTCCAGGTGGTCTGTTATCGAAAGCGGCTGGCATTAACCCACTTTGGGAGTCTTTGTTCTAAGTGGGGATTTGTGACATAATTGATTCCTGAGAAGCAGATGATGCATCAACTACTGGAGTTAGAGCAGCACAGCGAATAGTTGAGTCAAATGTTTTTGATAACAGGCTTCTGTCAATCACTGATGATCCCCTTTTATACTGGAGTGGAAAGGTCAGTGAATGGCCAGAGCTGACCACTGTGACACTGAATTACCTGACATGCCCACCCTCCAGTGTGAGTGTTGAGAGGGTATTCAGCTTAGCAGGTGCAATAGCTCAAGATCATTGAACAAACCTCTCTCCTGAAAATGCTGACATTCATAAAAATGAATGAGAGGTACATACCAGCTCAGACTGCAACCTCAGTATTTGTACCCTGGCATACTCATGGTTTTGCTGATGTTGAAGAAAGGGACCATCCTGATGGCAGTGACAACATGAAGCGGCCTACCACTGATGTAGATGATAACACAGTGGAGAAAGAATTTCCCCATGGTCTGAATTCAGACATAGAAGACTGCGAGGACAGCTTTCTTTCTGAGGATGATGATGAATGATGATGAGATTAATGTTGGCAGGTTTTAACTTAAGTGGTTAAAAGGCTGTCACATGTCTTGTATGATACATGTTCTCTTTTTCATAAAGTTAAATCACTGTCCAACTCATACTACCTCAAACTCCATATGTCACGTCATCACATTTATAACATGGAGCACAGTATATCCTGGCCCCTGAACTACCACCACCATAAGAGCGCTGTTCTGCACTGCTACCATAGGGAATGTGACCGTGTGTCCCCCCCCCGGACTACCACCACAATAAGACTGCTGTTCTCCACTGCCACCATAGGGAATGTGACTGTGTCCCCCCCAGACTACCACCACAAGACCACTGATTGCCACTGCCACCACCACCAGATGCAGGAAGATGTGAGAGGGAATGTCATCATGTGCCGCAGCTATGGCCACCAGCACCCACCACCAGTGTCATTGTGACAATGTTTTCCCATTACATTGACCATGCCAAGTCAGAAGGAGTCGAACAGGAGACCACATCCATCAGCCACAGGCACAATATTTCTTACTATTAAAACTATGAAGTGAGTATGTGTACTTTTTTTTTTTATGCTATTCAACTTCCTTTAGCTGTGTGTTTTGTTTTTTTGTTGCTTTTCTGAGCTGCAATGGTCAAACACATATGGTCAACTTATTTAGTTTTTTTACAGGTTAACAACAAAATGACTCTTCTTCACTGAAGGTCTGTATCAATAGTACAGCAGCAGTACTGTCTACAGGAAATTATGGAATATCCATTTCCAATCCATACTGATAAGTATATCAATTTTATTTCATCTGTTCCTTTTTTTTCATAAATGTGCAACAAATCCAACTGAGGATTCATAAACTAGGTGACATGTACATCACAACAATATTTCTGCAACATCTCATGCACTGTATTCCAAATTTGCAGCTGTGCAGCCATGACGGTGTTGAAAAAGTTGGACTCAGGTTGTGTTGCTTGACAAGATATGGTTTTGAAATGTAACTTGAGATGAGACTCAGGGACACTGACACAGTATATTTGTTACACAGCTTGGTACCAAATTAAGTTGTGATCTGATGATTGCAATGGGACAGCTTGCTATCTGGGTTAATCCAGATACCAGTGGAACAGCCACAGCTTAAACATAATGTCTTACTGCTGCAGTCAATTTGTAATAAGTCCTTCATTTTTTTTAGGAAACTTCTAGATGCTTTGTTGTGTCATAGTTTCCTTATCCAAAGAACTTCTTCAACATCAGCCCCCTCCCCCCCCGGGCTGGGGCAGACATGCAACACGCAGAAGTCATTTCAATCGATGGCCATGACCATCATTACCAGACTGGAGAAGGATGCAGATGAAATCTGTGAAGAAGCAATCAAATAATAAACCATTAATGAGACCTACTTGCAATGTGCAAATATTCTTAACCCACCCCCAAAAGAATACTTACCTTCATTAGCTTAAGAGTATTCCATTTCCAATTTTAATGCCAACATTTCTCATCAAGCACTGGTATGTGCACACCAACAGTATGTGACCTGTGATACAAAACAATACAAGTAGTACATGTCTATATATGTCAACCCCCACCTAGAAAAAAAAAAAAAAATATATATATATATACTCACCAAGGCTACTATTAGTATACACACAAAGGGCACCCTTCCATCCAGTTGAGGTGATCGCATCGTATTCACAGGAATCACAGCACACTTTGGATCAGCAACAGTTCTCTCACAGTCTTCTTTTCTGATGGGACACTGAATGGATTCACGTCATGTTATCCCTCCTTCACATGGTTTGGCAATAAACTGTGCATCATGACATCATCATCACAGAGTATGTAAACTTTCTGAACACAAGACAGTTGCATTTTGGGGATGCAGAAAAATTCTGGGGACTCTGTGTGATCACTGCGCACATGAGTGACTGTGCAATACATTCTGGGGGACTTTGCATGTGGTGTAATACTTCCATTTCACTTCCTCAGCACTTGGGAATTTTCTGGACACAAGTCAGATGCATTTTGGGGATGCAGAAAAATGCTGAGGATTCTGTGTGATCACTGCGTGCATGAGTGACTGCACAATACATTCTGGGGGACTTTGCATGTGGTGTAACACTCCCATTTCACTTCTTCAGCACTTGAGAATTTTCTGGACACAAGACAGTTGCATTTTGGGGATGCAGAAAAATTCTGGGGATTCTGTGTGATCACTGCATGCACGAGTGACTGCTCAATACATTCTGGGGGACTTTGCATGTGGTGTAACACTCCCAGTTCACTTCTTCAGCACTTGATAATTTTCTGGACACAAGACAGTTACATTTTGTGTGTTGTGATTATGAGCACATAATGTCAAACTTAAATTACAAATTAAGGCAGCAGTGCATCGATGAGGTGAAAATTTTGATCTATGCTTTTTTATGCTATTTTACATTTCCAGCCACTAGTTACTCCTTCCTGACATGTACAATACCCTTCTTTTCACAATTTGCGTCTGTTTTACTACTTTTTCTCATGTCTGAAAAAAAGGAGCACACCTTTTAATATGGCTGTGACCAGGTTTTCATCACTATTTGCAGCTGTTTTTGAATAAATATTGTTCTGTGAGGTCATAAAACACTGCCTGCTGCATAATTGTTAATTTTACAACAGAAGTAATATATAACAACTGATGGAGAAAAGCAGAGAAAAAATACTGATAAAGACCTGGTCCACACTGTATTAAAAGGAGTGCTCCTTTTATTATTTCAGACATGAAAAAAGTACTAAAGCAGACTCAAATACTAGAAAAAGTGGTATCATACAAGTCAGGAGGTAACTAAAGTGGCAATGTAAAATAGCATAAAAAAGTAGAGGTCAACATTTTCACCAGATTGTTGTACTGCTTCTTTATTGTCTGTTTCAAGAAAGAAATATTTCTGGAGCCTCGGTAATGTTTACTTTGTGTTGGGACTTGTGATT
Organism: Neoceratodus forsteri; assembly: GCA_016271365.2. Taxonomy (NCBI): domain Eukaryota; kingdom Metazoa; phylum Chordata; order Ceratodontiformes; family Ceratodontidae; genus Neoceratodus; species Neoceratodus forsteri. Next base: position 316,988,219 of record CM057451.1, read on the forward strand.
TGAAGTGCTACACAAAAATCATGACTGAGCAGTGCAAGTATGTTAGGCTAAACTGCATGTGTGCCATCGCTGTTCTTTCCTGTGTGTGCAGACATTGTCTAGCTTCATGCAAACATATATATGGTGTGACTTGTTGCAGTATGTCAAGATTAAAGATAAGAAAGAATATATGATGTATATTTTATTTGTACCATCAGCACCAGTGGAGTAAGTGATATGATATTTTTCCCGAGACATCGGGTCACTGTGCACCTCAGTCACTCACAGTGCACACATGACTTTGCAGAGATAATAGCACAAAAAACACATGCTCTCCTAAAAGTCATGTGTGCAGTATGTGACTAAGGTGCACACTGGCCAGACACCTCTGAAAAAATATCGTATCACTTAGTCCGCTGATGATAATGGTGACAATAAAATATACGTTATTCTTATTGCTATTCTTTATACCATAAACACTGCAACAAGTCAGCAATTTATGTTTGCATGAAGTTGGACAATGTCTGACATCATACACACACACACACACACACACACACAGACACACACACACACAGGAAACAACGCTGACTGCACACATGCAATTTAGCACACCACACTTGCACTGCTCACACCAGCTTTTCCACAACCACTCCACAACAGAAAGTAAGCATTACTGAGGTACTAGATTATAATAACAGGGCAATAAGGAGCATGTATGTCTGTATGTGTATGTATATATTTAAAGGGAAGCAGTCAGCAAAAGGAGCTCCTGCCCCCTGCAAGGCTTACCCTCCGGTTAAGCCTTTTAAGTATCTTGCAGCATTTTTCTCATGCCGCAACATATTTTATTTTAATAAAGAAAAGTCAGTGACCCGGAAGTATGGTGGATGCTATGGGGCCTCCATTATGTGTAAAGGAAAGGTGCTGTGGAGATGCACCATATGCTTCAATACTTTTGTATTGAAGTGCATGGTGCATTGCCATTGCACCTTTACACATAATGGAGCCCCCATAGTATCCGCCATACTTCCGGGTCGCTGACTTTTCTTTAATAAAATAAAGTATGTTGCAGTGTGAGAAAAATTTTACAACATACTTGAAAGGCTTAACCAGAGGGTAAGCAGTGCAAGGGGCAGGACCTCCTGTTGCTGACTGCTTCTCTTTAAACTAATACTGTGGCCTTCCCTCTGTCTGTTATTAAACATAAACAAAAGACAAAACACTACAGCAGTGGGGTGGAAGTGTGCTTAAAAAAAAGCTAATGAGGTATCCACTGATGTTCCAGCAGTAGATGGAGCATTGACACAATCTGTAGCTGGGGTTGCTTGATCTGCTCCACCTGCTGCTGGACAGCATCCACCATTTCATTATTTTCCTCCACTGCAGCCCACAAAACTGCTATATCTGCCTGAGTTGCAGTCATTGTGGGGTCCACTGGTGTGGGGGGGAACCAGGTAGTGGTGGTGGTGGTGAGGGTGGTGTTGGTGGCAGTGGTGGGGGTAATGGTGGAGCAGCTGCTGCTGTGGCCCTCCTCCAGCTGCAGTGACACACAACAGCAGCGGCCTCTACCACTGCCAATGAAGGGCCAGCAGGTGAAGGACTGGCCCGTTCAGTGACAGCCTGCCACTCCACCTTGTGGTGGTTCAGCATATGTGTGCACTGGCCCCCAGTCCCCAGATATGTCCATGGGGGCCATGGCACACCTGCACACCACAAAGCAGACACACCACAAGGCTGCTGTCCCCCCAACACAGTTGAAAAAACTGCCAAACTGGGGAGCTGCGGGGGGGAAGGCACTGGAGAGGCAGATGTAGTGCCGGCAGCATGGTCATGCACCTGGGGCTCCACCTGCTGCTGTGGAGGTGGTGCTGCTGGAGCTCCTGCAGCTGGTACTGCTGGTGGTGGTGGTGGCAGACTTGGTGGATGTGATGGTGTCACTGTGATGCGGCTACTTCCAGAGCGGGGGCAGGACCCAAGAGTCTGGAGTTGTCCAACACCACCCGGCTATGACCCCCATGCATGCGCACGCCCCTCTGGCCATGGACCATATACTGTTTCATGTCCATTGCACAAAAAAACACTCCTTCCCCCTCCGACACGACAAGCGACTTCACACACACTCACACACAGGCACACACACAGTCACATGCACACACACAGACACACACACACGTGCACACACACACACACACACATACATACAAAACAAAACTTATAAAACAAAGAAATTGGTCACCAAAAAGAACTGACAAACAGTACAAAAAAAATGAAAGAATTAGCTTTTAAAAAAGCTTTTGGGTTTTTGGAATTTGCTCAAGAAAGAAATTAATAACAAACTCTCCTTTCCTACACAAAATGCTTCCTCTTTCTACCTCTGCAAAGGAGAAAGTGAAAGTATCTGCTTGTATAACTCACTTCCTTCCTGCCTGGATAAAGCATGTGACTTACAGTACTGTAAGCCATGTGACGTGTGGGGGGCTGCCTAAAGTGTCTATATTGTTGTCATTTCGCCTTACTTCGCATTAAGGAGGAATAACAACACAAAGTCATAATAACAAAGCAAAGTGAGCACTTTTCAATGGTCACTTTGTGTAGCATTATGATAACACAAAGTCACTTCGCAGGCGGTATTTAATTTTGCTGCATCTCCAATCAAGACGGGATTGAATTTGGGACCGAAAATTTTGTATATGGTGACAGCCCCATAAGGGGTATTGAAGCATTCCTTCATACACATTACACCATTTACATAGTGGATTAGACACCTTCCCAAACTTAAACAACCATTGTGGGGTATAATATGCATTATGAAATATCTTTTATTGCATTAAGAGCAGTTTATCTATTTGTACGTACTGGTGAATATATTGCCAGGGATGGGTTGTATTGCAGTTCAAGAATTATTTTTCCCAATAAGTTCACCACATCTGTGATTGAGTTTCTCCAATGTCTCTAAGTGCTTTATGCAAAGTCGAGACTGCATGAGGCTTAGCCGCCAGTGTGGCTGAAGTGCGATATTCAGCACCCTCTGCTAGCTGCCAGGGATATGAGCCCAAAAAGCTTTGAGTATAGTGAGTAAGCTGTGCAAACAAAAAAAGGAGTGCTGGGGAAGGGCATTAAGATCATGAAACTCATCAAAGGTGATAAAATCATTGTCCCACAGAATACATGAAAGGGTCTGAAGGTTTGCTCGTGGGATGAAAGATAAGGGAGTGGGGTTATTGGCAATTGCAAAACTGGGATTAAGCTGGAGTGGCTACATTAGATCCCTCTGAGAAGAATACCTAAGAAGACAGCAAAACTGAGTGTTGATCTGCACCGCTCAACCTATAGGGTTATGATGCAAGGCATTAGGCAGTCTGGACTGAGGCAAATGAGGTAAGGCCTGTATAGAACTGCTATGTGATTTACATACAGTAGATATGCTTCAATGTCCTATTAAAAGGGAAAAGGTTGGTCAGGGTCCACCCCTAGGTTAGGCAGATTCCAAACCAAAAACTTACTAGCTTGTGAGGTAAGGTAGTACCAATAAAAATTAGGTAGTTGTAATCCCCCATGTTTTTTGCCAAAGCCAATTTAGTAAAAGCTATTCGAGGTCCTTTACTTTTCCATAAAAAAGTTGAGATGACCTGATACAGTTTTGTAAACCAAGTCTGAGGGATAGGTACATCTATCATGCTAAGAGGGTAAAGCATCCTGAGTAAAACATTCATTTAGATTAGGGAAATTCTACCCCAAAGAGCTAGGGAGAGGTTTTGCCATCTAGCAAGATCAGTTGTAACAATATGGACTACTGAATGCAGGTTACGCTCAATCAGGGCCTTAATCTCCAGAGTTAACCGGATGCCCAAATAATTGAGTTCGGATACAGACCAGCATTCCTGCAGTTGTAAGGGTAAGTCACTCTTATGCATTCTTTAATTAAGAGGCATTATAGAGTAAGCGTCTTAGATAGATTGAGCTTGTAATCTGATAGCCACCCAAAATCCATAAGTTTGAAGTTTATTGTTCTAGGAATTAATACCTTTGAGCCAAGGCTCTTTTACAAAGGTTCCATGTCATTAAGTACAAAAACATAGTAGACAGTGTTACAAACAATCAGTAAGCCGTTTAACAAGGCCACAACTTAAACAGTAACATTTATGTACAGAAAAGAAAAAGGAACTCAGAGGCAGTGTCAAGGGCAAGGAATAAGGATTGGAGAGCTTGAGAGGGAAGAGAGGGAGAAATAAGAAGTTTAGGAGCAGACAGAACCAGGTCAGTGGTACTCAGGTTGTCTTTGTCAAAGAGGAGACCATGGTGGTTGAGTGAAACAAAGGTAAGTGCACTCAGTGGGATGAGACATTAGTCAAAGCAGTCACAGGAGCTGGAGGCTGTGAGGTGAGCATAAAGTATGGATTTGAAAGCTCCCAATGTCGTGGAGGATAGGGAGGGCAGGTTAAGGGCATGTACCAGGTAGGGGCATGGTATGTAAAAGATCTTTGCCCCTAAGCAGTCCGGCATCTAGGGACAAGGAAAGGTTGGTGGTCAGATCTTCTGGTGGTACGAGTGCCATTGTTCAGGCAGAGCAGGTCCTGGATACATGGAGGAGTGAGTACCAAGATTGATTTTTTTGCCATCACGCAGGTGAGATACAAGATGCAATTGGAAAGAAGCAACCAACCGGTTTCCATGTAGAGGTCACAAGTGTGGCTCCGTCTCTGTGCTCCAGTGAGGAGTCGACAGGTTTTGTTTAGTGCTGTTGAGATGTGCTTTAGTGCAGTGGTAGTAGCTGAGCCATAGACAATTAGACCATAGTCTATGATTGAGATGATGGAGCTTTGAACAGCAATCCTCAGGGCAGCTTGGTTGAAAAATTGACAGTTCCGGTACAAAATTCCAATGCGTTGGTGCACTGTTTTTGCAGTGTTATTGATATGGGCCACAAAACTAAGACATTCGTCAAAAGTGATACCAAGGTATTTGAAGGTGTTCACTTGTTCTAGTGTATTTCCAAGAGAAGTTTTTATGATGAGTGGAGTATGCCTATTTCTGTTTTGATGACTGGCGAAAAGAATGACCTTTGTTTTTTTTTGATTTAGGACCAGCTTGTGCTCAAGGAACCACTTTTCAACACATAAGAAAGCAAGCTGCAAGCTCTGTCGTAGTGGATTTGGATCCTTAGGGGAGGAGAGAATTACAGCGTCATCAGCATAGAGTATTAATTTTTCAGGGCAGGATTTGGGAAGCAAGTTTAGAAATAGGCTGAAGAGGAGAGGACCTAAAATTGAGCCCTGGGGACACCAGAGAGGACCGGTTTGGAGTCAGAGAGAACATCAGAGATTTTTACTGTTTGAGAACATTGTGCCAGGTAACTTTTTACCCAGGCTCCAGGTCCCTCGGCTAGCCCAATGTTGAGCAGAAGAGAGATTAGAAGGCTATAGTGAACTGTGTCAAAGGCCTTTGTGAGGTCTATGAAAACAGCTCCAGTTAAATAACCCTTATCCAAGGCTTTGTGAGTTTCACTAGAGAAATCAAGTAGGGCCGTCGATGTACTGTGTCCTTTCCTAAATCCGTGTTGCTGAATGCAGAGTAGATCGTACTTTTGCAGGTAGTCTGATAGTTGATCTGCCATGATCTGTTCAAGAGCTTTGGAGAGGGGTGGAAGTATAGATATGGGCCCGATAGTTCCCTGGTGTGGATTTGTCGCCCCCTTTATGCACTGGTGTGACTATAGCGGCCTTCCAGGTGTTGGGGAATTGACTTTGGCACAGGGAGAGGTTGAGAATTTTGGTAAGGGGGTGGATCACTTCTTCCAAGGTGAGGGACAGAAGTTTTAGATCAATGGTGTCACTGCTATTTCTAGATTTAGAGCAGGCCTTTTTTACGTATCTGTAGGCTTCACTTGTCTTAACTATTTTAAAGTGAAATAGCGGTTTGTCTGGCGAGGTGGTTTGGAATATGAGTTTTGGGAACTGACAAGTCCTGGAAGAAGTCTGGTGAGAGGACATCACTGAGGTCAGTGAAGGTTTTATTTAGGGCATTGGCCATAGTCTTAGGGTCACGGGTAGTGGAGCCATCAATGTTCATTGCCGTGGGAGAGGATTTAGACTGTTTGTCCTTAATATTATGTATATTGTCCCAGAAGGATCTCCCATCACCCCAGGTGGTTTATAGAGCATTCTTGAAATAGGAGCTCTTCATTTGCCTGATTTGTGAAGTGCATAGGTTGCGCGCCTGTTTATAGTTAAGTGAGTCTGTTATGGAGCCTGTGGCCCTGGCTATAGCCCAAAGATGGTCACGTGCTTTAAGCTTAGCCAGTAGTTTGGCTGTTAGCCAGGGATTAGAGAGGGCTTTGATTTTACATTTTTGAAAGGTGTGTAGGTGTCACAGGTGGTGTTGAAAGTTTTAATGAAAAAGTCTAGGGCAGCGTCCACATCCAGCGTAGTGTAGATAGGGGACCAGTCTTGTTGTAGGAGGCAGGTCTTTAGCTTAGCAAGGTTTCCGTGTGGTAGCATTCGACTTAGGATGGTTTTAGGAGGTGGTTTGTGGAATTTATTTGTCCAGATACAGATCACAGGGGAGTGGTCACTAAGGGAGTCGGACAGAATGGTGGTGTTTTTTATCCGGTCCGGGCGATTAGTAAGAATCATGTCAATGACAGTGCTGGTTCTAGTCTTGTAGTTTTTTCTAGTAGGGGAGTTGACCATCTCTGTTAGGTTGGTTGCTAGGATAGTATCCTTCCTGGGTCCAATATCTGAGGCAAGCCAATTTATATTGAAATCACCGAGAAGGAGGAGCTCAGAGTCAGGAGGTTGTAATCTTGCAAATTCAAGGATAGACTGGAGCCCAGCTCGTGGGTCTTTAGGGGAGATATAGACTGCAGCCACCATAAGCACTTTGTTATGGGCACCAAGGAGAAGCTTGACAGGGAAAAGTTGTACTAGGGTGTTTTCTGGGGAGAAACTGGCAAGGTGGCACGAGAGATAGTCCTTTATATAGATAACACATCCACCCCCCCTTTCTTTTTACCCAGTCAGGTCTGAAGAGGTTGTATCCTTGGAGCGAGATTGCATGATCTGGAGTGCTAGGTGTTAGCCAGGTCTCAACAATTACAAGTATGCCAGGATTATGTTGTCCAATAAAGGCTTGAAGAGATGCCAGCTTAGGAAGGAGGCTGCAGATATTAAGGGTAACAATGGATAGCCCATTTTCAGTTTTTGCAGGCTTTATCTTAATGTTTGAGCCAGGGCCAGGGTTTGGGTGGATCCCATCAGACATGAGAAGTAGAAGGAGCAGCAGTTTGAGGGATGTCTCCCATAGCTCATACCATGTAATGTCTTTCCTCTGCATGCTGCAGGTTTGGATACAGTGCAGTCACCTAGGGTCCCAACAAAGGAGGGTTGCTAACGACAGGTGCTCAAATATGATTTTTCCAGCCAGGGCAGTCATTTACACCCAGTCCTCAGTAATGGGGTGCCTCAGATAGAAATAAAGGGTATTTGCCATGGTTCCATAATGAAGGTAGGATGTCAAGATGCTTACAGTGGGGGGTTGCATGGGGTAGGAGGAGAGAGGAAGTTGACACAGTGGATAACAAATGGAGAGAGATAGAAAAGACAGGAGGAGGTTTACATGGGTAAACCCAAGGCTCACACATGAGCAGGGACAGATCAATTTCGGTTGTGTGCCTCCAGGGGGAGGATTTGCCCCATTGCCAAATGATGTAAAATAATCAAATCCACAGGAAAATGACCAGTAAACTGTTTGATCTACGGTAAGAAGACAAAGGATGTGTTAAATTCCTGGAACACTGGCCGGGGCATATGCAGAAAGTGAAAACCCTTTGTCAGTGTCTTTCCTTTGTTTAAATAGTTGTGAATGGTTCTCAAAGACATGCAGTTCCCTTTAGCAACAAGGTAGACACAAATGTGGATTCAGTTTGCACTTCCCAGGTCAAAGCTTGTAGAGTCTCTTAGCTGTACTTACTTTGATTGTGATGACTTCCAAAAAAGGTTGATTTATAATGAGAATATCAATATCTGCTGGTGATGTTTTCCAGTTTCTTAGTCCAGGAAACTTTCATAGATCATATATCCAAGAATGGTCTAGTTCCTCCAAGCCAAAACACATGAAAATCCACAAAACTAAACTATTGACAGAGACAAACACAAACACCCAGCCACACAGCCCAAGTAGGCGGAGCATAAGGACTTTAAGCGTAACAGGGAGAGAGATGCTATGGTTTATTATGTGCAATAAAATGTCATTGGCATAGGTGGATAGTTTGAAAGAATGATGTCCAATCAATATGTTTGAAATTTGAGAATTCTGTATGATGTGTCTGGTAAGGGGCTCAAGGTACATTTTTTTTAAGTGCCCATTTTTCCATTTGCAGTTTGTACTGATCTGCCACTAGAGGCATCTTATTTTTCCTATTAATCCTCCAACCCACTTGTCCAACTTGACTCTGCTTTTTCCTGTTCTAATCACCGTTGTCCCTTCCCTTGTTTCTCACTTTTAGCATATTGTACTCTGAAGAAAAAAAACACAGACACAAAAAAAAAAAAAAAAACACTGGTATAATTAACCTTGCACTATGCTTAGGACCTTGCATGTGCCCTTACTGCTGCACTCCTTGGTATCATAATTTCTCTTATAATAGCTATATTTCCTAGATGCATTATATTGCTCCCTCTATTGACCCTATCTGACCTTGCCTATGATACGTTTCTAACATCTACCTCACCAACATTGGATAGTAATCATTTATAAGTTTATAGTACTATCACCTTATCCCAATGCTGTGACTCTCTTACTGTGCCATGGAACCTGCATTACCCTGGTGACTGGGGGTTGCCATTTCATCGCCCTAGCTGGCTACCCCCTTTGGCACTCCTCCCTGGGATCTTCAACTTACAAGCCAACTTTAAAGCACGCTCAACTCAGAGGAAGCTTCACAAACTCAGCTACAAGCAGTTAAAGGAAGATCTGTGTAGACTGGCCTTACTGTTGCTGTTGCGTTCTGGTAATATTCACCCCAACCCTGGCCCTCCACAACTTACAGCATACCCACAGTCATCTACTAGGTTACTTAAAATTGTCTCACTTAATATATGCAGCCTCCTCCCCAAAATGGACATACTGAATGCATGGATCTTACAACATAACCCAGACATCCTCTCAGTCGTAGAAACATGGCTCTCTCCAAAAGTAGCGGATGCTTCAATTTCCATCCTAGGCTACACAGTCTTTAGACAGGATCATCTCTCCAAGTGTGGGGGCAGTTGTGCGATCTACCTCTGAAACAACATTCAAGGTCTTATCCTAACTTTGCCCAAAACTGATGACCATATGCAAGCCCTTGCCGTAAAAGTGCTTCTAGGTGCACACAATAAAACTCTTAGTTTGTTTTCAATCTATATTCCTCCCAGATAGATGGCCTCCTGCTTTGATTCACTCCTGGAGTGTTTTAGCTCTTTGAGTCGTAATTTGGAAATGATCATGTTAGGAGATTTCAATATCAATTGGTTCTCTCCTGACACAAGCCCTTTCAAAGATGCAGTTTCAAAAGTTTCTCCTCACCCAGCTAGTCGAGTCCCCCACTAGAATCAACCATAAAACTGGGACAGGTACCTTATGGGACTGGGTGCTCTCTAATCACCCTGATCATATATCGGACACAACCGTACTCCCAGATGCCTTCAGTGATCACTCTCCAGTCTTGTTTCATTGGGCAACAAATTCTCTAAACCGCCTGCTAGAACAATTACCACCAAGGCACTCATCCGTGGGCATCTTGACCTGCATAATTAGGACTGGTCAATGGTTTGCAAAACTAACAACGTTGATATTGCCCTCAACCAATTCATTCTTCAGTTCTGCACTATATGTGATAGGCACGCCCCCCATAAAAAGCGTAGAATCAAAGGCTGCTGTAATCCCTGGTTTTCTCCAGACCTCCTTGAGCTACTGAATGCCAGGGACCATCTATGGCACAGTTATAGGTCCCTGTATAACCAGGGCATCATCAAGAGGTACAAAGTGGCTAGAAACAACTGCACAAGGGCTATTCGTGCAGTTAAAAATCAATATTATAAAGAAGTGCTCTCTCGGACCAGGTATGATGGCAGAAAATTTTGAACCAATCTTAAAGAGGTCACTGTGAGAGACCTCAGATCTGCCCCTACCATGCTTAACATTGATGGGGTACCCTCACTTGGCCCCAAGCTTATTGCTAACACTTTTAATGATGCCTTCATGGACATGAGTGGTGTTCTGCTACCTGGCTACTTCTCTCATCCCCTCACAAGTGACTACTCTAGGAAAGAGATTCAGTTCCCTTCTCATCCTCCTTTCTACTTCAAAACCTTTCTCAGCCACCGGCCCAGTGGCATAGAGGGCTGAGGCATTGGTGCCTTACCTCAACCCATGCTGGCAACCTGGGTTAGGGAATGAGCCCGGGTCACTGGAGGTCAGCACGGAGGGGGAGGGCAGAGCTGGATGAAGCTGTCGGCTGGCAGCTCTCCTCTCTGGGGCTGGGGGATGTGGCATCCTCAGCAATGTCTGTCTCCTGGTGAAGGCCAGGAGACAGTGCTGGCCATAAGGTGCCCAGCATTAGGCCATTGGGGTGGGGGTAAGGGGGTTGTTACCGGGGCTGAAGATGCATGTGTCACCTCCACGCACATGCACCATTCTCCAGGGGCCCTCAGGAGGAAAACAGAGACTGAAAATGCTGGAGGCAGGATGAGGACTGACTCCCCACAGGTGCCACCCCCTGGCCGGGCACCAAGGTAAGACACGGTTATTCCCGGTGATGGGGCTGGGGCAGTCGGTTGGATGGGGACCATCTGGGGATGGAAAAAACTCTGATATGATGATAAAAAAAACCTCTCAGCCCATGAAGCCAGGAATTACCTACTCAAGGTATTAGGGAAATCAAGATTTAGTGGTGACACCCTGGATCTTAAGTTTGTAGTCCTTACGCTGGATGAAATTCTGTCACCTCTACCACATATTATTAACATGTCATTTAGTTACTCTCAATTCCCTCAGAAATGGAAATCTGCCACTGTGACACCAGTTCATAAGTCTGGGGATTGCACAATTTTCTGGGAACTACAGGCCTATCTCTATCCTGCCACCACTCTTGAAAGCTCTTGAGCATATAGTGGCTGACCATCTGGTTGAATACATAGAAAAATATCAGCTATGATGCTCACAACAACAAGGGGTTCAGAAATGGTCATAGTACCACTACCGCCCTTCTGGAGCTCACAGGCTTTATTTACCACTCCTTAGATCAAGGACACATGGTCGGTGCTGCTTTCATTGATTTAACCAAAGCTTTCAACACAGTGAATCATGCTGTTCTGGTCGAACAGCTTACCACCATTGGCCTAGCTCATGACAGCGTAGCCTGGTTTGAAAGTTACCTGGAAAACTGTACACAGCAGGTGAAGATTGGTAACACCTTCTCGGATAGCAGACCTGTCCTATCTGGAGTTCCTCAAGGGTCCATCTTGGGCCCTTTTTTAGTTAGCATTTTCCTTAACAATCTTCCTTACTCCTGCCAGTGTCACATCCTTTTATATACTGATGATGCTGTCTTGTTTACCAGTGATCCAGACCCTAAGGTTCTTGAATCTAGGCTACTGAGTAATTTCATAGTCGTAGAAAGATGGTTCAATAAGCACAAGTTAGTTATGAATTACAACAAGACTAAAACTATGCTGTTCTCCAGCTCCCACAACAGGCACAGAACTTACCCTCTTTCTCTCACCAATGAAGAGGGCTCTCCCCTGGAGCTAGTTTAGCTCATTAAATATCCATGGATTACTATTGACAGTACGATGGCCTGTGTCTATCACATTGACAATGTTGCTAAGGTTGATAACACCTGCATTGGGCTACTTTATAGGCATAAGCAATGTTTGACCCCAGAGGCTCTTAATCTGGCCATTCAAAGCTCTTGTGTCTCACTTATTGATTACGGCCTGCAAATCTATGGATCAGCTACTGAAACAACTCTTTGCCGCATCATAGTTGCACTCAACAAAGCATGCCGGCTCCTTACCGGCTCAGCCCGTCTATCCCATACCTGCGACATGTACGCTCAGGTTAACTGGCTCCAATTCAAATGTAGACTCATGTAGCAAACATGTTTACTGTCCAAAAAAGTAAGCTTATACAAAATTCCCCCAGGAGTGCAAAAGCTTATTACCCCCACTATCAACCGTCATTGCACCAGAAGCTCTACTAGCCAGATTTTTAATATATCCCACTGTCGCACTTCTCTGGGACAAAGGTCCTTTGCCTACCGTGCCCTGCTATGGATGAACTCGCTGCACCATGACATCACTTCAGCATCAACCTTGGGCTCCTTCAAGGTTAAACTTAAGCAACGGCTACTTGCTAATGCAGTTGTGACTGCTTCCATTAACCTTTCTTCTTGTGACCAGCAGTTATTCTAACCTTATGCTATCCTGATCTTATGCATAACTGTTCTCAGCATGTAAGTAACTGTTCTAAATTGCTAATCATTCTCCTTCATATTTCCTCTTGATCCCTTCCACTCTTTCCCCTCACCCCTCTATAGCTTTCCCCTATCCCCCTCCCTTGTTATATCTCCTGAGCTCCCTTGCTCACTTTAAAATGCTTTGTCCCATACCTTCTCACCTCTGACAAGGCCCCTGGGCTGATGCCATACCTTATCTTGTTGATTATTAGATATTAGGCTGAGTCTGTTCTCATTTTTCTGTAAAGGGTAGTTTCATAAGACCCCACCCCCTCTAATATGACCTTTTGAATTCCAGGTTTTAATCAAATATGCACCATGGCATACATTGTACAATGCCACATGTATTGGAACGTCTCTAGTTACACACTCTTGTAATGCTTGTATAATTCCTTGTTTTGTTTGTTCTCCATCTCATACTTTTCCAATATGTATTGTTCATCTGACGTGGAACCTATGAAATGAGCTTGTTCTCAAAAAGGTTATCTGAAATTTTAATAAATAAAAAAAATAAACAGATAGGGCAATAAGGGACAGCTTTGTCAGGTCCAGTGCCATAACTTTATTTTTTTATTTTTAGTTTTTGTTGAAAGTGAAAGCAGGATTAGGCAATTCTGCCTATCTTCAGCCTTGTCCCAGGACAAAGTAATGGAAAAGGGTTTAGATAACACTCCGTTACAGAACACTCTGGCTGTAGGATTAGATTAGATCAACCTGGTCCATTTAATAATATCTTCAGGAAAACCAAAAGCAGTTAAATTATGAAAGAGGAAGGTCCAAGAGACCCAGCTGAAGGCTTATTCAGCATTCAGGGAGACCAGAACAGCAAGTGTACCTGATCCCCTGGACGCCAAAATTAAATGAGAAATGAAAACTTTCAGCCACTTTTCTAGACTTCAAATTACTGCATTTTCGAGGTAGATTTTTAGATAACAGTGTTAGCGTGTTTACATGTATATATTTTTCCCATTTTGTTTCTGCATACTGCAACTCAAATTAGTATAACCTCTTTTTAGTTGAAACTATATTTATTTAAGTACTTTTAGTAAAAACTTGTGTTTTCCTTACAGAATATCTGCCTGAGTGAGGTTTTCTATATTTGTGTGTGAAGTGTGTAGCAGTATTAATAATCTGTGACAACTGTTATTGCCGAAGGGGTCTCACTATAGCACCCAAATCAAGCCAAATAGTCTGCAAGGGATCTGGAAGGATAGGGAGAATACCAGAGTCTCAGGGCTGGGTTTAAAGGGATTTTGAACCAGGCTGCTGTAAGTCCTGAAGGGATAAGGCCAAATCAGGCTTATACTGCTACCCCAAAAGAGAGTGTAATGCCTGGGTCTTCCTCCTTTGTGTAGTAGTCAAGAATGGGTTCATATTTGGCCACGAGACTTGAGTATGGTATCGTGCCATTATCCAGAGCTAGAGGGATGACCTAGGTCCTTGTGGTAGAGATGCAATTTTGACCTCAGCAAGCACTTTAAAAGGATGAGGAGGGTATCCCCATTCCCCCCATCATTGATTGTACTTAAGGGTGGGCACTGTGAACTCAGGGGGCCTGACCCCCAGAAGTGGGTTTGTGACATAACATACATCAGTTCCCTTAAACTACACCTCAGTTATCCAATACATCATAAACATATATAATGTGGCATATACATAAAGTCAGGGAACTAGAGCTTTCTAGAGCTTTCTGTTGACTAGCTGTGCATATGCTAGAGAATATTTATTGAAATTATGGTAATCTTGCAAGAAGATTAGGTATCACTTGCAATTATGAAAAGTTGCATTAATTAAATACTGTACATACCCATATAACTGGCTTTGGTCTTGGAAATGGAATTTTGGAGCATGGCAACAGCCAGATAGGACAAAATAGATGTAATAACTGAAGACTTTATGGGTTCTTATGAATGGTGATGGTTTCACCTGGGAGATATAGTAACCAATACACTCTATTAGAAATTAAACCAATAAGATTAGAAAATTATAAATGTTCAGAAATCCATATGGGGGCTAATATCTTAAATAGCAGGGGCTCAATTTTCAAATCCAAAATGTTACTGCAAGGTGCCAGTGCCAAATGGTTTTGACTTAAGTGGCACCTTGCATCAAAATGTGTTGCCATCCCTATTTTTGAACACAGTATGCATTGAAACCAGGTTGCCGTGTACCAAAACCACCCTGTGCAACCGTTGCTGCAGAAGCGCCCCTGCACCAGGTCGCAAGGGAGCTTGTGGCTGCACCTTCCACCTATTTCAAATCCCAGAAGTCCAGCCATGGGCATAAGAGGGGGCTCATGTTAGATCAGGCTCTACTTTTTTTTTAAAAAGTAGGTTTTCACTTTGCTTTTCACAATACTAGTAAAAAAATTCAATTGGATTCTGGTATTGTGATGTCAGAAGCTGCCAGCTTAGGAGCCCAATGTATTTCGGTGAGAAACTAAAGATATTTTTCTATCTTTTGAAAAATAAATAGATATTTTTTTCAGCAATAAACTTAGGGCCAGATATTCAAAACTTTGCCCCGAGGCTAAATTAGCACTGCCTGGAGGGCAAACTTAGCCCGGAACACAAAGCAAGCCATATTCAAAAGGAATAGCCCAGGGTAAACAGCTTCTGAATATTGCACGGGAATGAGGCCAGGCAAACTGGGCTGGGAGGGCAGGGCAAACTTAGCCCTGGAATAAGACAGCTCTGAATATAGTAACCAGAAAGTACAAACCACAACAGCAACACAGTGCACAGCGATGGGAAGGTAGGTAGAGGTGAACTATGTGGCCAATGTGTGTGCCAGAAAATGCATGGACCCAGTACAGCTACAGGCAGCAGCGTATGTGAAAATACAGTGTGCAAAACTGTAAAATATTCCCCGAACTGTTTGCACAGTGCTAACACGTTTGCGCGGGTTTAGCGCAGGGTTAAACCGTTAGCCCGGTGCAAACACGTTTGCATGGCACTAAACTTTGCCATATTCAAAAGTGACATGCAAATCAGCCTACTTAGGTAGTCTGTGGGCAAACATCCAGATTAGCATCTCATTATGCCCTGATTTGCATGCAGCTTGCATGGGGCTAACTGTTTAGCCCTGTGCTAAACCCGCGCAAACGTGTTCATGCTGCACAAACAACTTGGGGAATATTATACAGTTTTGAACACTTCTTCCACATGTGTTGCTGCCTGCAGCTGTACTGGGATAGGCACAGATGGTGGTGGTGCTGCATCCAACTGTCACACTGTAAGTCATGCTACAGTGCACAGCAAACACTACAGTAGCAAGGGGGCCAGTAGTGTGTGGACACAGCAATGCCTATGGTGTGTAGGGCAGTGATGATGACTGCACTATACACAGTGAGAGGCCCAACCTGCAGGTGTTTACTGACAGTGGACATTACTGTTACGCTGTTGTGTCACCCACAGATGCTGCACCTCTGGCATGGGATGCTCATAGTGACATGTACATGTCTGGCTTTGTGTGCTGTGGCAGTTGTACAGCTGTGTGGTATGTGGCTGGGGGGCATATATTATCCGAAAGGCACACTGATGTTGGGGTATTCCCAATAGTGGCCCATGTTCACTGCATGAAGTGTCCCAGCCTTGTGACCACACCTGGTCTGTGGCACAGCCTGGCCACCCATACACTCTCCCCTCAACATCCTCCATGCCCACAGTGCTGCATGTGTGTGCTGGCATTTGTTGGTGCCCACAGAAGTGTGGTCAGCAGGTGTGTGCTGTATGGCCACACTGCCATGCTGTCCACTGGCAGCAGGATCACCACTTACTGCCTGGCATTGCTGGGATTGGTGGCAGATGATGGCATCATTGTGATGCCATCAGTTAGCAGCATGCTTCCTCTATGTTTGGCTTTGTCTATGTGTCATATTTATTTGTTAGGGTCATGCAAAACCCATGCAAAACCCACACAAACACAGTGCAAAGCCATAGTATCATGCAAAGCTGATTGCCCAGGGCTAAGACAAGCTTTTTCTGGGTGGTAATGTGCACCACGCTAAATGTCGTGCTAAGACACGCAAAACCACTTTCCACGGCACTAGTCACTGAATATAGCTTTGTGCCTGTATTCATGTCAGTTTGCCCCTTGCATACATTATGATTTTGCCCGGCTCTAATGCAGTTTGCCCGTGCTATTTGGCCTTTTGAATATAGCAGACCCACACTAATCCCATGCTAAACCTGCACAAACGTTTTTTGCCTGGCACAAAGTTTTGAATATCTGGCCCTTAGACTTTTATGTATGAACTATTGTGGTATGAGTATGGTTTTACATTTTTCAAACCATAATTGGTTTCTCTCTTCTTCCTTTCAGGTAAAATCTGGTTATGAAGAGAATGTCACATACTAAATCACAATAAAAGATTATAGGTTATCAAAAATCACATATTGCTATTAAACGTATAATATTTTGATGGTAGAGAGTGTTATTTCTCTATAAGAATCTGAAAACAGGTTTGCAGTTTACCATTGAGCTGCACTGCCAGCCTTGTCAGTAAAACATTTCTGACATCATAATGCAAGAATTTTGTTAGATTCCTTTTTTACAAGTAGTTGGCAAAATACAAATAACATGATGAAAAGGCAATTATTATAATGAACAAAAGGAAACAAAATTATTACAGAGGCATCTAAAGGCTTCAAATCTTCATTCTTTAAGATGCACATCCTTATTAAGCACAAAGGCTAAAACTTTGTTATGGTATTTGTTTGGGATACGGAATTTCTTATGATATTATAATGTATCATGACTTTCTAAAATAGTATTTGAGCTGTCTCTTTCTTTCTTACTCATTCACCTCAGTTTTATTTCTTTTTTCATCCCTCTTTTTTTCCCCCTCCCCCTCACTTTACACACACTTCTGGTTTCTGTTTTTCTGTTTCTTGATTTCACACTATACATCTATTTTGGTCCATCACTGTTACTCCTTCACTTGTCTTCTTCAGACATTTTCAGATGCACATTTACAGACTGGGTTCGACTACCATCTCACTTATATACACTATAGGTGGCACACATGTATTCCTAACAAAGCAACGATCATGGAATTTTTTGTTCAAACCAGTTTTGATGTTCTAATACAACTGTTTCTCATCATATTAATTGTAAC
Source organism: Neoceratodus forsteri (assembly GCA_016271365.2). NCBI lineage: Eukaryota > Metazoa > Chordata > Ceratodontiformes > Ceratodontidae > Neoceratodus > Neoceratodus forsteri. The sequence goes on from CM057451.1 coordinate 317,005,816, forward strand.
TGATTTTCCTCTTATGAAATTACCCATAGTAATAATTTAGGTTCCTGAGGAGACAAGCACTCATGGTTAGCTAGTTTCTTGGTTTTAGGAATGCTTTCAGTAATATTATGCCACAACACAAGTCCCAATAAAATCAGCAACTATGGAGCATTGAATTGCATGTAATGTGTTTCTGTCAGTTTACACACTTATATAACAAAATCTTTTCCTAAAAGCACAGTTTTAAACACATATGTTTTTATTTAATGATTCCAGTTTAATTGTGGTTGTAGTGCAAATAATCATGTTTATATTTGTAATGCCTTTTTTTTTATTTGGATCTTGCTGACAAAAAAGTTTATAAACGATTAATTTTATAAGCTGCAATAGTGCACTTCTGGGTTTAGTTATGGGTGTTCTTATGGGGTTAGCAGCTAGACACAGCAGGCGTTCCTTACATTTAACAAGATGCATGCATAGAATGTAACTGGCAAAGGAAGGTCTAGGTTCTGGTTAAGTAGCAACTGTAAGCAGGTTAGTGAGGATCTTTTTCTTTAAACACTTCCTCTGTTACCTTAAGTGGCATATGCTGTTTTAACTGGTTAATTGGTACTACCCTGTCAACTGATTATGGTAAAAAACAGTGAACTTCTGCCCTAACCAGTACTGTACCATGCCCTATTGAAGAGACTGTGCCTAACCTTGAAGTGCTAGGATCCTTTGGGTGTTCCCAGTCTCCTTAAGATATATATGTAATGCTGTGCTAAGAAGCTAACATGGAAAATGGAAAACTAAATTATGCTGGCCCAGTGGCACTGAGGGTTGAGACACTAGATGCCAGACCTCACACCATGCCAGCAAGCAGGATTTGGATGTGAACTACTGTTGCTGAGGGTCAGCAGAGGAAAGAGAGGCTAGAGCATCCATAAGACTGCTGTCCTCTCCCAGGAAGGGACGGTTTCAGAGCCTGGTGTTCACCTGACCCTGAGCATTGGTTGGGGGCAAGGCAGTCAAGGACTGTCAGCTTGGGGGCAGAGGGAGTGGTGACTGCAGATGGTCCACTCATGGACGCATGCATGGGGATATCTGGGTGGCACTGCATGCCACCCCTTAGAAGAAAGGATTCCAGAGCTGCTGTTTACCCTGGCCACTTGGGATCCCTGCACCCCGATGAGCACCCAGGCCATGCTGCATTGGTGTGAAGGTAGGTCCTGGAGAAAAACTGGGGGAGTAGGGGTGGACTGATTGGCATCTAGAGGGCTTCTTGGGGCCAAGGGAGAAACATCACTAAGTGGAAAAAAATTAAAAACTCTAAATAGCAGACAAACCATAGATTCCTGAGTGCTTCTTCAATTTTGTATCTTGAGCTTTTCCACCAATATTTAATGGAAGTTAGCATCTAGACTTAGTAGTGGGACAGGCACCCCCAACCCTCCAGTGAAATAACTGCTGACTGTCATCCACTCCCCCCCCCCCCGTCAGATTATTTAAGCCTACTGTAAAATGAGAAAATACTTAATGTGTTAGTCCTTCCCAGGTCCATTGCAATCCTGCTTCTGCTCCTTTAACAAACTATTATTGTATATGTTCCAGATAGAAGTATTTATTTAAATGTTTTATACTAAAGTGTTACTTTATGTTTGTGTCTCTCTCCCTTTTAAATGGGCCATGAAAATTCTGTAACCTCATTAGTCAATTCACATTACATAACCATTTATTTTCTGATAATCACATACCTAACTTTATTCCTTCCTTCAGTCCCTTGGTCCACCATCCCACAAGCTCCTCCAGCCCCATCACCTAACATCTCATGGGCTTGCCTATTTACTCCATCCTCCACTTTTCTTCTCGCTACCCGGGGCTATAGGCTATGGAGCAGCAGAGCTATGCCCTGCACCTGCCAGACCAGGTCCAAGCTGGAGGAGTGTCACATCGTTGGTCTGGGGCAGGGAGCTGTTGATCATCTCTTCTGAGGCCTGGCAATTTTTCTAACTTTCATGGATCCCTCCCACACAAGTTCTGGCAGCGAGAGGTGTGCATGTGCATGGATGGAACCGCACATGGTGTGCGGCATCCACCAGTGTCTGTCCCTCCCACTTGCTACTCTTAACTGCACCACCACCTTCAGGCCCCAGGTGGCAGTGGTACAGCAGAGTCAGAATTCCTCCCTCCCCGGAGGAGGAGAGAGTCCTCCTGGATGTTCAATCTTCCTCATCCGGCCCCAGCATCCCGTGCTTGTTCTCGAATGTGGGTTGCCAGTATCACGAGCTGTAACGATACCGCTGTGCCAATGGGCCAGCTATCACACACTGTACTTGAACTAGATATTTTTAAATAAATAAAAGCTCATTTTAAAAGTGGGATAGCACACTACAGGGTGTCTGGTCATAAAAAATAATGCATTTCTCATGTAGTTGATGCACTCAGCTATGCCTTGTGCCTAACAATGACCAAAGTCAAACATTATTTCCTTACAACTGCACAGCCTGTCATGTGTTATTCCTTACCTATTTTTTATGTAAAATGGATTTCAGTTTTCTAAGCCCATGGAAAGGCACCATATGAAATAAAATCTACTATTACTCTTCCTCCTTCACTCAACCTATCTAGTCATTTTCCATTACTGTTATGTCGAAGGGTTCCTCCTGCTCTGTCCCCCGAATTGACAAATTCCAGTATTCCCATTCACTTCCAACCTGTTAAATGTTCCATGTCTCTGTTGTCTAGAGGTCATTACCTCCCGCCCAACTGGCCAGGATTACAGAATCCTTTGTATGGAGCCTCATGGATTGCTGCATGTTTTAACTCAGTAGCAACCCTGTGCACCCACTCTGGCCTCCTAACCACTTTGCAGGGGTGGCAATTATTTTTGTGTGGCCATGCTGGCCATCTGCATTTCAATCCCCCACCTCCTTTTCTAGGGTGCTCTTAAACATCTGTACACGTGCCTATGAAGTATTTCTGACCCACCAAAAATGGCTTGTCAGGTTCATGAACATTTTGGGGGTACAAAGTGGCCTTTCTAAGCACTTATCTCTGACTAACTGATTTGTGAATTAAGCCCTTTATGTTTTATTGGTTAACTGTTACATGAAATCCATGAAAGATGTAATAAAGCACTCTTCATACACATGTAGTTCATCAGGGCTGTAGGCCCATTATAAGGCTATCCAAGGATGATCTCCCTGAAAAAGGTGGTTTTCCTGTCACAGGTGAGTGACCCAGGAAAGAATAGACCAGCTCAGCTCTTCTGTACTATGGATTGGTTAACTCATTCTCCCTGCCTTCAGCCAAGAAGTGTTTTATCCACAGAATGGTGCAAGGAGTTAAGTCAGTTTTTTTTCTGGACAGTTTTCTCCATTAGTGCAGCTTTCATTTCATGTGGCATGTTAGGAGGTTTTAGTGTCAAGAAAGAGAAGAGCAAAGATCCTCCAGTACTCTGATGTATGTTTCAGCCAGCGTCAGTGGAACAGGTCCTTAGGGAGCTCTCCATACTGTACCCTATGTTCTGTGAATTCTACTCAGGCCTAAGCAGTTATTGGTGGAATCATCAGGGTCATTTGGTCTGGCTTTCACTACCACTCTCCGTCGCTCCTTTATGGAGGAGTATTTTCTAGCGTATCTTAAAAGAACCATGGAAAAAAACCTCCCGAAGAAACCACCACTGGGCTGAGAACAGCTGACAAACTTCAGGCCAGTCTCAAGCCTTTATCTTTTGCAGACGATTATTGGGAGTACAGTGATAGTGTAGCTCAAGGCTAACCTCAAGAAATGTGGATATCTGCAAACCTTTCCAGTTTGGTTTTAGGCTACAGTACAGTATGGCATCCATACTTCTCAAGGTCTTTAACAGACCCCGGAGCAGTCATCGGCAGTTGAAATATTCAGTTGCAATTCAATGCAGTTGCAATTAGCTGCAATTGCATTGGACTGCAGTCATAAAATAGTGAAGTTGAACTCCACTGTAAATGATGATTCTGTGACTTTTCCAGGATTGTTTTTGTGCTGCACTGTGTGATTCTCTTTTTTTTGTTCGAAGGAGGCCAGGGGGGCTTGAAATATCTAATGGTCCTTCACTGCCAGCACTGAGCCTTGCAGCCAATACAATGCACTCCTGGCTCCTGGGCATGAAGCATCCACCAATTAGGAGAGATAGAAGGAGAAGCCAGGAGCGTAAGAGTGTCTGTGACTGGCTGCATGAGGTGGCAGGGAGAGCATGCCTAGGTAAGAGAGGAGACTGTCAGGAGAGAAGGCATCTGTGTTGGTGTGTGGCCAATGGAGCGAGCAGCATTTTTCTGCAGGGACAAAGTTTGGTAGTTCAGAGTTTAATTTAAAAATACTTTAATGTGTCCACTGTCCTGATGTGTCTGGTGCCCGGAGAGAGAGACTAGTGTGTGGCTGTGCAGGTCTTAGTCAGTCCTCCAGTAAAGCCAGACAGCAATCATGTGAAGGCAACAAGTCAGTGGTCTGGTTGTGGTCGGGATCAGCCCATGACCCTGTCAGCTGGGCCCATCGGGTGACTCTCACTCAGTCTCAGTCAGGTCTTGAGATTCGGCGAGGAGGAGAAGTGGTAGGTGAACTGATTCCACTGTACAGAGTACTGGAGTGGGGATGTGGGTCTGGTTTGTGGACTGACTGTGTGGGTTGCCAAAAAAACACTAGCACCACCACTGAGTAGAGCAGCAGTGGCAGCCAGAGCCATGGAGCCACCCACCGATGCTGACCGAATTATCGACCGACTCCTGGCCGAACTGGCAACAGGCTACCACAGTGAGCTAGGTACTGTATGGGATGTGTATGTAAGGCTCACCAGGGCTGGGCAGTGGGGCAGTAGGAAGGAGGAGGATGGTCTCGCACAGGCTACTCAGTCTGTCTGTGTGTCTGCTGTGTGCCTGGCTGGCTAGTTTGGCTGGTTGAGGGCTTGGTGGCTGTGGGGCCCAGAGGGCAGAACTTGAAAAGCCAAGGTGATTAATCATCATTGATCTACTGCTGGTGGCTTGGCTGGGCTCTCTCTGACTGTGGTGGCATTGTGAGTTTGTCAGACTCCCTACGAGGTCGAGGAGCAGGCCAAGTGCAGGTGGTCGGTTGGTGAATTCCAAGACCAAAAAGAGAAAGAGGAAATCCACAGGAAATGAACTGTCCTTTTAAAAGGACTTGAAGCAGCCTCTCCCGATGTGAGAACAGTGCAAACAGTATCTGAGTCAGAATGGGAGTGGGGGGGCACTGAACAAATATTGCTGCAGGCGATTGTTTCTGATATTCACATTATTTCCCTTTTATTATAAATTCGACAAATGTCTCAACATTTCACCTACAGAGCAGGCTTTTTCAAGAGATGCCTTCTCTAAACAAATAAATAAACATACAAAAATTAAAAATACTGCCCACAGTCAACAAATGAATATAAAGAATAACTAATCCAAAAAAATGCCAGTGCTACTTACATAAGCTTATTTACATAGGCCAAATCATTCACTGTGTATTTCTACACTTAATCAAACAAGTCCTGAAATACATAAGACAAGCATAATTTTCAAATCCATATTTGTAAATATCATATATTCCCATTTAAATTCTTTCCATCATTCTAACATTATTTCTTCACAGTTTCATCCCAACATTATACATCTCTTCTTTGTTTAAGATATACCCAACACACACCACCATTAGTGTATTACATATCTACAAGTACATAATGCATACTTAAAATCCCCAAAAATTCAACTTTCAAGTTCCAGATTATGCACTCATTATGCTTCACAATATTTCAAACCCTTGCCATTGTTTTTATTTAATTCATTCATTCAAGTTGTCCCATCAGGCTCAGATCTAAAACACAAGCACAACATTTGCTGCTTTACGAGTACTCAAAATACCTTGCAAGTCTAACCACAAACACTTTATCTATTGCTTCTTGTGATTTTTTACAATGCATATCTGGCATTTTAGTTATCTCTATAATTATGTTCCCGTTTTCTGTATGTTATTTATATTTAACCTGAACTTCTTAACATTTTCCAATCCACATTATTACTTAATTAGGTGTTTATACTTTATCAGTTATAATATACAACTGGCATTTATTTCCTTCAAAGTGCGGCACTTTTGCAGTCACAATATACATCTAGCATTTGTCTCTTTCAAAATGTTACATTTTGCCAGTTAAAATATACAACTAGCATTTGTTTCTTTCAAAAACCAAAAGCAAATTCCCAGACCCACAGGAGGCTGGAGCACAGAGCATGGTCAAGTCGGGTCCAATGGATAAAATATTTGTTGTTTGACACTGTAGAAATCGGATAGACTAAATATTAAAGTCATCACAACAAGATGAATAACGTTTTACAGAACACATTAGTGTACATGCTGAAAGCCAAAGCAAGTTCAGAAATGGTGTCAGAAAATGTTTTTTTGATATGCATGAGTTTTTTTTAGCTTTAAATTTAAATTGTGGATACATCTCAGTTCTGGTATACCATGCAGGAGGTATTTCTAGGGGTACTCCCTTAAGCTGTTTTTAATCTCACAGATGCTATGACTGCTTGTAAACTAACATACAGGGAGGAACAGGGTGCATGAATACACTATTGTTAAGTGAAAAAGATGTTCCAGGACTAGAAGGCATGGAATGAAGCTGGAGGGAGGAAATGTGAGGAAGAATTATTTCACAGAATGGGTGGGGGAGAAGTGGAACACTCTGCCACAGGAAGTGGTGGGGGCTGAAACAATCACGGGATTTAAGAATGCATGGGATAGACATAAAGGAATTCTGGAGGTCAGGGATAAGGGGCAACAGATTTCTAAAAAACATAAACTGAACTTACAAGCTCAAATGGGCAGACTGGGTGGGCCATAGGCCCTTATCTGCTGACACTGTCTATGTATCTATGCATTTATATATTGATGGTTAGCTCTGTTTGCAAAAGGGTACCTTCTAGCTTCTGTGGAGTGTCCAAGAGGCCTTACCTATACTGTATTTTAGACTCACAGTTCTTTTTCTAAGTAAGTAGTATTACAGCTGCTTATTTTTCTATACTGTATACTGTTTTACTGCCCTGATTCAGCTTGTTACTTTCAGGGGCTTAGTACATTTTGTTATTGTTTTGGCTGCTTATTGTGCTTTAGTGGCTCCCTACTGTGTGTAGATTTGTTTCACTGCACTTTGTATTTGCATTTTAAAGTGCAGCCAGCTTCTTAACTGCAGCTGCCTAGTTGCTGCTCCCTACAACATATGCAATACCTCATTTGCCCCAGAGCTGAGGGGCATACATAATTCTTTTTGTTTCTGACCATTTATGAAGTTATAATGCTTCAAAATCCCAATTCCTAAAAACAGAGCAGCTTCCTGACCTTAACCCACCAACACGCCCCCACGTAGGCACATGCAGCCCTGTTTTGTAATATCAGAAGGAGAAGGCTGTTTGTATATATGTGTGTGCACCCCACTGATTTCAAGAGGGGAGTTTTACATACATTTTATTAACTTTTTAGTCAAGATTTTAATTAAAAAAAGATACAAAGTCAAAAAAGTATAACAAACTACTACATACTAAAATTCAACGATGGTGAAAGTTGAAAGAAATTGGTTAAATTTTCTTCAGTTAGTTGAAGTCAAAAATTTCAACAGTTGAAAACATCAGTCATAATTTGTGGTAAGTCAGTCATAATTAATTTTTCAACTGACTCCGGGGTCTAGTCTTTAATGACCTGCTCCTGGCAAGGGATAGAGGGGAATACTCTATTCTTGTTACCCTAGTCTCTCACCAGTATTGGAGACTGTGCATCATGGGGTTTTGATAGGTCACCTGGAGGAACACAGGGACTCACAGGAACAGCCATGAAATGGCTTGACTCATTCCTGTCTTTTTTTTTTTTTATCATTGAATACTTTCTCTCCTCCCATACAGCCCCCATCTGACCGGCTCCCCCAGCTCGATCCCCCAAAATTTCCAGGGCTTACCTTACACCCAGTCTGGGAGTGATGCCTGCAGAGAGTCGGTTGCCATACTGCCGCCGGTTCCATTTTTCCGTTTTCTCCCCATATTTCCCAAGGGCCCCAGGAGAAAGTTGCATGCATGTGGAGGCAAGCATGCACCTTACAGCCCCAGTAATGGCCCTCCTCCTCCCACCCCATTGGCCTATCTCCTGGCACCCTGCTTGCACAGCCCCTCAGCCTCCACCAGTGGGCAGCCGTTAGCGAGGGATGCCATCCCCACCTCCCCGGAGAGGAGAGCTGCCTGTCGGCCACTCCATCCAGCTCTACCCTCTCCCCCCCATGCTGACCTCTGGTGACTCAGGTTCACTTCTGAACCTGGGTCACCAGTATGCTGCGAGGTGAGATGTCCAGCACCTCAGTCCTCTGCACCACCAGACCAGCCGACTCATTCTTGTTTGACATATCACAGACTTTTTTTTTCAGGCTCTTCCTCCTCATGTCCTGCTGCAGCTAGCTGTGAGATTCCCCAGGGTTTGATTCTATCCCCATGTTATTTGCAGTATGTGTAGGAATATGACAATTTGATAAAAAGAAAACATTGCAAAGTGCTGGAAGGAAAAGGCAAAAGGGTTAATGAGAATATTTCTGTACTAAAGGCTTTCTGTTTTTCTGTGCTAATGTCCTTGCTATTGCAAAATAGAGTTGATAGCTAGTACACTTAACACAGCCTCATTACTGCTCAAAATATAAACAAAATCAGAGATGACGAGGGCTATAGTATGTGTTTAAAAAAAAGTACAGCCTCAGACCGTAAAAATATAGGAATGTACCAGAAAAAGATGACTTTGTATGAACAAGTGTACTGTATATAAGAAGCTTTGTGGGAGAAAGAGGGTGAGAAGCTTTGAACTCCAAAATGAAGCTGTGAAGCGTTCAGACCTGTCTGGTTCATCTCCCATGGAGAGGTACAGTAATTGCCCATCACTCTTTCTTTGTAAACTGGGCTGCCAGGACATATTGTCTTAGATCAATAAATCTTGCTTTGTGGATGCAGTTCCTCATTTCCAGAGTGATCATTGGCTCAGATACCTAATATTTGCATGTTGCTTTTGTGATGGGTCATTAGTCAGTACAGCATAAGTCTTCACTGTTATGTGGATGATGTTAACATGTACCTGTTGTTTACACCTAATTGGTGTAAGGCAGTATCCTTGCTTAATTAATGCCTTTGTCCAGAAACACCACGTCCACTGTTGCCCCCGGTCTACTTCTCTTGTAACCCAGTGGAAGAATTCTGTCAAATTTGTTTGGCATGAGCACCCTGATGTAAAGCCATGCTGCTTTGGGTCAAGTTGCCCATTTGCTTTCAGGTAGTTCATTACCCTTTCCTTAAGCAACGTCTCCATTATTTTACTCACCACTGAGGTCAGACTTACTGGGCAGTAGTTTCCTGCTACCTCCCTGCTACCACTGTTGTGCAATTTCACAATCGTGTTTTTTTTCGAGTCCTGTGGTACTATCCCCTGTTCCAGTGAACTGTTAAACAATTCAGCAAGTGGGGTGACAAGTTCATCCTTAAGTTCTTTTAGAACTCTTGGATGTATTCCATCAGGGTCCATTGCCTTGTCCACCCTTATTTTAGACAACTCCTCAAGGACCCTTTCTTTTGTAAAGGGGATATGTCAGCTCCCCTGGTATGGGGAAGTGTCCTGGTTGGTGCTGGATCATTATCAATGTGTTCCTGTGTGAAGACCAAGCAGAAGAATTCATTGAAAACTTCTGCCTTGTCTTTGTTGTTTTCCACCAGGTGCCCTTCCTTGGTTGCCAGCTGTGTTATTCCTCCTTTGCTTTTTTTTTTCTCGAATGTATCTACAAAATGCTTTGTCTCCCCCTTTCACTTCCTGAACCAGTTTTTCATTGGTCTGAGCCTTTGCCACCCTAATAGCTTTCCCGGCTTCCTTGAGTTTCTCTCTGTAGGCTTTACTGTCCTTTTCAGACTTGGCCTCCTTGTATTTTAGAAAACCTTTTCACTTTTCCCTAACTATAGTAGCTACCTCTTTGGAGAAACAAATGGAGTTCCTTGCCATTTTGGACTTGCGGATTTGTTTAGTTCATAGTGCTGTGACTGACACTACAGCATCTTTCAGCTTTGTCCATTTGTTCTCCACATTCATGTGGTATCTGCTGACAGCAGGGGCTTGATCCTTTCCCTTATTTTTGGGAAACCTGCTTTCCTGAAATTGTGCATCCTGATTCTGGAGTGGCAGGGGTCCTCAGTCTTGCTAATGGAGAACCAGATTGGCCTGTGGTCACTGGTACCCAGACTGATCTCCACTTGTACATCTGATACCCAGGCACTGTTAGTGAGTACCAGGTCCAGGATAGCTGATTCTCTGGTGGGAGAAACCACAGTTTGATTCAGTCCTGACCCCCTCAAAGCCATGAGAAAGTCTCTACTCCTCTCTGAGGGGGCTGTGGAGGTAGATCATTCTACATTTGGTAGATTGAAGTCCCCGAAAAGTAGTAGTTCACCTTTATTGGCCGTCCTCATTATGTCTTCCAGGAGAACGTTGTCCTTTTTTATCTCCTGGTTTGGGTGTCTATAGATAACTCTAACCCTGACAGGGTTCCTGTTTACAGCTCCCAGAGTGATCCATAGGGCCTCTGACTTGTCTTGTGTTCCCTGGGTCTCAGAAGCATTTATCCTTCCCTGATATAAATAGCGATCCCCCTTCCTTTCTTACCTGTGTGGTCTCTCCTGATGAGAGTGTAACCAGGGATGTCAACATCCCAGGTATGGTTTTCTGTGAACCAAGTCTCCATGACAGCAACCCAGTAGAGGCTGGCCTCAGCCATCATTGCTGTGAGATCTGTGATTTTGTTTGGAAATCTACAGGCATTGACACACATTGCCTTCCAGTCTTGGTTTGTCCTGCTTGCTGCTCGATTTCTCCACTTGTGGTTTGTGTCCCTAATGTTTTGAATGTCCCTATCATGTTTGGAATGCCCGTGTGGAGTTGTGATACATGTGGTGCTTGTGATGCACTGTTTTGGTTCCGATAGATTTTCCTTAGATGGAGAGGGGCATTCATAAACTCATATGATGCAACTGTTGCTGATGTCCCTTCCTCTCCCTCTAGTTTAAATGGTTGATGAAGATGTTGAATTTTTGACCGAGAGCATGTGTTCCCTCTTTTGTAAGATGTAGGCCATCTAATCTAAAGAAATCAAAATGAAAGAAAAAGCCATTATGGTTCTCAAAAGAGGTGACGGTGAAGGTTAGGGAGAAAAAGATAGCATTTAGGAAATATAAGGAAACACAGAAGGAGCAGGACAGAGAACTGTACCAGTTAAGGCAGAAGGAAGCAGGGAGGATAGTCAGAATAGCAAATGCCCAAACTCAGTTAAGAAGGGGGAAAAAACCTTTTATAGGTATATCAGGGAGTGTAGAAAGACAAAGGGAGGGATAGTGAGGCTGAATAGAATGGACGGTGGGTGGGCAGAGAGGGACAGTGAAAAAGCAAGGATACTGAATGAATACTTTTGTTCAGTATTCACAAAACAGGAGGTGGTGGAGGTACCTAATCCATTTAACAGAAGCACTCTGGATTGGGGGGGGTTGATCCCAGTCCTTTCACAGAAGAAAGGGTTCTGAAAGAACTCCTAAAACTGAAGGTGGACAAAGCAATGGGGCCAGATGGAATTCACCCCAGAATTCTAAAAGAATTAAGCAGAGAACTAGTGACACAACTGACTACCCTTTTTAACAAATCATGGGAGGATGGTGAGGTACCTGAGGACTGGAGGAGGGCAGATGTGATTACACTTCACAAAAGTGGGACCAAGACAGAGGCAGGAAACTATAGACCTGTCAGCTTGACCTCTGTGGTAGGGAAAGTGATGGAATCACTTCTGAAGGAAAGAATTGTTGAGTACCTAGAGGGCAGTGGGGCATAGGACGCAAGGCAGCATGGGTTCACAGTGGGAAGTTCATGTCAGGTGAATCTAATTGACTTCCTTGACTGGGTGACCAAAGTAGTAGACCAGGGAGGGACTGTGGACATGGCCTACCTAGACTTTAGCAAGGCATTTGACACAGTCCCACACAAAAGATTAATAGTCATATTATCCAGCCTGGAAGTGGGTCCCAGGGTGGTAGTCTGGGTAAAACATTGGCTGGACAACAGAACACAGAAGGTAATTGTAAATGGAGTCCACTCTGAAGAAAGAGGGGATACTAGTGGGGCACCGCAAGGTTCAGTACTGGCTCCAGTCCCATTTAATGTCTTTATAAGTGACATTGTAGAGGGACTGGAAGGAACAGTATGCCTCTTTGCAGATGACACAAAGATATGCAACAGGGTTGATACACAAAGAGGCGTGGAAAGGATGAGAAGGGACTTAGCAAGGTTGGAGGAATGCTCAGTAGTGTGGCAGCTTGGATTCAATGCAAAGAAGTGCAAAATAATGCACCTGGGAAACAAAAATCCAGGGGAAGAGTACACAGTGGGGAGGAGGTAGTAACAACAACAAAAATGGAAAGAGACCTGGCGGTAATCATATCAGATTACCTTAAGGTTGCCAAGCAATGTGAGAAGGCAGTAGAGAGGGCTGGGGGGATAATGGGATGTATAGGGAGAGGCATCACCAGCAGAAAACAAGAAGTTGTTACCCTCCTGTACAGACAGTTGGTGAGACCCCATCTGGAGTACTGCATCCAGTTCCTGAGACCCCATCTCTGCAAGGACATAGACAGGATGATGGCAGTTCAGAGGAGGGCAACTAAAATAGCGTAGGCTCTTCAAGAAAAGCCATATGAGGAGAGACTAAAGGAGCTTAATATGTATACCCTTGAGGAAAGGAGGGAGAGGGGGGACATGATAGAAACTTTTAAGTACCTCAGCGGAATCAACAAAGTCCAAGAGGGTAGCATCTTTCAGAAAAAGAGATGTGCAACAACAAGGGGACACAATTTAAAGATAGAGGGGGGACAGCTCAGGGGCAATGTTTTGTGAGGAAGTATTTTTTCACAGAGAGGGTGGTGGACACACGGAACAGCCTTCCTGAGGAGTTTGTGGGGTCTAAAACTGTGTGAGAATTCAAAAATGCAAGGAACAGACATAAGGCAATTTTTGTTGGGGGGTAGGAAGAAGTATGCTGTTGGTTAAATAGGATCTGCAGTTTATCCTCTAGCTAGGGAAATGGGCAGACTAGGTGGGCCAAGCGGTCCTTATGTGCCATCAAAGTCTATGTTTCTATGTAACTCCCTCTCCCAGAATCTCTGCCAGTTTCCTACATAGCCATGACCTTTTTCCAGACACCAGTTTTTGAGCCAGGTGTTAAGTTCAACGATGTCCCTTTCTCTGATCTTCTGCCTATTAGCCCCCATGTCCCACACAGGCAGAATTTCTGAGAAAGACTTTGAACAAAAGGGAAGTGAGTTTTTCTCCTAGTCATTTGATGCTGCTTAGTCTCTCCAACTGACCATCTGGCCAGGTCATTTTTACCTATATGGATGAGAATACGCATGTCTCGCTCAGTGTTACCCACAATCCCCTCAATCCTGTTTGTGTCCCTCCATGCTGATATTCCTGGGAGACATCTAACCTCAATTTCTGTTTAGCCACTTTGGTGGATGTGTGACTCTACCCAGCAGATCATAGATTCACCTATCATTAAGATGCACTTTTTGTTTTGCTTGGAGGTTTTTATTGCAGTTTGTTTGTCCTTGCATTGTGTGAGGATCTTCTCCACTGTCATGCCTGCCCTGGCAGTAGGCTTGAATGAAAGTGGAGAGAACCTATTTGTTAGTTTGATTAGTGTTGGAGTTATTTCATGAGAGGTATTTCTCTCTACTTTGTTTTCCTATCAACTGCCAGCCCCCTGGTCTACTAGCTCTCTGGGGGACTGGCATTGGTGGTTGGTGCCTTAAGTCTGAGTGTTACTCAGCACAGTTGAGTGGCACCCTGAGAAAGTATATTTCAGTACAAGCAGTGTGTAATTGAATGTGCAGATCATTTAGTGCTGAGCAAATATGACAGTGCTCCACCTGCCTCGTGTAAGCTCTGGTGATGAGGGTCCCAAAATATCTGCAGTTGATGATGCCCATATTGTTGTGTGGTTAATGGACAAACAACAAAGTTGCCATACATCTGAGGCTGGATGGTACAAAAGGTGAACCCCCTTGTGGGACACAACTACCTGAGCCTTCTCCAGACTGAGTTATCATGAAGGCAAAGTGGAAGTGTGGACGAAAATTAAAAGCACCTTTGCAAGCTGGCTGTAGCAGAAGTAGGGAGGATGTGTGGATGGAAATATACTTCTGCTTACTAGAAAGGGAGTAGAGAAGGAGCTTAGACAAAAATAGAAGTGCCTGTGGAAATAGTAATAGGTTTTTTATGCCCATAGGAAGAAGGTTGCTAGAAAGGGAGTAGAGAAGGAGTTTGGATGTAAATAGAAGCACCTGCGGAAAAAGTAATAAAGAGGATGGGTGGACAGAAATAGAAGTTCTGTCCCAAAGAAGAAGATTTTTTATATACAGTGCCCTCTAATGATGTGTGGGGACTTGTGCTAGAATGAAGTAAAGGTAGTACTTTTTATATCCAGCTGTAACTCTGTAGGAAGTAAGAGGTGCCAGAAGGCTATAAATGTCAATGCCCTGGGGGATGGTAGGATTTGGGAGGGAGGGTGGGTAATATGTAGCCTCCTGGCAGTGGATAGAAACAATCAGTGAACTATGCACACTGTCAAAATTAAAAAAACAACTGTGGTGCAATAGCTAAACCTGCAAGGTAAAACAGTGAGGTACAGGCAGATCTGTGAGCTGTTACTCTATGCTTTATCTTTTCAAGCAAACCTAGAAGACAAAGCACTCAGGTAAAGCTAGGTGCTGTCTGTCAGAAAACCTAGTCTTCTACCTTAACACACCAAGTACTCTGACCTTTTTAATCACCCTTGTATTGGAAGGTACTAAGCCCCACTTACACTCCTAATCCTCTGGATGATCTGAGGAAGAAAAACAAATTAGCTCCTTCAATGTGAGAAAGAGATTGCAAAACCTGTAAGCCAAAAATAAAACCTGTACACACAAAACAAAATAGTAACAAAACAGGAAACTCTGCTTAGCTTAAAGAGAGCTCAAACTGTAAAGCCTGTAAGCACAAAAACAAAATGGCAACAGAACCTGTAAGTACAACCTATAAGTACAAAACAAAACAGTAGCAGAACCTGTAAGCACAAATCAAAATAGTAACAAGACAGTAACCTTGTTTAGCAAAATGAAGCCTTAATGTTTCTGCTTGCTCTGTTAATGTTGCTCCTTGCTCTGTCTTTTCAAGCAAACCTAGAAGACAAAGAGCTCATGTAAAACTAGGTGCTTTCTGTCAGGAAATCAAGTCTTCCACCTGAACACACCAAGTAACCTGACCTTTTACATTTTCCTTCTTTTGGAAGGTACTATGCCTTTGTCAGCTCCACTCCCCAGTTACACCCCTAAGCCCCTGAATGAACTGTGGAAGAAAACACATTAGTTCCTTCAAAGTGAGAAAGGGTCTGCAAAACCTGTAAGCCAAAAATAAAACCTGTAAGCACAAAACAAAATAGTAACAAAACCGCAACTCTGCTTAGCTTAAAGAGAGATCATACTGTAAAACCTGTAAGCACAAAAACAAAACAGTAACACAACATGTAAGCACAACCTGTAAGTACAAAACAAAACAGTAACAAAACCTGCAAGCAGAATCTGTAAGCACAAACCAAAACAGCAACAAGACGGTAACCCTGCTTGGCCTAAAGATGCCTTGATGTTTCTCCTTGCACTGCTAATGTTGCTCCTTGCTCTGTCTTTTCAAGCAAACCTAGAAGACAAAGAACTCAGGTAAAGCTAGGTGCTTTCTCTCAGCAAACCTAGTCTTATGGAACAGTTTCTATTCAGTCAGGGAGGTCCCCTTCCATGCTCTGTAATGCCATGCATCCAGTTTTTCAAAATGTAATGTTTGCAAGTGTTCAGGACCATATTAAAATACAATTTGAGGGGCTAGATTCACAGAGCTTTGCCCTGGCACAAGCCCTGTTTGCATGCTGTAAATTGGGCTTTGCACTAATGTGGTATTCACAAAAGCCCTGTTTGCATAAGCACACTTGGTTTGCGATGGGCAAAATTTTGGAGGGGTCCACAGTGCAAATGAGTAGGAGGGGACCTGCATATTGGTGCAGTCTCTTTCACCAAGGAGTTTTTACAAACAAGGACCATGTGCGATGTTCCCTTGTATGGGGAAAATACCGCCAATGGTTACCTTACCTGGTGGTACCCCATGCAACCCGTGTAATTCTTTGTTGCAGTCATTAGCATCTCTTTGTGACATCATAAGCATTTCCACAACATGACAGAATAGCCATCCCTTCCAACCTCCGGTTTATATACTAAGGTTCATACTAACGTGTGAGGAGCAGGAAAGGTGGCAAGCCCATGTTAGCTTCTGTCTTCTTACCCATAATAAGTCAGAATGTTTCCTTCTCTAATATATGCATCAAGTCTTCTCTTGAATTGACACTTACTACTTATTATGACTTGTAACGGTAGTTGATTCCATGGTTTCAACACCCTCTGGGTGAAGAAGGCCTTCCTTTTGATTGTATTAAACTTTTTTGTCTTAACTGTTGGGGATGCCCCCTAGTGCTTGTTCTGCTGCTTCTGAATTCCATATTCAGCTCATTTAGCAATGAGTTGTCTTGCATTATATCATAGCATAGTAGTAGGTCAACTTTTATTCTTCTAGTTTCGAGTCATTAGATTTAAAGATTGTAGGCGATTACTATATTATACTGTCTTCAGGTTTTGTATGAGTCTTGTGATGTGCCTTTGGATTCTTTCAATCTGATTTATGCAGCTTCTTTTGATTGGACCCTATACTAGGCTACCATAGTCTAGTAGTGGTCTAACATATGATCTATACAGTGGCATTATGACTTGTTCATCCCTACTTCTAAAGTTTTGCTTTATAGCCACTAATATATTTTTGCCTTAGCTATTTGTTTATCACAGTGTGCGTCATATGTGAGATTGCTATTTATTATTATACCTAAACCCCTTTCTTCATTAGATACCCTTAGAGGCTAATCATTTAGAAAATATTCCCTTTTTATATTACATCTCTCTAGATGTATGACACAACATTTGTCTGCATTAAAACTAATTTCTCAGAGTGTAACTCATTTCTGGATATTGTCTAGATCATTCAAAATAGTTGCTATGTTCTCACTATTTCTAGCTATACCAGCTAGTCTGGTATCATCCCCATATTTACTTAACCAGCTTGTTGCAAGTAGTCCCATACTAGACATGAAAATTTGAAATAACTCAGGTCCCAGGACCGACCCCTGCAGCACCCCACTCATGACCGGCACTGGTGCGGAGTAATATCCATTTATACAAATCCTTTGGGTTCTCCCCTCCAGCCATCCTGTAATCCATCCCACAGCTCGGTGATCTATTTGTATATCATATAAGCTTTGTAAATGTGCCTGTGTAGAACCTTATCAAAGGTCTTGGCAAAAAAATAAGAATATACAATCCACCAGCTCCCCCACCAGCCATAGCTACAGTTATTTTTTCATAAAAACATTATAGATTAGTTTCACATGATTTACCAGATACAAATCCATGCTACTCTGTATCTCTCTGGCCTTTATCATCTAAGTGAGAGTTTATTATGTCTTTAAGTACTGACTCCATTAACTTTCCTGGTACCAAGGTCAGGCTACTAGGCCTGTAGCTGGTGTGATCTGCCCTATTCCCTTTCTTGTGTATAGGCACCACATTCACTGATAACCAGTCAGATGGGATTTCTTTATCTGTTAGAGTTTTATGAAAAAGTATTTTCAGTGGAGTGGCAATAATAGGTGTGAGTAGTTTTGGTAATTTTGGGAGATATTGTCAGGCCCTGTTGAGTATGCATTTTTCATTTTATTTATTTAATCAATAACACTTTCACTTGTAATGACTGTATTAGTTTCAGGTTTTGGGGAGTTATCCCCTGAGTAACATGCACTTTTTGGAAAAACAGAGCCAACATAGGTATTGAATTTGCTTGCCATAGCTTTAGGTTGGTTGTTTGCCATAATGGAGCACAGCCCTGAGTTTGATTTGCATAGTGAGTTCACATACCCATAAAATTGTTGCATATTATTTTTTTAGCAGTACTAGCTATTATTTTTCCATTTTCTGTTCATTTTTTTATCATGTTTTTAAATTTTTTTGAAGATACTTATATTGTTCCCATAAGATATCAGAACCTATTTTTCTGAATTTGAAATAAACTCTTTTTTATGAGTTTTTTTTAAGAATTTGGTGAGCCATTTTGGTTTGATGCCTCTGCTACTGTATTTCCTAACCTTCTTTATATGTTTGCCACATACTGTGAATACTTGTTTCTTAATTATGTCCCATGTTTCAGGACTGGATTTATGTTTTAGGATTTCCTCCCAGTTAATTTTATTAAGGTCCTCCTCAATACGAGCCTTATTTGCAGTGTAAAAATGATAAATCTCTCAACATTTCTTAGTTACTGGGATGTACTCTTTTAGTGTGAATTGGGCACTATTATGGTCACTATTTCCTAGTGGTTCTATCAGTTCACAGTTTGTGATACTTATCTCATTTGAGGTTAGGACTACATCTAGTGTTCTATCACCCCTTGTTGGTTCTTTGACATATTATGTAAGTCCAAGTTGCTTTACTGTCTTTTGAAAGGCAGTAGTATGTTTTTTGTAGCTTCTTGTTTATTTCAGTCTATATCTGGAAAATTTAGGTCTCCCACAAAAATCACTCGGATCCACGACGGGAGACCGACAAAAATTTTTGTCGAACGCCCCGTCAGCGACACCAGCAGGTCGACCGCATTCTGCAGTTGACTGCTGGTTCGCTCTTTGAACTTTTGTTTTCTTCTGGGGCTTGCCCCAAACTCCTTACATGGGGGCTGCCTGCACCCCCCACTTAGGGAGATTCTCAACTCCAGTCAGAGTTGATTGAGGGGTGCAGGACCTCCGACAGATAGCGCCGGGTTCCAGCGGGTCTCCCACTGCGGCTTGGCACTGTAGTCGCTGTGGGGAACCTTGCTGGTGAGATATCGCTGTCGGGGGTAACCCAAATCACTCTACCTAGTTCACTGGATTTTTCTAGTTCCTTATTTATATGTTCAGTAACTTCACTATTTATTCTAGGGGGTCTGTAGCACACTCTAACTAGCATATTGATGTTGTTCTCCATGTCTGTTCTGATCCACATAGATTCTAAGTTATCTTCTGTTTTTATTTTATCAGAAACATTAGTAGATTTAAATGTATTTGATCTATATATTGCTACTCCTCTCCATCCTATCTTTCCTGTCTAGATGATATAATGTGTACCCTGTTATTTCTCTTCCCCAGTCAGCATCTCTGCTATTATTGTGCTGTATAGGTTTATTTATAGGTTTATTTATTGTTTTGGGTGCAGGATTCATACCCTCCCCCAGGAGTCAGTTTAAACGTTCAGTAGGAAATGCATGTTTGATCATTGTAGCTAGTGTACCTGTACCTGTTGCACTTAGGTGTAGCCAATTTTTTGCATAAAAGTGCTTTTTTTGATAAAAGGTATCCCATGAGTTTATGAAATCTACTTCTTCCTCCTCACACCTGTTTTGTTGGTGGGTGTTAATCCTTTGAATTATGTTATTTTTCTCTTTGTGATAATTTAATTCAGGAAGGATTCCAGATATTACTGGGGTCTGTCCTTTTATCTTTATCAAGATACTGACCTCCATAATGTCTTCAAGTACATCTTTTTCATGGTCCTTTCCTATGTTGTTGGTTTCAACATGTAGTACAATGATTTGGCTGTTTGGTTGCCTGTCCATTACCCTAGGTAGCTTTTTATATCTTTTATATGAGCACCTGGCAAACAGTTTACCACCCTATTAGCCTTGCCCCCAGATTATGCTATCTGTTTATCTTAAGATGGAGTCTCCAATAACTAGTATCTTTTTTTGGCATGTTGTTTCCTCTGCCACCCTGGGTGTTTCATCATCATCAGGTACTGAGGCAGCATATTTATTAGCTCTATTTCAGTTGTGCCCAGGGCTCTTCTACATTTATTTTTAGTTACCCCTCTTACAGTAGCCAATTCAGATGTTTCCATTTCTACCTGATCTACATTATTTTGTAGAACTGCTGATTCTTCTGCTGCAGTGATGTCCTTATCTCCCAACATTGTATTCCCTCCATCTAGGGAGTCAGTGTTCTGGTCCTCAGGACTGCTATGTTTTGGTTTTTCTCTCAACGTGCACATTTCATTTAATAAGTTACTCATTTGTACACATTTACTACTTTTGTATAAATGATTATTAGATACTGATACTACTGCTTCATACATTTGGCAACTGTAGCATTTTGAGATAGTGCCTTCACCACACAGTAAATCAAGGAGAGCAGTTAGAGAGCTATTTCCATCCATAGCCATTTTTTTATAAATTCCTTGAGCAATAGTTATATAGCCCTATTAGAGCCCTCAGTTCACTCTAGTGCTAGTATTGTTATTAAGACAATATATACTGTACATATGCTGCCATATTACTATGATGTTGCAAACAGACCATTATGTCTTTAACAAAACATGAAACAGGAGATGCAGATTTTTCTCCATGACTTATTGCAATCAGGTTCTCCTCTGGAAAATGATAAGGTGTGTTTAACATCTGGAAAGTAATAAAACATATAAATAACTTATCTTATTCTAGAATAAGGTACTGCCAATGGTACAGTATATAAATAATTATTCTGATGCAGTGATTTAATTCAAAACAATTGTAACCTTTCAGAGTGAGGGAGGGATTCAAGCTCTCTACCTTCTGCCTCCCAAGCAAGAGTTTCATCAGTAAGCTAAAGGAGTAGCTTCCTTTAGTTAATTAGTAGAAGTCCATTATATGGCATGATAGTTGTTGCTGCATGCGAACACGTCTACTTTTTTAAGTCCTACAACTACTAATGCACATATATTTTTACTTATACAGTATGCCATCTGACACGTACAATGTTAAATATCCATCACTTTCCATGTTTCAGTTTACTGTGCTGTGAGCATTTTCTGGCACCTGCACATTGCAGATAACAAACCACCTGGTGCAGCACTGTATTGTTTTTGTGCATTACTTGCTAGTATCTGTCATCTGCATGGTACAGTATTTTCTGAATAATTTTTCTGTTATCCCCCAAGACCACTGTGTAAATAGGTTCTTACAGCTCATGGGTCTTTCTCCCAGTGTGTAACCCTTCAAATCGATCAATAAGTTAATTGGGGGAGGGGAATCATTTAATTAGATTAGTTACTGTGTGGTACTGATTTTTGCTGGGTAGTTGCTTTACTGATTGATGACATATTTCAGAGCTGAACTGTCAAAGTCATCATCATGACATACTTAGGTAACACTTGATTAGTACAAGATCACTGAGGGCCATAGGCTGATGACTGGCAATGTCTTTACAAACTATGGTTTTCTGATTGTATTAAGTAATTGGAACCAAGCAGCTGTACTCAAGGAACGATGATAATTTGATTTAATTTTTCATGCAGGATTCTCCTCTGGCTCTAAGATGACCTTGCAAGGCTCCTTCAACTGTTGGAATGGAACAGTTATCAAGCTGGGAAAAGTGTGTGATTTCATTAAGGACTGTACAGAGGGAGAAGATGAAGGGCCAGTGTGTGGTGAGTAAACACTTAGCAATCAATTTAATTTGTCAGTTTTGTGTATTTAAATGGCTCAGTAGGTAGCACACTCACCTCTGGGGCCATAAGGTCAGAAGGTCCTGGGCTCTAGCCCACACTAGGTACTTGGGATAATACCCATAACTGACAGTGTAATGCAGTATGAGGGAGGTACTGCACTGCTGAGGTACCATCCTTCAGGTAAGATGTTAAACCTAGGCCCCTTCTGCCCATCTCTGGTCATTGTCCAGGTGGCAGTAAGAAATCTTATGGTTCTTATCAATGATGTGTAGGGGATTATTTTTTTTTGCAGTTTAAAGTTTATTAACCTTATTTTCCATTATACAAACAAAGTAGAAATTCATACATAGAGACCGTTTACATTAGTCACAGGTTACCCTTGAATCTGCCCCTCCCCTCCCTTAATCCCCCCTACCTTCCCCTTCCACACTTTTCCCCTCCTTACCTATACTAAAGTGACAGGTAATATGACATACCATACTAAGATTTTATCCTATCTGGGTTAACTTCATGACCCACTAAAACATGCTTAACATATCAACCACCTTATAATGAATAAAGAGCATAAAGGGGGTCCCATATCTTTTTAAACCTGCTCATTGTATTATTCAAATTAGCAATGGCTTTCTCAGTACATAGATTTGCCAGGATTTCTGTTAACCATTCATTATAGGAAATTTCTTGTTGGTCAAGCCAATGTCGTAATACCAGCTTCTTGACAGACATGGCAATGAGTGTCATATGATACTTCCGATTATGGATCTTAATGCCAGAAAGGTCTCCCAAGAGGCAAATTTCAGGGATAAATAAATCCTTAAGACCTAAAAGGGGATCCGTAAGTTGCGTAATATTATGCCATAATGGGGAGACTTTTGGGCATGCCCAGAAAATATGGTATAATGTCCCTTCCTGTTGTTGGCATCTAACACATAATGTGGTAGTCTTTAACCCCAACTTAGCCAACTTGCAAGGTGTATAGTAAGCATTGTGTAGGATGTAAAGTTCATTAATCTTAGTCTGTCCTGTCTAATTAATTTATGACAGGTATATCAGATTGTCGTCCAGTCAATATTATGACCTGGAAAAAAGGATTCCCATAGACCAGTTGGCCCGAAACTATCTGGGAACTTCCAGAGAAACAGTGTGCTATAAATTTTGGATATTGCCTTAGGGCCTTCACTGAGTATTCCTAGTTTCTTGCGGAATGGAATGGATTGTACTGTCTTGGGTTTTTGGCCAAAGGATCGTGTTAAAGTATGTCGGAGTTCAATAATCCTGAAATTATACCTGCTAGAGATGCCTAATTTAGTGATAGGGAATTTTTTTTAATTAAAATAATTTACAAAAGACAACAGAAAAAACACATAATTACAAATTCAAAGTGGCAACAAAAACTCTAAGCATAATCACAAATTCAAAGCGGTAACACAAATTCTAAACATATGAACAATTCTATATGTAACTGGCTATGTATTCCATGTAATTAATTCTGGGTCACTATTGAAAAATGAGCAGCGTGTCTCAGTGAGCCTACCCAGTCACCAAAATCCAATAAATAAATAAAAAATAAATGAATCCATTGAAAACAAATTATAAGAAATAACAAAAGAAGAAAAATGTACCCCATTTCTACATTACCCCCCAAAAAAAGAAAATTTAATTACAAGGACAAAACTACTTCAGGGTCATAAAAGTACAAATTTTATAAAGTGAACTGGTGCTGACCCAGTGTTGTAGCCAGTCAAACTGTTTCCATATCCCAGCGAAGTGACCTGTCTGCTGACTTTGAGATTCCAAGTCATAAATTTGAAAAAGAGAGAATACAATCATATTCAAGACTTCCAGTTGAGGATATATTTTCTGTCTCACTGTAAGCCCGCTGCCCCCTTGCCACAAGTAGTACTTAACAATAGCAGACACTAACCACAATATTCTTTTGTGATAGCCCCCCCACCTCATGCCATACATGCCAAGTAAGTGATTAAACTCCATAGAGCATTTCCCCATTCTGCACTCACTAATGCCCAAAATTGCTGTGTGTTAGGGCAGTTAATAAAAGGTGCTGTTGTGTATTCAGTATTTTGTCACAGGTTTCTCTTGGACAGTACCTATCCTCTGTAGCTTTGTGCTTGAGAAATCCTTAATCTCCTAGCCATATGTGGAAACGTAGCCACTGTAAGTCCCGCATATAGCACAGCAAATGGGAGTCTTTTAAAATGACAACTGATGCAACTTCCTTTCCTTCTGGACAGCAAAAGAAGTGCAACAGAGAAATACAATGTAGCTAAAATGTGGGTTTTTGTGTTGTTATCCTCTTTATACTCATCACTAACTCTAGACCCCCTTTTTGCCTTCCTTCCCCAGCCCCAACACCCAGCTTCTCCAGGGCTTACCTTCCAACTCCATGCTCCATTAATCACACACCCTTCACTCTGGGGGATGGTGTGCTATGCTATCATGCTGCTTTGACCAGGTCCAGACCAGTGGAGGGTCATGTTGCCAGTGCGGGGTCTTTGGAAATCCAATTAGTCATCCTGCTTTCTGCCGGGGTATTTGCTTGTTCATGTTGGTCTTATCCTTCATGACACAGGTGGCATAACTGCACTTGTGCACACATGCTAATGTGCATGGCACAGGCCTCCATGCCCCCTGTTTTGCTCCAACTGCTCTGCTACTTGTGGTCACACAGGCAGCAGCATATCAGTGGAGCTGGCTGCCCTCCCTCTTCCTTAGAGGACAGCATCCTCTGGGATGCTTGAGCCTCCTTCCCTAGCCATCCCTCAACAACATGTGCTGATTTCTGAATGCAGGTAGATGGCATCATGAGTGGGAGCACTAATCTTGTGCCAACAGGCCAGCCACTAAAATGTGTTTATACACCAACTTTCTGTGTTGGCACACCACAGAATCATAGGTCACCTTCTATTGTCTCAATTTTCAGTAGCAGGGTTTAATTGGAGTTGCCCGGCTACAATATAAGGATCTACCCCTTCTCTCACAAATGGGGACCAGCATTTTCCATTATTCACCTGGGCCATCCCTAAACTGGCTTTCAAAAAATATAGTACTAAAAAAACACAGGGTTAACTATTCATTAGATAACGTTAGGTATGTGATTTATCTCTTCATGGAATTCAAATGACTCCCCCATATTGCTTGAAAAAATATGTTGTAAAGCTTGGGATCTACCTCAGGGGAAGGAGATACACATAACTGAGATACAGAAAACATGGCACTAGAATGGTCTTAACTAAAAACACCCTCTTTTCTTTTGATATGGTTTAACCCTTCCAGAAATATACTTTCTTTGAGAAATGTTCATGCATTTCTCCCAATTAGTTTTCTCTGTGTTAGTAGTTCCACAGGATTTACCCAGTACAGACACCAATGTATCAGTTACTGGTATTTCCTCTGCAGAAGTTCAGGCTAACTTTTCTGGATCGGCTCTAGATATCACTCTTTCACATTTTTGCAAGTTTATCTTCATACCTGAATCCAGAGAGTATTGCTGTATGATGTGAAACACCTCCTTACCATCTTCATCAGAACACAAAAATAAACAGATACTATCCACACAGACCAGGTTTTTTATGTGGACAGTTGGGTGGATGCCAAGACCTGTTATAGTCTGGCAGGTCTGTATTTTTTGTAAGAGCAGGTCAGTGACAAAAATATAGTGTAGAGGACTGAGAGGACAGCCTTGTTTGACCCCAATCACATTTTTAATAGGCACCACAAACTAAGCAGTTACATATGGGGTGATAGTAGTTTTCTCATACAGTGCTTTTACTCACCCAATAAATATCTCTAGAGCTCTGCATTTCTCTAATGTTTTGAACAGATAATTATGCACCACCCTATCAAAACATTTTTCCTGGTCCAAGGCCAGGAAATCCCCAAACAATTGATTCTCTTGCCCCCTATGTAATATTTTTCTTATCAAAATAGATTATCCTGTATGGATCTGTTCAGCAGAGTACATGTCTGAATTGTGGATATCACCCTAAATGCAAGTGGCACCACTCTCATGTGAAGTATTTTGGGCATGATTTTGACATCTGTATTCAACAGACATAACGGATGTCAATTTGTCAGATCAGATCTGTTTCCTTTTTTGAAAATGTATATGCGAAAGTCATGTAGCATAGTGCTGAGGAGATGGTTACTGCCAATAATGTTATTGTATACTATTATAATGCTGAGCAGATGGTTACTGCCAATAATGTTATTGTATACTATTATAATGCTGAGCAGATGGTTACTGCCAATAATGTTATTGTATACTATTATAATGCTGGGCAGATGGTTACTGTCAAGAATGTTATTGTATACTATTATAATGCTGAGCAGATGGTTACTGCCAATAATGTTATTGTATACTATTATAATGCTGAGCAGATGGTTACTGCCAATAATGTTATTGTATACTATTATAATGCTGAGCAGATGGATACTGCCAATAATGTTATTGTATACTATTATAATGCTGAGCAGATGGTTACTGCCAATAATGTTATTGTATACTATTATAATGCTGAGCAGATGGTTACTGCCAATAATGTTATTGTATACTATTATAATGCTGGGCAGATGGTTATTGTCAAGAATGTTATTGTATACCATCACTAAGGCAGGCCCCAGCAGACCACTGAATGTTTTACAAAATTCCCATGTTAGACCATCTGGCCTAGGAGCTGTAGCATTACTTAGTTTCTTGATGGTACCAAGCACATTGTCCAGTATAATAGGGTTTGTTTGTTGCCTTAGTATATTGTCAAGAACTGGTGGCACACATACACCATCCAGGAAATCCTCCTTATCATTCACAGGGGCCAGGTTATTGAAAGTGTCTTGGACCCAATTCACTACCGCCCACAAAATATCACTTATTTCTGTCACTGAAGTCCCCGTTTGTTCCGTCAAGAAAGTCATAATTTTATGCATCACTCTGCCTTCATGGGTTTTGATGAGGTCTAATGACATTTTCCTTGTGTACCTGCCTGAAATTTGAATTGCAGGGATTTTCCTCTATCATATTGATACTGTTACATCTGGTCCCTGAGTACAGTAAACAGGTTTGGATTCATTTTCTTGCCACTGGCTTCTTGGGAAAATAAGTGTTGTAACCTTTTCTGGAAGCCTACATATTTAAAATAAGACACCTGTGTCTGCTTTGTGATACAAGACACAAAAGCATTTTTAAACGTGACCTTGGTTTCCTTCCACCATTGTACAGGTGTGTCAAATGCACCCAAAACTGTCTGCTTAGCCCAGTATAGGTTTTTCAGTCTGTCAGTCACTGAATCAGAGGATGATAATTTTGTGAGGGCTTAGCCTGAGGTTCAATGTGGGGGAATAACTCCTTCTACATACATAATGTAAATCAGGCTGTCCCTGGACCCCTCGCTCTAGTGTTTGGAAAAATTATCTCCTACCCTGAGCCCTGCATGGCGTGTGTGCTGGCTTCCTTTGCTCCATTTGTGGTTTCCTTTGCTATTCCCCTTGTTGTTTTGTCTCTTTGCCTTGTGCTTGTTTTATCATCCATTTGAATCTTCCAGTTCAGTGAGTGCTTTGCTTCTCATTCTTTTGTTACCCATTTGCTTTGTTTTGTGTCCCCCCTCACTCCACCATTTACCCACTTCTATCTCTCCGTAACATTTCCTCAAGTTGTCCCCCTGATTTTGCCTTCCTGATATCCCTGACACACAGCTGATCTGCTGGAGTGGATGCAGTCTTCTCTTCTGCTGTTTTTGCCAGTGCCAGAATCTTCCACCCGTTCCTTGCAGTCCTTGCTTAGATTGGCAGTTGCTTGTGTTCTACATTCCCCTCCATTTTTTTTTTGTGTGGGGCCCGGGCTTTATCGCGCCTTACTCATTACATTTTCTGCTTTTCACTTCTCTTGTATGACCTATGCTCCTGAATTTCCCTTCCAAGTTGCTGTCAGCTCCTGCAATTGTACCCAGACCCTTTTGTAATTCCATTTCTTCCTTAGTAGCTGTTTCCCAAGCATATTTATGACTCCTTCACCCATGCTTGTTTTGCTCCTGCCCTGTCTTCCCATTGCTTTACTGGAGCCTGCCACAGAGGCTCTGGCAGCTCCTCCTTGTTCCATTGTGTTGCACTACAATCTTTGACATTGTGCCACTCCACCGCACGACTGTGGCATTGCCTAGTGGTTGAAGCAATGAGTTGTACCTGATCTGGTGCATTCTGCAGCCTTGAATTTGCTTCCTGCCTCCTCCGCTTGCCTACTGTATGTGCCTGTGCGAGTCTCTTTCCCTCCATGTGCTCCTCGGCTGCCCCAGACACTTGCCTTGGCTCAGCATGCATTTCCTGGCCTCAGATTGTTCAGTAATTCCACCAACAGGGGGTTCAGGTTGCCCAGTAATCTACAAATATGAAAGCTTGGGTCATTCTCTAAAGACTGGGTCATTCTCTCAGATTGTACACTACCTTATGCTCTACCTGACTAAGGACACCAGGCCTGCATATCTATGATACAAGAAACATTTCTGATATTTTTGTTTTGTGTTTACCTCCCTCCTACACTCCGACGTCTGCCTCTCCTTCGGGTCTCCTAGAGCTCCATCTCCCCGGCAGTCCTCTTCTGGAGCACCTCCTCTCACACAGATTGCAGCCAACCCCGAGTTGTCCCCGGCATATCCCATCACCGGGCAGGTTCCCCTCCTCCAAGGGGGAAGGCACCAGGTGGCAGGGAACTCCAGCACACTATTTTTCCCATGGTCCGGGGTGCTGCTGTAGTGGAGGAGGCTCCTGGATGTTCCGGAGAACATAGAGAGTGGAAGCCGTCGTTCGGCGGTGCCGAAGCTGATTTTCCATTTTTTCGTGGTCCCTCCTGCGCCGCTATGTGTAGTACCCCCGGTCTCCACCGGGGGCCACTACAGAGCAGAGCTATCCCCTCATCCTTCCCCTGGAGATGAGAGCAGTCCTCTGGATGTTCAATCCTCTCCTTCCCCCTGCCAGCCCCAGGTGCCCGAGTCCATTTCCGAACCCGGGTCGCTGGCGTGGTTTGAGGTGTGGCATCCAGCACCTCAGCCCTCTGCACCACCAGGCTGACACTCCTGATATTTTAATAATGACCTCAGCTGGGCCCATGCCTGACAGTCCCTACATATCTCTGTGATAATTCTGCACCCCCAGTTCTACATCTCTAGCATTTATCATGAGACAGTTGATCAAGTAATTTCATTTGGCCTGAGGTGAGCTACTGCTCATGCATACCGGTAATATATACATATATATATATATATATATATATATATATATATATATATATATTTGCATCAACAGCCTTTGGGAGTCCAGTAACGATTAGTGGGTAACCCTCCAGCTTTTGGACCATGTTCTTTAGTTCATGGGGCCTGTTAGGGGGGCTTGTCATTTGTCTCTCACCTTCTTAGAGGTACCATTTACCACATATACCATATTACCATCTATACAATATAAGGACTTCCAAGGAATGCTTCCATACTGCAGAACTTAATAAAAAGTAAAAGATCTGGGGATTTGGTCCCCTTCTCTTTTGGCTCTGTCCGACACTTCTCTGCTCCACTTGTTCCGTCTGCCCTCCACCTTGATAACTGCCTCCCTTCTCCTTTCCTTACCGTCTTGGTGCCCACCCCCTTCTTTCTATTTTTGTTAGTTTTGTTGTGTCTTCTCCTCTGTCCCTGCTGCTCTCATGCCTTCTCTTCTGTTCCAGCTCCTAGCTTTTGCCCAATACACTCCAGCTGTTATACAGTTCCTGTTCTTAACTCTGCCTCTGGGGTAGTACGTAAAGGTAGGCTTCTGTCTATCAGGAATGGGACTCCTATTTATGCATTGCTTGTTCTTTCAGTCTCTGTACTCCAGCTGCTGTATCATATTCAGCAGTGGATAAGCTTGGATGGTAATCTTGCTGCCTTGTGTTTATCACATAACCTCTGCCTGGTGCAGCCTCGCATTGAATAAGTGATCACCATGCCTGTTATGCCTTGTATTGTGTCTAGTTCTGATTTCATCCCTGTTCATTCCTGAATACTTGTGCCTGTGCCTCTGGTGCTATGAGTTGGGAGTGCCAAGCTTGTCTAGCTGCTTGTTCCATCTATGTTGCTGCTCTCAATCCCTGTTGAGCCTCTGTTCTGCCCTGATTATTTGTCTCCACTTAAGTTGGTTACTCCTCATTCCTAGGACCTGCTTTATCATGATGGCCTCCTCCTCCTTGGATACTCCTATACCAGATCTTGATGTCCATCCTCCTGCAACTCTGGCCACTCCTCCTGCACCACCACCCAGTAGGAAGTGCACATCCAAGACTCGACTTTCTATATCTGATTGGACTGTGCCTTGTCTGAGTTCTGAACTTCACTGTCATAGCATTGCTTTCCCCACTTCTGCTCACAAGCAGGACCTTTATGATCTCAATATCTCTTGTTTGCAGCCTGTGCCGACTCCAGTACCTGTCCCCGTGGCTACTCCACCTTCCTTTCACATATCAGAGATATGTGACTTCATGGTTCAGTTGTCTTCCACCATATCTGCTCTTCAGTCTTGCATGTCCACTCTTGAAGTTCATCTCTTAATGCAGCCACTTCCTACTTGACCTGCTCCTCATCCAGATGACCATCCTTCTCCAAGCAATGTTCTTCCACCTCCAGTTCCTTTGGTTGTGCCAAATCCTACTCTTGCTCCTATTTCTGTGCCAGGTACAATGCCCATTTCTTCTGCTCCAGTCATTTCTCCCATACATCTCATCTCAGATTACCTCTGCAAGGACATCATCGATGGCAAGGATGTTAATTTGGTCTCCTTCCTGATTTCCTCCCAAGACTTTGTGGACTAACACATTGTTTCCTGTGGTGACATTGCAGTTGTCCTCAAATGCAAGGATCCCTGTTAATTTTTAAAACCTTTGTATACAAAGAGATAATCAATCCTGGTTGCCAAGTTATTTCTAATGCAAGTGGCACCATCCTGTGGATATGGGGCCCTCTAAGTGTCTTTCACATGAGCCATGTGTACCATATCTAGCAAAAAGTGTACATCATACTATGTTTTAGGGTGCAGTTGGTTTTTCCTGCTTTTCTAAAGTGGGACCACACAATTAAAATTAACTTGCATTAAAATGATTCTATTAGCACGTAAAAAAAAAAGATTGTATCTCAGTGAACAGAAAGATCCTGGCTGCCTTGGTTTTAGATGTGTAGATACACAGAAATCTGTAAGAGGCCTCACAATAGTCAGTATCTAGCATTAATGCTCTTCCTGGAGAGATTTCTACAATATGTTTTATGGAAAACTTAAAACATTTAAACAGGATCCCCACCCTATCACATGTGTCTCCCTCTTGGGACCAGATTACAGTTCTAGACTGGGTCAGATTAACACAGGGGCATTAGGAGCTGCAGCCTAGGACCCCAGACTTTGAAGGGCCTTCAAAAATTAGTGGTATCATTCCATTGTTGCCCGGGGCATAGGCCCCCCAAATGATCCCCCAGTCATTGTGGCTGCCACAGATAAGAAGCCAGTGAACAATCTCCAACCGCTGGCTATGATGGCAGTGGCAGTTCCATCCCCTAAGCACCAGCACCACCAGCAGCAACACAGACAATGACTGAAAAAGCAGCAGCATGAGACGAGGCAGTAGACTCCCGTGGCCTGCCCATTCTAGCCCCAGTGTCAAGCAACAAGAAACTACTGTAGGCATCTGCTAGGAAGTGCTGTGACCTGATGCAGCACCACCATGGAAATGACAGCATGGTCAGCCCTGACAGCATGGTCTCCAAGGCTCCCTGCACTGTGAAGGAGGTAATTCATAATGGTGAAAGGAAGGCAAAGAAATGTTTGTAACAGAAATGATAGTGCACCAAGAATGACTGATTGGAGAAGGTGGGGTCAAGGAATGAAAAGGCTGGTGGCAGACTTTTATGTGTGGGGCAGGGAGGGCACGTTATCACATGTATATTTGATGTGGCAATGGGAGCAGCAAGGTGGCAGTGATACATATTACACTGTTTAGCAACACCAGCCATATGGTAGTAAAATGGTAAAGGGAAGGAACTTATTATTTTATGCGAAGAGGGGCCCCCAAATTATAACAGCCCCAGTCCCCCTTAGGCTTAATCTAGCACTGGTTCCAGAGACCCATAATTTACTGGCTTTCCAAACTTCATAGGTCACTCTGAGTCTTGTATCCTAGAGAAAGAACACATTTCCAGGTAGGGTGTCCAAGAGAGTGTATAGTGATTATTTTCTTTTATGATTTTGTACTGTTCACATTTAGTAAAATGGTAGTTAAGGTGGTTCCGAGACACATGTGAGAGGGTTAGAGAAAAATTACCTACAATCATGTCTTCCAGGTAGCAGACTGGGTTCTGCTCCTGCTCTTTTTGCTAAGGAAGACTCCAATGCTGACACATCCCTGTTAGATGATAAATCTTTGTGGGAGGAGGATAGTGTAGACAGAAGTGTAGGGGAGTTTATTGAAGGATAAGAAATCAAACAATATATACATCACACACACACACAGCTTTACATTTTCTGTGAACAAATATACTCTTTTCACTCGTGAAAGAAAAAACCCCAGCAAAACCCTAGTGATGTAACTCAACAAACCATAAAGGATTCATAACCATTGCAAGAAAATAATAAGGTTGCCAACATCGTCTAGGCCTGTATAAAATGAAAACAATTATCATACACCGGAGAGTGAAATAAATAATTTTGCAATATAATAATTCATTCCACACTGTCCTTAATATTTATGTTATGGATACATCTGAGTTTGTTATCCATAGCATGTTTCTTCAGTTAGCCCTAAGGTTTCTTTGTGTCAGTTGCTGGGCTTCCATATTATATATAATTTGTAATTCATTATACATTTTTGCAATAAGTTTTATGTGACCAATCTGCTTTTGTTGTAATGTATATAGGCTTCTAATATTCCAAATGTACCACTTAATTACTGTTAGGACTACATGCAGGGTATTGTTGTTCCATTTATTTGTGCATCCTGTGTAGTGGCCATATATTAGAGCCTCATATGTAATAGATTTAAACTGAAGGTCTTGCCATTCTACTGATAAAAGATCCCCAAATCCTATAACATATGATGAGGTGAAATACAAGTGTTGAATAGTCTCTGTTTCATGGATGCGATTATGTCTGCTGCAAAACCTTTTCTCTAGCTGCTTATGTTTGTGGTTGGATTTAGCATTAATTTTTTCACGGCAATTGAGCCAATGTCTCATCTTTGTCAAACATCTTTTCAGGTATTCTCTTTTCTTTGGATAAGTGTTGTAAGGATGGGGTGTATTGGTCTGGACAGTTACAAAAACTTACTGCTTCTTAAAAATGTGTCATCTGAACCCAGACATGTATTTCTTTTCCCTGTTGTGTAGCTATCATCAAGCTAGTCTAGTAATCCTCCATTGTTTAAGTTTTATAAAAACTTCTCTGATGAATTCTGGTGTTGTTGTTGATTTTCTTAATGATCTGAGGGTTCCTTGTTCCCACTGATGGAACCATTGTGCACAAGATTGTAATAAAAAGGTAGTCCATCCTTGTCCTGTACAAACTAGCAGAGGCTTTAAATCAGCATCTAAGACAATGCTATAGAAGACGGGGATGGGGTTAATCATCTCCAATCCCCCGTGTGCTACCGACAAGTATGTAATGTTTCTTTTAATTGGATTGAGTCTGCTCCCCCCCACAGCTTGAAAAAGAAATATCAGTATTAAATATATTTTAATTAGGCAGATCCTTTTTTTTTTTTTCGCTGTTTCCATTTATTCCATCCCATTACTAGTTGTTGTCCCTGCTGCAATTTTGGTTCCCATTCACTTTATCTGCATATTCTGTTCCATAGGTTATACCTACTATTTGCATTGGGCCAGTTGTAATTTGTATCCCTGATAGTGTAGTTATCCCTGGATAGTCATTCCCAAGCTTCATTCCTGAGCATTTGTTCATGTTAAGGGAGGTTCCTGAAAAGAAACCATAATGATTCAAGTTTGCAAAGTCATTTCTGCAAAGTCTGGGTCCTGTACTAAGATACACAAGTTGTCTGCAAATGCAGTGGCTATAAAAGGTGTTGTTACCTCATTTGTTTTAATACTGTTTAAGTTTAGGGAGGAATTTAAGAGTCTTAAAAGTGGGTCTATGCAAAATGTATAGAGTAGGGGACTTAGGGAACATCCCTGTCTGACTCATTTAACTATTGGGATCACAGAACTACATTTCTAACAGCCCCTTGCCTCACCACTCCCTCCTCTCCCCGTCATAAGGCTGACCACGCTAATTCTCTCCTATTACTTCACCTTGTCCCCCACTCTCCCTTGGAAAGATGAAGCTGTCACTGCCTATATTATGGGCCATCTCCCTAACTACTGACTTCTGTGCTATGGTGCTGGCCTTCGATCAACAGCGCCTCTTCTTCCTCTCCTTCCTCTCATTCCCCCTCCTCCCCTGTCTCAACCCTCTTCACTCACTACTAGGGATATGTCCACCCTGGGGTACATCTCTTTCATCCTACTCACTGAAGGAGAATGCTGCCTCCTTGGCCACTACCTGACTAACCTCTTCTGGTCTCCTACTATTCCCTCCTGCCCATACATTCTCCTGCTATCACTACTCTCCCTTGCTGGGGACATTGAGTGCAATCCTGGCCCAGCAAACTCCCATATCACCCCCTCTGACCTTGGGGCTTGGATTGAGCTACACAAGCCCCATATTCTGGGACACACTGAAAAATGGCTAAAGCCACACCACACTGAAAACACCTTTAAAATACCTGGCTGCTCCTACCTACACCTCGACAGGCCAGGCAGGAAATAAGGTGGTGGTGTGGCCCTGCTCCTAAGGGGACCCCTCTCAACTAGCATTGTCCTACACTGTGACCCTTCCTCACCTAGTGAATGGCTACTCTCCAAACTGACCCTGGGATCCTGCAAGAAACTCTATATTGGCTACTGCTACAACCCCCCCCCCGCGACCAGAACCATTGGACTCACCAGTCTTCTCCATGGCCTGAGCTCTCTAATTCCCTATGGGGAATCTATCCTTCTTGGCGACTTTAATCTAAACTGGCTGAGCTGCCACCAGCCTGACTATGTATCCCTGTTAAAGCATCACAACCTGGTGCAGGCAATCACTCTCCCCACCAGACTTAATCCACGCTCGGCCAGCCAGACTCTACTAGACTGGATCCTCATTAACAGGGAGGACCGAGCAGTACACGCTGGCACCATGACTGACTCTATAAGTGATTACTCACCGACCTACCTCCTCTGGTCTTCCAAACTAAAGCGTCCCCCACCCAAATACCTATCTCTCAGAAATTTCAGCTGCTCAGTCTCCACAAATCTACTCTAGGAGGCCCAGTCCTTGGACTGGTCCATGCTTTTTTCCCTTTCCAATGTAGCCACAGCAGTCTCCACATTTACCTGGACTCTACTAACACTCCAGCACCGCTTTTTCCCTGTCACCACCAGATGGGTCAGAGATGGGTGCTCGTGCTGGGTCTCTAAAGACCTCCTAACCCTTATGAAGGCCATAGACCATGCCTGGTCCACTTTCAAAGCAACCACCTCTCCTGCCCTCTGGGATGCTTGCAGGCACATGAGGAACAAATGTAAACAACGGGCCAAATTTTTGAAACAGACCCACTTTTGCAATCTGCAGAAGCCAACCTTGAAAACCCTAGAAAATTCTGGGACTCAATCAGCTCCCTCCTAAACCCCCGCCCCAGCTACGCTGCACCACATCTCAGCTCCCAGGATGGGCTGCTGACCGACCCTCACGATGTGGCCAGTGTCTTCAACTGTAAGTTCACCAACTTATCCATGTACCTAAATAAGCTGCTAACTACCCAACCTCAAAGCTCAGCCCTAATACCAGGTACTCTGCCATCCTCCTCCAACTCTGCCACTCACCCACAAATACCCCCATTCTATTTTAAAGCCCTCTCCATACACGACACAGTGAAGTTACTCAAAAGTCTACCTGACCATGGCTCCTCCGGATCTGATGGGCTATCTCCAGTCTTCCTTAAGCTGATCTCTCCAGCGATTGCCAGGCCATTCACCTTCGTCTTTAACCTTCCCTTTCCACCTCCTCCATGCCTGACCCATGGAAGATAGCTAAGGTTATCCCCATTCTTAAATCTAGTGACCCCAAATCCTCTGACAATTACCATCCGATATCCATCCTCCCTCATCTCAGTAAACTACTCGAGAGAGCAGTCCACAATCAGCTCACTGAGTACATAGGCAAATACACCCTCCTATGCAACCAACAGCACAGCTTTCACAATAATCATTCCACTGCCACTGCCCTCACCCTTCTGACTGATCACATCCTTTGTAACATGGATAATGGTAAAGCCACCGGGGCTGTCTATGTCAACCTCTCAAAGGCTTTTGACATGGCTAACCATGTTCTCCTTACCTCCAAGCATAGCCTCCTTGGTTGTTCTCAGAAAGTCACAAGCTGGTTCACGAACTACCTTACCGATCACTCACAATTCATGTGTATTGGTCAAACCTGCTCCCCCACCCTGCCTGTCTCTGTGGGGGTCCCCAAAGGCTCAATCCTCGGTCCCCTCCTTTTCCCCTTATTCGTTAATGCACTTCCCTTCAACTGCCTCAACTGTCACTCTCTCCTGTATGTCGATGACCTGTCCTCTTCCACAGTGACAAATCCATGGCCGCAATCTCCTCAATTCTCTCGCACAACTATACTGCTGGTTCTCAAAAAACCTCCCCTTAGTAAATGCCAAAAAAACTAAATCCATGCTGTTCGGTTCTAAGCCCTTTCTGGCCAAAACTAAAAACCATGCCCCCTCACGCATTCTCACCCCAGACGGCCCAGCACTGGAGGATGTCAACACCTACAAATACTTAGGAGTACTGCTCGACCCATCCCTCACCATCACTGAGCATACAAATTCCCTTGTCAGATGGTTCCATCAAAGGTTAGGTGCCGCCTATAGATTAAGGCAATACCTTACCCCTGAAGCAAGACTAGCCATTGTCCAGGGTAATCTTCTCCCTATTCTTGACTACTGCTCCCCTGTTTATGCCAGGACCTCAGCTACTGCCATGGCTAAACTTTCCGCTGCCTTCAGCAGAGCCTGTCGCTTTGCTTTATTGGCCCCGTTCTCCACCCACCACTGTACTCTCTATAATACCCTTGGATGGCTACCGCTACAAGGTCGCTTTGACCTAGCCCTCTGCTGCATGGTAGACAATGTCATCCACACAGCTCCAGAATCCCCCCTAACCGCCCTTCTGAAAACCATAACACTCCTCCACAACCTCCACTCAAATTACTTCCTCTCTAGCTGTTCCTAGGGTATCCACCAACATGGGTAGCAGAGCTTGATCTGCAGCTGCCCCTTTGCAGTGGAACAAACTACTGGCTGAACTCCGTTCCATTGACACACACTCCAGTTTCAAGTCCCGCTTTAAAGTCTGGTTCCTGGCAAACTCATCCTGCCGCTGCTCCCTGGGGTCTGACACCCACCCACACTAGTCAACTCCCCTGCCTACAACTGTTATATTGTATTTTTCACAGTAATATTTGACTTCCTTGCCTATACATATTGTATATATATATTTTTTACTGAGTATTCTGTGTATTACTTGCTCACTGGACGATGCAGTCACACATTGTACACTGTGCCTATGATTTGTTTGTTTTGTACCAAATCTCCTCATGTCCGATATTGAAACCTTGTATTCACTGTTCTCAAATTGACCTATGCATTATACCTGTATATTGTGCTTACTATTGTTGCTTGTATCAAATCTGTTTCATGTGTGTTACTGTTACCTTGTTCTCCACTGTCACCCTGCGCCATGTGTTATGGCCCGGGTCGTGCCTGAGAATGGTCCCTGGGATCAGTGCACTCACAAGGTTATCAAAGTCATAAATAAATAAAATAAATAAATGGGACCATTCCAGCTCTGAATAATGGGGGTTACTGTGGCATAGTTATATCAGAATTTAATCCAATTTATAAACTTTATGGGAATACCGTATTGCAGCACATAATGTATACTGACTTTCTTGCTGCAAAAAAAATAAGTTAGGGCTTGTTTAAGTTCATTTGAATTTACTAGTGAGGAATTACATTTCCACATTCCTGGTCCATGAGGGGAAATATTAGTTCTACCAGTGTTTAATTGTAAAGCCTTGTGGTCTGAAACTTCAGACACCAGCACCTTAGCTTCCTGAATATGCAAGGAGGGTGAAAGGAGAAAATAGTCAATTTCAACTGCTGAGTACTTCATTGATCCTTTGAGCAGAGTCTTTGATATGAACAGTTGGTTTAGAACAATATCTTTGCCCCCTTGTAGATTAAGCACACTGCATTGTGTCACTAAGCTTGAAACACAGGTTCTCTAAAGAAGGAGGCATAGGACCTATTATCCCTTCTATTTTGTGGTCTATCAGAGTTGTTAGTGGGTGTTTGGTCAGGGTTAGTGGGCCTTGAAGGCCTGGTATCAGTATTGTCTGACGGAGGCTGTGAGCTGTTTCTCTGTTCATTCAGTGTATTACTAGTTGTTGCTACTTCATTGTTTGGAAATTGAAGCTGTGGGTTTTGTGTGAGCTGTAGTGCATCAGGCAAATGTAATGTGGAGACTTGCAAAATAGAATCCATCCCATCTATTTGTTCCATTTTGGAGGGCTCTGTGATTTGTATTTTTCTGTGTGGCCCCACATAATTTTTTAGTTCCTCTCTGCTAGGCATAGTAAGCAGGAAGGAGACAGAAACCCACTGACCATCTTTACTTTTCTCCCATCCTGCTCCTAGTAGAGCAGTTTCCATAGTCAAGTTACCTGGATTATTATTCATTGTACAGGGGTTGTGTCTTAGGCCAGATAATACTGTATCTGTTTTTGCCATTCCCGGTGCGACCCCCATTGTAGTTCTACTTTTATCACCATTGAATACAAAAAGAGGCATAGCCAATGTACTTGCCGTGAAGGAGACATCCTTAGACTGTGGTACCTCTGCAGTCTGTACTGCATCCTGCAGTTGCAGCAGTGGTTGTTTTGACAGAGTGGTCCTAGCTGTGTCAGAGGTTTGCAGCTGGGCCTGAGGTACACTGTTCTGTGGCTGTGGCAAGGCTTGTGCTTTGGTAGAATCATGTTGCAGTTTCTTTGGCACAATAGTGCTTTGCAGTTCTGCTTGGTGTTGTTGAAAATGGTCTTCCTCTGTGCTTAGAAGTGCTTCCAAGTCTGCTGAGGACTCCACATTTCTGTGCATGGAAACCACTGGCTTCAGCAATAAGGTAGGCCAGGTTTTCCATAGCAACATTTTCCTCTGTACTTTCCGTGCTTTCTGGGGTCCCATTGTCAGCTGTATTCAGAGAAACTTGGTGAATATCCATGTCAAGAGATGCCGGCACATCGAAAAAGTTGTTGGACTCTAAGTTTGCAGAGGCAGAAGAGGAGACCTTCTCCTCTCCCTCCTGCACATCCAGCTGCATCGGTGGCTGCAAGGAAGTGGCCATCCAGCTGGCCAGAGGTTCCCCCTACAGGAGAGCAGGGGAAGAGAAGGGGAGTTTACTAGGTGTCATGGACAATATTCCCCCATTAGTAAAACAGGTTCATGTAACCCAACTCGCAGGATGCATCCGGAAATTAGCTTGTCACAGCTTAGTGTGCTTTTCCTGGTCAAGAATTACAAATAAATAAAAATAAATAAAATATAGGAATAGTACACTGGACTGCAATATCCTGTCCTAAGGAGCACTCTTTTAATAAAAGAAACTACTGTAGATGAAAGCAACTATTTTATATTTTTAAAAAATCAATACAAGACACAATTCAGATGGCACATTTACAAATAAACATGGTACATTCAGTGTCTGGTCAAGTCACAAAAGAAAGGTAGTGGCCATATCAAAGGACACCTTTTTAAATGATACCCTACTGCACTGCAGGAATGCAGCATGCATGAGCCTGCTTCACTGGCTGTCAGCAGATACTACTGCTCTGGCAATTACCGCACGCGCACACACACACACACACACACACACACACACAC
The DNA here is from genome assembly GCA_016271365.2 of Neoceratodus forsteri. NCBI lineage: Eukaryota > Metazoa > Chordata > Ceratodontiformes > Ceratodontidae > Neoceratodus > Neoceratodus forsteri. The sequence continues at coordinate 317,045,542 of CM057451.1, forward strand.
ACACACACACACTTAGACCTTTCTTCTAGGTTGGCACATAGAAGACACACCATTGAGGAAGCCAGGTGTGGACTGACAATAGAGATGCACAAATAGCTGCATTTCATCTCCTTGTGTCATCCCTTTCAGATATCTGAATGCTGTAATCATGTCACCCCTGAGTCTTCTCTTTTCCATAGAGAACAGGCCCAGTACTTCTAGTTGGTTCGCAAAGACCATGTTGTCCAAACCTTCAACCACCTCAGCCACTCTCCTCTAAACTTTCACATTCCTGTTGATATCTTTCATCAGATATGGGAATCAGATCTGTACATTGTACTCAAGATAAGGTCTAACTACTACTCTGTACAGGAGCATGACAATATCTCTCAATCTGCTTACATAGCTTTGTTTGATGAACATCCCAATTGCATTTGCTTTGCTATACTGTTGCCATTCAATATCACAGGTCCTTTTCTTGCTGTAAAACATAGAAAAGTAGAATCTGATGGCAGATAAGGACTGCTTGGCCCACCTAGTCTGCCAATTTCCCTACCTAACGGATAAGCTGCAGATCCTAGCTAACCAACAGCCTACTTCCTCCTACCCCCACTAGAATTGCCTTATGTCTGTCCCATGCATTCTTGAATTCCTCCACTGTTTTTGACTTTACGACCTCCTCAGGAAGGCTGTTCCATGCATCTACAACCCTCTCTGTGAAGAAATACTTTCTCACATTACCTCTGAGTCATTCCCCCATCTTCAAATTGTGCCCCCTCGTTCTTGCATATCTCTTTTTCTGAAAGCTGCTACCCTCTTGTACTTTGTTGATTCCCTTGAGGTATTTGAAAGTTTCTATCATGTCCCCCCTCTCCCTCCTTTCCCTGAGGCTACACATCTTAAGCTCCTTTAGTTTTTCTTCATATGTCTTCTAGTGCAGACCCTGCACCATTTTGGTTGCCCTCCTCTGGACAGCCTCCACCCTGTCTATGTCTTTGCGGAGGTGGGATCTCCAGAACTGTACACAGTACTCAAGATGTAGTCATACCAACTATCTGTACAGAGGGACAACAACTTGTTTTCTACTGGTGATGCCTCTCCCTATGCATTCCAATATCCCCCCCAGCCCTCCTTACTGCCTTCTCACATTGCTGGACCACATTTAGGTCATCTGATATGACTACCCCCACGTCACTTTCCATTTTTGTTGTTGTCAGTATCTCACCCCCTATTGTTTACTCTTCCCCTAGGTTTTTGTTTCGTAGGTGCATTACTTTGCACTTCTTTGCATTGAATCTAAGTTGCCATACATTTGACCATTCCTCCAACCTTGCCAAGTCCGTTTTCATGCTTTCCATCCCACCTTGCATATCAACCCTGTTGCAGATCTTTGTGTCATCTGCAAAGAGACATACTTTTCCTTCTAGTCCTTTTGCAATGTCACTTATAAAGACATTAAAAAGGACTGGTCCCAGTACTGAACGCTGCGGTACCCCACTAGTAACCCCCTTTCTTCACTGCGGATCCATTTACTATTACCCTTTCGAAAATGGGCAAAGAAAATTCTCTCATCTGATTGGCTGGCACACTTATTTAGGTGGGCGTCTATCAGACAATAGATGCTCACCAAATAAAAAGCCCCATTCCAAACCTGCCTGATGCCCAGCCAGATATCTGTGTGCCCAGCCTGCTTCATTATAGACTGAAGCAGCGGGCACATAATTTCAAACTACCGCCATTTTGTTTTACTCGCTTAGTGAGACAGAGACCAAGTGAGAGCTCCCCCGCAAACTCAATGCACTACCAAGCAGTCATATCAAAAAACAAAAAGTTACAGCACTGTACATCATTTACAACAAAGAAAAAACAACTGTTTTTTTTTTAAATTTATATGCTTCACAGACCGAGCGTGGAGCGTGACAGCTCCCAACGGCAGTCCTTCTCAACTGCACTATGCCCCCACCACAGTCCTGCATCTACTACAAAACCAGCAGCACTGTCTGCAACTACTGATCAAATGCCAGAAGTACCTCCTTACCGCATCCTATGGCTTTCTCGGTACCAGAGCGTTCATGTCTTCTGGCCATCCTGCCCAATCCCTCCAAGAGCAACATGATGTCCAATCCCTACGTCAGTTCTCCACAACTCCCGGTACAATAGCACTGCTGCAAATGAAAAAACCAAAACGAAACCAAGAGCAACTTCATACAAGCAAGTGTGGGCAAAATAATCAACGGATCATGATGGAAGGGTAAAATAGTAAAAATATTGACTAAATGAATAAATGTGGGCTGAAATATGGGCAGAAGTAATTCTGCAATGCAGGGAAGTTCGATGACAAGTTCAGTGGCTGGGGTCACTCGGAGAAGCTGTTTCCCTTACTTGCTTAAGTCCCTAATTGCCGTTGCTCCTTTCTTGCTAACAGCAACTTAAAAAAGAGAAAGAAACAATCAGAAAGAAATGTGCTTGGGCGGGTGCACCAGGTGAAACTGCCTACAGCCTCAAAAATATCAAAACTCCATGGCTTAAAAAACGAAAGAAACCACAACATTTTTAAAGCAGGAGGAGGAACTATTTTATGACAAAACTTATTTTATACTAAATTTTTAGGGCCAATGTTTGAATTTATTTATTTTTTTTACAGTGCCCATTTTCTAAGTGCAATAATACCCTCCAGGGTGGGGCAGTATTGTGCTATACCAGACCTTCCAGGGGCTATAATGCCCCCCGCCTGCGGCATCGGGCCTCATTACACCCCTGGGCAGTCCGGTATAGTCCGGTATAGCACAATACCGCCCACCCTGTTGGGTAGTATTGCTTACCTGTTTCCTGTTGTCCAGCCAGTGTTTTACCCAGGCTACCACCCTGGGACCCATTCCCAGGCTGGCTAATTTGTTTATTAATCTTTTGTGTGGGACTGTGTCAAATGCCTTGCTAAAGTCTAGGTAGGCCATGTCCACAGCCCCTCCCTGGTCTACTACTTTGGTCACCCAGTCAAAGAAATCAATTAGATTTGTCTGACATGACCGTCCTGCTGTGAATCCATGCTGCCTTGGGTCCTGTGCCCCACTGGCCTCTAGGTACTCAACAATTCTTTCCTTCAGAAGTGATTCCATCATTTTCCCTACCACTGAGGTCAAATTGACAGGTCTGTAGTTTCCTGCCTCTGTCTTACTCCCACTTTTGTGAAGGGGAATCTCATCTGCCCTATTCCAGTCCTCAGGTACCACACCATACTCCCATGATTTAGTAAAAAGAGTAGTCAGTGGTGTTACTAGTTCTTCCCTTAGTTCTTTTAGAATTTTATGGTGAATCCCACCAGGCCTCATTGCTTTATCCACCTTCCGTTTTAGGAGTTCTTTCAGAACTCTTTCTTCTGTGAAAGGACTAATATCAACCCCCTATCCAGAGTGCTTCTATTGACTGGATTAGGTATCTCCCCCTGCTCTTCCTCTGCTTTTTCACTGTCGCTCTCTGCCCAACCACCTTCCTCTTTATTCAGTCTCAGCATCCCTACCTTAGTCTTTCTTTGCTCCCTAATGTACCTATAAAAGGCTTCATCCCCCTTCTTAGATGATTGTGGGTGGAGATGGGGCTGAGCGATGCTTGAGGGAGTAGCTGGACTAGACCCCGGAGCAGTTATCGGCAGATGAAATAGTTGCAATTCAATGTAATTGCAATTGCATTGAATTGCAGTCATAAAACAGTGGAGTTGAAATCCACTGCAGAAGACGGTTCTGTGACCTATCCAGGTTTGTTTTTGTGGTGCACTGCAATGTGTTTTATCTTTTTTTTGTTCGTGGGGGGGAGGACTGGGGCCAGGGGGGCCACGAATATCTAACGGTCCTCAACCACCAGGACCGAGCCTTACAGCCAATAAAATGCACCCCTGGCTCCTCATGAAGCATCCACTAGATAGAAGAAGGAGCCAGGAGCTTGAGAGTGTCTGTGACTGCCTGCATGAGGTGGCAAGGACAGCATGTCTAGGTACAAGAGGAGAATGTCAGGAGATGAGGCATCTGTGTTGGTGTGTGGGCAATGGAGATAGAAGTGTTTTTCTGCAAGGGAAAACATTTGGTGGTTTGGCCTTCAATTTAAAAATAAGTTAACTGTGTCCACTGTCCTGATGTGTCTGGTGCCAGGAAAGAGACTAGTGCATGGCTGTGCAGGTCCCAGTCAGTCCTCCAGCAAATCCAGGCAACAATCATGTGAAGGCAGCAAGTCAGTAGTCTGGTCATGGTCGGGATCAGTTTATGACCCCATCAGCTGGGCCTGTCGGGCAACTCTCACTCAGTCTCTGTCAGGTCTTCAGACTCAGTGAGGAGTAGTAGATGCACTAGTTCCACTGTGTGAAGTACCAGAGTGGAGATGTGGGTCTGGGTTAGGAGGAAGGAGCACACAGTGCCAAAATAACACCAGCACCACCACCGAGTAGGGCAGCTGCGGCAGCCTCAGTCATGGAGCCACCTGCCGCTGCCAACCACATCATCACCCAACACCTGACTAAACTGGCAACAAGCTACTAGAGTGAGCAAAGTATTGTAGGGATGTATATGTAAGGCCCACCAGGGCTGGGCAGTGGGCAGTAGGAAGGAGGAGGATGGTCTCTCACAGACTACTCTGTCTGTGTGTCTGCTGCATGCCTGGCTGGCTTGTCTGGATGGTTGAGGGCTTGGGGGCTGTGAGGCCAGGGAGGCCGAACTTGAAAAGCCAAGGCGATTGATCACCATCAATCTACTGCTGGTGGCCTGACTGAGCTGTCTCTGACTGTGGTGGCATTGTGAGTAAGTCAGACTCCCCACGAGGTCGAGGAGCAGCCCAGGCGCAGGTGGTTGGCTGGTGAGTTCCCGGACCCATAGGAACCTGGAGATGAGACCATGGTTGGTCGGGTTCAATGGAAAAAATGTTTGTTGTTTGCTACTGTAGGAATCGGATGGACTAAATATTAAAGTCATCACAGCAAGATGAATACAATTTTACAAAACACATTAGTGTACATGCTAAAAGCCAAAACAAGTTCAGAAACTGTCAGAAAATGTTTTTTTTAATATGCATGATTTTTGTTTAGCTTGAAATTTAATCTATGGATACATCTCAGTTCTGGTATACCATACAGGAGGTATTTCCAAGGGTCCTCCCTTAAACTGTTTTTAGTCTCACAGATTCTATGACTACTAGTAAACTAATATATATTGATGGTTAGATCTGTTTGCAAAAGGGTACCTTCTAGGGTCTGTGCGGTGTTTAAGTGGCCCTACCTATACTGTATTTTAGCCTTACAGTTCTTTTTCTAAGTAACTAGTATTACTGCTGCTTATTTTTCTATACTGTATACTGCTTTACTGCCCTGCTTCAACTTGTTACTTTCAGGGGTTTAGCATATTTTGTTGTTGTTTTGACTGGTTATTGTGCTTTAATGGGTCCCTATTGAGGCAGTATAGCACAGTGGGTTAAGACTCTGAGCTGCAGATGTGGAGACCTGGGTTTGAATCCCACAGCCGCCTAGGTGCATACTGTGTGATCCTGAGCAAGTCACTTCACTTCCTTGTGCTCCCAGGTCACATCTGGAAACAAGCTTTGGCTTAGTGTGCTACTCCTGTTTAAACAATGTTCCCTTTCCTTACTGTGTGGATTTGTTTCACTGCACTTTGTAGTTGCATTTTAAAGAGCAACCAGCTTCTTAGCTGCTGCTGCCTAGTTGCTGCTCCCTCCAACACATGCAATAGCTCACCTGCCCCAGACTTGAGGGACATAAATAATTCCTTTTGTTTCTGCCCATTTATGAAGTTATAATGCTACTAAATCCCAAATGCTAAAAATGGAGCTGTTTCCTGACCATAACCCCCTAACACGCCCCCATATAGGCATATGCAGCCCCATTTTGTGATGTCAGAAGGCAATGGCTGTGTGTGTGTGTGCCCCGCTGATTTCAAAGGGGGGGACTTTTACATACATTTTATTAACTTTTATAGTCCAAATTTTAATAAAAAAGATATGAAGTTAAAGCACAACAAACTACTACATAATAAAATTCAGTGGATTTTCTTCAGTTAGTTGAAGTCAGAAATTTCAAACTATTTGAAAACAATCAGTCATAATGTGTGGCAAGTCAGTTATAATTATTTTTTCAACTGACTCTGGGGTCTAAGCTGGGCATGGAACTAATTATGACTAAATGGAGGAGGCTGCAAACTGTTTTGTGGCAGATTTACAGTAAAACACAGTTAAAGCCCCCCAAAAAATAATAAATAAATAATGGCCTTTCCAAATATCTGATGGCTTAAATACAGATATTTGATAAATATTCACCTACATATTCATACACCCCCAACATACATTTATCATTCAAGTACCAAGCATATCAAGTACAAACATATGAACATAAGAAATTTGGCAGCAGAAAAAGGCCATTTGATCTATCGAGTCTGCTCAGTTTTGCAGCTAGCAGCCCTATGCTGCAGCTGCCCCTCCTTCCTCATCCCCCATCCTCCCTCTTGCCCTGTCCCAGCTCCTTTTGAAGCAACCCACTGTTTTATAGGCTACCACCTCTGCTGGTAATGCATTCCACCCTGCCACCACCCTCTGTGTAAAAAGTGTCTCCTCATTTCCCTCTTGAACCTTCCCCCCACCAGTCACATGTCATGGCCTCGAGTGTCCCTCCCCACCCTGGCCCTGAACAATCCCTCCATACCAGTCTTGTTTATCCCTCTCATGTACTTCTATGCATCGATCATACTCCCCTGTCACTCCTCTCCTCCAACGAGTACATGTTCAGCTCCTTTAGCCTACTCTCATACGGTAAGTCCCACAGTCCCTGGATCATCTTAGTTGTACTGCACTGTGCTGCACTCCCTCCAGTAATTTAATGTCTCTTTTCAGGTACAGGCACCAGTAATGCACACAGTATTCAAGATGAGGTCTAACTAATGATCTATACAGCGGCAGAATCACCTCCCTCTCCTTCAAGTCATTCCCCTTGTGATGCAACCCAACATTTTGTTGTCCCTTACTGCTGCCTCCCTACACTGTGCCAAGTTGTTCATTGATCCCATGATGACCATCCCAAATCCTTCTCATCCTCAGTTTCCACCAGCTGCACTCCCTCAGTTGGTAGTTTCTGCTTGGATTTTTTGCCACAAAATGCAGTACCTTACACTTTTTGGCATTGAACCCCACCTGCCAAGTGTCCGACCAGGTCTCCAGCTTTTTTAGATCTTCCTGCAAACTCTGCCACCCCTCTATGTCATCCACCACTGTCCCTATCTTGGTGTCATTGGCAAACAAGCTGATCCTGCTTTTGATGCCCATGGAAATAATTGCAGTAAGTATCCCAAATAACACTGGTCCCAGCACTGAGCCCTGTGAAACCCTGCTCATTACTGCCCTTGGGGATGAGAGTTCAACTTCCACCACCACCCTCTGCTGCCTTTCCTACAGCCAGTTTGGCACCCATACCACCATTTTTGCTCCCACCCCTGTGCCATCAAATATTATTCCAAGTCTTCCATGTGGCACCAAATTGAATGCCCTACTTAAGTCCAGGTACAGGACATTCATTGCATGGCCTTTGTCCATCTGCCTAGTTACCCATTCATAGTAATCTGTCAGGTTGTTTTGGCAGGATCTGCCTGCGACAAAGCCATGCTGTCTACTGTTCTGCAGTCCACTGAACTCCAGAAGGGACACCAGCCTCTCCTTCAGAATCATTTTCATTAACTTCCCCATGATGGATGTGAGGCTTACCGGTCTATAGTTCCCTGGTTCATCTTTGGGGTCACTCTTATGCTGGGGAACCATGAGAGCCAACATCCAATCCTTGGGTATGCATCCCTAATTCAGTGAGGCATTGAACAGGCCTGCCAAGGGCCCCACCAGGATCTCTGCCAGCTCCTTCAGTACCCTGCAGTGAAAGCCATCTTGCCCTGGTGCCATGTCCACCATCAGTGCTCTCAAGCCCTCCAGCACTCTAACTTCTGTGATCACTCCATCCGTTACTCCCTCCCCAGCCTTTACTGCCCCCCACCACACTTGGGTAGCACTCCCCCTCTGTCTTTCGTAAATACAGAGCAGAAGTAATCATTGAATGCGTCTGCCTTTTCTCCCCCCCCCTTCTCTACCCATTGCCTGTCCTTCTTAATCCTTACTTTCTGTTCGTTACAGCCCCTTTTCTCCCTGAAGTAATCACCAATCAGCAAAACTGATTTTCATACTTAATAAAAAAATATTGTGATGTTTCATTCTCATCAAATGACTTTTTGCTAATGCAACATGCCCTCTAGTGTGCTGTTGACTCATTATTTCTCTGTAGCACTGTCTACTGTTAACACCGTCCTCCTGAACAGCATGTTTTACTGTGAGTGAGTCATTCCGAATTCAGAGACTCTGAGGGTTCAAAATAAAACCTTTTATGTTTTAAACCAAACAAGCTATGCACATCTCATTTTAAGAAAAAAAAATAATTTTCTTTCAGTTCTTTTCTCTCCCCAGGCTGACAGTCTCTGGAAAGATCGTATGACCAAAGTATCTCTTTGCACATTATTCCTAGTCTAACTCAATAAAAATGCTGCAAGCCCCTTGGCAGTGATTCAGAATTATGTTCTTATATTTTTACTATAGGCTAAGGTGTGAAGTCTTTCTTTCCCAAGGCATTTGTGAAAATAAGTCCTTTGAGTTTCAAAGGATATCATGGCTTGTGTACATCAAAGAGCAAGCCCATTGATTTACAATGAATAGAAAGGATGTGGAGGTAAGGTACAGAGAAATAAAATGTACTTCCACAGGTAGCTGGTGACAGAGATTCATATGTACATAATATATAATGATTTGTATGTACATAATGGGCACACATATATATATATATATACATAGACAAACATAACACACACACACACACATATGCAAACACACACACACATATACAGACAGAAAATCATAGGCAGACACATACTACTGCAAATGCATATACACATGCACAGACACAAACACACACGTGCAGAAATACACTTAGAATTACACAAGTACACATAAGGACACAAACATACACATATGCACATGGAAATACATTTCTTAAAGGTGAACTATCCTAGAAGAAAATGATAAACAAATATATACAAGAACCTGACATACTCATTTATTTCAATGTTTTGGTGAATAGAGTATGAAGTCAGTAGTGCTTGTGTAACATAGTCTACTTTTGGCTTTTCTCTATTCCCACCCTTGGTAGGGAAACCGGGTAGTGAGTAGGGAATAGAAAGTCCAGTACCAAGGGTGAGTAGAGTGCTGGAGAAGGAGGAGGCAGGGGTGGATAGTGGGTGTTACACAACCCGCTAAGCAGGGAACTGCTGAAAGAGGCTGGCCTTTGAAGGGACTGAGGGAGGAGCTATTCCCCACATTGAACCTCAGGCTTTAGCTCTCCCATTCAATGTTTTGGTGAATAGTGTATGAAGTCAGTAGTGCTTGTGTAACATAGTTTACTTCTGGATTTACTCTATTCCCACCCTTGGTAGGGAAACCGGTTAGTGAGTAGGGAATAGAAAGCCCAAAAGAATTACCAATGAATGTCCAAGAGAGTATGATTGCCTCCTCCAACTCATGGAGAGTATGACCGTAGCACACAGGAGAGGACCCCCCCCAGTGGAGGAAATCTCTGAGGACCCATGGCTGCTGACCCGGCCATCCTCTAGGCAAACTAAGAGGAAATGAACCCAGGTTCTAGCAACCATTCTAATTTCTGGGGAAGGTGAACTGCTTGAAGAGATGACAGTCCATCTTCAAAGTCCATTGGATGATGCATTCTGGAAGGAAAATTCTGAGGATGAAGAGGTAGGTGTATTCTGAAGGAGCATTCAGATCCTGAAAATGGAGTAGGTCCAGTTGAAAAGGGGATAATTCAGTCCAAGATTACTATGTGATGATGGATGATATCCAATGGGATTATGGAGACAAAGTTAGCATGAAGTGCATGATTTGATAAAATGTGCTGCCAAACTTTGAACGGTGGGAAGTGTGATGGTTATAAAGTCATAAGGTAAACAATGTGATTTTGTAGAAGGTTTGACATTAAAGTTAAGAGTCTGAAGGTCTGGAGTTAAGTGATGAGTGATAAGTTGCAATGTAGGCATCCTTGAAGAGGATGAAGGAGTAGGACAGAATCTTTAGATACCTGGTAGGAGGAGTTGAATGGAAGGTTTTTAGACCAATGAAGGCAGGTTAGTATATGCAGTAGAGATGGTGACTGAATATATATGGACATATCTGGAAGTTCAGTACAATGAATTTGAGAGTTGATTTGGGTACTAATGCCATAATGATACTTGTACAGGCTCCTGCTGGTGGAAAAAGTAGATATGGGTATTGCTATGGTGTAATTGCCTGTGGCATGAACTGAGGTGGCCATGACTGCTTTGCCTTACAGGTTGATTCAATGTCTAAATGCTGCAGGAAGCCTGGAAACAGGTCTGTGAAGGAGTCTATAGACTGATGTGGCAATGGAAAGTTGAGAGCAGTGTAGAATAGAAACATAGAAACATAGAATTTGATGGCAGATAAGGATCGCTTTTCCCACCCAGACTTCCCATTTCCCTACATAACAGATAAGCTCCAGATCCTAGTTAACCAACAGCCTACTTCCTCCTACCCCAACCCCCTAGAATTGCCTTATGACTGTCCCATGCATTCTTGAATTCCACCACTGTTTATGACTCCACAACCTCCTCAGGAAGGCTGTTCCATGCATCTACAACCCTCTCCATGAAAAAATGCTTCCTCTCATTACTTCTGAGCCATCCCCCCTCTATCTTCAAATTGTGCCCCCTTGTTCTTGCACACCTCTTTTTCTAAAAGATGCTACCCCCTTGGACTTTGTTGATTCCTTTGAGGTACTTGAAAGTTTCTATCATGCCCCCCCTTTCCTCGAGGCTATACATATTAAGCTCCTTAAATCTCTCTTCATATGTCTTCTGGTGCAGACCCTGCACCATTTTAGTTGCCCTCCTCTGGACTGCCTCCATCCTGTCTATGTCTTTACAGAGATTGGGTCTCCAGAACTGCATGCAGTACTCCAGATGGGGTCTCACCAGCTGCCTGTGCAGAGGGATAACAACTTCCTGTTTTCTACTGGTGATACCTCTCACTGTGCATCCCAGTATCTCCCCCCAGCCCTCTTTACTGCCCTCTCACATTGCTTACCCACCTTTAGGTCATCTGATATGACTACACCCAGGTCTCTTTCCATTTTTGTTGTTGTTAATATCTCCCCCCCATTGTGTACTCTTCCCCTGGGTTTTTGTTTCCTAGGTGCATTACTTTGCACTTCTTAGCATTGAATCTAACCTGCCATACATTTGACCATTCCTCCAGCCTTGCCCAGTCCCTTCTCATCCTTTCCACCACTTCTTGTGTATCAGCTCTGTTGCAGATCTTTGTGTCATCTGCAAAGAGACATACTTTTCCTTCCAGTCCCTCTACAATGTTGCATGTAAAGACATTGAAGAGGACCGGTCCTAGTACTGAACCCTGCGGTACCCCACTAGTCACCCCCCCTTCTTCAGAGTGGACTCCATTTACTATTACCCTCTGTGTCCTGTTCTCCATCCAATTCTTTACCCAGGCTACCATCTTGGGATCCACTCCAAGGCTGGCTAGCTTGTATATTAATCTTGTGTGTGGGACTGTGTCAAATGCCTTGCTAAAGTCTAGGTATGCTAGGGGTGCCTAGCTTTTTAGTCAAATATAGGCCTGTTGAGAGGCAGTTAAATGGCAGGACTGGGATAGTGAGACAGCCAGGTGAGTTGTGGACTTGCAGATTGAGGAATCAATGGAAACCTGCTCTTGGTGAAAGTCTTCGCTGGAGGGAGTATGGGAGGTGAATCATGAGGATGAACTAGATGGACCACTGGATGGGCAGCTGACCTGATTGATGGTAAGATGATGAAGGAATGCAGATGATTGTATAAAGTATGGTGACATCCAGGGTCTAGAGAACAGTGGCTCAGATAGATTAATTTTAGTAAGGTAGCTAGGCACCAGATATCCAATGATGGGAGTTCTGGGAAGGTAGTTGGGAAGGTCTTAGGACTTCCAATGGCTACTTAGGAAATAGAAGTTGAGTAATGTGATCATACAGAGTCAGTACTCATAGGAGAAGCTATGAAAAGGTAAAACGGATGATGTCAGTACTGCTATGAGGTATCTTGTGGTTCCTGTTATCCATAACAGTGATGATGATTATGGAGTTGGGGCATCTCAGAAGGAATTAGGTCACTTTTTCAGGTAAAAGATAGGAGTGGAGAAGGCTCCACTAAATCTTAGATCCTATGAGACTTGGGAGAAAGGGATGCCATATTGCTTGAATTAACAGGATGCATAGGGAGAATCCTGTAGAGTCTGTTAAGGAATGAGATCTTTCTATAATCTTAGTCAAATGGGATTCTGGAACTGGTCCTGGAAAGATGACTGGTGAGTATTGATAACTCTGTGGTGAGAGTAAGAGTCTATAAGGCATGTCGCCCAAGGGATATTGCTAGAAGTTTCCTTAGGTGAAATGAACAAGTGCTTTATAGTCATGGATGGGAGCTGTTAGGATGGCCAGGGTAGGAGTATGAGATAGATGAACAAGAGGAGTAGTTGATTGGGTAAGAATGCTGGCCAGTGATAGGTGTAAAATTACCAAAAGAGCCACAGTAAACAGGAAGGAGCCCCAAGCCTCTAGGGCAGCGAGGAGAAGGCAGCTGTCCAAGGATGGAGGGAAAAGTCTGGAGTGGAGTTCCACAGTTGGGAAGAAGGAGTCCAAGAAAAAGACAGCATAGGTCAAGTCATATTGAAATCACAGATGCTGGAAGGAACAGGACTGGGGTCAGCACCACAGCAAACAGAATCACAATGTAGCAAAGCTGCTGCAGGCCATGAGTAGCGGATCTGTGGAAGACCAAGAAGCGAATCCAGGTACGAAGTCCTACGGAGTTGAGGTACGAAAGTCCTACGTCCGAAGAAGATGGTGAACAGCAAGCGCAAAGAACAGAAGGCACTGCAGTGATGAGGCATGAGGTTCCCAACCCTGAAGGAGAACATGTATGGCTATCAGGAAGGGGTGACCAGTGCAAGGAAGTCCAGGAGGCAGTCAAATTGATTGGAGGTAGAGACTGAACAAGCTGACGGAGTCCAATTCCAAAGCATGAGGAGGCCAAGATGGGGACGAGTATGATGAGTCCATTGAAGTGCAGGATGTAGACTGGTGAGGTAGGATGTGGAAGGCAAATGGTATACAGTGGTCCCATTCCTGAAGGGAAGTGGTAACCAGGCATCAGGTAGAGAATGCATAGGGTTGAAACAGTCGATTGCAGACACAGGCTCCCATCCCTGGTAGTCAAGGTGAAACAACCTTTACTCATTACCACCAGGCAGAGGTAGGATGTCGAAGGAAAATGGAGTAAAGTGGTCCTCTTTTCCCAAAGGGAAGTGGCAACCAGGTATCAGGTAGAGAATGCATAAGGATGAACAGTAGATTGCAGACATGGCTCCCAACCCTGATAGTGGGGGTGTGCTAACTTTCAGGTGATGCCGCCAGGCAGATTTAGGGACAGAGGATGTCAGGTTTGTAAGTAGTAGATATTAGTGATTGTAATGGAATCCCATTCCTGGTAGACAGGGCAAGCCTACCTTCGCTCAATGCCTCAGAAGGTATGAGTTAGGGACGGAGTCCAGAAAAACTGCTGGTATGGGCTGAGCAGGAAAGGCAGCTGACAGCTGTGTAGTAGGAGGTAGGTACACAAATGAGCATTACAAAATGAGAGGCAGCAAGGCAGAAAGAGGAGAACATGAGGAGGAAGTCACCATGAATGCAGTAAGGTGGAGATGGAGCAATCCAGGGAGAAGCATGCTGGTCAGTAATGGAATGCAATGAAGAAATGAAGGCTGGGTAGACTGCAAGATTAATGATGTATGTGAGGGTAGCAGAAGCCACATAGGCAGGAAGGTAGGGCAGACATATTTATTTTATTTTTTATTTAGTTTTTGTTGACCAGGTAAGTGCAATAGACAAATCCTGCCTATTTTCAGGCATGACCCAGGGGAAGGGGATACAGATAAATGCAAACTGACCTTGAACCACATTAAGCTGTTTGTGGTATTTTTAGTGAATGAGGGAAATTTGGCCAGGATACCAGGGAAATTCCCCTACTCTTTTCGATAAGTGCCATGGGATCTTTAACATCCACCTGAACTACCACCAATCCAGGCAGATGGGACCTCGGTTTAACGTCTCATCCGAAAGACGGCACCTTCAAAGTGCAGCACACCTCTCATGCTGCACTACAGTGTTAGTACTGGGATATTGACCCAAGTGCCAGATGTGGGAACTGAACCCACAGCCCTCTGATCTCCCGGCCTAAGAGGTGAGTGTGCTACCTACTGAGTCACTGACACTGCTAACATAAACAGCCCATACCAGCACATATAGCTTACATAAACAGGTTCCAGCTAATCAGAGCTATGATGCCCCACTGTGATACCCCAGTCCCCCGCCATAGGAAAATCAGGGGAGCTGCACGCTGAACATTTGCAAGACCAAACAGACTAGAATGAAGGAAGGGTAGGAACCAGAAAGAGGCTCCAAGATGGACAGATCCTAGGGAAGGATGAACCATAGACATGTTGGGGAACAGAAGCAAACAATACGGTAGGCATACAGATGGTTAATGCCTAACAAAAAAATTACATGATGAGAGCCAATGATGTGGGACAGCCTCCCTGCAGAGATGGTGGGGGCAAAAGCAGTAGTGGAATTCAAGAATGCATGGGATAGACATAAGAGTACTCTAGCAATAAAAAAGACAGGGTAAGCTGCAGACCAACTAGGGTCTGCAGTAATGCATTAGGTAGGAAAATGGATGACTAGATGGGCCACAAGGTCCTTATCTGCCATTACCTTCTGTATATCTATATGTTAGTGATTGAACCCCAGAAACTATTGGTTGACCAGGAAGGGGAAGTTACCGAGGTCCTTGTGTGTTTGGGGCAATATATAAAAGGTTGGAATTACTGGACGGTTCTACCTTGAAATCTACATCTGACCCTGTGATCTGTCTACACTTTACAGCTAAATCTGCAGACTCATAGTTTACCCTCAAAGTGGGTAGTAAAGACTCCCCAAAGATTCAAGTAGTTAATTTCAACATTTAACAATTCCATACATTTGTTCAAATAAAAATCTTCTGTCTTCATCACCACTATGCTCCCATCTTTGTCGGAGCTCTTGAAAATTATCTCTGGCAATTTCTCTAATTTCTGAAGAGTCTTATTTTCCTCCATATTAAGATATCTGGAAAACCCTGTAGGCAAGTTGTCAAATAGAAACATAGAAACATAGAATCTGACAGCAAATAAGGAAGATTCAAAGTGGACATCCTGAAGTACTTCTTCACAGAAAGGGTAGTAGATAAGTGGAATAAGATACCAGAAACAATGGTGCAGGCAAACTCATTTGGCAGCTTCAAGCAGGGATGGGACAGACAGGTGGGTTAACTTAGAAAAAGCAGGACAGTAAAAAAGGGGGGGATTGCCACTAAAAGGCAAAGCTGAATAGTTAGGTAGGGAGGGCAGACTAGATGGGCAAAGAGCCTTTTTCTGCTGTCAGTGTCTATGTATCAATGTATCTACAGTATGTATTGCTGCAAAGAAAAGGAACAAAGCACTGGTACTATATAGATAATGTGAAATATAGCAGCTGAAAATTCAACCAATCAAATTTCACTAGGAGCAAAGACATCACCATTCATTCATTCATTCATTCATGCAGTTACAAGATGGACACTGAACAGAGCAGATGCTCTGAGACGCTCTGCACTGAGGGGGGTCATATTCTTTAGTAAGCCAAGTTTATTTTGTGGGTGCTGGTGAGGGAAGGAAGGTGGTGGGGACCAGAAGGGGATTGAGTGGAGGACTGGGTGTGCTTTATGTAATAGTGGGACTCAGATGGGGGAAGATGGGGGGAGTGTGTTTGGTGCATAGGTGTGGGAAAGGGTTTACATTTTATGAATGGACTGTGCATCATTCATGCAGGACAACCTGCCAGGCAAGTGGGAGGAGGAAGAGAGGAGGATGCACTGCCAATGGGGGGGGGGACAAGGGAAGGAATATATTATGCAATTCCTTTTAGGATTCACCCATGATTTGGCCATTTGTGTCAATTCTCCCCGTTAATTGGACCAATAACAACATGAACTGTGGTTCTCAGCTTTGCGAATTTGCCAAGATTTTCAGGGTTTTTTTTTTTTTTTGCAGAGCAAATCCAATCATATATACAGTATGTCTTTAACTGTTTGATAAATAAATACAGTATATGCACCTAGAAACAGAAGACTGTATATGGTCTATCTGGATTTAAAGACTGTTTTTGATTCTATCTTTTATTTATTTTATTTAAAAAATGCAGAGATTACAGGATAAGTTCTATGAGAAACAAATCTTATTTGCAGAACATCTCAAGTCAATTAAAGTAATAAAGATATAAACTGACATAAATAAAATTAATTAAAACAAGTACAAATAGATTGTTCCTGCAGCAACAGTTTTTTTAGGCAATGTTTAAAAATGCCAAGTGTGGGTGAAATTCTGAGCTGAGGAGAAAGATTATTCCATCAGAGCGGAGCAGCATATGAAAATCATTCTTTCCCAAAGTTAGTTTAAAACTTGGGCAAGAAAGGGCCACAATGAGACACATCTCTGAGGCTGTATTTGTGGGTGGGAGCAATGTACCTGTCAGATAGATAAGTGGGGGGTCTGATTGCTCACGGTTCTGTAAATAAGGGATAATCAATGGAAAGTGTGGCTGGAAGAGGGGGACAGACAGTTTAATTGATGCAACAGAGCACAATGGTGTTCATTCCATTTAGATTTAAAAATAAACTATGGTAGCCGGTAATAAACAGTATTCAATGGAAGATGATTTGAAGCAGGGGCATGAGGGTGAATAATATCACAATAATCTAGGAAGAATGGCTTGGGCAATAATGTGTTTATGGTCTGAAGTCGACAGATAGTGCCTGGTGTGTTTTAAGGGACCTAGCCATTGATAGACTTTTAAAATGGTTTTGTCAATATGGGGTTTAAAAGTTAAGGAGGAATTGAAAGTGACACCACAATTTTTAAATTCACTTACAAATTTGAGTGGATTATTGTTTAAAGTAAAATAGAAGGAAAAATTTGCCAGTGACACAGCAGACTAAGACTCAAAGAGCATGGTTTGAGCCTTTTTACCATTTAAAAATATAATGTTATTGAAAAACCAATTCACAAGTTTATCTAAATCACGCTGGAGAATTGAGAAAGAGAGGAAAGGTTCTTATGAGCATAAAACAAGCCAGAATCATTGGCGTAAAGTTGAACTTAACAGTGGTCCACAACAGAGGGTAGGTGATCTACAAAAAGACTAAAAAGAATAGGACCGAGTGTAGACCCTTGATGACCCCCAGAGTAGTGGTGGGTGAAGTGAGAAAAATTTACTACGTGGAGTAATCTATGAATTCCGCCCATTTTGTGGAGCAAAATGCAAAACTGTGCCTGGTGGAATGGTAAAATTATGCCCGCAGAATGGTGAAATTTAGCCTGCGGAAGGTGAAATTTCACCATGGAAGGCAAAATGTCACCGTGGAAAGTGGAATTTTGCCTGTGGGAGGCATAATTCCACCTAAGGCATGGAAATCTTGTGGATTACGCCACACGGTGAATTTGTCCACTTCACCACTGCATCACTGGTGGAATATAAATTTGCTGCATCTCTACCCTAGAGGAAATAGGGAGAGAGGAAGAGAGGCAACCATTCCTGAGCACAGACTGAGTTCTCCCATGTAAGTAGGATGAAAACCAGGTGATAGCATTGGTGGAAAAACCATAATATGGATGAGCTAAAAGCAGCGAGTGGTTAATCACATCAAAGGTTTTAGAGCAGTCAACAAAGCAGAACTAACAAGGTATCCTTTGTCCATAACCTCAGAGACAGAATCATGAAAATCAATCACTGCTATTTGGGTGGAGTGATTTGACCTAAAACGGACTGGAAATTGGAAAGAGTTAGTTAATTGACCAGGTAATCAGAAATCTGAGAGAAGACAATTTTTTATCACCCAGGAAATATTATGGCAAATTCTCAACAAAAGAATATTGACTGGAGACTCTTCAACTTTTAAAATTGTTATATGCAACACCATTTTCAAGGTGAGAGCTTGTAAGGAGCAACTCTGGAGCAATTATGGTTAAGGGAGGTGTCAAGCAGGGTTGTCTGCTGGCAGCACTTTTACAGTAGTTAACTTTGCACTTTAATAGCTTTACCACCATTCAATGAATTTGTATGAAATTTTGCATGGGTGGTCTCACGGCTAAGATTTCTTGACCTGCTAATTTTTGTTCTGGTCAAATGTGTGGACTTTGAGATCCGAATAGCAAAATACTGAAAAAATTGAGGGGGGTGCTGTTTATTTGTCATCGCCCAGTGCCCAGATGGTTTGAAATTTTGCTGTGAAATTTTTGGGGTAGAAAGGTCTTGGGCCACAGTGGTGCCTTTCACTGGTTTAGTGAAAAAACTATTAATCTGTTTCAGAGTTATAAGTATTTGAAAGTTTGATTCTGAGCATGCTCAGTATGGTCTTTTGGATAGCAGTTTCATACAAAAAAATAACTTGGCCCATATGAAAAAAGATTATGTTTTGTGTGGGGGTACTCTTTTTTCATAAGAACATTTTTTTTATGGCCACCATATTGTTTCCATTTTTTTCTAAATTCTTTTTTTGAAAAGTCATAAAAATTATATCCTGTAGAGATAACCACACATGTATCTTACTAATCTGGACCCCTTATGTGGATTCTGCAGTATAGTTTTTGGAAAAATCAACCAGAAATGTGTGTTTAACACATTTTAAAATCTTATTTCATGACCTGAATTTATTTTTGCCAATGGCCATAGGAAAAAAGAATCGGGCCATACGAATAAACAGTCTCTTCATACAAACAAAAGAAAGAATTTGGACTTGTTTTTTTTCCGATTCCTTTTTTGTATGAAGGAATCTTTTTTTTTGTATGAATGACACAACCTCACGAGAAAAGATCCCATCATATGAAAAAAGAATTTGGACTTGGATTTTTTTCACATTCTTTTTTTGTATAAAGCAATCTTTTGTCATATGGATGACACAACCTCACAAAAAAAAGATCATTCATACACAAAAAGAATTTGGAATTAATTTTCCACATTTCCACTTTAACAAGCCATAACTCCATCAATGTATGCATGTATACAGTTATGGGACAATCTATATAACAAAATAGAGGTCATAATGAGTACAACAACACTAACACATAACAACTCCCTCCCAAAACAATGTAGGGTGCAAATAGAGTAAAACAAACATAAAAAAAAAATAACAATTCCCATAGGATACCATTGCAACTTTAACAATATGTAACTCAGTCAATCATTGTAGTTAATGAACAATACATATATATATATATATATATATATATATATATATATATATATATATATCAATAGAAAGGTCTTAATGACTAGAGATGCAGCAAAATTTAAATTCTGGCAAAATCAAGAATTTCATGAATTTTGTGCAGTTAGCAAAATATTTCATGGGTGCGAAATGCAAATTTCTGCCCACAAAATGCAGAATTTTGCCCATAAGTTGTGGGCAAAATTCCACATTTCACAGGTGAAATTCTGGGTTTCTTGGGAGAAATTCCACATTTTGCAGGCAGAATTTTGCATTGCACACCCACAAAATATTTCACAAAATGCATGAAATTCACAAAATATTTCACAAAATAAAATTTGTGGCCTTCACCAATCTCTATTAATAACTTATACAGCACTAAGCTCTTAGGAAATAAGAAATGAAAATGGTCCATCCCTACAAAGAAAAATCACAAGGAAGCACATGCATTGCTTTTCTGGGTGGATGGATGCACAGGACCCAGAGGGTCTTGAGCTTCCATACCCACATACTGTGTCCAGTGCTTCTGTAATCACATGGATGTGTTCATGCAGGTCCTGAAAAAGTAAGGAAGTGCATTGCAAAAAGCTTTATTAACACAGCAGTTATGATAAAACTGACAAAAGTGGGGAAATGTGGTGTTAGGGTTTCCAGCCATAACACCCCACCCCCACACTGCAAGCAGCAAAAAAAAAAAACTTTACAGTTTGGGCTGTCCTGAGTCTTGGCAAATCAGGCTTTGTGTTTTCTTTGGGGTTATCAGCCCTAACGCTCACTCCATTCTCATATAGTCTGCACATCTGAGCTTATTTGCTGATGGAATGAGGGGATCGTTAGTAGATAACCTCAAGGAAGATCCTAGGCCTGATTTTAACTGTTTAACCCTAACAAGTGCATTTATTTATTTAAAGTTGGTGACCAGGAAAGGCACACTGAGCCAAGGCTCATTTTCAGGTGTGACCCATGGGAAGGGAGAAAGGAGGATGAAAAACATTTCAAGAGACATTTGTTCCCAAGTAAACTACACTAAGAGTTGATTAACAATTTTGTTTCAGTTACACATTCAATTTGGTTACAACAATAGTGTATTAAAGTGCAATACAGAGAGCAGTAGACTAACATATGTCAAGCAATTTAGCTGAGGTGAAGACCAATGAGAACTTGGAAACATGCTGTGGTGAGAGCGGTATGTGAGTGACCTAACATGTGCAGGTGCCAGTGACAGAAGAGTGTTTGGTGAGGGCTTTTATGAGGGCAGTTGAGGAGGAGGAGGAGAGAGAAATGGGTTAAGGAAGAGAATTCCAGCAAGAGAGAGAAGCCTAAAAGCAAAAGTAGCAAAGCCGGTGCCAGACATAGGGCATGCAAGAGAGAAGGTGCAACAATCCCTGGACCAGAGGAGATAGGAGAGCTCCACTGCAAGACAGAAGAGAGAGGAGAGGTGGGAGGGGAGAGAACCTAACCAGAATTTGGAGATGAAGAGGGAAGAGTGCAGCCTGTGATGACAGTAAAGTGAGGAGAGGGACAGAGAGGAGTACAGAGTGCAGTGATGGGTGTGGGGATGGGTGTTAAAAGCAAAGCAACAGAAGGCATTGTATAGGGTGTAAAGCCTAGCCAGAGTGGAGGTAGGGGCAGTATCATAGATGTTGTCCACATAGTCAAAGGAAGGTAGAATTATTTTGGTAAGGAGAGTGAGGCCAGTGTGCTGGGGGAGGGATATTTTGTTCTGATATAAAGCCCTTAGCCTAGGGTGAAGCTTACAGTGGACGTGCTCAATGTGTTTGGAGTAGTTCAGATGCCTGTCGAGCCAGACTCCCAAGTATTTGTAGTAGGGGACTTCTTCGAGTTGGGTGTCATCCAAGGTTCAGAATTTGGGATTGGAGGGTAGGTTCTTTAGTTTGTGAGGGGAACCAAAAGTCATTGAGACTTTTTTTTTTTTGTTACATTTACTTTGAGGTGGTTTACCTAGAACTATTTTAGGACTGAGTGAAAGTCAGTTTGGAGTACAGATTGGAACAACGAGAGCAGAAGGACCAGAGACATATAGAATTGTACCATCAGCATACATTCATTTGAAACAGTGCAGGCTGATGAGAGATCATTTAGAAATATTGAAAAGACTATTGGCCCCAGGACTGATCCTTGGGGGACACCAGCATGGATGTGGAGGAAGGAGGAAAGTTGCTACCTACTTGGACTCACTGGGGGCAGCAGGAGACATAAGATTTAAACCAGTTAACCATTAGGGTGGAGAGTCCAGCAGAGCTAAGTTTGTTTAGTAACGGGGGTGGGAGACTGAGTAAAAGGCCTTGGCAAGGTCGATGAATATGGTAGCAGTTAGGTGGCCTTTGTCCATAACTGAAAGGATATATTTAGTGACATGACAGGGAGCTGTGACAATTGAGTGATTCGCTCGAAAACCAGATTGGAAGAGTGGAGCGATAGTTAGTGAAGTTGAAGAAATTTGTAAGTTGAGAGAGGACTAGTAATTTCTGGAGTTTTGCCAGGGAAGGAAGAAGGGATATGGGATGATAGCTACCTGGTGTACATGTATCACCACCCTTGAGGAGTGGAATTATATTTGCAGATTTCTATGCTATTGGAACTTCGCCAAGAGAGAAAGAGCAGTTCAGAGGATGGGTAAGAGGGAGAGTGATGGCAGGTGCTGAAATGCAAAGGAGGGAAGGGACAAGGGTGTCCAGGCTGGATTTATTGGGGTTGAGGGCTAAAGGGGCATTAAAGACTTCAAGGTACGAGACTGAGGGAAACTCATATTGATTTGGGGAGCTGGTAGTTTGGGGAGGAGGGAGAGGTGGGCAGGGTTTGTGGGAAGAGTGCATGTTTCAAAAAAGGAGTTTAGTTTCAAGGCTATGGAGGCAGGGTCACAGACAGGCATGCCATCAACAACAAGCATGGGGGAGGCTTGTTGGGTGGGAGGGTAGGAGGGAATGTATTGTGTTCCAGAATTTTGCTGGGGAATTTTGGTTTAGGTGAAGCTAGGAATGGAAATATGCAGCTTTGGCAGAACTTATTACTTTGGTGCAGGTGTTTCTCAGGGTACCATAGAGCTGTAAGTCTGAGTGGGTGCAAGAGGCTTTGAGTCGGGCCCAGGCTTGGTCACAAAACCTGCATAGGTGTAGGATGTCAGTCGAGATTCAGGGCTGATGGTGATGTTTTACTCGGCATTATGGTTCCAGATGTTTAGGAGAAAATGTGTGAAGATTGACAAATCAGAGTCTATGTGAGGAGCTGAGTACATTAGAGACCATACTATGGAGTGGAGATTGTGTAGGAGAGCTACAAGGTCAAGGTACCTGAAAGAGCGAACCCATCCATAAATTATTGGCGCACGGAGAGTATGAAAGTTGTGGATGCAGAAGATCATTTGGTGATCACTAAAAATGTCCAGGAGGGTGCCAGCCACAATTATCCGGTGAGGGTGGGGGGAAAGAATCCAGTCAAGGAGTGAGTGGTTCTGAGTGACTGGGTTAGGGAGGATTGGCTGCAGAATTAGCTGACTCAAGTTTAGGGATTCAATTTGCTCAGTGAAAGGCTCAAGTGAAGGTGAGATCCAGTTTAAATTGAAATCTCCCATTAAAAGTAACTCTGTTGACAAAGCATTTGTGCGTAGGGAGATAACTAACTCTACGAGTAAGGCCAGGGTGAGTTTGGGGGAGGTATAAAGCATGACAATGGAGAGGGGGAAGGAGGATAGAAAATTTTGGGTTACTGTCAGATATTCCTAGGAGGAGGGACTAGACATTTTAAAGGAGGCTTAACATGGTAGGATGGGCTCAGCATAGATTGCCATGCCCCCTCTGTGTTTACCACAATCTTGGTGGTAGCCTGTGATTATGGAGACTGCAACTGAGCACTTTCAAATAGGGCGACTCAATCATGGCACCTGTGAACAGTGCATGGAGGGTGACTGGATTGGGGGGTCCGCAAATATAGCAACAAGTTATCACTATATGTACAAATGCATTGGGGGGAATGAGCATGCTATGTGATGGGTGGAAGGGGAGTGAAGGTTTATGAGGTGTACTGCGGCAGTGGGCTGCTGAGCTGGCCCTGTGGCTTGGTGGGTTGGTGGCAGGCTAGGGTTGCGAGGGTGCCGGGTTCAGTTCTGGGCGTGCATTCCTTTTGTTGCGCCTGACCATGATTTTTCCCCACTTTTGCACCCCCACATACCCCCAGAGTTGAGAATCCTTTAGTAGTGGGTGTGGGGACACAGCCCCCATAAAAAAAGTCTCTGGCGCCCTTTTGCTGTGCGCCAGGAGTGTACATCACCAAAACAGATTTTTGGCAATGTACGCTCACCTTAACAATGATCACTTTTCTGCAATTGCCATTATGACATGGAACCAGCTTGGTGGAATAAGCTGAATTAAGAGATGGATACCTGACAGTCAGGAACGTGTGACGAGAGCCAGGTTTCTGTAATGCATAGGATGTCAGGTAAATATTGAGTGACCCACACTTATACTCTATCTTTGGAAGAAAGCTTCTAGCATTTAAGTAACAGATTTTAAGGCCTTTGGGAGGATCTTGGAGTGAGTGGGAGAGGAGGCCAGGGTTCGTGGATGTCACCAGTGAGACTAAGTAGAATGAGAGGGAGGAGCAAGCAGTGCATTCATTTTAGGGACTTCCATTTAGGGGTGGGGGAATAGAAAGGTGTGTTAAGCAAAGGGGAGGTAAGGCGATAGAGGAGTTTGAGGTTGAGAGAACAGGAGGCAATGAGGCCTGGGTGAGGGAGGAGGGCAGCCTTCATAAGGGTGATAAGGAGATAGGGAAAGGGGGTGGCAGGGTGGGTGGCAGGGAAGGAGTTAAATTGGTGGAGGCTGATGAGGGAAGGGAGGAACAGGCTGACATGGGAGGGGGCACTGAGATGTGGGTGGAAATTGAGGCAGGGAGTATTTAACAGGGTAGGGAGAAGACATGGGTGAGAGAAGGGGGAGAGAAAGAGATGAAAGTAGGACTGCAAAAGAAGATTCATGGCAGGATGTGTTAGGTGGAGTGTAGGGAGAGAAGTAATTCAGAAGTCAAGGGAAATGAGCACAAGCACTGGTTGAGACACAGTAAACAAAGCCTGCTGGGTTGAAAGAGGCAGAGGAGGAGAAAACCTGTACAAGGTTGGGGAGAGGAGAAGGAATTGTGTACAGGGAGAGGGGAGGAAAGAATAGTTGTAGTGGAGAACAGTTGGTGGTAGGAAACCAAGGTTAACAGCTGCTGTGAGACAGGGTGATAGCCAAAACCATTGCCACAATAGAGCAGAAATGGCAGTGCAGAGGAAGTGACTGTGTGACAGAAACAGGGATCTTGTTATAATTAAGATATCGAGGTAAGACTGTTGAAGTTGCAGTTTAAAATAACTTACCATGAAGAACAGTATGGGGACACAGGATGGAAGGGACTGACCAGCAGAAAAGCAGAACAGAGCCCAGAAAAAGAATTGTGTGGAATGTACCGGGGTGGTGGGGACTGACTGGATGAGCAGTCCAACTTGCGTTGTGAAAGAGAGGTTTCGGGATGATTGGTTCAGCACTGCTAAAATCACAAATAAAATGAGGCACACTTCTGGGTGGGAGGGTAGTTGGAGAGGGAGGGTGGGTACTGTGTAGCGGCCCCACTACATTGTCCTGTGCTGCTGTTAATTAATTAAGTTTTTCGCAATGAATATAAATATATGGCTTTGCTGAGATAATATTAGATCAAAATATATTTCCACCTGCAATTGGGAGGTGAGGAAATCATAATTCTTTTGTATGTGGATAACACAGTAATTTTAATCATTAGCTCTCTTAAGCATCTATTGGGTGCTGAGCACTGTTAAACATGAACTGAAAGCACTATCATTGAAGATAAATGTTACAAAAAACAAGGTTATGGTCTTTGGTAGCCACAGGTTTGGTAAAGATAAATCGTATTTAGGGGATATCCACTTGAAGAAGTGAAAGAATATAAGTATTTGGGAATAAATTTCAATTACATCAGTAGATAGAGGTCATACTTAGATAATCTTAAAAATGCCTAACCTGGGTAACCTCAAGATGCCTACTCAGGCTTGTTGTGGTAAGTAAACAGTTTATTGTTCAACATATCATCATTACAATCATACAATTTTACACCTACAATAACAATACACATAATACATAAAATAATGCTTTACATTGCATCACAAATCATGTTATAGCAACTTTTATAAAATCAGTTTACAGTCTAACAATAAAAGACTTTCTCATGTCAGTTAAAAGGCAATGTTTTCTAATCTATAGTTATAATAACATTTCATTATGTAAATATTTAACAATTACAGTTTTATGGAGTTCAAGTATTTATACAAAATAACAAGTATATATACATCATTTGAACTAAATAAGGAAATGATTATCTCCTCAGAGGGGAGACAAAGGGAAGCCAATATAGAACTCAACCATCTTTTCATTTTGAATTCACACAGTGGATAGTGCAGAACTACAAGTCAGGTCATCTTCTATTCTAAGGTTACATTTACATTTGGACTCAATGGGCTGGATATTCAAAAGGGCTGCGCCATGCACAATAGGGTTGCACCTGTGCAAGTCCGAGATTGCGCCATTCTGCCATATTCAGCAAGAGGGCGTTCAGCCCATACCGTACAAAGGCAGTCCAGATATGTGAATAAATGAATTCACATATCTGGACTGCCTGTACATGACTGACACGCTTCATTGGCTCTGCTCTGCACCAATGGTGTGGCAGGCCCTACCGGCAGTCAGTCGGCGGGCGGGGTGGCAGGCGGGTGGGATGCTGCCGCCCGCCAGCTGATGGGGGAGGGGTGGTGGGGCTTCGTGGGTGGGTGGGGCCGCCACTAGATCACCAGGGATATGTCCTTGTGGGGGGGTGTTGAACACTTTGCAGCCCGCAATCAGGCTTTGAGGTCCACTGAACCACCAGGGATATGTTCTTGGGGGTGTTTGAACACTTTGCAGCCTGCGATTGGGCTGGTGGGGAGGTTTGATTTTACACTTTGCCCGCGATCGGGCTGGTGGGGGTTTGATTTACACTTTGCCCGCGATCGGGCTGGTGGGGGTGGGGGTTTATGTAAACTTATGCCTGCGATCGGGCCAGTCGGGGAGGGGATTTTACACTTATGCCCGCAATTGGGCTGCAGGGGCATTGGTCCCTTGATTTGCCGTTGCCTGGCAGGCGCCAGCGCAGTTCGGGATCGGGCGCACCTGCATGCTAATGACATGCAAATGGGGCTGAGAACAGATGTAAATGGCCCCCGCGTTGCATGAATTATGGCCCCATTTGCATGTCACCTTTTGAATATGGGAAATTTGCATAGGCGCAATGGTACTTATTGCGCCACCATGGCTAGATATCCCTCTGACTGCTTACTTGTTGGCGCAAGTTCCACTCGCCATGCACAGTGGCTATGGTTAGAGTTGATATTCAAAGGAGTTGCTCAATAGCGCAACTCCTTTGAATATCAGCTCGCTACACTCCCTCATGCAACTATTTTTTCCTTTTAGTAGCGCAGGCTTGCGCCACAGAATAGCACAGTTTGAATATCCAGCCCAATGATTTCTGGTATTTTCTGGTTGTAAAGAATATATTTGGTTGTGTGTAGTTCAAAACAGAATCTAGCTATAATTATTCTTTCATCTGGATTAGGCAACAGGAATAAATATGGCTGCAAATTGTGTTTTGTTTTTATGATTTGGTACCATCTATAGTGTTTTAATCTGTTAATCTTTTACCGATCATGTAGGCTTTTGTGTTTAGATGGCTGAACATTGTCTTTTATAGTGTATGGTTAGTCTAACACATGAAAGCATGAGTCATTTACATTAAAGAAATGTGTATTTTTATTTTAACTAGGCAGCATCATGTGAACAGGGGCTACAACAGGTGGCGACAAT
Source organism: Neoceratodus forsteri (assembly GCA_016271365.2). Lineage (NCBI taxonomy): Eukaryota > Metazoa > Chordata > Ceratodontiformes > Ceratodontidae > Neoceratodus > Neoceratodus forsteri. The sequence continues at coordinate 317,072,915 of CM057451.1, forward strand.
GATAAATCTGCACAACGGTCAGTTTTACTATGAAGCAAATAAGGGTTAGTCCTACTTGCATGGCTGCTTTCGCTCATACATTCACTGTGACAATGACATGTCCCACTATTACAAGATGCTCTAAAGGGAATAGAAAAAACAATCAATCAGCATTTTGGATCACACTGTGTACATTCATTATGGATTACAAATAGGACATGAAGGTGGGCAGGAGTTAGAATCAACTATCAGAGTGTCACGGGGGGTGAGAGAAAGCATTTGATGTTGTGCTGCAGAACTGATGCACCTGTTGCAGCAAAAAAACATTTTGACATCATTACTACAGCACAACAATGATTTCCATACTTAGCATTCCACTCTGCAATATATGGTGTCTCTTGTTAATACAGTAGCTCTAAAATTCTGAAATTCTAAGTTCAGTTGAATATAGTCAATTTCCCACATGTGGGTAAGATTTATACAAAGTAAAGCATTTTGATTTTAAATGCAAGCTCTTTTTTTAAATCAGAAATCTTCAAAATGATTTATAATATGTTTCTAGGTATAGTTCACTTGTCTGTAATGGTCAGAAGAGATTCATCCTGAGTCCTTTGTTGCCAGAATTGCTCAGTTTCACCTCTTGGTGCTCTCACTCAAAAAATTGAGAATGCACTCTTATCTGTAAGAAATACAGAAATTGTATATGTAAGCATATACTATACAGCACATCAGTGTGCTTCAATACGTTTGTAAGCATAATTTTACTGTTAAAAGTGCATTGCTACTGTATATATTGATATGTATTGAAGAATAGTGACACATGAAAACTGTATCAGCAGGACAAACCATGTAGACATGACTCCAAGCTTTCATTATAAACCAGAAAATGAAATGCCTAGCTCTAATTGTTCTAAAATTAGCTTATTCTTCTTGCGTCAGTTTATGAGCCTTCTTACATACCAGAGCACACTACTCCTTCAGGATTCAATAGTCTGGATAATGCTGTCAGCCTGGCTCACCCATTACAGATGGACTCAGTCTCCAGACTCTACTGGGTCCTCATCCATCATTCTCAAGAAGTCAGATATGAGCTAAATGGGCTGATTTTCCCCACTTGTTTTTCACAGCCCACCACCCCAGTGTGTCCATGCTACATATAGAATAGTGTATGGGTGCCCATACACAACATAGAGAATAATGGATGGATGCCCATTGGTAACACACCTGTTAGATCATTGAAGAGTTCCTAAGGTGACTGCTTTAACGTTGAGAACACAGCTCAAGAGGTTTCATCACCTTGGGAACCATGAGATGATCTAACAGGGCATGTCACTGACTGGGCATCCATCTATTGTTTTTTATAGTGCAGGATGTCAACTGGTAAGTACAAAAGTAAAACGAATAGTTTAGGAGTGTATTTGGGATCCCCACTTTGTTTGTTTCCCCGCTGTGCCATTCTCCATCGCTCTCATTTTCACCACCGCGGTTGCTTCCTGGTTGCCTAAGGCACATTCACGTTCATGTTGTTATGCTGTAGTAGCTATGTAGTTAGTGCAGCATAACAGCTATGATGACATAGCTACTACAGCATAACAACATTTTGAAACTGATGAATTTTAATGAATAACAACGTCCCATCATACACTATAATGCTGTGTTTCCATTGAGGGTATGTGATGACATAATTGAGACCTCAAGAGCAAAGCTAGAGAGGTCTCCATGATGTCTTCACATGCCCAAGATGGAAACACAGCCTTAGCTGTGTATAGACACCCATAACAGTTTTATATAGTGTACGTTTTTTCTCCAATAGTTCAACCTCAGTCAGTTCTTCAGTACTTTAAATATTTGCTCCCTCTCTATCTGGCACCTCAATGTGCAGCAGACCATGGCTCTCCTGAGGATCCATCGCTCACAGTCCCAACCATCCTTCCATAGCCACAGTGTTTATTTTAAAAAAAAACTGTAACATAGAGTCATCTATGGCTATTCATGTTCAAACTGTCTCGGTCACTGGCTTGGTACTCGCTAAATGGTGTCACTATTTATCCTCAAGTTTTTTCATTGAAGCTGCATCTTGAACCAATTATGTGGCACATCAAGGCTGAAAAGTTGTTGTGGTATCATTGTGATGTCTCAGCGATACCACAACAACTTTTCATGACCTTGGAATTCTACCATAGCAACATTTTGGAGTGTATGGGAATTCATACACAATAAGGGAGAACCATACAATGTAATGTCCTGTCAATGTGTGATCACCCTTGCTATCAGTGGTGTCATCACCAAACTTGTCACTAGGGGCACGATACTGGAATATGGGCAAAGGCAGAACACAAAGGTTTACACAGTACGTGCCCTAGTGCCTGACCTTGAGGATGCCATATTCAGTCAGATAGTGCACTGGCGCTATCTGAATTAATTTAGGGGCATATTGACACAGTGCTACATTGAGTAGCACTGCCCCAATAGGGATCTGGGCTGTATACAAGCCATAGGGATGTGAAAAGAACAGTGCTCAAAGACCTGATAGTGCCAGGAGCCGTCCAGGAGGTGTTTCTTCCTGTCCCATGAGCTGGAGATGTTCGCACAACAATGGGAAGCTATCCTAAATTAGAATCATGGCCTTTGGTGCTGGCACTCAAGTCCCCAGAGCTTTCCAAAAATTCAAAATAGACTCACAAGTAAAGTAAAGTCCCAACTTTTAATCCACAGTACACTGCCCCAGCACTTCGGCTATTCTCCTTCCTCAGGGGGCATGGCTTGACAAACACACACATCAGTTTTATAGGTCCAAGTATTCTGACATCACTGAATTACTTTTTCAAAAACCTAGGTCTATCTTTTTTCTCTTAAAGAAACAGCAGTATGTGTGGGATAAGTTCCTTAAATTAGAATTACTGACTTGATTGAAACTAATATTTAACCAAAAGGACATTACAGACATACATCTATCTATCAAATATATCACATCTGGTATTCAATATTCTTTAACATGTTTCAAGAGAACTGTATGGGATAGTGTTAGAGGATGTACTGATTACTCCCCCCAAAAAGATTAAGACATTGGAGAGATGACTTAACCTTTTTTTGGGGGTAAGCAGTACATCCCTAACATTACCTCTTCTATCCCATACAGTTCTCTCTAAACATGTTAAAGAATCTTGCTTTTTTACTTTTAGTATGAAATTGAATACCAGATGTACTGGATAATGTAACATAACAGGAGCCATTTGAGTCTTTGCCTTCTGTATTAGAATGATCTACTGAGAGCAGATGTGTGGAAACAATACAGAATAGACATTTATTATTTCCTTTTAATTTTTGATATATGTGTAAAGTTCTTTTGGTTAAATATTTGTTTCAATCAAGTTAGTAATTCTAATTTAAGGAACTTATCCACAAATTACATACTAGGGTATGATTTTAAATATATGAACTGCTGTTTCTTTAAGAGAAAAAAGATAGACCTAGGTTTTTGAAAAAGTAATTCAGTGATGTCAGAGTGCTTGAACCTATAAAATTGATGTGTGTGTTTGTCAGGCCACGCTCCCTTAGGAAGGCGAATAGCCGAAGTGCTGGGGCAGTGTCTGGCAGTAATTTGAAATATTACACAAACTGTGGATTAAAAATTGGAACTTTACTTTACTTGTGAGTCCATTTCAAACTTCTGGAAAGCTGTGGGGACTTGAGCACCAGCACCAAAGGCCATAGTGCCAGGAGCCCCTGGCACAATATTCCATCGGCAACATGCAAAGAAGCCCATGGGAAGTGGTGGCAGATTTATGCCCCTTCTGTGGCAGCCTGCCATGTCTGGCATGGTGTTGAGTCCCCCATCACTCTGAATGTCCCACCCTGCAAGTTGTACACCCACCCTGGGGTCCAGTGGCAGCCCCAGCCCTCTGATCCCCAGCCCTATAGCTATATCGATATTTCCTGGTGTCTAGTGGCACACACAGCCCTCTGATTCATGTCCCTGTAACTGTGTCAGTATTCCCCGGTGTCTAGCAGCACCCAGCACTCTCCAATCCCTGTTCCTGTAACTGTATCAGTATTCCCTGGTATCTAGTGACACCCCACCCTGCGATCCCCATCCCTGTAATGGTATCAGTATTCTCTGATGACTAGTGGCACCCTCCATGTTGTGACCCCTGTCCCAGTCTTTGCTGAGATAGTCTGTGGAATCAAGTGGCACCCCCACCCTCCCATCACTCGCTAGCATATGACAATGGATAACCCTGGTGTCCAGTGATGACCTCCACCCTGTGACCATACACTGCCACAGTATGCATAATTTCCTTGGTGTCTAATGGTAGCCCCACTCACTGAGAACCCCTCCCTCTACAGCGAGCATATGCTGTGTTGGCTAGTGGCCCCCCACACTGAGCATACCACCTAGGCACCCCCCACATACCATAGGAGCTGTGTTGCCCAGAGGATCCAGTACGGTGACCAACACAACCCTCCTCTCACCTCCTCAGCTGGTTCCCATTTGATACGTCAGGGAGCATGCATACACACTAGTGACACTGCAGTCCACGGTACACTCATTGGAATGTGGTGTCTGCTGTTATGGCATACTGATTTACTTGGCTGCAGGTCATCTGTTTCATGCATTTCTGGAAATCTGTATCTGTGGGCAGGTATGGCTAGTAGAGGCATATAGTAAAGTGCTGGGATATCCGAAGCATTCTATGACGCAACTTGGTTCTGCCAGTCCTACTGGCTTGTGATTGTTTTTTGAATCACAGAGATAAGGCATGCATCTTAGCAGCCATACTCAACTGCAGATACACAGATTTCCTGGAAGAATGACACAGATAACCTACAATCAAGTACATCAGTATGCCATAACAACATACACCACACTCTGCCAAGTATACTATGTGCACTGCCTGACACATGATGTTGACATAGCTTGTGTCAATCTTCCTGGGTAAAGACTGTATGGCAGCTTTTATTTACTTTTGTTATATCCTGTCCTGAATGTACTGCCACTTTGATTTGATTAAACGTGTCTGTACACAAAAGTGTTGCCATGCATCCTTACCGTCCGCTCCTGACTGCTCGCTCAACTGAACCTCAGTCACCCTCTGACTGCCTTGTTTGTTTACTGACCTGATTGTCTCCACTGTCTCACTCTGATATGCAGTACTTACTGACAGTAGAAGAGCACATTTGATAGCACAGTATAGACAGACTTATTTTTATTATATATGCCTCACACAAAACTTCTGCCATGCATCCCTCCCATCCGCTCCCATCTGCTCATCTGACTGCACCTCAGTAACTCTCTGTGTGCCTTTTTTGCTTTCACAATGCAGTTTCAGTAACTGCTGATTGTTCCCTTTAGCTCTTTTACTATGACTGACTTTCAGACAGTACAAAAGCAGCTTTGATAGCACAGAGTATAGGCAAATGGTGATGTCATGGTATTGTTCATTACAGGAACAGTTGTTTGTTGTCGGGAGTCACTAACCCCATTTGTAATAGCCGACATTTCACAATAGTGGGGTTTGCTATATAGTGAGGAAGCAATGTATCACTATACAGCAGTTTAGAATGATCGGTAATTTTAAATATTGTGGTGGTAGTAGTAATAGTAGTAGCAGTAGTCTTTATTTGTTTGTAGCACCCTTCCCCAGTGGCCCAGGGTGTCATTACAATATGACAGTAATGCACAAAACCACACATACAATTAACCCAACCCCTTTACAACTGCAAGAAAAAATAGCAAATAAATAACTATATAGAACTTCTATGACACAATAAACAAGAATCAGGTTAACAATTTAGGATGGGCTCAGGTAAAAGGTTCATAATGTTCCCCAAATGCTTGTTGGAATAGATATGTTTTCAAGCCCCTCTGAAGGGCCTCCACTGAGGAGACCCCCCTCAAGGCTCTGGATAGAGAATTCCATATGGCTGGGTCCACTACCTTGAAGGCCTGGTCCACAGAGGTCTTCAGCCTAGTCCTTGGAACCACCAGTAGGCCCTACCCCATGAAGCAGGTGAACAGAGATGTGTGAATGCAAGAGATCTAACAGGTTGTCCAGGCCCAGTACATGTAGGGCTTTGTAGGTCAACAAACCCACTTAAAATGACCTATGCCACTTCACCAGCAACCAGCACAGATCCTGCAATGCCGGTGAAGTATAGCATGATCTAGATAGGTCCTTAAGTAACTGGGGAGCTACATTCTGCAGCAGCTGCAGGTGCCACAGTATACCCCCACTAACACCAAGGTTGTGAGCATTACAATAGTCTTGCCTGAGAGTCACAAATGCACGTACCAGTGTGGTCAGGTCACTGGCAGGGATAATGGTTCTAATCTGGTTGATATTCTGCAGATGGAAAAAGGCCCTCTAGACTACAGCTGACACTTGAGATTCCATTGTCAGGCCATCATCCAGTATGACTCCCATATTCTTCACCTTATAAGCAGCTGAAAGCCCAGAGAGTCCAAGCTGAAGCCCAGTCTCTCTCCAGGCAGCTGCCTCCCCCATGGCCTGGCTCAATCACAAGGACTTCAGTTTTCTCAAGGTTAAGTCTCAACCAGCTCAATGACATCCAGACTTGGATCTCAGCCAGGCACTTATTAAGCATTTCAACAGCATCCTGTGTCTTTGGAGCAGAACACATATAGAGCTGGGTATCATCTGCGTAACAATGAATACCAAGCCCATAACATGTAATAACCTTGCCCAGAGGTAGCATGTAAGGGAACCCACAAGGCAAGCTGACATTCTCAATATGGTGCTCACCACCTCAGGAATGGTAGGTGGAGTGCAGATTGGGGAACCACTGGGGTCCAGTGATCATAACACCATATGGTTTGAACAAGCTCTGGGTAGCAGTATACCCTTGTCAAAGGCTGATGCTCTGGATTTCAGATGAGGAGACTTTGACCAGATGAGGAAATTATTCAAGGATAAATTGGTTGTAGTGGACAGAATCAGTGGGGTGGAGGAGAGGTGGGAAGTAAGTAAAGGAACCATTCATAAGGCAACTGTGTCATTCCTGAGAATGATTACTGAGAACAGCAGGCACAAGAGACCACTCTTGCTCTCTAAGAAGATTAGGGAGGCAGTGAGGACCAAAACAATGCCTTTATTAGATATAAGGAGAAGCTGGGAGACAAGGAATGGAGTAAATACCAGATAAGATGAGGGAGGCCACAAAGGCAGTCAGGGATACAAAAGTAGACACAGAGATTCATATTGTGGAGGGGTCAAGAGAGAGGAAAATAGTTCTTCAGATACATTAGGGAAAAAAGGAAGATGGAGGGGGAATTGTAAGGCTGATAGAGGGTGTCAGGATAACAGAGGAGGACAAGCAGAAGCAGTCATTTATCAGTGCTACTTCTGCTCAGTATTCACAATGGAGCACATTGGGCCTTTGCCAGAAAGCAGTTCAAAGGCTGTTACTAGGGGATCCCAGAAACTGGCAGGTGGGATTTATAGGTGAAAGGGTTAGGAAAGGGTTTGAAGCTCTGAAAATAGATATGGCTCCAGGGATAGATGGGATGCACCTGAGGTCACTTACAAAATGGGCACTGGAACTGGCTGAACTCTGGCAGGTCTATATAATAGCTCCTTACAGTCAAGGGTGGTTAAAAAACTTTTCACAGTATTGTGCCTGGTTCTGCTTCACAAGGGAGGGAACAATGGGCAAGTGGGTAACTACAAGCTGGTCAGTCTTAACTCCACTGTGGATAAACTGATGGAGGCACTAGTCAAGGAAGACCTAGTAGACTACCCAGACAGAAATGGGCTCTAACATAATAAGCAACACAGATTCATGGCAAGAAGAGCTTGTCAGACCAACCTGATATACTGTATTTGCAGCCATAAATATGTTCAAATATTTTCAGATATTTGTGATATTTCTAAAGAGATTCTCTTTGGTGGCCCACAGTGATACTGCAGGCAGGCAGGGAATTTTTCCAAAGATATCACAGAAATTTCAGGAAAAATCTGACCATGTCTGTGGCTGCAAAACTGTAGTATTCTTTTAATGGGTAACTAAGGCAGTGGATAAGGGATACGTGATAAACTTACTCCACATCAACTTCAGCAAGGCATTTGACTCAGTGCCACACAGAAAGTTACTGACGAAATTAGATGATCTGAAAGCAGCAGAGGACCTAGTTAAATGGATGGGAAGTTGGCTGGGGGGGGAGACAGCAGAGAGTAGAGGTACACAACATCAAATTGGGGGGAGACAGAGATCACAAGTGGGACACCACAGGGGTCAGTCATGGGACCTGTTCTTTTCAACACTGAACATTCATCAGTGACATAGGAGAAGAAATATAGGGCAAGATGTGTCACATCACAGATAATACTAAGGTCTCTTGCAGGGTGGACAGTGAGAAGGAGATAAGGAAGGGCTGAGGGACCAACAAAGGTTAGAGAGGTGGTCCAAGGTTTGGCAGTTGAAATTTAATGCCAAACAATGCAAGGTAATGCACATAGGAAACAAGAGCCCCAGGATGGAATACTGGATGGTAGGGTTTAAGCTGGGCACTACTTCTGAGGAAAGAGCCTTGGAGTCATCACAAGTAACTCCCTAAAATAAACTATCCTATGCATCAAAGCCTTCAGGATGGCAACCAGACTGTTGTGGTGTATTGGGTGGGGCTTTGGATATCAGGAGGACAGAAATAATGCTACCTAGAGAAACAAAACTAGTAGAGACTCAGTGCTGTAATTGGTGTACAAAATACACTGGGCTTGTGAAATCTGGGAGAAACAGTGGAACTGTACAGCTGGTGTTACCAGTAGTTCATCATCTCAAGTTTTTAGTATAGCAGAAGCTTCAAAGTAGTTTAAATGACCATTTTTATTTTATTAAATAGACACTGGCATACTACATGTAGAACAGGCATGGATGCTAAAGAATGTACTTCATTGCAGTGGATAAACACATCTCCATAACAGCCTCCATGTTTGGACTGTTACTTACATGCTTTAAGAAACCAGCATAACATGCCATCAGACAAAACTGCTTGGTTTAATGTACCTCTGGACTGCTCGTGTGGTTTAAGCTTGGAGAATCCATTAGCATCTCTGGGTGTTAGCAATGTATTTGGCATACTACGCAAGGACTTCTATACTGCAGCATACAAGAGGTCCCACCCTACCAGTATGAGCAGTTTTGCATGACCACACATTACACAAGTCCCTTGAAGGCACATAAAAGTCTATGCATTGAGGTTGTTATGGAGATGTGTTTATCCACTGTAAATTATAGCATCTGTTCCCATGTTTTGTATCATGGTATGCCAATGTCTAGTTAATAAAATGAAAATGGTGGCTTAAACTACTTTGAATCTTCTGCTATATTGAAAACATAAGGTACTGACCTACCGGTAACTGCAGCCGTGCAGTTCCACCTGGTTCTTCAGGTAATACTACCTCTTTGTAGATCACTGGTGAAGCCCCTTCTAAATATACTGTGCCCGGTACTGGAGTCCTCACCTAAGAAAAGACAAGACAGGCTGGAGATGGTGCAGTGTAGGATAATGAAAATGATTAAGGACCAACAGGGCAGATCCTACAAGGATTGGCTTCAGGCACTGAACCTGTACTCACTGGAGGCCAGCACACAGAGTTTCAACATGATAGAGACCTTCATGTTCATGAAAGGAATGAAAAGTAAATTGAGAGGAACTTTTCAGCAGGAATGGTGACTGAAAAACAAGGGGCATAAATGGAAGCTGGTGGGAAGTGGATGGGAGAGATTAAGAAGGGATGTGAGAAAGTGTTACTTTACAGAGGTAGTGGATGAGCCATGGAATGGAGGGGGTGGGTGCAAAAATCATTAATGGATTCAAGCATGGCTGTGGCAGAGTTATGGACTTAATAGTTACTCAGAGGAGTGTCATCAATTCAGGCAGCAAGGGAGTGAGGTAACGGCAAAAAATCCCATCTTGACAATAGGTTTAGGGGTAAGATAGGGTAAAACAGGGCAGAATGGATGGACCAATGGTCCTTTTCTGCCAACACTGTCTATGTTTCTCAATAACATAGTTTTTCAAACTTCTTGGATTTCTGGTTAACTTTTAGACCAAATAAATAAGTTCCCACTAATTTATTATCATATTCAATCAGCAAACTGCTTTGATCACATCACAAAAAAGGGATAAATCCTCGATTTAGGTTTAGTGACCCCAATATGTTTCTAATACTATCTGGTGAAGCCTGTGAAAGTAGTAGAAGATAATAAAAAAATGCTTTTAGAGGAAGTACAGTATGTCAGCATTTAGGATAATGTAACTCATGAGGGCCAGCCAGCCCGGTGGCACTGAGGGCTGAGGTGCTGGATGCCACACCTCACGCCATGCCGGCGACCAGGGTTTGGGAACGGGCCTGGGGCACCGGGGGTCAGCAGGGGAGAGAGAGGATCGAGCATCTGGAGGACAGCTCTCCCCTCTCTGGGGTGGAATTCAGGCATGCCCGGCATTGCAGTGGCCCCCAGTGGAGACCGGTGGTACTGCACATGCTAGGGGGCATAACATAGTGGGATGAGAGCTGCGGCAGGCGACCTGACACCATTGCACGTCAGAGCACTTGGGGGAGGGGAGGGGGGACTGAGGGCATAAACCAAGGAAAAAATCCCTGCTCCCAGGCATAGGTGATGGCACCACCCTCTTAGCCACACTCCAATGGCTGGACTCACTCAACTCCTGTGCTGAGCCCATCCCGGCTCGAATTCTAGATAGAGCACCCTGGGCGGAAATGGCAGCCCTACCTCGGGGCTCAGAACTGGGGGATTAGCCAGGATGGTGCCAGGAGAAAGAGGAGTTTCAGACCCAGACGTAGAGCTGGGGGCAAGTGGATGCCCGAGAGAGAGTTTCCCAGGGTCAAACAGAGCAGAAAAAGAGTTAAAAAAACCAGACTCACAAAGGCTGTTGTCTCTGCCTTCCTGCCATTTTGTGCATGGTCATCAACACATTTCTGTGACAATTTATTTTTATTTGTTGACTTGTTAAATACACTGGACCAGAGGTCCTTTTACAAGCATGACCCAGGTCATAGCACATCAACAGTGTCAGTTATATAAATTATATCGCATTAGGAACAAGTCAGTTACAAATACAGTATGTCAACCTATCACGTTGCATAATGGTTTCTGAAGTACAACAAGGCAAATAATCAAGAATTACATTGACATATAAAGCTATCCATCAAATGGTCATGTTAACATCATTTAAACAATGTTTCTCTGGGTACAGTATGGAGGGAGCATGGGATACTATCACACAGCCTAGCAGTAGTGTAATATAAGGACTTTTGACACACAACAGAGGAAGCAGGAAGCTGCACAAAAACACTGATAAGTAGATCTAAGATGCTTAAACCATTTTTAAATAATGACCACTAAGCCAACACACAGGTATTTGGGTCATGGAGCATTATTTAAATAAAGCAGCCATTAAAATTAACAATTCTTTCCTCTGTTGGCATTCTGTTAAGAGTAGAGTATAGATCACATGAAACATTCTAATGTGAGCAAGCAAGGCAAAATGGCAAATGTTGTAGACCATATTTAACCTCTTTAGATCAGTTGTAGTAGCATTCATAAAGATAGAGGATCCATAGTTGAGAAGAAGAAGGAGGTGTCTATTGGCGATAGCAAATCATGCCTTGAGCAAATAATAACACTTTTGTCTATAAGCAGCACCCAGTTTTTGACTGGTGATTTAGCAGATGTTAGTATTATTCTCATATTAAGAGAGATGGGGATGAGGCAGAATTCACAAGAACTTTAAGTCTGCCATTTCTTCAAGAGATGTTCCACCAAAATCTAACATTTTCAGACCATAGTTTAGATTCTTGAGTCTAGGACAGACCCCAAATAATATTTATTTTTATTTTAGTATTAATTAAAAACTGGCTGTCCAATAGCTACTCCTAAAGTGATATTAGTCACTGACTTTGATTGTCAGGAGGCTTCTTGAGACCATAATAATGGCACAGCTTGTCAACTTTGTGGCATGCAATGGACTCCAGGATAACAAACAGCATGGCTTTGTGAAGGAGGGGTCTTCTCAGATGAACCTTATTATTTTTTCAGCGCAATGTCAGAAACACTCAACAGGGGCCAAGCACTGGACATCCTGTAACTGGACTTCAGTAGCACCTTTGACTCTGTGACCCACAAAAGGCTAGTAACCTCTCAGGAGAGAACAAGGTGCAAGTGGAGTGTGTATTCCAGAAAAAGGATGGCACTAGAACAAGGGGTCATGCAATGAAGCTAAAGGTGGGGGATTTTAGGATAGGTATGCAGAAATACTTCTTCATGGAAATGATTGTGAATGACTGGAACAGCCTGCCAGAGGAGGTAGCAGAGCAAAGACTGTGGGCAGCTGGAGTGACACTTGTGACCAGCTAGGGACAGTGGTGATGGAATAGGCAGGGACAAGGGGCAGTGTGGACGGGCTAAAGGTCTTTTTCTGCCAACAAAAATCTATGTTTCTATATTTCTATGGAAAGAAACTAGTTGATTTAGGTGTTTGGGAAAAGTAGCTAGATTGGTGGAGAACTGGATGGGGGCACCGAAAAAATGGTGCCAAATGGTACCTACTCCGAGGTCAGAGAGAGGTCATGAACTGGGTCCAGCAGGGGTCAGTTCTGAACCCAGTATTCCTCAATGTGTTCATTTGTGACATTGGAGAAGAAATTCTGTGCAAAATGTGTCTATTATGGGATGGCAACGATTTATTTTACTTATTTTTATTTATTTATTTAACATATCGGAATTGCAAACTTTTGAGTCAGAGATTCCTTTATAAAGGCTCCACGTCAGTGAAACAGTGTACAAAACATAAGACAGACGATCACCAAAGAGCATATACAATGAGTTACAGGGCATGGTGGTCATAATAAGACATTGTTACAATCGGGAATGTAGCTCCGAGAAAGAGAGTAGACAATGGTTATAGTCTTGAGGATGAAATCAATAGTGGGGTTAAGCAGGGTTAGCCAGTAGAATTCAAGCAGGATAGGTGTCTAAAAAGACACTAGTCCTTTGTCAGGGATAGTAGTAATAAAAATAATGAGTGGTAGGTAGGGTGGGAGTATGGGGGTAGTGGCTCAGGTGAGTTGACATAGGCAAAGGAACATAGTGGTTGGCTAGAAACAGTCACAGACCCCTACAGAGCAGAGATGTTCCCTGAGAAGGAGTTTGAAGTGGCCACATTTATTTTTGGAAGTGATGGCACTGGGAAGTGTGTAACAGAAGGTTCTCTGACCCAAGGCCATTTTGCAGCTGGGAATCTGGAAGAGGAATTTGGAGGAGCTGCAGGTGGCTTTTAACTGGGGTGCAGATAGCATTATAGGTGTGAGGCTGTGGTGGGGGTGAGACCGTTTGTGATCTTTTTGGCAAGGAGGCAGGTCTGGTACCTAAGACTCCCATCAAAATCAAGCCAGTTAGTAAGACTATAAAGTGAGGAAGTATGTGTCAGCCAGCCACAACCAGTAACAAGGTGACATGCTTTATTTAGAGAGATCCTGATTCTGTGGAAGGTGGTGCTATCAGCCACCCCATAGACCAGGATCCCTTAGTCAGTAAGGGCTTCTGATGGGAGACAATGCTTTTTGCAGTGGAGTAGAATAATTTGGGTGTTGACAGTGGAACTAAGGTGGTAAATATGTTCATGGTAGTTTAGAGCAGAGTCAAGGGTGACCCAGAGGTATTTAAAGAAGTTTACCTGCTCCAGCGGTACCAGTTGGGAATTAAGTATTAGCAGTGGGAGGCCACTATGCTTGTTCTGGGTGTGTGCAAACATCAGGTTTTTTTTTGTTTTTGTTGTAGTTTAGCATCAGCCGGTGCTCCATGAGCCAAGATTCAGCTTCTTTGAAAGATTGTTGGAGGGACTGTTGTAGAAGGGTGGGGTCTGTGTGGGTAGAGAAGAGTACCGCATCATCAGCATATATGAGTAGTTTCCCAGAGCAGGCCTTAGGAAGGGAGTTGAGAAATATATTGAAAAGAAGGGGGCCCAGGAAGGATCCCTTGGGTACACCAGAATTGATGGGGAGACAGGTGGAGAGTGTGTTATTTATCTTGACCTGCTGAGACCTACCTGATAGGTAGTCAGAGAACCAGCTGACAGTGTCCAGGGAGAGACCAGTGAGGGTGAGGGCTGACAACAGGAAGGAGTGGTTAATGGTGTCAAAGGCTTTTACCAGGTCCATGAATACAGACCCAGCCAGACGCCCACTGTCAAGGGCCGAGTGGATGGCAGTGGTAAATACTAGCTGTGCCGAGGTGGTGCTGTGTCCTTTTCAGAAGCCATGTTGTTCTTGGCAGAGAAGGTTATATTTAATGAGGTGGTCAGTGAGCTAGTCAGAGATAATTTTTTTCCAGGGCCTTGGAGAGAGGAGGAAGTATGGAGATGGGGCAGTAGTTCCCCGGAGAGGTATAGTCACCACTTTTGAGGATGGGTGTGATGACAGTGGTTTTCCATTTGGAGGGGAATTTACCTAGGCTGGGGGAGTGATTTAGAATGCTATTTTGGGGGGGACTCCATCTAGAGTTAAGTGTAGTATTTTTAGGTCCAGGGAATCGCTGCTTATGTAGTATGATTGACAGTAACAAGGGTATTAGAGAATTAAAAGAGACCATGGGAAACAAGAAAGATGATCCAAGATCTGGCAACTGAACTTTAACTTCAAAAAGTTCAGTGTTATGCATTTGGAATGGAGAAATACCAGGACTGAGTACTGGATGGGGAATATGACTGCAACAGACTTCAGAACTAGTGGTGATAAATAATGTCAGCTGCAGGGCCTCAGTCTACTATAACAAGGCATATGGAGAAGCAAGCAGGATACTGGGATGCATAGATAAAGCTTTCTCAAGTTGACAGAAGGATGTCCTACTCCTATACTTGCTCTTGGTGAGGTCATATCAGTATGACTGTGTGCAGTTCTAGACCCCTCACGTATAAAGGTCAAGGGCTACCTAGAGTTGATCCAAAAGAGCAGTGACTAAAATTATCAATAGCCAGCAGGAAAGGACTTATGAGGAAAGAATGGCCACCCTTAATATGTGCTCACTATCGGTGGAGGGGGGGCATGATGGAAACCTTCAGATACCTGAAGGGTATGAACAGGGTGGAGAAAAAGCAACTATTTAAGCTAAGTGAGGGGTCCATCACAAAAGGGCCACAACTACAAGTTGGTTGGGCAGATTCTAGATGGATGACAGGAAATACATCTTCATGGAGAGGATAGTGGAACAGTAGAACTGACTGCCAGAGGAGTTGGCCAATGCTAAGATGGTTGCAAGTTTCAAGAGTGGGTGGGTGGGATTGGTACATAGGACTGTTGAAGAAGATATTGGGAGGGGCTAACATGTGTGAAGCACAGTGCAAATGGTATTGGGGGTGACTGAACTGTTTAATGGCTAGTCAGTGTTAGACTGGTGGGGGCCTACAGTTGGTAGGAACTGGGCAGCCTTGATGGTCCATAGGTCTTTTTGGTCCATAAACTTTCATGTATATATGATTCAAAGTTCTTATTTAGAGATACCAAGGTATCTATAACAGATTTAGATCTGTGATAAATAAATAATAAGACATCCTAATACAGCAATTAATTATTAGAGTGAAGAGAAGCAGGGATAGTATTAATAAACAGAGCAAATAACTGGTTAAAGTATTATGGAAGCAAACTCACTGAGACCTCCCAGACAGATATTTCTGAAGGCATAAGAGAATTAGCTGAATGGTCCAAGACATGTAACCTTGAAAGCAATAATTCATGGTCAACCAGGTCAAATAACTTTGTCATGTCCACAAATATAGCACCAGTCAAACAGCCTGGGTCCATTGCTTTGAATGAATGAATGAATGAATGAATACTTTATTTCTAAAAAGTGCCTTTCCAAAACCAAGGTGCTTTTACAACAAATCAATACATAAAACTTAAAATCCTAAGAACAATCCATAAATATATTTAAAAATCCGGATATGCCAGGTTAAACAAATATGTCTTCAAAGCTGATTTAAAGCTTTGGACAGTCAGGCATTCTCTCACCCGATGAGGTAGAGAATTCCACAGGGTTGGAGCCATAAAACTATATGATCTTGCCCCGATGTCTTTAAACGAACCCCGGGAATCTCTAGCAATCCCTCATCGGTGGATCGGAGCCGACATGAAGGACAGTAAGGACAAAGAAGATCTTGCAGGTAACTAGGTCCCTGATCGAGTAGGGCCTTATAGGTCAGCAAACTGACCTTGAAGGTGATTCACCATTGAATCAGCAGCCAGTGCAGTCCACGGAGGACAGGCGTTATATGACTGGCCCTTGACGTACCAGTCAAAAGCCTGGCCGCCGCATTCTGCACCAGCTACAAACGGCGAATATCCACCCCCGGTAGCCCTAGATACAGGGAGTTGCAGTAGTCCAAGCGGGAGGTAACGAAGGTGTGGACCAATGTTGGAAGATCATCAACGGGAACCAGATGCTTCACTCGGGCTATATTCCTCAGATGGTAATGAGGTCTTGACAACAGCTGACACCTGATGTTTGAGCGTCAGACAATCATCAAATACAATGCCCAAGTTCCGCACCCGGTCTGAGGTCGTCAGCTGGGTCCCCCCAAGCCAAAGACCTGAGGGTGACCCAGTCAACGAACCTACCTCTCGATGGCCTGGGTCCACCACCAACATCTCAGTTTTTTCAGGGTTTAACCTCAACCAACTCACAGTCATCCAGTCCTCAATTTCAGTAAGACAGTTATTAAAGACCAAGACAGCATCACCTTGGTCAGGCACAAAGGACATGTACAGCTGAGTATCATCTGCATAGCACTGAAAACTCAAGCCGTACCACCTAATGATCACTCCCAATGGCAGCATATAGACCGCAAATAACATGGGTGCTAAAATAGAGCCCTACGGCACCCCAGAGGATAGGGGGAGTGATGTCGAGGAACAAATCCCAGACACCACCCTCTGAGTCCTACCCTCGAGGAATGATTGAAACCAACTGAGGACTAAACCAGATAGCCCACAGAAAACCTGCAGGCACTCCAAAAGAACCCCATGATCAAAGGTATCAAATGCCGCAGAGAGATCCTGAAGGACCAAGATGGAACGAGTCTTTCTATCTCTCACTATTAGGAGGTCATTTAGTACTCTAACAAGGGCTGTCTCAGTACTATGTCTTTTCCTAAATCCTGACTGGAGAGAATCATAGACATTGTGGCTGGTCAAATGATCGTCCAACTGCAACGCAACCACCTTCTCAATAACCTTGCCTACAAAAGGCAGGTTAGAGACAGGCCTATAGTTAATCAGACATTCCGGGTCTAAGAAGGGTTTTTTTTTAGAAGGGGCCTAATCACAGCTTCCTTCAAGGGGTCAGGAAAGATCCCCTTCTCCAATGACAACCATATTATCTCTGCAAGGATCGGGCCAATTTTATCCACACATCCTACTAAGAGGTGGGTGGGGCCCGGATCCAAACTACAGTTGGTCGGTCGCAGTGATTGGACGATCATCACTATGTCACTGATTGTGGGTCGGTCAAAGTCAGACCACACAAACTGGGTGTCTGACATCTCCTGCCAACCACTACAACTCTCATTTGAGAGAGTTAAAAGGAGATCGGACCTGATTGTGGCAACCTTATCTGCAAAGAATCGAGCAAACTCCTCACAGCGTTCCTGTGAAAATGCTGTCTTGGGCTGAAGACAGAGTGGATTGCACAGTCTGTCCACAGTCTGAAAGAGCTGGGCTGGTTGATTCTGTGCAGCAGCAATTTTCCTAGACAGGAATTCTGCCTTCTTACGGGTAATTGCTGATTGATAGACACGATAGTGGTCCATCAAATTAAGCCTGTCACACTCCAGGCCCGATTTCCGCCAACATCTCTCAAGTCTTCTTCCCACTCTCCTCAACTCCCTCAAAGTCTCATCAAACCAAGGAGACTTTGGGCGAAGGGTGAGGGGTCGAACACGTTCAGGAGCAATGGAATCTAGGGCCCCTACTACCGCTTTATTATAGGCAAGAACCAGGTCCCCAGGATCCATGCATTCACTAGGCAAACTCGATAGATCCAGCACTGCCATCAGGTCTTCTGGGGTAACACCCCTCAAAGGGCAGTACCGGACCATCTCTGTAGAGATCGACCTACCGGGGGGGGGGTAAGGAAACTGAACCCGATGGTGTGATGGTCAGACCATCCAACTGGCTCCACCACCAAGTTGGATATCTCTATACCCAGGAGGAACACCAAATCCAATGAATGACCATCTGTATGGGTAGAGGAGGAAATAACCTGTGTGAAGCCCAGTGAATTCATTAGCTGGAGGAAGTCAGAACCAAACTGTGAGAGTTCATCGTCAACCCAGGCATTGAAACCTCCCAGGATCAGCCATCTGGAGGATCCCAATGTCATGTCGATGATGAAGTCTGCGACTTCCCGCAGGAAAACATTCCCATTACCTGGTGGACGGTAAATGAGAAGAATCCTGTACCCCTCACCCTCACCCAGGATACATTCAAAAGATTTGGTAACTCCCACTGCTATCTCCATCAGACTCAGTTCCGTCCTAAAACAGATTGCCACCCCCCCCCCACCTCTATGATCCAATCTTGGACGGTGTATCACCGAGTACCCGACTAGTATAGCTGAGGCCAAAACAGGGCCAGCATTTTCATCCAGCCAGGTCTCGGTGATGCATGCCAGGTCTGATGATCCAACAAGATCAGCTATTATAGCAGTCTTGTTTTTAATGGACCTGGCATTACATAACACCGTCCGAGTTGGATGAGTTGCCAGTGAAAACCGAGCTACCTGCCTGCTAGGAGCAGAGCCCTTGGGTATGGGAATCAGGCAAGGTAGATCTCTCTCCTGAACCCAATTTGCCCCAGGGCGTATTCTTGTCCTCACTGTCCCAATCCGTCGACTCCTATCCATTCCCCCTCCAGGTCGGGCTCCCACCTTCCTCCTCCTCACAATCTCTAGAGCCCTACAACATCTATATACCTCCGGGGACAATGGGGGGCAATTAAGAAGGTGGAGGTCCCTAAGCTGGGAGGGGGAACAATGCTTAACTGTCCGAGTAAATACCCAACACATCTTCACACAAAATATACACACTAAAACCCCAAAAACAAAAAAAAATATATATATATAAAATTACAATTAAAATAAAAGTAAAATTAATAAAACAAATAGATTTTTCCAAAACAGTTTTTAAATCTTAGAAACTCTCATCTCACCAGATAGTTATCATCAAGTAGTTATTATTTCAACCACCAAGGCACTCTCACTGCCTTCAGGTTAAATTATAATTAAAATAAAGTTAGGCAAAGGATTAAAATGAGAATAATGTCTCTTCTTTAATGTCCATAAACAGTTAATCAGCCTCCAAACCCTTTCACTGTGATGGAGACTGAAACAAAACAGCACTCTCACTGCCTTCAAAAAGCTTGTAGTCAGACAAATATTGAGCAAAAGCAGTTGTAAAAGAGATATCACTTCTCAATGTCCATGAAAAGCTAATCGGCTCCCAAACCCTCTCACTGTAAGGGAGACTAGAACAGCACGGCACTCTCACTGCCTTCACAGAATTTGTAGTCGGACAAAATTAGACAGTGAAATTTGTAGAAAAGTGTTACTTCCACAGTGATTAAGTTAGCACAGGAGTGGGGGCCCAAAAAAAACCCAGGAGGGAAACTAACACTGCCAATGCCGACAACCACTACTATGGATTTTTCCACCGAGACCAACCCACCAGTCGAACCCCTGAAAAAACCCAGAGAACGACAGTCCTACCGCCGGCTACCCAGTTAGCAAGCCCCCATCCCCCAGTAGCTATTGACTTCAGCAGGTAGGCCCCTCACAGTGTCAGGATCACCAATTCAACAACAATAAGTTTTGTTAGACCTCCAACTCCTACCAGTACGTTTGAATTTGGGGTCGCAAACTTCACCCAATAACTTAGTTCCGATAAGTTTATTGAATTTGTCAGCATCAGAGATCCAAGTCACCACCACTGGCCCAATCCAAAAGTTGAATACTGCCGCAGATATATGCAGATCTATAGAGTCCACCAACTGGTATTACTCTGGCAACCTGCTCCCCTTCAATCTCTGTCCAGACATAGTCTCTCCTCAAAGATTCCACAACAGTCAGAGAAGACTTCACGCTCCAAAACAGTCCGAGAAAGTCCTGCGTCCAAATGGCAAGAGGCAAGCAGCAGGACAGGATGCCATGACCGAGGAGGCTAACAACGTAGTATTGCTGACCAGCTCCGGCAGACACACACAGAATTCCACCCCGAAGCCAGTTGGCAGCACTCTCCGACGCAGAATACAAAACTTCAGTCAGCTTTCAAAAACATGCAGAGAGAGCTTCAGATAAAAACTGTCTTGGATCAAATATCATCCAAGCTATCCTCCAACAGATAGCATATGCAGTACTCCCAATAGGAATCCAAACAGGGAAGGCAGTCGGAGTAAATAAAGCGCCGGAAAACTTAAAACTTTATAAAAATAACAAGCAGCTACAAACAAATTAAACAAAGTAAAATGAACTAAAAAAAAAAGGTGATTTCACAAATTAAACAAATAAAAACCCCTACGGGGTTGCTGCAACAACCGACAGCACGCCCAGCCCGGCGGCCATCTTTTTAAGAGCTTTACTCATAGTATTAGTGAACCTCATTAAGGCAGTGGTGGTGCTATGACCAACTCTAATAAACCCAAGTTACTCAGCTGAAAGTGAACTGTATTTGCTGATATAATCACTAAGCTGTGAAAACACAATCCTCTCTTGTGAGTTGCTTGTTGGGGAGAAAATGGCTATGGGACGGTAGTTGTCAATGGAGACAAGACAGCTGTCTGTGAAAATTTGGACAGCCTTGTAGATTTTTATATGCTTCGGTAAGCATTCAGGAGATAACAAGAGTCGGATTAAATATTTTAGATAAAGGGAGACCAATCTGACTAGCTACCAACTGAAGGAATCTAGGATCCAATTCATCACTACCAGCACCAGAATTGGGTGAAAGCAAAAAAACAGTAGATTGTGGTTCTTGTTTTAAGAGACAACCTTAAGGTGCTGTAAAAAGAAGGATAAGTAGTGTTTCATGAAGCCAAGCCAGAGGAAGTAACAGTATCAACATGTGGAAGCATGTTTTCATAGTCGGTTAAGAGTAAATCTTTTATTAAAAGAGTTGACACTGAGCTCCAGACGAGTGATTGTTGTATCATCCAGATGAAGGTATTTGGTTATTTTACTTGGGCTAATCATGGAGTTGACTGTAACTCATAAATTTTAACACTTTCTAACACTTTGTATCTGCTGGGACTTGAAGAAATTTACATTTTGAGACTGACTATTTCTACACAGGTTTCAAAACTGCATGTATTGTAACTATAGCTCAGGACAGGCAGTTTGACTGAAAGAACTCACACCTTGTTTCTGGGCTTCATAGAAACAGTAATGTTTTTGAAAGCCTCCCATTGTTAAAGCTTCAAAGGAATCTTTTTGTGAGAGAAAAACATTTGTTCTAGAGAGCTAACAACTGTGAGGCAAAAAGGCATAATGCAGAGTTGACATCAGAAAGGGAGCCGAAATATGACCAGTTAGTCTGAGCCACATCACATATAAGAAAATCAATGCTAAACCTAGAAAAGTCCCTAAAGGTGGAACTCAAGTGATGGGTATTGAAGGCCCTACATGACCAAATAAAGTGTAGAAACTGGTGAATGTTCACTTATTGAATTAGCCAGTATTCCAGATCCAGTGATCCTATCTTACCTATTGATAATGATGCAGTCTAAAGTAATGTGATGAGAACTTTTACAATTTAGGTGAGTGGGCAAAGAAATAAATCAGGTTAGGTTTAATTTCTTTATCACATCATTGTAAACATGTTTACCAGGCAGGGACCAATTCAGATTGAAGTCACCAAAACTCACAGTATCCTTCTGAGACAGACAGCCTCCAATAATATTAATGATGTGCGTTACAACATTTAATCCATTTTTAAGGGGTTGAGTGCACAACATTTCTACATTTGTGTAGAAATCACAAGGGTCAGTTCAGCTAAGAGCACTTCAAAAGCTGATACATCTGAGACATTAGTACTGATTAGAGATACTACAAGATCTTAGAAACGTTGCCAGGATTAAACACCTAATTCCCACAGGTGATCTCCCATCACTAGTCCATGCTTTTGTGATGTCATGGCTTGATTACTGCAGTGCCCTTTACCTAGAACTATGAGGGGTTTATCTTCACTGCCTACAGCTGGTGTAGAATGTGGCAGCCAGGTTGTTGACTGGCCTTTTGAGGTCATGTCACATTACACCTGTGCTGTGCTGTCTGCACTGGCTTCAGGTTAGGTGGTGGATCACCTTCAAGGTAAGTTTGCTGACCTATAAGACCCTGCATGGACTGGGGCCTAGATACCTGCAAGACCTCCTACAGCCTTACCACCCATCTTGTCCCCTCTGGTCAGTTGATGAGGGCCTCCTGGTGATTCCCAGGGTTTATCTGAAATCATCAGATGCCCAGGCATTTTCGTTTGTGGCACCGACTCTGTGGAATTCACTTCCTCGTTCAATCAGAGAGGCCCCATCAGTTAATGCCTTCAAAGGGGGCTAAGGACATTTTTATTTAGAGAAGCTTTTCCCTCCAGGTGATTTGAGTTCATTTAAATTAATCAATTTAATTTAATGTTGTACTTTATGTATTTTTATTGTCTGTATAGAATCTGTTTACTTGTACAGTGCCTTGAATCATAAAGAAAAGGAGTGCTACATTAAATAAATAAATGAAATGAAATAAATGAATGTTCCTCATAGTAAATTAAGACTTCATCACTTTTTTCAGAGCTGGTCCTATCCTTAGGTAGAACATAATAGCCTTGGACACAATAGGTATAGTCAGGCACTGAAGGCTTCAGCTGAGTTTCTGAAAGCTCAACAATTTCTGGGTTATGGAGAGATCCAGAAGCAAATAGTTTGATACCTTTTAGCAACTATTTCTGTGGGTTAAGGAGAGCAGTACAAGATTCTAGTTCTGCAGACTATGAACACTGAAGCAGTCAATTTTTAATCCATGACTGACCACCTGTAATAGATCACTGTGGGATAGCGACCTAACACCAGGACCAGAGTTTCTTTCTATATCCCCTAAATAAGTTGGAGTAGCACCAGAGAAGATAATAGTTTATGCAAGAGGAAAAATGTTTGAAGAATGAGATACAGCAGGGATGTGGAAAGGGACCAAAGCCTTGCAATATGAAATAATTTTAGTAATGGAATGTGGTACACAAAGTGGGCCAGGGATACAACTCAAGCAGAAGAGCATTTTCAGACATGGACTGCAAGTTATCTGTTTTAAGAAGTCATTTTTTGATTAGAGTTTATATACATAGGATAGCCCAGCTACTGTAAGATGCAATATTGATTTTTTATTGGGATCCTGCTCTTACTCATTTTTACAGGTAAGTGGACTGAGGCACAGGGATGTTAAGTAACTTGCTCAAAGTCATACAGCAATAAGTGACTCAACTGGAATTTGAATCTGGATCTTCTGGTTCCCAAGATTGTATTGTAGCTGTTGGACCATGGTACCTTCCCTAATGACCTTGGGGAGGAATTTCAATTGGCTTAGATCACTGCAAGCCCCGGGTGCGCCGACAATACAGCACATGGGGCTTGCAGCGATCTAATGGGACTTTCAATCCCGTGTGCTGCCAATTGCCACAAGTTAGGCCAACATTTTCTAGTCGAACTTGAGACAATCCTGGGGGTCTTTGTTATGGAGCTTGTGCCAGATATTGGGCACAAATTGCTGTAAATCACAAAAACTGTCACAACTGTGCCCTAGATTGTAAAATCTGGTGCATTTGCAGTGAGGGTGTTTGGTGCACTTCCAAAACTTAAATGTTATGGCAGAGGGTTAGCGCAAGCCCTGCACCATGCTTTGTAAATCCAGCCCCTTTTTTTTGTTTAAGCCTTTGGCCATTCACTTTTGAAAATAATGGCCTATATTCATAAACTTTACAGTACCTCAGCATTAGCAGTCCATGTAGCCACTTCTGATAGGGAATAACATCTTGGTCTTGCAAGTGTCTGAGTACTACTCATTTAGCTAGTGCACCTCAGATCTGGAATGCTATCCCACAGGCCATCCATTGCTCCTCCACCACTCTATCCTTCAGATCTGCCTACAAAGCCCACCTCTTCCAATTCACCTCCTGCATATGCTTCCAAACCCCTGAGGTGTCTGCACTAACCCCATCTACTACTGATCCTATTAAATAGTCCTGACTGTTTCTGATGCTACTCTCTCCCTGCTGATCGCCTTTTTGCACTGTCGGTTGTACCTACTACTACCACTGCTACACCAGTTGGTACCTGTCTAGGCCACTATGGACCTTTCTCTTATAGTATATAATAATTCATGTTAATATCAAATGCAACTCTGGACTATTAATGTACTGAACTGCTTAAATGTCAAATTTCCTGCAACTGTATCCCCAAACATAAATCTACGGTACTATTATGTATTCTCTAACCTGTATCTACTGCGTTATTATGTACTGAACTATGTAAATGACTAATTTCTCCACTGCAACTGTATCCCTCGACCTGCTTTATAATGTGCTTTGTAACCCTGTTTTGTTTTGTAATCTCCTGGGTTGTAACTGAAAATAGGCACTTGTTGTCTAGTGTACCATAGCCAGTAAACAAAAACTAAATAAATAAAATGAGACTGAAATCAAAGCCATGAGATATTTATATTCTTTGACCAGAATCACACTGTAATCACAAACCATGCAGACTTTGGGAGTCAATAATTGCTTAATACCATGAAGGGGTTCATCTCTGGCTTGCATTGCCTCCCATAAAGGATGAACCTTGCAACTGTCCCCAAAAATACGAAGTGGAGAACCCTCTGCATTATCACACCTAGTACATTACTGCAAGCTAATACAAACTATTTTAAATAGTTTTTGAGGGGTATAATATAAATTATGAAGGACATTAAATTGCATAAGGTGGAGTCTGTCACTAGCAATATAGGTATGCATATCTTGCCAAATACGAATCCAGTCAAAATGCCTAGAAGGGGAAAAACGTGTCCCAGTGACAGCATACTCCATCTATGTCAGGGAATAAGCTATTACAAAATAAAGTGTATAGCTGAGATACAGCATGGGGCTGAGAGGCTGTGTACATAATAGGTTTGATTCCTACATCACAAAATGGAGCAGCCTACACACCTTTTATTCCATCTGATATTCTTAGAGTGAACCCCTTTTAAGTCTTTGATTTTGTTTGGCATTATGGTCAAGGTGATAAGGTGTTTATCAGTGGTTTTCCTCTTGCCCCTGATGGCTGTCTTTATTGTCATATCTACACTATTTTTCCTTAACCGCTGAAGCCTTAAACTGCTAGAATCTGCTCTTCAGCAAGTTGGGAGAGGCAGATGGGAAGAGTTTGGAGGGTTGGATGTGATGTGTTGTTGTTTGTTGTGTTATTGTTGTATCGTTGATTTGTTCATTGTAATTATAATTAATAAAAGAAAATGTTAAAATAGTTGACACAGTGTAAAGTATACAAACTTGTTACATAGTACGCACAAGTTGACACTCAGTATGAGATATAAAGAATTGTTACATGGTACACACAAGCTGACACACATCATAATGTATTCAGAATTGTTACAGAGTGCAAACAAGTTAAGCAGTATAAAGTATACATAATGGTTATATGGTACTCACAAGTTGACATGCAGTATAACATGCACATAATTGTTACATGCTGCACACAAGTTGACATGCAGTGTCTAGAAATAATAGGTAATTCAGTCCCTGCAAACAAATATTACAAACCAGATAATATTGGAGTATATGAACTGGTTTCAAACTCTATGTAAAAAATAAAATGAGTGGATCAGTTATAAAATGGTATGAATTAAAGAATAACTTTGGCATCACCATTCTTCTGCATTCCTTTCAAATTGCCTTTTGTAGACATAGTTTAGAGATTAGAACACTTGTAGCTCAGTTTAGCACCTCAGAAATGTGGACAGGTTCAGTATTCATTGATATTTTAAATAGCTTTTGGGAATATGTTTGCGTTCTTCTCTCCCTTTTTTCTCTGACCTCCTATCCTGGCAATAAGGGGTTTCTATGGCTACACCCTTCCCCTAATTAGAAGGGGATCCTTGTTCAAGGCTGATACAAAATGTGCTTCATGACCTGCTAACTGAAGGTATGAAAATAGCAGATAGCCTGCTTAATCCCTCCCTATGTAGAAGCTGAAGGTTTCACCTGAATAACCTACTCAGTCCCAAATGGATCCAGTGTGCACACTGAGTGCTTACAAGTGAAATTTGAGCTTCAGTTATAACCCTTTTGAATTTATGAAAAGAAACTGCACTTTTCTATCAACTGGAGACCATAATTCGGGGGCTATATTCTCATTTGTTTGCTTTCCATGTCTTGGTGAGTCATGCTGCCTGTAATAAAAAAGTAGTCTTATGAAATCCTGATTAAGTACCTGAAGCACTTTCATTAGAGAAAAATAACAATCTCATTGTGTTGGAATGAAACTCACTTAGCTAAAGGCTCTGAGCTACAAAGCTGTTCTCTGACAGGGGATGAAACACATGCCTTAAACTTATCACATTATCTGCTAGGGTATTGTGTGTAGGAGTGCATAGCAAGATTAAAACATAAATGAGGCATCAAGTAAAAAGACCCAGTGTCTCATGATTTTGGTACGTACATTTATCTGAGGTAAGACCTGGCTCTGGCCTCCTTGGAACAAAATAAGAAATATGTCCTGCTCTAGACAGTGGTGCCATGATTGGACAATGTTTTTGGAACTACAAATGAATTTGTTTCAAAATTCAACAATTTTGTTTATTCTCAGCTTCATTTTACCATTGGATGTATTTGTCTTCTTATACCATTTCCCCTGAGGCGCACCTGGAAATGAGCCTCAACACAGTATGCCTTTCCCAGTTACCAGTTTTCAATGAATAAATTCCAAAATGTAGCCATGAATATTATACACAGTCCACTGAGATTCATCCAACTATTCTTCTAGTATTTTAGTCTTTGGAAAGTCTGCATAAAAAGCTATAACCATTACCATACCTCAACTCTTCATTAAAAAAATGCCTGTCCAATGCCAACATAATGATGCAGTAACTATAAGACAGAAACAGAAAATCAGACAGAAAATTTCAGCAGGAAAAGACCATCAGTCCATCCAGTCTACCCAGTCCCACTCAGGGACCTAATGTCTAGTTGGAATTATTTCCCTCACCCTCCTTGCCCTCTGCCCTACTGCTTTCATGCTGTGTAACTATTAAGCCTTTCACTTAGTCCCAGCCATGTCTGAAACCATTACTGGTTCTTGCATCCACCACTTCTTCTGGTAGGCTGTTCCATGGCTCAGCCACCCTTGTTGTAAAATAAACCTTTCTCTTGTCCCTCCTGAAGCTCACCCTGCCAACTTCCAGTCATGTCCCTGTGTTCTTGATTGACCAGTCCTGCTGAATATTTTCTCCCAATCTCACTTGTTCATTCCATTCAAGAATTTGAATGTCTGTGTCATATTGTCCCTCTTCCTTCTGATCTCCAAGAAATACACGTTCAGGTCCTTAAGCTGATCCTTGTTGGAGCTATCCTGCTGGCACTGAATCATTTTGGTTACCTTACACTGCACCATCTCTAGCCAGCCTTTGTCTTTCCTTAGATGGGGACTCCAGAACTAGTCACAATATTCCAGGTGTGGCCTCCCCAGTGATCTATAGAGAGTCAGTATCATCTCCTTCCTCCTGCTGTCAACCCCCCCTTTTTATATACCTCAACATCCTCATTGTCTTGCTGTAGGCCTTGTTACAATGGCTAGATTGTTTTAGGGAGTCACTTATGATGAATCCCAGGTCCATGTCCTTATTGGTAATGTCTAACTTAACCCCTCCCATCCTGTATTCCATCCTGAGGTTCTAGTACTCTATATGCATTGCTTTGCATTTTTTAGCATTGAATTTCAACGGCCAAATGTTGGATTACCTCTCTAATCATTGGAGGTCTCCTAGCCCCTTCCTCGCTGTTTATGCTGCCACAGAGCTTAGTGTTGTCTGTGAAGAGACTCATCTTGCCTTGTATTCCTTCTAATACTGTATGCCACTAAGGAACATATTGATAAGTACTGACCCTAGGACTGAACCCCTGGCTTCACCCTGTTTATCACCAACCTCTGCTGTATACCCGCAGTCATCTTCCCACCCATTTAACTAGATCCCTCACTGCTCCAATATCTTCTCACTTCTTCAGCAACCTTTGTGCGGCACATAACACTATCAGGTTGGTCTGACAAGACCTCACTGCCACACACCCATGCTGTTTACTATCCTGGAGCCTGTTTTGTTCCTGGTAGTCCACTAGCTCCTCCTTGACTAGTGTCTCCATTAGTATACCTGATATGGAGGTAAACTTAATGGGTCTGTACTTCACTGGGTGTTCTTTGTCTCTTCTCTTGTGGAGCAGAACTACATCTGTTACTCACCAATCTTTTGGAACTACCCCAACAGTACTCATTTATTCAATAGCCCTGCCAGGGGTAGAGCTATTGACTTGCCCTGCTAGAGGTTCTCCCTCTTCCAATGCCAGTTACTTGATGGAAAATTAGAAGCTAACAATTTTGCTCAAGCCTTTAAATCTTGAAGAGGGCAGGGGGCTAGGCACATGTATAGGTGAAGCACTTGGCTGTCTGGAGGGAGAAATGGGTTGCCCAGCATTTTAGGACTTCATCTGAAGCCACTCAACAAAGGAGTGGCATTGGCATCAGAAGAATGGTGTATCTGTGGTGACCCCTGGGAACAAGAGAGACAGGAGCAAACATTGGGAGGAGGAGAATAATATATGTTTATAGGGCACTGGAGCAGTATTTTATCACTGTAAGAATGTTTCCTGATGTACTTTTAGGGAGAGAGAACAACAGACTGGTGGTAATCAGTTCTGATGCTCTAAAGAAGCAAGAAGTGACCATGACTGATGAATTATAATAGGTTTAATGTGTAAAAACAGTTTTATTTTTAAACAGTGTCTGTTGCTATAAGTAGTAATAAAACTACAGCATTGATGGGCGTAGACTCTCTTTGTAAAAGGGAAATATAAACCCTGTTGTACACATTTTTTAGTATAAATTGAAATTGTTCTCATGTGGAGGCTGTTTAAAAACTCTAATGCATTGTTCTGAGTTTGTTTCAAAAGAGAGAATGTTTCCAACCATGTTAGTCCTTCAACTACTGCATTCATTGTAGATTGTAAAACCTTGTATTGGACCAACCAAGAAATTGTACAGTACATACTGTAGATGTTATGGTACAGAAGCTTTTAGGGCAGACTGAGCAGATGAAGCAGGGTTTATACCAAAGGCTGATATTAAAGAATGGTTTTCAAGTCAGCTTATTTTTTTGGTGACCAGAAGGCAAGAAATCAGTGCCACTGCAGAGGGAGGATCCAGAGGAGGAACGAAATTCAATCCCATCACCATGCCTATTACTTTGGTGTAGTCTGGTTGCTGTGCAATTCAGGAGATCACCCACAAGCATCCACTACATACCTAGGACAGTTGTAAAACAAAATACAGTCCATGTTCAGACTCTGTGAGATACCCAAATAATACAAAGTGAAGATTTTGATTGGACAGCTTAGCAACACAGCCCACTGTGAAGTCAATGCTTGGCCAGTACAGAAAAAGACACATGTAAACAAATTCTTAATAGATTCCACCAGATGTCCAAAATATGCACATTCTCTGACCTGAAAATGGGAAGTTTTTTCTCAAGGGTATAGGCGATTAATGAAACCTTACCTCACCTTACCCTCAGCTTGCAGAAGACCCTTAAGACAATTAAAAGGTTGGGTCTAGGTGATATATGTGACCCTGATGAGGTGTTAAATTATCAAATAATAGAGGGAGTGAGGAGCATGACTCTCCATAGAGACCTACAACTTCTGTCATGACAGAACCCAGGTGTAAATTTTCTAAATTTCAATGAGGAAGACATTGAACTCCTAGGGCCATAATGACCAAGGGATGGATAGGGTTACTACCACTGTTTTGGGATGGCAAGGAATACATTCTAAACAGTACACCCTGTCTGTTGCCAGACATTAGCTGACACTAGCCAGCTAGACTGGATGTCAAAAGAAACCCAGCTACAGAAAACCACCTACCAGTCTGGGTGGCAAAAGAAACCCAGCTATAGGAAAACACTGGAAGATGCTGAGGATCAAACTTTTTTTTTTCAAATCAAAGTTTATTGTTTTTAGCATAAAGAGAACAGATCCAGTAATAATCTGTATTATACATGAAACTCAAAACAGTACAACACTGCATGCACTGGAACTGTTCCCCACCCCCAACCCTAAACCCCCACCCCCATACTAAAACCCTCCCTTCCTCCCCATTCAGCACAGTCTAAACTTATCAGCTTAATCATCAGACTCTAAGCCAAACATCAATATGTGATATATTAAATGGTAAACAATGTGTGAAGAGGTTCCCATATCTTTTTATATCTACCCATTTTATTATTGAGACTTGCCACCATTTTTTTCGTCCTGAGATTGGCTAATAATTGTTTTACCCATTCAGAATAAGAAATATCAGCATTATCTTTCCAATGATGGAGAATGACCTTTTTAACAGATAGGGATATCAGAGTTACATGATATCACCTGATAGTTACTGTAATCATGGCATAGTCACCTAAGAGGCGTACCTCAGGGGTAAAAATATCCGACAGTCCTAGAAAGGGATCCGCCTTCTGTTGGATGTCCTTCCAAAGAGTAGAGGCTTTAGGGCAAGTCCAAAATATATGAAACATAGAGCGTTCTGCCTGCTGACAGAGGGAACAAGTGGGCGAACCAATAAGCCCATATTTATATAATTATTGAGGGGTGTAATATATATTGTGTAATATATGAAATTGAGTAACTCGTAATCTAGCCTGAGTAATATATTTATGACAGTTATGCCATAAAGTTGTCCAATCTATTTCCAGATTATGAAAAAACAAATCCCAAAACTTCTCAGGTGCAAAACAGTTCGGGTACTCACAGTTATATAAAATCTTATAGGTACTGGGTACTGAATAGGCCATGTTGGACATAAGGGCCATTTCTTCCAAGAAAGTTTTAATTCCCTTTTTGGGAGGCTTCACACCAAATACTTTCACTATTAGATGTCTTAACTGAAAAACTTTAAATATAAATTTAGTAGGAATGTTGAGATTTTTTAATATATCCATAGCTGAAAACCATAAGTTATCTGTCGTGACAAAATGGGAGAGCCTGGTATCCTCCAATTGGGGAAGCCACTTAACTGTGATCAGTTTGTCATCAGTTTTAAAATTTGAATTACCCCTAATGGGCTGAGCTAAATCTAGAGTATGGTTATAATTCATGAAAGCGCATATCTGAGTATGTACTCTAACAGAGGTTGCAATAGGGGTTAACTTTAAACTTGGGGGAAGAGCAGAGGGCTTGATGTGGAGCAGGGCGGCCAGTGATGTACCATTTACTTGAATCAGAAACAACTCAATTTTGAGCCAAATAAGAACAAAAACAGAAGCATTAATTTCTTCTGTATGTCCCAACCATCTGATATATTTAACAACATGACCCGGCCAGTAATAAAATATCAAATGAGGGAGATGAAGACCTCCTTTGTCCTTGGGTGCCGCCAACTTGTGAAAAGCAATCCTAGGTTGCTTATTAGCCTAAATAAACTTTGTAATCAGGCCATTAATTTTACAGAACCAGGTCAAAGGTAACCAGTTACTAAGTAGGTACACGGGGTTAAAAATCCTGGGGAAAACTTTCATTTGAATTAAATTCACCTGACCCCATAATGAAATAGATAATTTGGACCATCTATCTAGGTCTGTATCAGTGGTTTTTACTAATGCATCTGGATTTAGTATTTGAAGTGAAGCCAAATTTCTAGTAATTTGGATGCCCAGATATCTTAAAGACTTCGGTGCCCAAGACAGACCTATTTTAGTGATAGTGGATTTAACCACTTTATAATTAAGAGGAAAAACAAGAGATTTTTCAATATTTACTGTAATTTGTAATTTGAAAGCTTGGCATATTCTTTTATTATGGATAACATGGGGGAATTGACTTATTTGGGTACGATAGTTGTAACAAGAGATCATCGGTATAAGCCGATACTTTAACATTATGTCCTTGAATAGTAATCCCTTGAATCAATGGGGAAGCTTTTAAATGGTGAATAAGGGGTTCCAGGTATAAATTAAAAAGCAAAGAAGATAAAGGACACCCTTGTCTGGTACCTGAATGCAACATGAAAGTCTTGGATACAGCTCCATTAGCCACCACCCAAGCTGAAGGGGTACTATAGAGTACCTTAATCCAATTCTGAAAACATAAGGGGAACTTATAAGCATTAAGAGCCCGAACAAAAAATTCCAGTCAACCCTGTTGAATGCATTCTCGGTATCCAGAGAGACCAAAACAGCTGGAAAAGGGGAATACCTGGTTGCCAAAAGGACGTGCGACAGGGTTCGAAGATGATCAATCGAGGAATGACCCTTCATGAATCCAACCTGGTCAGGTCCAATGAGGTCAGGCAAAACTAATGCAATGCGATCAGCTAACAATTTGGATAATATCTTGACATCCTGATTCATCAGGGATATTGGACGATAACTTGTGGGTAATTTTGGGCTCTTTTCCAGCTTCAATATAAGAACTATTAAGGCCTCCTATAAGGTACGGTCAGCGGTTGCACCCGACAAGATATGTTGTAATTCGGGAACTAATAATGGTAATAATTGTTTTTGAAACACTTTATAAAAATTAGTCGAGAAGCTGTCTGGGCCCAGTGATTTGTCAGAAGGTAAATTTTTAATAACCCCAAAGATTTCTTCAGAGGATATCGAGGATATGAACAGATTTTGTTGGGACTCAGAGAGCGAAGATAGACCAGATGCCTCCAAATAATTATCTAAATTCTGTTCTGATGGTGGGCTTATCTTGGGATTGTATAACTGTGCATAGTACTGTTGGAATTCAGATACTATCTCCGCCGGAGATGTTTTTAGAGTGCCATCTGATTGGGAGCGGATTGAAAGGATATATCTGCTAGCTTCCTGTTGCTTAATCCAGAGTGCTAATAGTTGCCCTGCCTTTTCTCCCTGATCCGAATAATTTGCCTTGGTTTTCAGAATGGCAAATTCTGCTTTCTCCCTCAACATCTCCAGATAAGCAGCATTTAGTTTTGCCAACTCTTGCCGAAGGGCTTCCAAAAAACCATTTGAGAGCCTTAATTCATTCAAACTAATTTGCTCAAGAAGGGTGCTTAGTTCTGTTTCCTTTACTTTTTTCCTTTGTGTGGCTATACTAATTAGAATACCCCTAATGGAGGCTTTAAATGCACCCCCTATAAAATCTGTCTGGAGATAGACTGGAGATTAGTTTCAATAAATTGCTCAATATGCTTCTTGATAGTTTTGACTATGTGGGGGTCCTTCAATATTTGATTATTGATTTTCCATCAGGTGGTTTTCTTGGGGAAGAATGATAAGGTAAGATGACAGGTTACCAGTGAATGATCGGAGGGCGGTCCTGACTGTATAGTGGGTTCTACTACCCCCAGCAGGAGAGCCTGAGAAAGAAAGATATAATCGATGCATGAGGCTGTTTTTTGGACTGGTGATAAAAAAGTGTATCCTTTCTCCGAAGGGTGCAAGGCTCTCCAAACATCACACAGAACATAGTGATCTATAAATTCCTGCAGTGCCCTTTGAGCCGGTGAGTGACCTCTACTCATAGAAGAAGAATGATCCAATAGTGGATCCATAACAGTATTTATATCACCCCCTAAAATAATTGGCAGGGACAAAAATGGATACAGAATTTCAACCAGCTGCGTAAAGAAACCAGTAGAATCTGTATTGGGCCCATAAAGACTGCCTAAAACAATTCCGGTCGCATAGAGAGTACAATGAATGAAAACAAACCTGTTCTGCGGGTCTTTAAGCACCTGCTTAAGAACAAAAGGAGCTTTTCTATTAATTAAAATCAATACCCTAGCTCTACTGGAGGCAACCCCAGCAGAAAATACATAATCAGTCTGCTGCCTTCTCATACAATTTGCCTCTGATTCTAATAAATGTGATTCTTGTATTAAAACAACGTCTAGGGATAGCAATGCCAGGTGCTTAAGAACCTTGTACTGCTTTACTCACTGTCATAATCAATTAAAGTTCCACATTGCAATCTTAATAGTATTAGACATTATTGCATGCACATTGTTTACTCGACAGAACAATAAATGTGTTCCCATTCCAATCTCAAAAAATCTTACTAAGACTGTGCTGAATCTCTCCCCAAACCCTAATAAATCCCTCCCTCCCACCCCAATAACAAACAATACACAACACTAAACTACTAACCCAGCCCCCCTTCCCTCCATAATCTAGTAAAGGCTTCGATCCGCAGAGTACCTATACCATAGCTCCCTCTCTCCAGACACCCGTAGGTAACCTTAACATAAGATTTATTTATGGAAAGTATGGAAAGTAATCCCTTGAAACCAACATAACTAACATTTAACAGTACTACAACCCATTTTCAACGTGAATGGGACTGTTTTACTAATACCCTAAAAGTTTGCAATCCCCTGAAAACTTTTCTCTTAAAAACTATTATTTCTGTCTATACTGTAAAGAAGATTACAAGGATAACAACAATTTGCCTAATCTACATGTATTCCCTCAAAAATGTAACTTATAAATGGCATTGTGTGGCTGTATCATATTAACAATGCTACAATGCCACTCAAACCTAAAGCCTGATCTGCTGGTTCCCTCTAGTGGTCGTTCTGGAGAATTACACACAGCCTATAATAAGAAATAGCAAACAGTCTTAAACCATTTTCCTTGAAAGCTCTCTGATAGATTTTCCCATTGCTTACATCACCCCAAAGTTCAACCAGCAGTTTAGAGAGTGATCAATCTAGCCTCACAAGTTAAGCTTTAACACCACCCGCTATCACTCTGTAACAATCCAGGAAGTTGGTGAGAGGACTCAGTTACAGCCTTTCCAACAATCGCTCCCTTCTCCTAATATGAGTAAGCACTTTGCTAGGATCAACTACCTAGCTAAACTATAAGGAGCTACTGCTCAGCCGCAAACCTGTCTCCAAAAACAGTTCATGTTTCTCAAAATAGATCTGGTAAAGCTTTCTTCAATCCAGCATGTGCTGCTTTGGGGTCATCGTAGTTGTGCCAAATACCTGAAGCCAAGACCTGTAGTTGAGCTGGATACATAATTTTAAATCGAATTCCTGCAGCTATTTGTTTCGAGACAAATGGATGGAAGACTGTACATCGCTGTCTGACAGTGACAGGGAAGTCCTGGGCGACCCTTACTTTCCTTCCTTCCCAACTAATATCCTGCACCTCTTTAACTTTCTTCAAAAAATGCTGGCTCTCCAGGAAGTTGAGAAATCTAAAAATCAGGGTTCTTGGTGGCGATCCAGCTGAGGGAACCGGTCTTCGGGCCCTATATGCCCTCTCTGTGGAATACTTAGCCTCCAAAGGCGAGGGTCCAGCAAGTTGCTCAATAAATTTTTGCATAAAAAAAAATAGCGTCCTGACCTTCTTCGCTTTCAGGCAGTCCAATCAGGACCACGTTATTTCTTCTACTATGACCCTCCAGGTCTTCCAACTTTGATTCCATCCTGGTGATCTTTTGTCTTGTCGCTACTATCTCCGAGTTGATCTTGTCAATTCTTTTTTCTAAAGAGGACAGCTTGTCTTCAGAATCAGACGTTCTTCAGGAAACATCCTCCAATGCAAGAGATATAGCTTTAATCTCCGAAGTCAGAGATCTCAGTTCTTCTTTGAAAGGCCTAAATTCAGCTAAGAATCTTGCTAGAGTTAACAGGTCCTGATCCGTTGATGTGGAGGGCATTTCCATTGATTCAGCCGCACTTGCAGACCTAGGCTTCTTTGGGCCTTTCTCGGGAGTGGAGGGAGGTGTTCTTTTTGGCAAGGCTTTTTTCATCTCAACCTCCATTCGAGATGCTATGCACATCATCAGTAAGACAATCACTTTAAACATCCTTTACACTCTTTTCCAGCTGGTTTCTCTACAGCAAATCGAAATATAAATGTGAAATACTGATCGGATGGCTGGAGCAAACAAGAGGAGCTTGCACTTGGCTATCTACATCACATGACCTCCTCGAGGATCAAACTTTTATCAGTGTAGAAGGGATAGAAGTTCTGAAGACCCAGCCCCAAATATTTCTTATTCACAACCCAATTTGAGAGGGACAAAGACCAGCAGAAACTGAGCTGTCACCACAAATGAAACAAGATATGAAATGGGAGCTCTGGAACATCAGGGAAGACTTGAGTTCAGAATTTTGAGACCAGTCGTCTATAGGACCCAGATGGCGACAACCATGCCTCTCTAATAAAAACATTTGAATATATAGCAGTGGCATTCAAACTTCAGAGTAAATGGCTAGAATGTGTAGCACCTTCTTATTTTAAAGAACATTATGTCTACAGATTACGAGCTCCTTACATTTTTGGTGTTAAGCAATGTTTTTATCAATTTAGTACAATGTTTTAATAGTTTATGTGTCCAAAAATAGCTCCAGCATTATGAGGAATATCAGTAAGCCTTCACAGAGCAAGGGTAAATTTGAGTGTAAAAATCATAGCACTAAATTTATAACAGTTAAGAGGTGTGATGCCAACCTAGGCCACCAATACCCAGAAACACCGGACATGGGCCTTCCAATCAGTTTGACCTGAATAGAAATCTCATATGTCAAAAATGTTTTTATTTAGTAGTCACATCTAAAGGAGCTGAACATAGGACATGAACCCATTTGCCATAGCTTTAAACAAGGACTCCCCTAGCTGTTCCACTGCCATAGCAATAAGGTTACTACTGTACTTGTGATGCCAATAACCTGGATTCAAGAAGAAGCATCATATCTTTTAACTGTTATAAACAGTTATTAACTACAGACCAGTGAGCCTCACATCTATTGTGGGTAAGTTCATTGAGACAATCCTAAAAGAAAGGCTGGTGATCTTTTTGGAGGATAATGGATTCTGGGATGATCAACAGCAGGGGTTTGTCTTAAGCAGATCATGATAGACAAACCAAATGGAGTACTATGACTGGGTAACCAGGGTGCTGGACAAGGGCCATGTGGTGGATGTCCTGTATTTAGACTTCAGAAAGGCTTTTGATTCTGTGCTGCATGGGAGACTGGGGGGGAAGCTGGAGTATATAGGGGTGGGAACAAGGATGGTCAAATGGATCAATAACTGGCTCAACTGAAAGCAGCAAAAGGTGGCAGTGGGGGGGGAACTCTCATCCCCAAGGTGGGGTGACGAGCGGGGTACCACAGGGATCAGTACTGGGACTGGTGCTGTTTGGGTTATTCACAGCTGATATCTCACTCAGGATCCGGAGTAGGATCAGTCTATTTGCAGACAATGCAAAGATGGGAACTGTGGTAGATGACATCGAGGGTTGGAGGGGGTAGCAGGAAGACCTGATCATGCTACAGGAATGGTCAGAAACATGGCAAATGGGGTTCAATGCCAAGAAGTGCAAGGTACTGCACTTCAGGGCTATGAACCAGAGGAGAAGTTATCAGCTGGGAGGGGTACAGTTGGAAAGCACCAAGGAGGAAAGGGATCTAGGAGTGCTTATAACAGGGAGTTTGAACAACTCAGCTCAGTGCAGGAAGGTGGCAGCAAAAGCCAACAAGATGCTGGGGTGTATAGCAAGAGGAATCTCCTCCAGAAATAGGGAGGTGATCCCTTCCCTGTACTGGTTGCTGGTTAGGCCACACCTGGAATTATGCATGCAGTACTGCTACCTGTTCCTGAAGAAGGATATCAGATTGTTGGAGGGGGTGCAGCATAGAGTGACAAAGATGATCCAGGGATTGGAGGAAAAGTCCTATGAGGACAGGCTGGGCAAGCTGAACATGTACTCCCTGGAGGAGAGGAGAGCTAGGGGGATATGATCAAAACCTTTAAATACTTAAAAGGGATAAATAAGACTAATACAGAAGGGAGTTTCCAGATTAGAAGAGGGAGGCATATGAAAGGACACCAGCTGAGAGGGGGGAATATTCAGGAGAGAAATCAGGAGAAATTTTTTCACAGAACGGGTGGTAGACAAATGGAATGCTCTGCCCAAGTAGGGGTATCCTGTAGAATGGTGGGTGGTTTTAAGAGGGAATGGGACAGAGTGAGGGGGCAGTAATGATGAAGAAGGGTGGGAAGAGTGGGGCAGCTGCAAGTTGAGGGGCTAGCTGCACAATCGGGCAGACTCGATAGACTGTGATGCCTGTTTCTACTGGTGTTTTCATATGTTCACATGTTCGTAAGCCTGAGGCATTGGGGGAGAAGGACCGAGAATCTCAGTGGAAGGTCTTTTCCAGGCAGCGTGAGTCACATCCTTCACCACAGAAGGACCAAGAATGGGGTGAGGCTGTCACAGATATCAGCATGTAGGCACACTTCGCATGCATGTGCACCAATGACATCAGAACCCACAATGCCTCAAGGACAGAAAGAGAGAGAAAAATGGCCCTTGCTTCTGGGATAATGGACTCCAGTATATCTAGGCCTTGCTCCACTATCTCAATGCAGCAACCAGATGACATAAGAATTAGCAGTATATCTCCCCCCATGACCCCACCATGTGGTACAACCAAGGCTCTATGGAGGCCAGACTCCCAAACTAACATGGTATAGGGTTACTGGGCAAACCATGGGTGCTCCCAAGAGAAACCAGAGATGGAAGAAGGTGCATAACAGAATATTTTATCTCTGAGTGCAATATCAAACCTCAGAACTGACAACAGTAGGTCCAGTGAGAGGTGTGAATTTGGCCAGGTTTATCAAGTTCAAGTTTATTTCCAGGAAAACTCCATTGAGCAAGCTCATTTTTAAGGAGGTCCCGAGAGGCTCAAGACAATACAAAAACAGTAGCATAACAAATACAAAAAGTGTGACATATAAATAAAAATGAGCAAATCGAGATATAGGATTGGACAATAAGAAGAAACTACATATTTTGTAGTCTGATAATGTAACAAAGTGTCATTGCCTAACAATGTGAAGGAACTGTAAAAGTTTCATTGTCTAACAGAAAAGAAGACATATAGTAATACTTTGGACCCTGTAACCAGTGTGGTCTGGTGTTTCACAGATAAACAGTATGGATCAACATAGTGTATTGGGGTGATAGGAAGGCAAAAAAAGGGGGCAGGATAGGGGTAGGGGGGAAGGGTCATCAGGATCTGCCTGATTATGACCATAAGGACCAATGGGATTGAACTGGATGCTTTTCTCAGCACTGTCTCACAAATTATGATACCGCAAGGCAACTTTTTCTTTGAGCATTGAACACAAAACCAACTGTTGCAACTGTCTAAAATATGGATGAATCTAGTCACAGACAATGGCCTGAACACTTCTATCATTGAGTATATGGAGGCAAGTATAAAACTGGAAATACTGAGCAATAGGATAAGTAAATCCTGGTTGGCAACCTCTGTAATGACAATTTACCACCTGTAGTCCTAGGTGTGCACCTTCTCCTGTATTGTCAGAATGACTTGATCCAAGTCCTGAGAGACCAGACTAGTCAAATTCCTCAGAAGGAGGGAAGGATATGGCAAGGTACAATTAAGCTTCTTGAATGCCATCGACTTTTTACCACTGAAAAGGGAAGATGTGAAAGGTACATTTGAAGGATGAATAGCCCATTAGGTTTGAGCACAGGGCTGAAACTATACTTATGTGCAAGGACTAAGTTGGACTTCAAGGCAAGGACTACACAACCCTGGTAGAAGAAGAACGGGTCACGGAAGAGGATCCTATACTTGTGG
Source organism: Neoceratodus forsteri (assembly GCA_016271365.2). NCBI lineage: Eukaryota > Metazoa > Chordata > Ceratodontiformes > Ceratodontidae > Neoceratodus > Neoceratodus forsteri. Next base: position 317,112,874 of record CM057451.1, read on the forward strand.
CTTGTAACTTGGTTGCAGTAATGAATGGAAAGGGTTTAGATGACCTGCTTAACTATGGAACCTAGCAGCAATAGCGTGCAAGTGACAAGCAACTGGGTGGCATACAAGTGTCAACTGAGATGATGTTATAATCCAGGAAGACTGAGAAAAGAAAGAGGCATGTTTGTTAAGTACTACAGTGACATTGCGGTGGTGGGGGGGTGGCACAAGTGACAGTTTGGACTAGGATGCATGGATATAAAAGACTGACATGGGAAACCCACAGGTAACCAAAGAAGAAGTGGCTAATCTGCTGGAATAAATCATATAATATCAGGAGGCTTTATCACACCGCACACTTGATTTTGGATAGGAAACCAATGTGAGATACAAAATACAGTATCAACAGAAGACACCCCTCCCCCCCATTCTACAATGGTTCCAATCAATACTGCCTGTGACATGTGGACAGCTGGGTCTGATTGCAATATGATATTTTTTCTGCAATACAAAATATGTAAGGGAGTGTCTATAAGGAGAGAAACTACAGTCGTGCTGAAACTGACACATCAAAATCCCCCAGGGATAAGTTCAAAGGACAGGATGTAGCTTTAACTGCAGATATCTGAAATGCAATTACTTTGTTTTCTTTAAAGCCCAGGAAATAAATTAGCCATTCATGACGTCCTCAGGGAAATCCTTTGATTTGCACTAGGTGTCATGAAGGAAGGAGCAATATGCATGTGTTTGGGGTATCCAGTGAATTACATCAATGAGACTTTGATGTCTGTGTGAAACAGGTCCCAGACTAAAGTGGGAAGTCCAATATGCATTTGCTTGGGGTATCCTGTGAATTACTTCAAAAAGACTTTGATGTCTGTGTGAAGCAGATCACAGACTGGTTTTGGCAAGTCACATGAAGAGAGGAGATTCATTGAGGTCACCTATTATTTTTTAAATATCTTAGTAGGACATCCTGTGTTATAAAATATAATTAATATACCAAGGCAGAGTTGGGTGACCTCAGAGAGAAGGTCAGCTCAAGACTGCTTTTAAGTATACTGAGCAGACCTCACAGAGAGACATTCATTTTCTGACTGAGAAAGAAGAATATCAAAGCACTGAAAGATTAAAAAAGTAAGGATACATTAGCTAAGACCAGTCTGAGTGTATGGGTTGTAGGAATTTGCACTTTTAAACCTATTTTGTTTTTAAGACTGTGTGTGTTGGGATATCTTGTTCTGTATTTACTGTTTTCCTATTTTTTTACCTATTTTAAAGTAAAGATATATTTTAAAAACAGAAACTGCCTGGTGTGCCTTGAAACTTCTTCTTTCATAACTGAAGCTTAGATGGTTATAGTTAACACTGTAGATGAGCTTATTGTGGTACCAAACTGGGAAACAGGTCTTGCATAGAGTTCTAAGGGTTCATTTTGTAATACCTGGTTAGGTGCCCATAGGCAAAGATATCTGGCCCCCCGAAGACAGAATTATCTGAGCCTGACAATTGGGTACGCTAACAAGAGGTTATCAGTTTGAATCCCTCCAGAACTTGGGACAAAGGTGACTTGAACCCACAAAACAGACAAGAGGGTTACCTTGTTTTGTTAACTGTTCACAATTCTACGCTCAGAGGTTGGCACTTTGGGAGTAGAGGGCTGACCTGCTGAGTTGGTTTGTGACACTACCCACCCTCTATAAACCAGCCAACAAAACAACTACTTAAAGAGATGCCAGAAACAGAAATAATGATGGAAGAAGTCATTGAGAAGCACTTGATGCTGGTGCTGAGATTGCAGCTTCAATCAGGAGCTCCTTTCGAGCCAATTAAAATCATACTTTTTTAATCCTCATTCCCGGTTTAACATCAAAAAGTCACTATTCTACTACCAACTAAAGTACTCAAGATCAGAATGGAAGAAATTAAAATGGACGCATGCACTCCAGATGACCAAAATACATCTTTGCTTTCAGAGGAGGAGGAGGAGGATGAACAGGCTCTGATCTTGGAAGCCAGGCACCCATGTTGCAGTGTTTCAACCATCCCCCCGACCACTCTGGTTCCTGAAGAGCTCTCTCCTGCCCAGATTTACATGAAGCTCACAACCATTAAAGAAGTTGTTTTTGCTCTAGTAGCCGATCTTAAGGACCTCGAGCTGGTTTTCAAAGAATTAACTAAAACAGTCTCAGATACGGAGACCCATATTTCTTCTCTTGAGGACCACCACAATCGTCTTGACCCCAACTTAGTTAATATGAAACATACTATCACTAAACTGGAGGACAAGCTGGATGATTTAGAAGAACGCAGTTGAAGGAACAATCTGGTCCTCTTCGGACTACCTGAAGATGAGGAGGATCCCAACACAATTGAATTCATGCAGAAATTCTGTCAAAAGGTGGTTGGTCCCTCTCCGAATGATACATGCTATATAATCAAGAGGTGTCAGCCAGCTCTGCAAGCCAAACTAGCCCTCTAGGCCAATAATCTTTAAAATGCTTAATTTTCTGGATCGAGACCATATTTTGGGAAGTCAAAAAATTAGCTACAGTTCAGTGGTCGGGCTCCAAACTTCGATTAGTCCCAGACCTGACATACAAAGTTAGACAAATTAGACCTGCTTTTCATCCTATTTTACTCAAGTTGTGAGTTGCACATATCAAACATCACCTGTTGTACCCAGCCAGATTGGAGGTTTCTACCTCCTTTGGTCACCTATGTTTTGATTCAGTGGAGCAAGCAGGGGCAGAACTTCTAAATCTCTATCCAGACTTATTTAAGCAAAAAGCTGGGTGACTGCATTAATGAGCTATGCCTTGTTGGTTTATGCTTCCAATGGTACTGCCACTTAAGTTTTGCAGGACTTTGTCAATATTCTTCATTTTATATTATCAACCCTTCCATCTTGCTTTAGTCAGTAGCTCAACGAAGAGACCTGTTTTATTTTTTTTCTCCCTCATGTCACTTTGGTCTTGTCTGGGGATTTCTGGTAGAGTGCCAAAAACAGCGACTCTAAAATGTCAGCAATTACTCAAGGTATCGATTGCATTGCATGGACCTCAGTGATGTCTTGGTGAAGATATAATTTCATATCCAATTCTATCTTATTACTGTGATTTTCTGGCCATTTAGACAACATGTTTCATACTTAAACTTATCATTCATGCCAGAAAGTTCTAGAATTTTTGGCTAGAAGATGCTTTACATTGTCTCTGGAGATCACCGTCTGCTAGCTCTCCCCAATGGCCTTGAACTTTCTATCTACTTTTTGTGGACACATCTTTCTTTTGTTACTGAAAGATTATTTTTGAAGTGACAGATATAAGTTTCAGCTTTGGTACTTGTCATCTAGCAACATTTCTGTAGCTGTTCTTAGACATAAGGTTGACAAATAGTTACTGGGCTTGCAGTTTATAAATAGTTGACTATGTTTTATGGTGTCCTTCTTACTAAATATTTTAATAAGAGTCTTTTATTATTTTGCTCAGGAATTTTCATGAGCAGAGATCTAATTCATTTAAATAATGCTGTAATTTGAAATGTCCAAGCACATGGGCACATTAAGTTCTGACCTGATTACATGTTTTTTTTTTATTATTATTCTTTTTGGGAATGCTGTCCCCGGTCTTTCCTTTAATCACATAGAGGAAGCAATTTTAGTTTATTTGATAATCTTATGTAATGGTAGATAGCTTTGCTTCCTTTTCTAAGACTATTCTTTTATAGTAACAGTCCTTCTTAGCCAGACGATGGGTACCTCAGTTTATTAGCAGGATTATGTTCTGTTTTGATACTGCTGTGTGGTACTGGGGATACGTTTTTTGGACCCCCTCTTACAGTATACAGTAGGATTACAATGCTTTGTAATTAATATGTAACTTATAGAAATATGATTCTTGATGGCCGGGGGGGTGGGGTGGAGGACTTTAATTGCATTTGTTTTGAACCTCCTACACAGCGATCGCTATTATGACATGGACCCTTTATGAAGTGCCCTTTCCCAAAGGCTCAGGGTGCCGTGCTTAATTTAAAACAATTCCCAATACATGAGCAAATGAAACATAACAGAAATAAAATAAATAAAAGCTGGTAACATTTTATAAAAATACTGGTCAACTAAAAGTAGCTAGCTGGGAAAATTCTGCTCAAATGAATATGTTTTCAGAAGGGTTTTAAAGGCCTCCACTGTGTGGGGAGAATGAATGTTTCCAAGACAGTTCCCACAACATTGGAACTACCACTCTGAAATTTCTGTCCCCAGATTTTCTCAGGCAGGCAGAGGGAACAACATAAGAGGAGCAGGGGTGGAGTCTGGTTAGGAGGTAAGAAACCAGCAGATCTTTAAAGTAGTCTGGTCCCACTCCCACACCATATAGGGCCTTGTATGTTAACAAGCAAATCTGAAAGGTGTTGTGCCACCACATAGGCTGCCAGTGCAGCATTCACAGCACTGGTGTGATGTGATCCCTCCAAAAAGTTCCCACCACCAACCAGGCAGCAGCATTCTGGACTAGCTACAGACATTGCATCAAACTTTCAGATAACCCTAAGTATAGAACATTTCAGTATTCCAACCTAGAGGCCACACAAGCATAAATGATCATCACCAGGTCAGCAGAGGACAGTCTGGTGATAATTCTTACTGCCTAAACTTTTCAATTTAAAAGTTGGCCCAGGAAAAATTGTAGCAGAAGCAAACAAAGAGAATTAGAGGAAGGAAAAAATAAAGTTTACATGTTTCTGCCTCATCGGTAACCTTGCTGGGAATCACTGACTGCTTGATACCCTGACTCTGGAAAACATGAAAAACTTGAAAATAATTAGTCTTACTACTGTTGCTAAATACATAGAAGAAATTAAATTATATTTCAAGAGAAAGATTTTTACTTACCAATTGTTTTGGGTCAAGGGGAAAATCTAGGGGACATTCATGAACCGCCAGCACCAGCCTGGTCCAGATGCCTCCTATTAGTCACTGCTTTGACACCCACAATCTTTAATCTCTGGTGTGTCACAACACCATTTGTCAGACACCTCTTTTTCAATTACAGGAGTGCAGCACAGCACCCCTGTTTCTTTGGCCATTTGTCTGCTGATCTTTTACTGCAACTCTCTCTGCCCCACCAGTGGGAGAATCATTGGCCCAGAGAGATTGTTTGAATACTGCAACATGTTGATAATAATCAGTGCCAGCACTGAATATTTGGGTGCACCTTCCAGTAATTCTGGCCCTCTCACCTGAATGCCAACCATATCTATCTATCTATCTATCTATCTATCTATCTATCTATCTATCTATCAATCTGTCTATCTATCCAGCCATCCATCAGCACTCTATCACTCTGTTCTAATTCTTCCCTTTCCTCTGTGGAACCTTGACAAAGTACTCGCTGTAACTTCATCACCCTGTATTAAGAAAAAAGTGCTATATCAAACAGTATACTGAAAATGAGCATTTTTGTTGCATTATTTGTTTTGCATACAAATAGCACCACTTGTAATTTCAGCAACAAAAGTCAACAATTATTGCTGAAATGGCAAATCTGAAAAAAAAAATGACATTTTGAAAAATACACAATTTGGGGAAAATGTGGTATTTGGAAAAGGAAAATTTGCATTGAATTGTGGAGTCATTTTGTAAACATTACATGAATGCAAAATCAGAAATTTTGTGTAATTCTCAGCTGTAATTAAATTTGCCACAGCACTAACCTGCTCCCTTTATCCACCACCCTCCCTGTAAAAAAACTTCCTGATGTTTCTTCAAATACCCCTTGCATTAGCTTCTTTGAGTTTCCCATTGTTCCCATGTTTCCACTCATAGTGAACAGTTTCCCTATAACCACCTTGTTCATACTGTGAAGAAATGTAAAAATGTCAGTCATGTACCCCCTATCTATCCTGGTCTCCAGTCAACACATGTTGAAGTCCTTGAGCCTCCTCTGTATGGAAAGGCTTAAGGAACTCAGTACATGTAGAGGTCATTGAGTCTCTCCACGCAGGACTTCTGGCTGCTCCTAAATCCTTTTTACTGAAATCTTCTGCACTGTCTCAGTTCTATCCCTGTCCTTTTTTAAGTGTGGATTCCAAAAATGCATGCAGCACTCCAAATGCAACCACACCAGGGATCTGTACAGGTGTAGCAGCATATCCTTCCTGCAACTACTGATCCCCCTGCTTATACACCCCTAGCATCCTACAGTATTTTGCTTCCCCACAGCTGCACTTCTATGACTGCTTTAAGTTGTTTACTATTAAGACCCCGGAAGTCCTCTCCTTTCTTATTTATTCTAATACTTTGTCTCCAGTCTATTTTCTAGTTTCAGACTCCTGACCCTTATGTGCATAACTTTGCACTTTTTGCACTGAATTCTAATTTTTAGCTGCTTGCCCATTTCTTTGATCTCTGCAGAGTTTCCCTCAAAGCTCTTACCCATTATCACAGTCCACTCAACAGATTTTTGTGTCATCTGTAAATGGATACATTGTACCCTGGATTCCTTCCTCAGTATTGCAAATAAAGATATTGAAAAGTACGGGGCATAAGACTGATTCCTAGGGAACCCCATTGGTGATTTACATTGCCTTCAAGAATTTACAGTTCAGGACTACTCTCTGTGTTCTCCCACCCAGCCAATTTCTGACTCAATCTGTAGTCTTGTCTCTCACCACCAGGACCTCTAGTTTCTTAACCATTCTGTCATGTGGGACAGATTTAAAGGCTTGTTTAAAGTCCAGGTATAGCACATCCACTGCGTGCCATTTTTTGCCACCTTCATGGCCCAGTCAAAGAAGTTGATCTAACTTGTTTGACATGACCTTCCCATAGGAAATCTATGTTGTTTTTTGTCCTGGAATCAATTGGCATACAAAAGCTCTACCATCTCTAGATTAATTATGTCCTTAAGTAATTTGCCCACTATAGACATCAGAAAGATTGTCTGTAGTTCCCCAGTTCAACACTGCTCCCACTCTTTTGTGAGGGTACTACATCAGCTGCCCTCCAATCCATTGGCATCACTCCTGCTTTCAGTGAAAACTGTAGAGGTCTACCAGTAGTGCAGCCAGCTTGTCACATTTCTTTTAGTGCTGTAGGGTGCATCCCCTCTGGTCCCATTGATTTGTCACCTTCAGACCATTTAGACTCCTCAGTACAATTTTCTCAGTAATGGAATCCATATTAAATTTGACCTCCCCCTGCCTTTTTGGCATTGAGAATCCATTCCAGTAGTGGCCCATTGTCCTGCACCATGAACACAGATCAGAAATACTCCTTAATAATTTCCATTGTACCTTTATCCTTCCCCCTTTCCCTTCTTCAATATTACTATCGCCCCCTTGAATTTGGAGTTTTACCGAATATATCAGTAGAAGGCCTTATCCCCTTTCTTCACACCTTCTACTATTCCCGGCTTCACCCCCTCTACTATCCTCACTTCTGCTTTTAAATTTTCCATCCCTTTTTTTTCTCCAGCTCCCCAATTCCCCATTGGGAGCTCTGCTTGCACCTGCTCACTGCCCCCCCATGCCCAGGCTTACCCTCCCGGGATGGGGCCACAGGGCAGGCACCCCTCTCTGTTGTCCATGGTAACCTGCCCTGGCTCACAGCCCAGGGTGGGACCATGGGATCGGGACCCAACCTGGTGTACACTGTTGGCAGCAGAACAGTGGTGGAATGGGGCTTCATGACTGAGGAAGGGATTTTTGGGTGTGGCTGTACATGAGGGTGAGGACATGCAATGATGAGCTGCATTCACCTGGGCCCCCACAGATTATGGCACCCGCACACTGGATCCCCCCCTGGCCTCTGCCAGGGGTTCATGACATGCCAGACACACTAACCCCCTCCCCGGAGATGGAGAGCAGTCCCAAGAATGCTTAATCCTTCTTCCCCCAGCTGGCCCTCTGACATACCGAGTCCATTTCTGAACCCAGGTCATCACTGTCACAGATAGATGCACTGCATCTGTGCTGGTGGGCTGGCCCCTTGACTTTTCCATCCTAACCCACTTTTTGGAATCTTTTATCTTGGCCTGGTACACTTCCTAGTTTTTATTTGTGTGGTTGGCCTTGTAATTTTTGAAGGCCTTCCTTTTCTCCCTCCTGCCTCCTCTACCTCCTTTGTATACTGGATTAATTTTAATTCACTCCTTATTGTCATTACTGTCTTGATACAGAAACTTACTGCTTCAAAGAACCCTTTTTAATTAATCCCCTATTACTATTCATACACCCCCCACTGCTACTCTCACTCCTGCCAGCTTCTTCATAACTAATTCCCTCATTCTTCCAAAGTTAGCTCTTCTATAATCTAAAACCTTCATTTCTGAGTGCTTGCTTTTTGGCTCTAGTTTTATGTTCAACCACATGGTGAGGTGATCACTGGTTTCCAGCGGTTCCTTTACTGTGACCTCTCCAGTGCTGCCTCTATTTCTGAGGACCAAATCCAGAATGGCCCCCACCCTTTTGGGCTATTCCACCTTCTCTACCAGCAAGATATCCTGTAGGGCCTCTATCAACTTCTTACTTCTTGCACTCACTGCTGCTGGGACACTTCGGTCCATACCTGGCATGTTGAAGTTCCCTATTAGGAGCACCTCACCTTGCTTTGCAACCTTCTTTATTGTCCACAAAGCTCCTCCTTCACTTCTTGTTTTTGACATGGCAGTTTATTTGCCACTTCAAAATTAATAACCCTTCCTCCATCCATGACTACTTGTAACCACAAGGTTTCTGAGTCTGTCATCCTATGTCTTTGCTCTTTGTGGCTCTGGTTCCCCTTCTTCACATAGATGGGCACACATTCCCATTTTCCTGCCTCCTATTCCTCTTGAAAACTGAATATCCTTGCATGGATAGTTCCCAGTCATTGTGTTATGAACAGTCAGGGCTGATGCCCTTACCCTGAGTCACAGTTCTGATTTTCAAAATAATAGTTGTGTTTCCATGCTCGTGTTTCAATATTGCCATGTTCTGGACAAAGCCAACTTTCAGGCAAAATGTTTATCTCAGAGTGCTTAAAATATACATACCTCTTACATGCACAAGTTCATGTCAGTTCAGGGCCAACAAAACAGTTTTCATTTAATTTAAACTGGTGTTTGGAGTGTTCTTTTTTGCGAATATTTCCCCCCAGAACTGTCCAGTGTGCTATCCTGTTACAGTGCCCCAATGCAAAAGCAGAGCAGCAAAACCAAAGACACAAGACAAGTTGCATGCAGGAATTAGGAATTACACAAGACAACCTTGCAGCTTGCATTTTCCAGTCTTGTGACTGGACAAGGACCTCAATGACAAAAGAAGGAGCAAGAGGGAGAGTGGGACAGAATTAGGGAGGTGATTTGTTATTGTGAAGCTGTGATAGGTGGAGGAGTTATTTATTTATTTATTTATTTATTGTATTTATTCCATCTCGGATTACAAAGTGCCTTTGAGCACCAAGCAGCTCATTTACAAAGGCTCCACATCAATGGGAGGGTTTACAATCAGACAAAGGGAGAACAAACATAGTAATTTTTATGGCAAACACAGTATAATCTTAAAACAATAATCGAATACAGTGATCAACTAAGGGGGAAGAGGTTAGGAAGTAGGGAGGGAGGGAGAAGGGGAGTATTAGAAGGTGTGGGAAGGGAGAAGTACTGTATCTGGATAGAGTGGGAATGTAACAGCCAGAGGCTTTGTCAGTGTTGTAAATAGGGAAAGCAGGAGGTGGGAGAGGGAGGGTAAGAGGGGAGGTGGCAGGAGAGGGTAGTGGGAGAGCAAGGACTAGAGAAAGTGGTGGCCAGGGGGCCTAGTAAGTGTGGAGAGAGGAGAGATTGTAGAGAGGAGTGAGGTGGAGGTGTAGGTTAAGCAATAGTGGAATTAGGTGTTGCAGTCACAGGAACTTTCAGCTAAGAGATGCTGATGGAGCATTCGCATGAATTGGGTAAGATTAGGTAGCATAGTCAATTGATTGCTCAGGTCATTAAACCACAGAGGGAGTCTGTACAGAAAGGATCGCTTATACTGAGCTGTCTGACAGTGAGGAACTAGAAGGAAGTCAGATTCCGAGGTGCGAGTTTGTTGGATCTTGTGGGATTTGTTTAACAGGCAACCATTGCCCGACAGCAAGAATTCAAGAAGCATCATTTTGGTCAGAAGGCATGTTTTGTATTTGATCCTGCCACTTAGCTGAAGCCAACCAAATTGAGCGTATAGCTCACAGGTGTGAGTGAGGTGAGCAGCACCCATAATTAACCTACAGGCCTGCTCAGAGCAACAGTGAGTCTTTTAAGTGATGTGGTTGATGCAGCACTGTATATGACTAAGCTATAATCAATGACTGAGAGAACCGAACTGTAAACTACGATCTTAAGGGCTTCTGGTGTCAGACTCCATCTGTATCTGTAGAAGAGCCCAATTCTAGTATTGACATTTCTAGTAACATTTTCTACGTGAGGCACATAGGTGAGGTAGACTATCCAGGGTTAAACCTGAGTACTTGAAGTGCTGAATTTGTTCAAGACAGTCTCCTTGGTTATTTGTAATTGTGATTGCATGTGCCTTGTACTTATTTCAAGAGGATGAAAACAGCATGACTTCTGTTTTCTTGTAGTTTAGCACTAATTTGTGAGTATTAAACCAGTTCTCTGCTTCCATGAAACCTAGTTAAAGATTGCTTTCAAGTGTGTTGGGATATGTGTGGTTAGATTTCCAATAATGCTGTGGTAGTGCTATGCCCCTTTCTAAATCCATGTTGTTGTGGGCACTGAATAGAGTAAGTTTTGAAGTAGGCTACCAGCTGTTGGGTAATAATCACTCAAGTACCTTTGTATAGCATGATGAATAGTCTATAGTTGCTATGTAGGGGAGGATCACTACTTTATACTGTTGGTAACTATGCAGTTTTCCTTTCATCTGGGAATTGTGGCAGGGAGGAGAGCTTTAGTATCTTAGTTATGGGTAGGAGAACTTCATCTAGGGTTAGGATGATAAACTTGAGGTCAAGTCCATCACCACTATGTCTTGTTTTTCCCTAGCACCTTAGCTAGTAGTTTTCTGACCAGGTTGTTTGTGACCTTTTTAAAGTAGAAAGGGGGGGTGTTCAGGGCTCTTTCCTTAACAGTGACTCGCAGAGCGAACAGAGTTATCATTGAAAACGTTTTGAAGGAGGACACAGCTCAGATTGGTAAAGGCATTGTTAAAAATGTTTGCAATTTCAAGCGGGTCAACGGTGGGGGTACCATTACTGTTTAGCATTGTAGGCGATACCTTAGGGTCTTTGTCAGTAATGTCTTTAATTTTAGCCCAAAACTTTCTGCTATTTCCCCAGGAGTTGGTCAGCATCTCCCTGTGGTATTTTGTTTCACCTGGTGAGTCGCCCTCATGCAGTTGTTTCTAGCTGCTTTATAGGCTTGCAGGTCCTGTTGTTTACCAGTGGCTCTTGCGCAGTGCCAGAGATGGTCCCATAGTACGATACTGGAAAGGAGCTCAGGAGTGATCCAGTGGTTCACTGTATCAAGGACCTTCATCTTTTTGAGAGGGGCATATGTATCGCAGGCAGTGTTGAAAACCCTTATGAAGTGCCCAAGAGCTACATTAATGTCATCAATGGAGTCCAGCAGATTCCAGTCCTAGGCATGCAGTTGTTGTTTTAGGAGGTCCAAGTGACCATGTTTAAGTATCCTGTTGTATATGGTTTGGGAAGGGGGGTGTGGAATTTATTTGACCAGCTGCAGGTGATTGGGGAGTGGTCAGTGAGGGAGTCAGGGTGTACAGTTACATTAGAAAGGTGATCAGGTTGATTAGAAATTATCCAGTCAGGGGTGGTACTTGTCCCTGTTTTATAGTTTATTCTGATAGGTGTAATGACAAGTTGAGTTAGGTGTAGAGTTGTTAATGCATCCTTTATAGAGTTATTTGCAGGTGGCAGTCAGTTTATGTTGAAATCACCCAGGATAATTGTCTCCATGAGGTGACTTTGTGAGCGGAGATAGTCCAGAACTTTGTGGAGACATGTGGCTGGGTCTTTGGGTGGTATGCAGACTGATAGTACTGAGAGTGTTTTGAAGTAGGCCCCCAACAGCACTTTTATTGGCAGTGCCTGGGTGGTGCATCCAAGATCAATCGCTGGCATTACATGACTTTTTAGAGAGTTTTTTTAGGTATAAGGCACATCCACACCCACGTTTGAACAACCTGTCCAGTCTGAATATAGTGTAGCTGGGTAGGGCAACTGCTGTGTCAGGTATTTTGGGGAATAGCCAGGTCTCTACAACAGATAGTATGTCAGGGTTGTGCTGTGCCACCCAGACTTTAAGGGTGTAAGTTTTGCTCAGGAGACTGCAGATGTTAATTGTGGCCAAGTTAATGGTACACTGTTTAGAACGAGCATTGCTTGTGGTTTGCGCATTTGGATCTGGATTAGGGTGAATGTTTCCTGCCAGTAGAAGCAGTGTCTTGGAGAGAAGCTTAACAGTCCTGCTGATGCAGCAATGTTTTATCCTTTTACTGCTTACAACAATGAGGATGGTGGGATCAGTTGGGACATAGCTGCGAGCATGCAATCCATCTGAAGGCCAGTTAGTATTTAGGGACTGGATCATAAAAGGAGACCAAGGTCCCTTATTAATGCTAAGAAAGTTCCCAGATGTACAACCCTTGTTGTAGTGAAGGTTGTTCCAAAGGTCCTTATGGAGAGGGTTTACCCTGATGTAGTTAGGCGTTCTTGAGTAGTAGGGCATAGTTAAGAGGACGAGAAGGAGAGGAAAGGCACTCATGGTGAGTTTATGTTTTATGGCCATTAAAGTGAGCTACCAGGGAGCAAGTTGCTCTGTTTCTTTAAAAGTGTCAGACCAAGAGTACACAAATTATGCTGGAATTATATTTAGTTAGCAGCCAATAGGAAAGGCGGATAGCAAAAGGGGCAGGACTTGAGCATATTTAATAGTGGCTGGGGTTGGTGGGTGGGTGGGAAAAAATATAATATACAGAGAAACAGTTTAAGATTACAAGCCAGGGAGCCAACCCACACTTCGTAGTCTACAGCCAGGAATATTAAAAGCAGCCAATAGTGAGGACGGTATGATTGGTGGTGTCCAATTGCTGATCAGTCCAAGGTTCGCTGACCTATCGGATGGCAGGTGGAGGAGCCGGAGAACCCCCGGGAGACATATCTTGAAGTAGCCAGGAGCAGCTGCTAGGTGGCAGGTTACAAGGGTGGCGGCCACCAGCCAGGGAGCAGATCACGGCTGCTGTTCAACCTGAGTCAGGGGCTGTATCTTATGGGAAGAAGAGGAAGCAGAATTTAGTCTTGTTTCTGAAGCAGCAGCATGAAGCTTCTGGGCATGGGTGGATTGAGATGGACAAAAGAAAAGGGAGGAGGTGAGAAAGCTAGGAGAGGGAATACAGGGGAGTAGACAATGAGGGGGCTGACTGGCTACAGGCAGGGAAATTAGCAAGACAAAAGAGGGTGGGGCAGACTGAGTGAGCAAGTGCTGTGTATGGAGGGGTAAGAAGTTTGGAGGGCTGAAAGCAAAGAGGTAAAGATTAAGGGAGTGTACGAGAAGCAGAGAGAAGGTCAAACTAGCAAAATTACTGAACAGTTTTACAGGAGCAGCAATGGGGTAGAGATTAGGGAAGTGTAGGAGAGAAGATCAGAGTAGCAAAATTCCTTAGAACAGTTTCACTTTAGTACAGAAGGTTAACTTTTCACTTTTTAAACTTAAACTTTCCTTCTAAAAACACGTTTCTTTCCTGTCCATCTTAAATTCACAATTAATCAGGGTTGCCACCTTTGAATGAGGAAAAAAACAGATCCTAAGCTCTGCCCCAGCCCCACCCCTTTTCATGACTCATCATGCATTGTTCCTCCTAGAAGTCCATTTGTTATATCAGTAAAAAACAATGTTTAAAGCAGTAGTTCCACAAAAATGTGAAGATACTATACTGCACCTGTTAAAGTTACTTTCCTAGGTTCTTCCTAATTATTTACTTATGTATTTATTTATTTATACTGGTTTACCAGATAAACATATAGTGATAAAAAAAATCTCATTTACAGATATGATCTGGGGGAAGACAAGGGAAATACTGTAAATAGCATACAATAGTATACATACCTTATATATTTTTCTGGCTCCATTTCCTGTTCATGTTCACAGTACTATTTAAAAGCCAAAGAAGTGACTACACTTTTTTCTTAAGGAAATAAAATATTTTCAAAACATTTAAAAATACCTAAATTCTATTAGAGATGAAAATGTTTACCAGCAAATGAAAGTAGAGGAGAAATGGCTCTGTTACTGTTACAAAAGGTGGGGGCAGCTGAGCTGTTATGCCACTTTAAGATGCAGTGGAAAGATTAGGTTAAGTAAGTGCTAATGGTGTTAATGGCCATACTTTACACCTCCCAGGGTGACTGCATTCACAAACAAAAGGCTACATTGACCACAGAACTTGTTTGTAACTTAAACATGTAGCTGAAACAATGAGTGATATGACAACATTTATTTTAAAAGTATGTGAGCACTCAAAATGGCTCAAATACCTGACCAGCACAGAGCAAAACCGGATTACCTGATAGCGACCCTGAAAACCTGACCACCAGGAAAAAAACCTGACAGGTGGCAACCCTACAATTAATCAATTTAGAGGTACAAAGCAACCATTTACATGCAGTGAAGCATTAGAAAACAACTAGCAGGTCTATTAAGTGGCTAGAGAAAAATATACAGTACAGAGAAAAAGTTTAAGATTACAAGCTGGAGAGCCAACCCACACTTTGCAGTCTACAGCCAGGAATATTAAAAGCAGCCAATAGTGAGGGTGGTATGGTCGGCGGTGTCCATTCACTGATCAGCCCAAGGTTTGCCAACCTATCGGATGGCAGGTGGAGGAGCCAAAGAACCCCTGGGAGATGTACTTTGAAGTAGCCGGGAGTGTTTGATAGGCAGCGAGTTACGGGGGTGGTGGCCGCCAGCCAGGGAGTGGATCACAGCCGCTTCTCAGCCTGAGTCAGGGGCTGTATCTTGAAGTAGCCAGGAGCATCTGCTAGGCGGCGGGTTACAAAGGTGGTGCTCTTGAGGGAAGATGGCTGCCAGGCTGGGCTGCCATCTGGCTGTGCTCTAGCTGAGCACATGTAAAACTCCCTCTAGCCTTTTATGTTAAGAACTTTTAAAGTGGAGAATCCTTAAATTAATAATAGGATTAGGAGTAGCCAAAGGAGTACTTACTTACCTCCAAAAGCCCTGTCACAGTTCAGACTGATACCAATATGTTTGCATGCTTTGCAAGCAAAACATAAAAATGGGGGTGCACATACTGCATGTTTTGCTTTATAAAATAATAAATTCACATACTAGTGGAGAACACTTACAGTATGCATTCAGAGGTTACAGAGGAGATTCCTGATTAACTGCATAGCAGGTACAGGTATTCTCTTAGTAACAGTTAGGGATGAGGGTACAGAGATAGCCGGAGACACATCACAGTAAATATCTGTAGATATAGTACAGGAAATCCCATTGAAATGAATAAGTTTGAGTTTTTTTTGTGAAGTATCTAAGCTAGTCCTACAAAATATCCAGAGATTAAAGTATGTGGAGTCAGGCAAGGTCTCAGACCTGACAAAAAGATTTAAAGTGATATGAGATGTTCTCAAGACAGGGTCCTCATTCTGTGTTCTTTTTGTTTTGTTTCCATTACCATGATTTCAGGAAGACAGCATGCACTCCAAGAGGAGTAAAGAGCTCTTTTTTTTAAATTCTCAAATACCTTTCCCTCCTAGATATGACCCTTTGCCTTTGCTTTTCAACACATTCTTTGTGCCCAAGTATAGAAATATAGATTAAGAATTAAAAGGCAAATTCTGCACTATGAAAGAAAACAGGGCTTCCTCTATAAAGGTTCTTCCATCTGCCTATAATTAGTGACCCCTACATATCTGGCAGTTTTTCTGCACACTTTTAACCCTGTAAATATCTAGATACTGTTTCAAGTTCAAGTTTATTGCAGGAAAACTCCGTTGAGCAAGCTCATTCACAAGGAGGTCCTGAATATATATCTAGATACACTAGGCTAATCTTGGACTACCTCTGTAATAGAGGGACAGAGCACAGTTGTCTCATACAGTAGATGAACTATACTGTAGATGTTAATAAGTCTGGGGGTGTGAGAGAAGTGACAATGACAAACACTCCGAGAGAATGGAGAGATAGCATGAGTTATTAAGTAGTACTATGAGCTGTAAAAGGCGCTTTATTTGCAAAAAACTGCAATAAACACTTGATTACACTAACAATATTTTGGTTCCTCAATGAACTTCTTTTTGGTGCTTGTATAAGTGTAGGGGTCAACTGTCCATAGTGGACCCAGACCATTCCTATGATGTGCTGGCATTTTTTGTATGTTTGTGAGAAGAAGTACTGTCTATTATGCAATTTAATGTAGGCACTTCTCAGGTTGGTGCCTGCTTAGATCTTGCAGATAGGGGAATGCATTTTAGAGAAGAAGGATTTAGGGTAAATTGGGGACAGGTTGTGGACTGAATGCACTTAATGATGAAGTATATGCCAATGAACATCCCTAAAGGTGGTGGGACTCAGTCAATCAAGTTGGATATATTATTGATTGGTTAACTGATTGATAGATTGACCAATTTAAATGAAGTGGTCAGGAAGGCACATTGAGCTGAACTCAAAAAATGTAAGGGCACCACTCACCAACGTCATAAGGACTGGGAGATTTCTGGACTCATAAATTCATAACAAAAAAGTCCAATCCTTTATTTTCCATACTTCAAATAAAAAAAACACCCAGAACTCTGGCGTGCACCCACAGAGCTCAACGTTTTGCACACATGCGCTTTGACTAGAAAGTGCATAGCACTGCCCAAAACACCATATTTAAACAATTTACTTTAATCAACAGACAATTAAAAACAAGTGCATTGTCCAAAAGAAGAATTTTTGTATAAAAATATGTGAAAAGTTGAATTGATAATAAGAACTTTAAAATACTGTGAAAAGTATATTATTTAAACCTACGTTAAGTAACAATCTAATCACACCACACCACACAAATAAAGCATCAGAGTGACGTGAAACATTGTTTCTAGCCTCCTGGGGGGTGCTACCTGTTTATGTGTACCATAACAACCTGTGTTTTATTGTGTTTTTAACAAATAAATGTAACCTTTATAGTAGCCTAACACTGGATTATGTTGTGTAAGAATCTGAGTGCTTTTATTCTTCATTTAGTGGGATATGAATGGGAACTATAAAGTGAAGGGGCTCTGTGGTTAGTGTGACATGTGGACAGCCATTGCTGAGTACACTATGGTTTTTAAAATATAAAAATGTGCTACTGCTTGTCTCTGCTGAGAAATCTGGTGCTCTTGGAATGACCTCATTCACCCCCCACCCCAGGTCTCAGCAAAAAGATGAAAGCCATGAGCTAATTACAAACTAGAACAGGCCTTAATCAAGGATCTTCTGTTTATCTAAGTTAAATATAGCTTTAACTGCCAAGAGGGAAATCAATATCCATTTTATGACATTTGGAGGAGGAAACCAGGTTATGTGACACTGGTGCAAAGTCATAAATGCTTTGATGTCTGTGTGAGAGAGGATACTGCTTATACTGTAGATGAAAGGAAATTTACAGACTTGACTGGGGAGATCACATGGGGACAGGAGTTTTTGCCAATGTAACCTTCATTATCTTACCTTCTAATATGATAAAATATCCTGGGTGTATGATTTTTCTTAAACAGAGGAGGGGCTATGTGACCTCATGCAAAGGGGCTGGCAAAGACAGTTTTTTAAACAAGTATTCTGTTTTCCTTGACACTTTTATCTACACTGTGACAAAGAAACATCTTTGAGCACTTTAAGCAGGTATACAGGTAGATAGAGACAAAATCTAAGTACTGTAGTAGGAATTGCACTGTTAAAACATTGTTCTTTTAAAAGATTGTATGGTTCTTGTGATATATGGTTCTGTATTTTATGTTTTACATACTTTTATCTATTTTAGTAAAACACTATTTTTAGAGCCTACTTGATCTGTCTTTGAATTTCTTTTCTTTAACAAGTGGAGTATATATGATTAAAGCAGACACTGTGCATAAGCTTGACTGGTGATATGAAATTGGAAAAATGTGAGAGTTTAATCTGAGGTCTTTTATTAGAGTTTTTAAGGGTTCATTTTTGCACACCTGGTTAGGTGCCCATAGGCAAAGATATCTGGCCCCCCGAAGACAGAATTATCTGAGCCTGTGCATTGGGTACACTAGCAAGAGGTTTACAGTTTGAATCCCTCCAGAACTTGAGACCAAAGGTTGATTCAAACCCACAAAACAGACAGAAAGGTTACCCTGTTTCTGTTAACTGTTTGCAAGACTGCGCTCGGAGGTTGGCACTTTGGAAGTAGAGGGCTGACCTGCTGAGTGGGTTTGTGACAGTTAGAACTAGCTGTCCTGAGTCCAAATGTCAAATGGAATGATCATGATAAAATATTTAGAGAACAAGATGACAAAATGCATCAGAGAGTTAGAATGTTATATTAAATAACTAAATAAAAAATGCTCTTCTCACAGTCATTCAAAGCATATAGTACACCTAGCCTTTGTCTTTCTGTGGGCACTCAGGGGGTCACCTTGGTGCTCTAGTGTGAGTCACATGACATTGCCCCATCATGAGAGCCAGTGCTCAATTCCATCCTCTCCTCTCACCATAATAAGGTAAGGGTAGTGAGAGCACATTGCTATCCCAAATAGAGAGAGCAGGGGTCTGTGCTGCAAAAAAAAATCACACAACAAAACCTTGAAATGCTGGTGAGTGTTTAAAAAAAGGTAAGAAGTTTGATATTATTGCATGAAGAGATTTGAAATTAATTGAAAGTTATTGACAGGAATTTTTGGTTCCTTCCCATATAGACACCACAGCCCAGATATTCAGAATTGCGCATGGCAATGGTGCAGGTGGTGGCTCAGAGCAACAGATATGCACTGGTGCAACTATGGGATATATTCAAAGGAAATGAGCCATGGCACATCTCCTCTGAATATAGCAGGTCATGCGCACTGCACAAATAGGATGCTCTGGTGCATCTCCCCTTGACAGGGCTGAATACCAGGAATGGGAACTGTGCCAGTGCAACAGAGGTTCACTGTGTGCAAATTCCTGATATTCAACTGGCAGTATGCAAATGGAGCCATGATACATACAAGGCACAAATGGGGCCATTTTGCATGTAATTATGGCCTCATTTATTTATTTATTTAGCTTTTGTTGACCGGGTAAGTGCACTAGACAAATCCTGCCTATTTTCAGGCACGACCCGGGGGGAAGGGGATACAGATGAATGCCAACTGACCTTGAACCAGATTAAGGTGTTGGTGGTATTTTTAGAGAATGAGGGAAATTTGTCCAGGACACCAGGGAAATTCCCCTACTCTTGCTGCACATCGCACAGTCGCACTGCAGGAGAGTCGAATGGAGGTTAGTGTGCCTCTGACTATGGATGGTGTGGGTTGCCTTGAGGAGCGCTCCCATTTGGAGCAAGACTGTCAGGCTGACTTGGTGGAGATTTCGAATTTAGAGTATGAGATCCTTACAGATGCTGAGATTTCTCCTGTTGTGGACTCCTGTTCGGAGTCGATAGACCCAGAAGAAGAAACCCTCAAACATGACTTGGACATTCGAAAACAGCAATTACTGGATTTGATTTTGGCTGCAGAATGGGACTTTTTGGCCAGGAAATTAACTTTGGAAGAAAGTAAAAGAAAACGATCTGGGCAAAGCCCTTTACCTGGGAGTAGTAAACGTTTGCCCTTGGAAGTTGCTGCTGATTCTTTGGACCCTGACTTACATTCTACGGCGGATCACGCCCTGATTGATGACATCATCATTTCGATGCCAGGTTCTGTTCCAGACTGGACCCCAGGGCTGGCTTTACAGAATGCCGGTTGGATTCGTGAGGGGGATCGTTGGATTCCTGACCCAGTTGTTCTGTTGCCGGGTTCTCCAACTTTGTTGCCTACTCCGGTTTCGGCTGTTTTCTCTGAGTCCATGGCGTGACAGCAAGGGACTCACATGCCTGCTGCACGATTTTCACCAAAGACGGTGTCCCCAGCTCTGGTGTGTGGAACAGACAACCACTGTTTAGATAGCCAGCAGACCTTTACTGCACCAAAGGTAGCTGTTTCTTCAGATGTCACCCCTGCTGTGGACAGTAAGGTGCCTATTTCTTCTTTGGGATGTGATGGTGTGGATGCTGTGCCTCAAGATGTACCCAAGGACCAGCCCAAAACATTTGCAGGACTGTTTGCCAAGCCTGCAGAAGCTGCTAAGAGACATTTTTGGTCCGTTAAAATATATTGGGACTGCTCCTTGTATCCCTGATAGGATATGGGTGGGGTAAAACATTAATTAAGGACTCTCTGGGCTTTGCACCCTCGAGGTGTATGCTTTTATTCATGCACCGGTGATCGATTATGATCTTAGTTTCTGCTCTATGCACTTACTGGACAAATTTTGGAAATTGTATTATTCTGTTAAGGGCTTTGGAGCATGGCATGATTTTATAGCCATCCCAGTAACAAAACCGACCTTTAAAACTGTTACTATTTTGTTTCGGAATGAGGGGGTTTGTATAAATGATATTTCATTTTGGCTGGAGAAAAAATGTACTGTTATGGAAAAACCTAAACCCATTATTGATGGAAATGGGTTTTGGAATGGGGGGTGGTTGTTTCGGGTACAGTTGAACCAATCTGAAGTTGGGATTTCCCATTTGCCTAGCTCCTTTTTTTTGGGTAGAGATCGGGGGTCCTGTTTTATGCTGGTCAACCCAAGAGCTGTTATAAATACGGGGCCTTCGATCACCTTAATGTGGATTGTGATCAGATCCAGTGTTTTCACTGTGGGATGCTTGGGCATACTGCCCCTCAGTGTACTGCCCGCCTTTCAGAATTCTGCGGGAAGAAGAACATTCTTTCATGAGTGCCCTTGGGCTGCATATAATTTGAAGGGGAATCGGACCAAGATTATTACCTGATAAGGCCAAGCAACGCTTTTCTGCACCTCTACAGCCTAAAGAGGGATTTGTTTCTGGTTGAGGTAGAGGTCGAGGTCGCTCACGGGCCTGTACCTCGGGTGGTGGTTTAGTTCCCCCCTTTTCCCATACGGATTTGGGTGTTTTGGGGATTCCCTTTTCCCTTTCCCATATGTCTCAAGGCCCATCCCACTCCAACTCGGTGGACCTTGTTAATCCACCAGTTACTCCACAGGGTTCCCTTGTCTGGACAGTGTCCTTAGCTAATTTTCAGGAGCAACAACACCCAGCCCATTCAGGTTTACCTTCCCAGAGTCCTTCTGAGGCAACTGCAGTTACTGGTGTGGTTCCCCCGACTCGATTACTGAACCCAAACCGGATATTTCGGCTACGGAAAATGAATTTGTATTTCCTTTACAGTCTCGCAATCGGCCTCGGACTGGGGAGATGGCTCCTCTTTCTCCTTTGCCCCTGTCAAATCGATGTTCAGCCTTTTCTTGGAGTGAGCAGGTGGATTCAGATCTACCAATGTCAGGCATTGATCCTGACCCATTTCCACCTCTTGCTACCAGTACTGTTCCATCTGAACATCAGTCTAAAGCCCAAACGAAACGAGTTACCTGTTCTAGTGGTAAACTAGCAGCTGTCCCTCCCTGATGGATTTGGTTTACGTATTGCCAGTTTAAATGTCAATAGTGTGCTATCTGGAAAGAAATGCCTTATTACCTTCGGTATTCTTTCTCAGCTACCCTTTGATGTTTTTTTTCTCCAGGATATGAGGATTCATTCGTCACTGGACATTGACCAGATTACAAGAGATTGGAAGGAAGGTTTGTCCTTCTGGTCAGCGGGATTAGACCCTTGTAGCGGGATAGGGTTTTGTTTTAAAACTCACGTCACTTGTTTTCGTTTGGTGGATATTGAACCTGGCCGTGCTTTTTTGTTGGACGTTGTTATTAATACAGTGTCATGCAGACTGATTAATATTTATGGTCCTCAATTAAAAGCCTAGAGGATTTCTTTATTGAAAAAAATCCAACCCTTTTCATATACTAATAGGCTGGGTTTTTTTGCTGGGGATTTTAATATTAATGTCCTGAAGTATGGGCCTCTCAACAAAGTGTATTGTGATAGGGCATTCCTACGGGACTTAATATCTCATACTGGGTTGAAGCAGGTATCTGTCAGGTCTTCCCAGTCATTGAAACCTACTTATTATAGGGGTAGGTTGGCTTCTTGTATTGACATGATTTTTCTTACCAAATCTCTATCATGTGGGAATTTGGTTTCCATCCCCATTGAATCCTCTGACCATGTTTTGCTTGGAGTCTGTATGGACTCTCCTTCTAGTAGGATAGCTGGCCCAGGATACTGGAAATTGAATTCCACTCTTTACAGAATCATATGGTTTTGTCTTCCTTAACTGAGATTCTCAATGATAAATAATCTACAAAGTTTTTATGAGAATCTGGGTTTGTGGTGGGAAGACCTAAAGGTCTGCTTACGTGATTTTTTTCTGGCAGTGGGAAAAGATCAACAACTGTCTAAATATTCTAGTTATCTCCGATTGAGGCAATATTTGGGAGTTTTACTTACAAAACATCATTTGGGAAGGGAGGATGTAGCTTTTGATATTCAAGAAGTTCGTTTTAAGATGGAGTTATTTCAATATAACAGGATGTTGTCTTTACAACATGAACAGAGATTTGGTACTCAAGGAAAATTGGACCAAGGTAACCCCATTTTTAATTGCCATAAAAGAACAGAGAAGAAAGTGTTCCAAAATTTAATTTCATCACAAGGAGTTTTGGTTTCGGATAATAAGGGTATTATGTCTACCCTAGAAGAATACATTGACCTTGTGTTTGGGACTCCAGTTCCTGATGAAGGTTATAGTACCCACATTTTGAACTCAGCTGATTTACCACGCTTGAACTCCTTGTCACAGGATGAATTGCTCTTACCATTTAATTCTTTAGAAATGGAGTCGGTTATTCTTTCCTTGAAAGGGATACGGCTCCTGGATCGGATGGTTTGACTGCTGAACTTTACAAGGTACTCTGGCGCATTATTCCGACTGACTTTTTAGAGGTGTTTAATTTTATGTGGTCTGATTTGTATTTACCTTCTTCTATGTATAAGGGTTTAATGATTTTTTTGTATAAATCAGGTGACTGGGCTGAGCTCACGAATTGGCGTCCTATTACTTTGCTTAATGTTGATTTTAAAATTTTTGCTAAATTGCTTGGTAATAGAATAAAGTTGATGATGGCTCAACCTATTTTTCCTACACAGTTTTGCTCTGTGCCTGGCTGCTGTATTACTGAGGCCTTACTGCTACTTAGTGAAATCTTGGACAGTGGGACTTCCTTGATGGCATCGGTTGGCAATGGGTTTATTGTTAGCTTGGATCAGGCTAAGGCCTTTGACGGGGTTTCTCATGCTTTTCTGTGGAATTGTTTGGCATCCTTCGGTTTTCCAGATTTATTTATACAAAGGATAAAGCTACACCTTATGAGAATGGATGGATGGGGAAAAAGATTTTGATACAAAAAGGAGTTAGACAGGGTTGTCCCTTGAGCCCTATTCTATATGTCTTTACATTAGACCCTTTATTGCATATTCTTCAGAATTCCCCGAACATTTATCCTCTGGGTATGGGTATTTCATTTCCAATTAAAGTACTTGCTTATGCAGATGACATTTGTTTATTGGTTTATGATGCAAATTCAGTACGTTTAGCCTGTACTTTACTTCAGGAATTGGGCAGAATTTCTGGTGCCCAGCTAAATATGGCCAAATCGTGTTGTTTGAATGTTGCGGGGTTTGCGGATCAAGAGGATTTTATTGGTGATATTCCCATCTCACGGGTGCCTTGTCGCATTCTTGGTATTTATTTTGGTGGGGACGATATGGCATGTACCAACTGGTCACGGGTCTTGGACGTGGGGCATTCCAAGGTTAAATTATGGAACCGGTGGAAATTATCTAAGAAACAACGTATCTTTCTCCTAAAATCCCTTTTGATCCCTGAATTTTTGTTTGTTAGTTCAATATTTTTTTTACCGGCATGTTTGTTTACTTCATTGATGGGTTGTTTTTTTTTCTTGTGTCTGGGGTAGTAGATTAAATCCTATTAAAAGGGAGGTTTTATATGCTTCTATTAAATCTGGGGGTTTAAACATGATTCATCCAGTGGTGTTTTTTTTTCACGATTTTTCTTTATGTGAATATGGTTCCTTTAGTCACGGGTTCTGGACAATTGTGGTGTAGGTGAGGTAGTGAAACCTTACATGGCGTGGTTTTGGAATGGTCTAACAATGCCTTTTTGCATAAAAATAAAAGATCTCCTCGTCTCCCATATAGATGGGATGGCATCATTGATGCTATTAAGAAATGGGGTGTACGGCTTGATGCTGTAGTTACTCTGTCCAGAAAAGCCATTTATGGGCATATGATTTCGTGATACTTTACTGTACCTACTTTTACGAATTTTACTTTATTGGAACAAAAACAGATTTCTGACTATATTTCAGATTCTAGATTTCTGGTTCATTTATGGGATACTGTCTGGTTGGGGTTGCATGGTAGGATAAATGTTAAAGGGAATCAGAAACATAAGGCCTTGTCGGAACGGTACTATCCCCTTGTTTCTTGTTCCATGAAAATTGAAACTATGGATCATTTATATTTACATTGTCCATATATTTTAGACTTTTGGGATATATTTAAAAATTGGTGGAAAAGGATTGGCTCTATTCCACCAGCACCAGGGTTGTTATTTTTTGGGAAAACGCCATCTTCACCAAGTGGGGTGCATTATGGTACTTATCGTATTCTTTTTGCTCATGTTCTATACTGGATATGGATAGGTCGTTGCAGGTTCATTCTGCAACAACAGGTTATTACCCCATGGGAATTTTTTCATATCATTAACACTGATTTAGGTAAATGGAAATTGGAGGAAAAATCGCGTTTTTCCTTTTTTAAATGGTCCGGCCTGTGGAAACACCTTGCCTTTGTAGGCCATTAGATGAGGATTAATTATTTACAGGGGTGAACGGCAGGGGTTTGTTTTTTATTTCGTTTTTTTTCCCTTGCTTCTGGGATTGTCATATGCATTACTTTTTTTTCTGTTAATGATTTGCCTCTTTTATGATTTTGTGTAAAGAAATACTGCTTTGTTTTGGTTTTATTAAATATTATGACAAGTTCCCCTACTCCTTTAATGGGGGGGAGGGGGGTTGATTCTACAGGGGTTTTTTTATGTTTGGGGTTATTGTATGACGTAATACTTATTTATGGTTTTGATTCTCTTTTATTTCATGATATTGTATGATGTGATACTGTATTGTATAAGATGTACTATGGTTTCAATAAAAAATTCCCCATCTCTGGTGGGCGCTGTGGAGCAGACAGAGTGAACCTCTGTCCAGATGGTGGCTGACAGCAGTGGAGGTCGGACGGTTGCTGTGCATTTGCAAGAATCAGTTCGTGAGAGGGAAGATACGGCTGGAATACATTCATGGGATGGCCAGCTTAACATACCTATACCCTCGCAGCAGGCATCCCCATTTTACGATGCAGGAGTCATTAGTAGTGAAGAAACGGGAGAGGGCCCAGTTTATCGGGCAAAGCCTGCTAATCCAGTTTTGAATCTATCAGAGGATGTTCTTTCTATGGTGCCTCAGGATCAGTCAGCGTCTTCCTCTTTGGTTGTTGCTATGCAACTAGAAATCAAGCATCAGGTTTTGGAGCTCGCTCTGGCTGATTATCGGCAAGCTCAGCTTTCTGTGGAGGAAGAAAAGAAACGGAAGCGGCCCGAGTTGGATTCCCCCTCAGGCCCTCCAGGTAACACTAATAAAGTGTTAAAAAGGTTTTCTACTACACAATGTGAGGATTTGCCCCCACCCCAGACATCTCCTTTGGGAGATACATGGTCCCCTCAGCAGGCTTTACAGCAGGCAGGCTGGATAAGGTCTGAAACTGGCGTTTGGGTTGCTGACCCTGAGATCCCGATTCCGGGGGTTCCTGGGGTTGGAGAGCCATTGACATCTGCAGATACTCCTTTGGAGGAGTTTTTCTTTCAGCAAGATCCCCTGCCCGCTAATGTTTTGGTACGGGAAACAGCACTTTCTGCCTCTGGAGACATCTCAGTTGAGGTTAACCCTGATCCCTTACAGAATACAAACATTGCATCTCAGGACTCTGTTCTCGTTGATGGCCTAATTTCTTTCTCCCCCCCTTATTGACTCACACCTTACGATGATTCAGGCCACAGGTGACAGTATGGGAATGGCTGGGTTGATTGTTGGACATAACAAAGAAACTAGTGGTTTGCCAGTGCCTCCTGCTACATTTGCTAATCTATTTAAGAAGCCGGTGACGCTGGCAAAATGATGGCATGCAGTTCGTTTAAGATTTTTAGGAACTACTGAAGATATGCCTGACCGATTTTATGTTGGCAAAGTTTTGATTAAACAGTTATTGGGTTTTTCTCTGGGTGAAGTTTATTCTCTTATTCACTCCCCTGGGGACAACACGTATGATATTAGTTTTCGTACTCCTGATTTATTGAATAGATTTTGGATGAAATATGCTCTGCTTAAAACTAACCCTGCTTGGTCTCATTTTCAGGCGATTCCACTGACAAAACAATCCTTAAAGTTATAACTGTCTTATTTAGGAATAAGGGGGTAAATGTCGAAGGCATTACTTATTGGTTAGAACACAAATGTACGCTCCAGGGTAACCCTGAGCCTATATTGGATTCTGAGGGGTTTTGGAATGGTGGGTGGAGGTATAAAATTAATTTACTACAGACAGAGGATGGCTTACAGCATTTGTCAAGTTGTTTTTACCTGGGTAGGGATAAAGGATTTATATTCTACCCAGGCCAACCACAGCATTGTTATAAATTTGGTTCACCTAGGCACCTTAGTAGGATCTGTGATATTGTTAAGTCTGTGCAGTGTGGTGAAAGGGGACATGTTTTTACTGATTGTCATCACCCAGTGAAATGTTCCCTTTGTGAAGATGCTCATGCTTTCATTGACTGCCCTTTTGCAGCCCAAAATAAATCTAATGGGGAGTTTTGTATACAGGATTTTTATATTAATACTGGTTAAGGCTGCTTTGAGACAACGGCCTCACCCCCCACCGAACGGGCGAAATCACAAACTTTTCGGGTACAGGAGCAGCCCCAGGTACAGATATTGACTGAAGCTGATATGGCTGCTGTAGACCCGGCTCCTGTGCTGGTTTCTTTGCCCCCTGTAGCATCCACTGTCGTAACCCCTATATCAGTAGATCCTATGCCCCCACCCTTGCCTCCTGAAGGGAATTCTAGGGTGGTGTCTACTAGGCGCCGTAGTCTTCATTCTCGGGGTGTGGAGAAACCTGTGTCAGATATTGAACCCTTGGTATTACAAAACAACTACCAGGTACTTCTGGATAACGGTGGAACTGAGTCTGATTCAACCTCAGTTCTATCATATCAACCAGAGGGTGCCTCTAATGTTGACCAGCCCCTGGAGCAACCAGATACTGCAAAAAAAAAAAGGACTAAGTTAGGGATGAGGAAATCTACAAAAAAAAAATGATGATGATTTTCAGGTTGGTTTGTTTATGAAATTTGTTATTTTCATTTGGATATTTTTGCACTGGTATTTATTTTCCTTTCTCTCTTTCTGCATATATCTGTATCTTATAATCTTTCTGTGGCCTCTCTGAATGTTAACAGTATTCAGTCAGAGAGGAAAAGGTTGTTGATTTATTCCTTGTTTGAAAACGAAGCTTATAATGTGGTGTTCCTCCAGGATACCCGTTTATATTCCAGGGAAGATGTGAATACGGCAACGGTTGGTTGGAGGTGGGGAATTACGTATTGGTCCCTGGCTGAAGTATTATGCAGTGGTGTTGGTATTGCTGTGAATAATCTGATGGCTAAATTAATTCGCCTGGTAGATCTCCATCCTGGGCATGTTTTGATATTAGATTTAGAGGTGAATGAATTACAGGGGCGTTTCATAAATGTGTATGCCCCACAGACAAAATTTGACAGAGTCGGCCTCTTTAAATTAATTTTACCATACTTATTTACATCACGACATGTCTTTCTGGTGGAGACTTTAATTGCAGTAGATATCAGAAAGATCATGGCCTTCACACAAACAAAATTTTTTGTGATGCACATAGTCTTAATGACCTATTGGTACAATCTGGTTTACAAGATGTTATGGCAGCTCAAGTTCCACCTGCTAAAATGTTTTTTCAGGGTACTAAAGCTACCTGCATTGATTTTTGGTTTCTTTCTGATTCCTTGAATGTTATTCATACTAAAACTATTCCTGTGACGCCTTCTGATCATGCCATTATAGAGGTTATGGTTTCCAGTCATACAAAGATGCATCGTGGCCCAGGTTACTGGAGATTAAATTTAGACTTACTGTTTGTTCCTACGGTTGAGGACGGTTTTCTAGCTTTATTAAAAGCTAGGAAATCAGTTTTTTGCCTCTGTGATTGTTTTTGAGACTAGTGGATAGATACTAAACAGGATATCCAACTTTATTTTTCATGTATTGGTAAAATTAATAGTAAATATAAAACTGATGAATATGCCCTTCTTAGGGCACAATTTCTAGATGCACACTTTTGAGTAGTACAAGGGGATGTCTCTATTCTCTCCACTTTACATACACTTCAAGAACGACTGAACAAAATACAATTTGATCGGGCTAAATCCATGGAGACTGAACGACGATTTGGGACTCAAGGGGATAAAGCCTTTATGGATGCTTTTCTCAGTTTTTTGCTTATCAGAGGCAGCAAAAATATATGTCAGTAGTTAAAAATCGATATGGGCAGAGATGCACAAAAACAAAAGATATACTTTCTGCTGTGGAGTCTCACATACAATATTTGTTTAGTCCACCTGAAACCCCTGCATTTTCACATGTCCCTTGGTTGGCTCAGAGTGTGTTGCCCCAATTATCTGTTCATGATAAACGGATGTTGGTCTCAGACATCACCCCATTGGAAGTCACCACTGCCTTCTCTCAAACGAAGTCTCGCTCAGCTCCAGGCTTGGATGGGCTTCTGTATGAGTTATACAAAATTATTTTTTCTGTTTTATTATCAGAATTTACTATGATGTTGAATGATGCTTTACTTATAGGAATTTTGCCATCTAGTATGTACGAAGGTCTGGTGTTTTTTTTATATAAAAAAGGGGACCGAGAAGACTTGTCGAATTGGAGACCTCTTACATATCAATCCCTGATAGGTGCATTACTGACAATCTGATCCTTCTCCATGAAATTATGCAAAAAGGAGCATCTGGGGAACTCACAGGTTTAATATTTAGTCTGGATCAGGCTAAGGCTTTTGATAATGTGAGGCATACATATTTATGGGACTGCCTGGAATCCTATGGTATTCCATGCATCTTTGTGCAATGGTTACCGACTTGTTATGCTCAGGCTACAACCCAAGCTTATTGTAATGGCTGGTTGGGTAAAAAGTTTCCGGTTTTACGGGATGTTCAACAAGGTTGTCCCTTAAGTGCACTTTTGTACTTATTTACATTGGATACATTAATTAGAACTGTACACACTTCTTCTGGTGTACATGGTGTTTCATTTTCTAGTAGTGACCCCGAAATTAAATGTACAGCATACATGGATGATATTTGTTTTATTATCAGTGATATCCCTTCTGCACATTGCTTAGAAACAGTTTTGCATGAATTTTCTTTATGTACAGGTGCTGTTATAAATTACAATAAGTGTAACTGTATATCCCTTCCAGTCTTAGATATCTCAGTTGCACATGTAATAGGTATTACAGTTGTACGGGAAACCTGCTTGATTCTTGGCGTGCATTTTGGAGTGGGTGATTTGGATTATATCAATTGGAAAATTAAATTACAGGAAGCCCAAGCTAAGGTAGACATCTGGAATAAGTGGCGGTTATCTAAACTAGAAAGGGGTTTTATGGTTAAAACATTTTTATTACCTTTGTTTTGATATTTAAGTTCAGTTTTTAGTCTCCCTTTGAGTCTGGAAACACAGATTTATAGTTGTTGTTTTTTTCATGCATTTGGGATAGCAGACTAAACCCTATAAAACGTAGTTTTCTTCTACGAGATTGTAACCAGGGAGGTTTAAATATGATTCAACCTGTAATTTTTTTTTTACTATGTTCCTGTATACAAATCTAAGGCCTATAATTGATAGTATTCCCAAATTTTGGACACCATGGCTCCAGGATTCTTTGGGGGAGATGGTATCTATTTGGCCAGAGAATGCACCAATCCCTAGACAACGGTCTATAGTTGCTTTTTCTCCTACTATGAGAGTATGTTTTGGGAAAATAAAATTATGGGCAATTTCCAAGGGCTCCTTTATACAATTTTCTAGAAAAGAAATGTATGCATTTATAATACAACGATATTTTCAAGATACAGCCCCATTTGACATTTATGCTCCACATCAATGTTTGGCAATTGGTAATATGCTGACTTCCCCTGGGATACCCCATAATATGTGGGATGTGTTGTGGTTGTCCCATTATGGAAAACTCAATGTTAGAGGAAATTGAAACATAAACAGATTTCGGAATGATATTGTCCAAGAGAAACTTGCTCTCATATAATTGAGACCATAGAACATTTATTTTTTGAATGTCCATTTATCATAGAATTTTGGAGTGCAGTCCAATCTAAGTGGCCAACATCTCATTTTTTTCAGTTAACCACAGAAATACTGTGTGTAGGTATTTTACCTTTTTTGTGGACTAAACACGATAGGGTTACTATGTGGTTATTTCTTGTGTGTTTTAAATTTTATATTTGGTTTGTCCGCTGCCGGCTCGCTATTCAGCAACATCTCTTTTCTACAGAGGAATTGTTCCATTTGGTGGATACTGCTATGAAGAATTTTTGACTTCATGATCTGCATAATGTTTCATCACCTTTATTTAAATCCAGATGGGACTCTGTGGCTTTGTTGTGATTTTTTGCACACCTAAAGGTCTATTTAATTTAATAATGATATACTGTAATTACTTACAAATATAGGTTATACTGTCTTTGTTTCCTTTTCTTTTAATTTAGATTTTATCTTGTGAGCTGGATCACGAGTTCGAATGTGTTTTACTTTCCAAGTTATATTGATTTTTCCTACTGCTGTTAATGGAGGTTTAGGATTTTGTACTTTTGTGACCCTTTACAATCTGTTTTCTTTAACGTATACCATAATACTTTTTTATGTATGCCTATGTTCTGTAAATATTTCTGTGAGTTGTATCACATTGTGTTTATGGTTTACTTTTCAGTTTAATAAAAACCCCTACTCTTTTCGGTAAGTGCCATGGGATCTTTAACACCAACCTGAACAACCACCAATCCAGGCAGATAGGACCTTGGTTTAATGTTTCATCCAAAAGACGGCACCTCAGAAGTGCAGCGCCCCTCCCACGCTGCACTACAGTGTCAGTACTGGATATTAACCCAAGTGCCAGATGTGGGAACTGAAACCACAGCCCTCTGATCTCCCAGCCTCAGAGGTGAGTGTGCTACCTACTGAGCCACTGACATTTGCATGAGTTGTGCAAGGCTGGCCAGTGAAATGCACATGGTACCCTTCACAGCATGTGGTGCTGCCAGAGGAGGTGAAGATATATGTAAAATATAGCCCTGGTAGTCTAGTGGTACCCCCTTCCACCCCATAGCCATGATCACCATACATAAATGTATATGAAATCCCTGGTAGTCTAGTGGGACCCCCTCCACCCTACCCATAAGCCTGATCACTGGTAAACCCTACTAGGAACATCCCTGGTGGTCCAGTAGCACCCCCACCCACACAGAACCCCTGCCCACCCAGCACTGATCTCCCATCATTGGCAGGCAGCACAAACCCATCCGCATACTGCCTGGCTGCCCGCCGAATGACAGCTTAGAGTAGCGTCTGTAAGCCAATTGGTCCACACTGTGGACCAATGGGCTTGCAGTGCATACTGTAATAGTCATTCACAAAACCATGAATGAAGTCATTCATTCACAATTTTGTGAATGACTACTACAGTATGTACTGCAAGCCCATTGGTCCACAGTAAGCTGTCATTCCGGGGGGCAGCCGGGTGGTATATGGGTGGGTTTGTGCTGCTCTCCAATGATGGGGGAGAGCTAGGTGGGCAGGTGAGCCTGTGTGGGTTGGGGTGCCACTAGACCACCAGGGATGTTCATAGTAGGGTTTACCACTGATCAGGGTTACAGGCAGGGTGGTGGATACCACTAGACTACCAGGGATAATTCTACATATATTTCAGTGATTGTGGCTATGGGCAGGGTGGGGGTCCCACTAGACCACTAGGGATTTTGTATACATTTATGTATGGCAATTGTGGCTATGAGGTGGGAGGGGGTGCCACTAGGCTACCAGGGACATCTGTGGGTGCTTATGCATGGTGTTGGGGGGTGTTTGCCACACATGGCTGGTGGCTGCTGTGTTGCACATTGCAGTATAGCAGCATGCCTGTGGGTGGCTGGTACCTGATCCTTTTATTTCAGACTCAACTTTGTGCCCAGGTATGCCGCCCACCTCAGGGTTGTGCCAGCATATGGACCGCACATCCCAGGCTGAATATCGGGATGCACCACATATGCATGTGCATGCCCCTTGCAAATGCACCACATACAATTATCATTCTGCCCTGGCTCATTGAGACTTGCGCAGCGCAAGTGTCACGTTTGAATATTGCAGTGGGGTGCATTTCTGGGGTTGCACTGGTGCAACTCAGTTACGCCTGGCGCAATCCCTTTGAATATTTGGGCCCACTGATTAAGGTACAAAACTAAGGTAAAAATTACTTTTATTGAATGATTTTACTAAATAAGGAGCGGGTAGTTTGAATGTCAGCAAATTAACAAAGCTAAAGTGAATAGAAGTAATGTGTAACAGGTACCTCACAGGAAGAAATAATTTATACAATAGGAGTGAGATGATATCTACTCTAATAAAAATGTGTTTTCGCACCCTAGTGGAATAAACAGCCCAATGACATATCTACTATATGTATAAATGTAAAATCTGACATTTATACATATAGTGCCAGATATCCAGAAATGCACCAAAGGCAGGCGCAAGTCTGGCATAACACAAAGCCGATGAGCCATGGCACAGTGGGTGCCATATTCAGAGGCTGAGCATGCCGAACTGCAGCAGTGCAATGCAGCTGAATATGACACACTTGCACCATGGTGCAACAGGAGTTGCACAATGGCACAACCAGAGATGCACCAGCTCAACTGTGGAAGCACTGAGCAAAGTGGAGCAACAACAGTGTGTGGGGCAGAGCAGAAACATGTGACCCAGGGACACAGCTGGGGAAGGACAGTGGCAATGGGCACAGGGTCTGGACAGCAGTACACACCAGTGCACACACAGGCACAGTGTATGGTGGTAGAATGGAGCACATGTGAGGGAGCACAGCCACCCGCAGTGTTGCAGTGCACCACAGCACCCAATGATCGTCAACAGGTGGTGGATGGGGCAAGCCTAGGAAATGGAACCCAGAACACAGACGTTGCATGGGCAGGAGGTGACAGGAGGGGAGGATGGCCAACACAGGGAAGCCAATGGACCCCCCAACAGCAAGGCCACCACACCCACCTCCATGCTGCAATGACTGGCCATCCCCCAAGACCACGTAGCCAAACACACCTAGGCCCAACATGCGCACATGCCGCCCACATGCCAGGCAGTGAAGGAAGCAGGGCCCAGACAGTGTGGCAGCACACACAGGACTGGGAGCATAACAGGGGATGTAGACACCCCCACCCCAGTGGGAGAACAGGGCCAGATGGAGGATCATGGCAGTGTGGCAACTCCATGCACGCACCCGCTGCCCACTCCACACCACAGCCCCCCATGGCGAGACTGACACCACATGGCAAACCCAGCAAACTGGGCAATGACCACAACACAATGCTACACAGCACTGCACACAGCAGGGAACCACAGTAGCAGCACATAGCCCTACCCCCAAACATCATCAACAGAGACAAGTGCATTGCAGATTGGCTCCACACACCACTGGTAAAACAGACATGGACACAGGCATCTTGGTGGAAAAGCTTTATACAATAGAAACATCAAAACAGGAACAAAAACAGGGACAGGGACAGGGACAGGGAAGGTACGAAGAGAGACAGGGAAAGAGAACAGGGGTTATACAACGGGACAGGGGACTATGGGGGAACAGGGCTAATGAGGGTGAAAGGGGCTATGTACAGTGCAGCTATCTGCCACCATGGCCGGAAGCCCCACAAACTTGTCATCTTTATCCTCTGGCCATCGAAACACGATGGATTGCCACCACAACATGGAGTACCCTCATGACAATGCTGGGTATCCTGAGCAACAGCCTCATCTGCACCCTCCTTAGCCTTTGACCTGCAGTCCTCCTGACACCTATGGCAAGGGACAAGACCGGTAATCAGTGACACGGGTCGAGAAACCATGCCCACCCACAGATCACAATGGGCAGCATCCAGACACATCCCTGGAGA
The DNA here is from genome assembly GCA_016271365.2 of Neoceratodus forsteri. Classification (NCBI taxonomy): domain Eukaryota; kingdom Metazoa; phylum Chordata; order Ceratodontiformes; family Ceratodontidae; genus Neoceratodus; species Neoceratodus forsteri. The sequence continues at coordinate 317,147,468 of CM057451.1, forward strand.
GGCCCGTATGAGCTCCTGCAGGGAGGACAACAGCTGCCCATGTCACAGAACACCACACCAGTGCAGAGAGGTGGACGTTGGCACCCAGCGGCCATAGGGCCACACAGTGTTGGCCACATGGCACACAGCAACAGCAGTACTGCAGCACAACTGGTGGCATCTGGGTACATGCCCACCTCACCAACAGCCAGTATATGTGGCCAACGTCCAGGCCACTGTGGTGTGCATGACAGACTGTGTGCCACACACAGCTGTCAAGGCACAAGGCATGGTTGGCCATACACCCACTCCACCCCACTGCCCCTCCCACAGTGACAAACAACAGGAGAGTACTCACTTGCACCGGACTGCGCTACTGGTGCTGGTTGCCCTCCATCAGTGGGCAGCTTAGCCCTGGCCTGCTCCACCACCACCACCCTGGCCCTACTGCAGTCCTCCAGCCCTGGTTTGGGAGAGATGAGAGGTGGACATCAGTACACAAGCATGGCAGGAATGCCCCCTCCCACTGCCCACTGCACACATGGCATACTCCGGTCCACCCTGTGGCCCACACACCAGCACAGCCTCAGTACATGCAATGGCCATGCATGACAAGGCATATGACTATCTAACCCACTATGGCCCATGCCAAGTAGCAGTGTTAATGGAACAGTTATGTGTCTGGTCTGACCGGCAACATGCAACAACCTACCCGGCTGTGTCACTGCACCATGCAGCATGCATGCCTGCAATATTGTGAGATGCTCTGGTGCCCTCCTCCTCAGAACCCCATATCTGTGTCTGCACTGTTTGGCAGTGCATGGCACACCCATCCTTCACTCCAGGGCCTCAGCAACCCTTTGCTATACCTCTCCCCTGGCCTGCTGCAGGGGCACCAACCCATACAGTTGCCCCTCAAAGGGCTGGACAACTGCCACCAGATTCATAAGCTCCACCTCACTTCAGTTCACTGTGTGCACCATGGCTGCTATCCAAGGTGGAACTGCAAATGACGGTGTATACCGCACATGCCTACCACGTGCAGGATGCACAACATGCAACACACTGCCTCAATTGCACAGCACGCAGATGTGCAATGTGTTGCACAATGTGGGACCATTGCACAATGCTGGGAATGCACCAACGCTGGGGCCTAGTGTGGGTTATGGGGTCACGTAGTCAACCTGTGGGTCAGAGGTCATCGACCATCATGCAGTGCACTTGTGCGCAATAGGGTGCATGGCATAATGCATGGGCATGTGTGATGCTGCACCTGTGCCACAGGCACAGTGTTGATGCATTGAATATTCTGCACTGTGTGCGCTATTGAACCATGGGACGTGCAACGCACATGTGAGCTGCAGGCTCACGGACCACGTATGCACGTGTTATGTGCCAGAAGCTTGTTCCAGTGCACCACAGCTGTGCACAGCACAGTTCTGCGATATTCAGACACACTATGTAAATGAGCTCATCAACCAATGCTCAGTGCAGTAGGGTGCATTAGCATATCATTACCATTGTGCACAAACTGATTTGCATGCGTTGCACCTTATAAGCGCTACTGTATGGCACAGGCCATGGACTGGTATTGCAACCCGGACAGGTAAGTGGAGGATGCCGTAACATTGCAGGGAGACAGTAGCACAGCATGGTGGGACTGCCCATGACTATGCTGCCACTGACACACTGTGCTGTCCATGTTCACAGGAGGCAAAATGTCAGGACAGGATGAGGGCAAGGAGCATGGGCCTGCACGGAAGCCAGGCCCACCTTCACAAAGGGAGAGACAGATGCCATGTTTGAGGCCTGCCTCAACAGGGAGGCTCTGTTGAGCGGTGCCACAGTCACACTACATAACAGGAGCATTGGATGGGACGAGGTGGTGACCTACGTCAACCAGCACGGCAGCCACCAGCGGTCAGCACAGGAATGCCACAAGAAGGTTGGGATGGACAGGTGGAGCATTAAGGAAAAGGTGCTGGCCATTACAGCGTCCCAGAATGCCACCAGCGGGGGGCCACCAGATACACCCACACTGATGCCAACAGAGGAGTTGGTGGCAGCCACTAACTGCCGCACCTCATGGAGGATGTGCCTAGTGGGGGATTCCAGACTGGTGGCAGCACATCACTGCATGGTATGTATGTCAGCACTGCACGGGTAGTGGGCAGGGTGTGCATACATGGGCATGCTAGTGTGCATGCTGCCATCATGCACCCCATATGCACATGTGTGCACACACATGCATGGCACACTGCTGGCCATGTATGGCAGCAGCATGCACAGGGGGGCCACATGGGCACCACATCACTGACACTGCTTCCTTCTCTTGCAGCACCAGCTCGGCTCCATGCAGAGGATAGGGTGGCAGCAGCTGTGGCACCTGCGGATGGTGCACCAGTCCCTGAGGATAGACCATCCACATCCACCGGTATCTGTGGTCCCAACAGGCTCTGGTCTGGCACCACGGTGCCTGTGGACATCCTAGGCCTAGGGGCAGATGAGGCCCTGGATGTGTTTCTGCAGGATGACAGCCTTAGTGTGCTGTGTGCAGAGACACAGTTTGGGGTGGAGTCTGACTCCAATGATGGCATGACATTGATCCTGGACAGCATGGGCGACACTGTGTATGTGTTGCCCCTGCTAGCAGCACAGGCTGCATCAGAGCAGAGTGGTATGCCTGCATCTGCACAGCTGCCTGCCAGCTCTGTGGGTGCAGCAGTGTGCGGTGCCACTGCTGTGGTCCACATAGATGGTGGCAGGGATGCGCAGGTGCAGAGCGGCAGTGGACAGCATGCTGGATCACAGCAGCAGGTTGTGGGTGCCACTGGGTGGTCTGTCACAGGATCTGCCACCGGTACACCTGCCAGACACCCTCCCCCAGTGGACCACATTGGGCAGCGCCCACCAGAGCAGGGGTCTGGACAGTGTGGCAGGTCCTCCCTGCTGATCGGCATCCCAGCCAGGAGACACAGGATGCAGACCAGCTGGTGGTACACACCCAGCTGCTGTGTGCATCCGTCAAGCAACAGGTACTGCTCGCCGCTGGGGTGCGTGCACTGTGGGTGGAGGTGCCCCAGCTTATGGAGCAGCAGGACAGGAGCACTGCACAGATCCTGGAGGGGCTGCAACCCATGCAGGAGGCCATGAATGCATCCATGGATCGCATTGCCGGTGCAATTGCAGATGGCTTTGCATTGCTGGCTGCCACCGGGCATGGATGTGTGCAGGGGACCTCCCACAGTGTGCTGTCCACTCCACAGACCCGGTGTTGGGTGACACCATCACAGTGGACTCTGGGTTTGGATGTAGGCATCCCTGGCATGCCTGGTGCTGGCCTGTCTGGCCGCCTACACACCCCATGGGGACACAGTCGTGTTCTTGCACATCCACCCCAGAGGGGCCTCTGACACACTCCCATGGTCAATGCATAGCCTGCAGCTGCTGATCGACCATGGCATGGCTGCTCCCTTGGCTGTGGTAGCCGTGGGTCCACCGACTGCCCTGTGGTGTATGCTGCCCTGCCCATAGTCTGCTGCTGCTGCCCTGTGCATTCATGGGCACTGTGTGTGTGTGTGTGCTTTGCACATCTGTGTGTGTGCCTGCATGCCATGCCGCATGCTACCTGTGTGTGCCTTCCAGCTGCTGGGATGTGTGTGGTGTGGGTGTGATGAGTGCAGACTGGCACTGATTGTGCCTGTGCACCGGTGCACTGCATCTGACCCAAGCCACTGTCCACTGCCTCTGTGTGTGTGTGTGTGTGTGTGTGTGTGTCTGTGTGTGTGTGTGTGCATGCATGTGCAGCATGTGTGTGTTTTACTGTGTGTTGGTGTGTACCACTCCCTCCCCTGCTTTGCACCACTGTATGTGCATGACCTTCACTGTGCATGCCCCTCCATGTGTGTGGTGTGCTGGTCTGTGTGGCCCATGCATGTGTGCCACTACACCTACCTGCGTTCTCCAAAGTGTTCCTGTGCAACCATGTCATGGTGGTGTTGGGCCTGCTGTCACAGTCTGGGGTCTCACCACCCAGGAGGAGGCTGCACACCCCCTTCAGATCCATTGTCACCATTTCCCCACTGCTATCCCTCTCCTCAGCCTCGACAGCTATCCCATGGTCAATGGCCATGTTGTGCAGTATGCAGCAGGCCAGGAATATTCCACGGGCTTTTGAGGGGCTGTACTGTAGGGCACAGCCTGACCTGCCTAGGCAACAGAATCATGCCTTCAGCATGCCAAAGACATGATTGATGATGTTGCATGTTCTGGCGTGTGCCTCCTTGTAATTATCCTCTGCAGGGGATGCCGGTTGATGGTAGGGGGTGAGTAGCCAGGGCCTTAGCTGGTATGTGCTGTAACCTGTGTGGAGAGTGGCATGGTTAGCCCTCTGCTATGCTGTTCTGCACCCCTTACCCTGTCCATGGCACCCACACCACCACACACACACACACACACACACATACACACACTCTGCCTCCCCCAACCCCAGGTCTGCAACGCCGCTCACCCCTGGCCCATGCCATACTCACCCAGAAGGTGGCCCATGGGATATCCCCACATTCAAACCTGTGGCACAGCACAGAGCACTCCCAGGGTGTGTGGCATACACATTGATGATGCACCCTGTGGCATTGCACACCACCTGGCAGTTCATGCTTGGGCTCCCCTTTCTTTTGATATATACCATGCTTTCTGGGCCAGGTGGCATGCGGATGCCCACGTGGGTGCAGTCAATGGCTCCAATCATGCCATGCATGCGTGCAACCCTGTGGAAGGCCTGCATGCTTGCTATATGCTCCACCTGTGAGCTGGAGAACCGTATGAACTCTGAATCACATTGTAGAAAGGCATTGAGGAACTTTGTGAGGAGGCAGAATTAGGCTGACTGGGTGATATCCATGGTGTCCCCTGTTGGCTGTTGGAAGGTGCCTGTGGCAAGCAAGCAAGCACATGACGGTGGTCACCTTGGTCTCCACGGACATGGCGTGACTATGTCTGGTGGGTGCCTGCATCTCCTCACTGCACAGCTCACAGATCTGCCTCAGAATGGCAATGTTCAGGTGGTACCAGCCCATCTTGGTGTCAGTAAAGTTCTCAAATGTGATGGGGGCATGGTACCACCTGTGCCAGGCATACCACCGCCGGGCCCTTCGTCGGCCATGGAGCTGTTCCCCCTGCCTTCTCATACCCTTCATTACCACCTCCATCAGAAATGGCACACTCTCCATCCCTCTTTCTCTTTGTGCATCACCCTGGGTGGATGGGTGCCTGTCTGTCTGCCTCCCTGGTGTGCTGTTTGTGTGTGTGTCTCTTTCTCTCTCTCCCTCTCTCTCTCTGCCCCTCTATCCCATTCTCACTCCACCTCTCAGTTTCTCTCTCTCTCTCTCTCTCCCTCTGTGTTTCTCAGCACAGGGTTGCGCATCTGCTGTTTGTGTGTTTGCGCCCTGTTTTTATGGGAACAAGTCTGGGTGGTGCATCTTAGGTTTGCTCCAGACTTGCGCCATGGCTTCACAGTTGAATATTCTGTTGTGCTGCATATTCATGGGAATGCCCCCTGCACTTGCATTGCATACATTTTAGTTGCACATTGGTGCAATGGGATTTGCGCTACACCATGGCTCCCGTTGAATATAGCTTGGTGGCACATCTTCGTACTTGCACCAGTGCAACTCAGTTGTGCCATGCACAAGTGCTCTGAATATCCAGGCCATTGTAGATATGTCATTGTTGTTTATTCTCATAGTAGATATCAGGAGATACATCATGTTCCCCCCACCCAGAAGGTACTTTTCACACACATTCCTCCTGGCTGCAACAGTACTGTGTAAATATGGAAGAGAAGTAGGACAGCCCCTTTCATTTTACCAGCCCAACCTCCCTGCGTAGACACTCCTGAATGCACACACATAACCCAAAAGGAGCACTTTACTTTACCTTGTGAAATGAAAAACAGTAACCTTTACACATAGCATTGGCAACCTGCAGTCTCTGAAACTCAATGAAAACCTCCATCCAGTCTTCAATGGCTTCATAATGCTGCCCGCCAACTGAACCAAGACCTCACTCAGCAGTGCAGCCATGCAGAAAACAAATAAAGGAACACTACAGCAGACATCCCCTCCCCCCGCAAATAAAAATCCTCCTCACAGAAGCCAGGTATAATCAATTACTGTCCCGAAAGGAGAAACTCATCTGCCATGATCATAAAACTCTCTGGCCCTCCCACACCCAAAAATAAACTAAAAACAATGCAAGCTGTAAACATACAGTATGTTGGCTCCATAGTAACAATGCCACCGATCCTAACAATCTGTCCTAATGTGAGGAGGAGCACCAAAAAGAATCACACAGATTAATAAAAAAATAACAAAAAAACTTAAAAAATACATAAAATAAACACAGCACTAACCTGCCCTATTTATATACAGTATGGGATATACTATGGAGAGCTGTCTGATAGATGATTTATCTACACAAGTGCTATTTGACCTCGGCTGGCCTCACAAGTGGCATATGCTACGAGTGAGGTGTCCGAGGTCAAACAGCACAAGTGTAGATATATCATTTATCTGACAGCTCACCATTGTATATTTGATTTATGCAATAGGGATGCTTTCTGTCAGTGCAGGGACATTTGCTTTTTGTTGCTTATCTTGTTTTTGCATATGTTGGTCAAAAAAGTGAACAAAAAAATTGCATTTTCTGCTCTTTCTTGCTAATTATAAATAAATGAAACACCACCCATTTTGTAGATAATTTTGTGCTGAACAACTTTCATGCTTGCAGTAACATGCTATCTTTTTCATTTTAAAGTTATTCACATTTGAATATGGGTAGAACTGCTGCTGAGGCTGAACATTCTAAATGAGTTCTGGAGTGATTGTGACATAGCTACTATATGGATAAATTTTATTTATTCAACAGCAGTGAAGATAAATGGATTTGTTCAATGGCTTCTGAGTCCATGTCTATTGCATAAAAATTGAATACATGAAGGGCAGGAGTGGAATAAGGAAAATATCTAAACTTGTGAATAGTGACTTCAGGAACCATCACTCATGGATCCATTATGCTCTGCCACTCACAAGATATCCCGAGGTCACTGTTCACTCATTTATTTATTTATTTATTTTTTGCGTGATTATTTATACTCCTGCCCCTACAACCCTCTCAGTCTGGGGGAGCCCCAGCCTCATCACCCCAGCATCCACCAGCCAGCACAGTAGTAGCCCCATGGCTTACTCCCACTGGTGGGGTCAGAGAGGGACCCTCCCTTCCAAGACTGGATCATGTGTTTTGTGCTGTGGCTGGCCAGGTGTGAGGCCTGTGAATTCCCCCTTCATCCTCTGTGTGCAATTTTTCCTGGTGTTCCTTGATGCTGGGGCAGTGCTTGCAATGATGCCTGCAATGGCACGACACACACTCCCGTGCATGCCACTATCAAGTGTCTAAACTGCTCCCAACCCCCCATCTTGCAGTATTGGTGCACAAGTCCCCAGCCACTGCTAGGGGCCAGACAAGCACTGACTGATGACCCCCTCCCAGAGAAGGAGATCTGTCCTCTGGATGCTCAATCCATCTCCTCCCTGCTGACCGCCAGTGGCCCACGCTCATTCCCAAATATGAGCCTGGCATGGCGTGAGGTATTGCATCCAGCACCTCAATCCTCAGTGTCACTGGGCTGGCCAGTTGTTCACTCATTTAGCTATTTTCCATATTCCACTCCTGCCCATCATGTATCCTCTTTTTACTAAAGTAATTAGCTAAATATAGCATACAATTTTGGATGACATTACAGAGAGAAGCATTTAGCACATACAATGATTTCCAATAAATGAAACAAAGTAACTGGTATTTAAATACATAAAAGCAATAATGCTGTATGGTTAGAGAAAGAAAAATAATTTAAGGTAGTCTGTTTGAAAAGATAACATAAAACACATTTATAGGTAAACATGATGTTAACAGGTGGCTATAAATGTGGATATTCTCATGAATACTTTTCTTTTGTGTGGAATCTTCAGTGAGAACAGAAAATAGTATATAAATGATTCTGCAGCTGAAACATAAGATAGAACTTGTTTAATTTGGATATAATATTGTGTTGATGGTTAAAAATATTAATTATGATGATTTACCATTAGGTGCCAAATGAAGTAAGGAACTGACCTTTGAAGTTGAGTTATATAAATCTTAAGTGAGAATATAGAATTTTAGACATGATCTTACCTATTTATCTGAATTTTGAATTAATATTAATCATACTGTATTTATGTATTTAAAATAGGATAGCAGTGTTTTCCTGATGAAGGAGGATTTCTCTGAAATGTTGACATTAGTTATTTGTGACTAACATGCTGGTAATTCCTTTTTTCTGAGAGATGTATATGAATAAATTTATCATACATATTCTGGATGAGTGGGCTGCTTGTTTCCAATCTTCACTTTAGTCTTCTACCTGAGAACACAACTACCAAGTATAAATGTAAGCTGTGTCTGAGACAGAAGAAATGAGAGGTTCCTGGCAGCGACTGAAGGGTTGGCTCTGTTATCAAAAGAAAAGCTTGCTCAGAGTGAGCAGAGGGCAGTGGTGGAATGGAAACCTGATAGAGATACCCTAATAGTCAAACAGGTTGTACCAGCATTGAACTGCAAGGAGCATTGGATTGCTTATGTGTGTGAATTTGCGACAGACCAGTGACAGTGGGGTAGAACTTTTGTTGCAGTTTAATGGTACAGTGGTGGGAAAAACTCTTCACAAACTAACAGCAAAGAACTTAAGCAATGTGCTTTTCCTTCCTGAAATGCTAGATGGCTGGCAGCAGGGAACTCTGAGAAGGGTTCTAACTCCAAGCTTCATGGGAAATGAATAATATGTTCTCTTGAAACTCTTCTAATCCAATAGTTCTGTTGGCTAACCCCCTTATGGACTGCTGCAGACTACACCAACTGTGGGGGGCAGGTTGTAAAAGCCCTTCAGAGTCTTCACAAAGACATAAACGTTACAGGTCAGATTCAATTCATTTTTATTAAATTCCCCGTTTCGCTCCGTTTCTGAAGCTTGTTTACGTTTTTTTTTAAATTGTTCAATTCACATCTATAACATTAATATACACACAATTAGTCCACTGTATCATTTTATATACACTTAATATGTTTAAATCAATCTTGTTCAACTGCAACGAAATCAGCCAGCCTACCTAAAATCTCTATTTGCATGCTTTCTTAAAATATTCAAACTGCATACACGTTCCTGTAAACACAAAGATAATTTAAGCATTCTGTTCAGCATGGAGCAAAATCATGTTACTATCCCCAAATATGGGGTATATCTCCTTAGTGACAACAAACAACCCAGCACACCTAAGTCTGCAGGTTTATCTGTATTTCTTTTAGGGCTACAAAATAGTTTCCCCACTGGGCATATGTTTCTCTGTAAGACATAAGATTATTTAGATTTTAATTATTTTGGCCACTCAAATTAAGCAATTCACAAATCCTCCTACACATCTATCCAAAAACGTCATATGATTGCTGTTACATTTGAAATCAGAACACTAGAAATCCTTCTACTATTTCCAGGCCAATAATATGTATTTCATATATAACAACAACCAAAGAAGCATACCTAGCACTGTGATTTTATCTCTACTTCTCACAGAACCACAAACTGTGTTTCTGAGGACTATGTTCCTTTCTATAAGACAAAAAGTTTGAAGAATATTTAGTTGTTTAATTTAAAGTATGAACTCAGTCTCTCAATTTGTTAAGCCAATCTGTGCCAATCTGTGCCAAACTACTGTTATTAGCTTTGAATCAAAATGTTGCAAATCCAGTTTTGTATGCCCTATTGCTCAACGTTCTGTTGTAATGGCAGAACATGCTGGATGTGCATTCCTTTCGAGCTTCCCCAGAAGAGTGTTCGTGAGGTGACGTAATGATGTCACTAAAGCATGTCCACACATGTGCACACACCAATTCTGTATAGAGCATGTGTGAATTTGCGACAGACCAGTGACAGTGGGGTAGAACGTTTGCTACAGTTTAATGGTACAGTGGTGGGAAAAACTCTTCACAAACTAACAGCAAAGGAACTTAAGCAATGTGCTTTTCCTTCCTGAAGTGCTAGATGGCTGGCAGCAGGGAACTCTGAGAGGGGGTAAGCATTTACCATGCACATGATGAAATGGATTGCCTATAGAAAGGTTACCTGTCCAGACATAGACACCCTATACACAGGGATATACCAAGGGATATTTTTATATTTATTGTTTTATTTCTAGATAGCTCAGTGAAGCCTAGAAGGCATCATGCCTGCCTCATGCAGTGCTGGTAGCTATGATGTAATGCAATAATGCTACAGTATATTACAAAATACTGCAATATTCATCAGGGAACACAGCAATTCAATGGCAATTAAATTATTTTGTCAGTTTTTTTTTGTGACATGTCACTTACTGCAAGTTACTGCTTTGCATCATAGTTGACTCTGCTGTATATGAATCATAAAGTGAACTTGGCCACACCTGTAGGAGCTGAGCTGGGGAGATGAGTTACATATAATGGGGTCCAGACAAGAGCAGAACTCACAGAGGTGCCCCTGAGAGAAATGATCAGGGGAACAGTGCAGCAGTGGTCACTGAGGCAACTGCCCAGTCAGTGGACACTGAAAATGAGCCAGAGCCTATAGTTGGTATACCTGTGCAACCAGACCAGACAGAAAGGATGTGGCTGGAGCTTGCCCTGATTAGGCAAAGGCCGATGCTGAGCTGCAGAAGGTAAAGGTGGTGGCAGAGCTGCCAAAAGCACAGCGGAAGGTGGAGCAGCATGAGCAGAGCCCCAGCATGAGCTTCAGAAGAAGGAGGTGTGAGAGAAGGAGCGCCGAGAAAGAGACAGGCAGCACTAGCCCAAGATCTGACGGCAAGAGGAGCGAGAGAATGAACACAAACACAAGAGAGAAATGGAGTTCTGCACCAGAAGGAACAACAACAAACTGTAGGTACTGGCATGAGGGGCCCCACACAAGAAGCCAAAATTAATGATTAAACATTTCCTCAATATCATGAGGGAATGATCTGTATTTACAGTATTCCTGAAACAGAGAGTGTCTGTACATTTTAAATTGGCCATGACTTCTTGGGTGATGCACCTTATTCCTGTACTTACATGACTAGCATTGGCAGCATTTGTCAGAAAGGACATTGAGGACTGTATAGACTATGATAATTCAGAAAATCTTTTGCTTAAATGTTTTTAATTAACCCCCAATGCCTATAGATAGAAATTTAGCGAGCTAAGAAAGGACCTAGGAAATACTGTAGTCATTATGAAATGTGCAAATGTATGATTTTTTAAATTGCCATGTTGAAGGAGCAATAGACACATCTGTTGATAAATGAAATATTTATTTTTAATGAAACAGTTTCTTTGAACTGTGTCAGATGACCTATGTCATGACAACCAGGGAGGGGGCTGAAGTAGAACAGCTAAACAGTACAGGGAGTTCAAATTATAGAAAGCCATGTGTGCCTATGCCAGGAGCCTTAGCAACAAGATAGAGGATCTGGAGGCTGTCATGGTGCAGTCGGACTAGGACATTGTGGCCATCACAGAGACCTGGTATAATGATAACCATGACTGTGAGATGGCCATACAACATATTCAGAAGAGACAGGGGAGGCAGGAAGGGAGGAGGAAGAGGAGTGGCACTTTAAGTGAAAGATGGCATAAGGGCCATAGAGATCCAGGAGGAACAAAATAGGGGAGAGATACTGTGGGTTAAGCTGGAAAGGAAAATGGGATCAGCCATCTGCACAGGGGTGGTCTACAGACCACTAGCCCAGGAGGAGGAAACAGATAGGGAGCTGATGCTAGCCATCCAAAGGATGGCAGATAAAGGTGAGGTGGTGCTGGTTGGAGTCTTCAATATTCCAGACATGGACTGGAGCCTCCCAGCAGCAGCATCAACCAGGAGCAGATTTATCCTGGACTCCCTTCAAGGTGCCTTCCTCAAGCAACTGGTCATGGAACTAACACAGCAGAAGGCTATACTGGACCTCGTGCTAACAAACAGGGGCCGTGTGATGGGAATAACAGTGAGGGAGCACCAGGGGAACAGTGACCACCTGTCAATGTGATTTGAAATCATGGAAGAAGCAGAACCAAACCACACAAAAACATGTTTCCTGGATTTTTGGGGGGGGGGGAGTTTTGGAAAATGGGGAGATGCTTGAAAGAGGCATTAATGGGAATGGGGCAGGAATCAGGGGTTGAGGAACAGTGGGCAATATTTAAAATGGAGATTACAAGAGAAACAGAATTATGCATTAAGCAGGTAAGCAAGTGGAAAATGAAGAGGAGGCCATTATGGTTTTCCAAGGAGGTAGAGGAAAAGTGAAAGCCAAAAAGATTGCATTCAGGCAATACAAAAAGACCCAGGCAGAAGGGGATAGGGACAAGTACCAGGAGAAGCAAATGGAGGCAGGGAAGTCAATAAGGGAAGCCAAAGCTCAGACAGAAGAGCGCATTGCAAAATCAGTGGGTAGAGAGGACAAAATCTTTTACAGCTACATAAGTGAAAAAAGAAAGGCAAAGGGAAGGATAGTGAGACTGAAGGGGGAGGATAGGGGCCATGTGGAGGATGACAACAGTAAAGCTGACATACTGAACAGCTGTTTCTACTCACTCTTTACTGAGGAAGAGGAGGGTAATAGGCCTGAAGGAAGTACAAGGGGTGGGAACAGTGTAGAAATGGACACAAGTCGCTTTACATGAGAAAGGGTCCTGAAGGAACTGGAAGGAATAAGAGTTGATAAAGCAATGGGGCCAGATGGGGTGTACCCCAGGGTCATAAAGGAACTAAGAGAGGTGGAGGCTGAACCTCTGGCAATCCTGTTTAGCTGATCATTGGAAACAGGAGAAGTACCCAAAGATGGGGGGATAGCAGATGTTGTCCCCTTATACAAAAGCAGGAACAAAGAGGAAGCGGGGAACTACAGACCAGTCAGCCTGACCTCAGTAGTGGAGAAGATCATGGAAGCACTACTGAAGGAGAGATTGGTGGAACATCTGGTTGCCAATGGACTACAGGACACAAGGCAGCATGGTTTTACTGGGGGGGTCATGTAAGACCAACCTCATTGAATTTTTCAACTAGGTGACAAGGGACATGGATCGGGGAGGGCAGTGAATGTGTCCTATCTGGACTTTATCAAGGCCTTTGATACTGTGCCACATAGAAGGCTATTAAACAGACTGGGAAATATGGGAGTGGGTAGGACAGTAGTCCGGTGGGTAGGTAATTGGCTGGGTGGCAGGACACAGAGGGTGGTGGTAAATGGCTGTCACCCTACACAGGGGAAGTGTGACCAGTGGGGTACCACAGGGATCAATGCTGGGACTGGTCCTATTCAACGTCTTCATCAGTGACATTGTGCAGGACCTAGAAGGCAGAATTTCCCTGTTTGCTGATGACACAAAGCTCTGTAACAGAGTGGACATGCCAGAGGGTGTAGACAGAATGAGGAGGGACCTGCAGAAGCTTGAAGAATGGTCAAGGATTTGGCAGTTGAAATTCAATGCAAAGAAGTGCAAGATAATGCATATGGGGCACAAAAACCCTGGAACAATATATCAGTTGGGCGGGTGAGGAAATAGCATGCATCAAGAAGGAAAGGGACCTTGGGATTATCATCTCTGATGATCTCAAGGTAGGGGAAACAGTGCGACAAGGCAGCAGGTAAAGCAAATACAATGCTGGGATGCATAGGCAGGGACATCACCAGCAGGAAAAGGGATGTCATAATTCCACTATACAAGACACTAGTGAGGCCCCACATGGAGTACAGTGTACAGTTCTGGAGACCTTACCTATGTAAGGAAGGGTAGAGAAGGTGCAGAGGAGGGAAACAAAGATGGTACAGGGATTGCATCACAAGTCCTATGAGGACAGGTTGCAGAACTTGAATATGTACTCCCTGAAGGAGAGGAGGGAGAGAGGTGATATGATAGAGACATGCAGGTACCTTACAGGGAGGAACAGTGTGCAGGAACACACTATTTTCCAGTGAAAAAGATGTTCCAGGACTAGAGGACATGGGATGAAGTTGGAGGGAAGGCGATTCAGAGGAAATGTGAAGAAGAATTTCTTCACAGAATGGGTGGTGGACAAGAGGAACTCCCTGCCAGAGGAAGTGGTGGGGACTGAAACAATCACAGGATTTAAGAATGCATGGGATAGACAAAAGGGAATTCTAGAGGTCAGGGGTAAGGGACAACAGACTTCTAGGAAAACATAAAGTGAACTTACAAGCTCAAATGGGCAGACTGGGTGGGACATAGGCCCTTATCTGCTGACAGTGTCTATGTATCTATGTATTTATATATGTGTGGTTGCTGAACAGCGCATGTAGTTCTATGAAGGAAGCAGCTAAATGGTCTGAAACCTGAGGTGAGATACAGATGAGGCACACTGATGAGCCCCGGAGTAGGACAAAACACATATCTGTGGCTTCTGTTCTCAACATTTGCAGATTATGTGAGAGGCCCGTTGGCACCATACTGCCCTGATAAAGTAGAACCAACCTAAATTTTCATTGTGATTTGTATACATCCCATGATGCCAAGCAACATGTAGACACAAAGACACAAACCCCACTATAGCAGCCATCCTACAGGGTTCCATAGGGAGTTAAGCAAGTCACTTGGGGGGGGGGCTCAAGGCAATACTGGCTGAGTGATACAGGAGTCCAGTAGCCCCTGAGCCTCTACTGTGGTGCTAATCTCCAAAAAAGGATGGGACTACAAGGTTCTGCATTAACAATAGCAGGCATAATAGCTGCACACAGACACCTACCTCAAGTCCAGAACAGATGAGGTCCTAGAGCAGCAAGAGGGAGCCAAGTGTCTGACCACCATAGAACTGAGAAAGGGCTACTGACAGATACTTCTGACCCATGAAGTCAGGAGAAGGTTGGCCTTTGTTGCCTTGTTTGATTCATCCAAATTCCAAGTAAAGCAATTTGAGATGAAAAATGCAATGGCAACCTTCCAAAGACTTGTGGACAACATTCTGTCTGGGGTGGGTGATTTTGTGCTGGAGTACATGAGCAATATCACCATCCATATACAACCAGATATGGGAGGATCACATTAGGCATGTGAGATAGGTGTTTAACAAACTGAAGGGCAAACGTTTAAGGTGGAGAAATGTCAGATAAGGGTGGCAGAGATGTCATACCATGATTCCCAGGTAGGCAGTGGGCACAACTGGCCTGAGCCAGGAAAAAGTAAGGTAATTCAGGGAAGGACCATGCTCACCAGTAATAACCAGATGAAGGCATTTCTGATGACTGCAGAGTACTAGACAAAATATGCCCTAAACTTAAGTAGCATAGAAAACCCCTGACAGAACTTGCTAAGAAGAGAATGACCATAAAGGTTCAATTGACAATGCTGTGAGGTGGCATTTTGACAACTAAAAGAAGTGCTCTGTTGGACACCAGTGCTTACTAGTCCCAACTATTTGTTAAAATGTGTTCTTCATGTGGATGCTTCTGACCATGTGCAAGAGGTTATTATAAACCAAGGCACACCCACAGGGGAAGAACACCCAGTCCATTAACTGAGTCAGAAACTGGTACCTAAGAAGGAGGCCTACATCATGAATGAAACAGAGTGTTTGAGAAGCTGCAGTCATATCTGTATGGGATGGAGTTTACTTTGGTAACTGACCTCAACCCCTTAGCATGATTCCATAAGACAGGTGGACAGAAAGTCAAGTTACTAAGATGGAGTCATATGCTACAGTTATACAGTATGAGTATCCAGCACCACAGTGGTTCCTAGCACGTCAGTTCAGATGGACTGTCCAGACAGTGATCTGCAGACCAAGAGGTACAGTACGGTAAATCATGGAGAAAGTGGCAATTGGTAATTTGCCAGTTTCACATTAAGATAAGTGTCTTTTAGGGTTGCCACAATGGTGCCACTTCATATTTTTCTTTGGAGGGGAAGGGAAATATAACATACTGTATACCTATACTGTATATGTAACATAGATAGGTGACCCTCTTGGAGAATATTTCTGACACATTCCTTAGCTGGTCAGAGAAGTTTAAAAGTCACAAAATGTTTCTGAGTTTGAGGAATGTCACAAAAGCAGTGCTACTACTGTATAATGGACCCCTGTGGTGAGAAGATTACTGTCTGGAAGAAAGGGCAGAAACAAGCTCTGAGAACCCTCTCTCAGTATTCGAATAGGGAGAACAGGACTGGGATTAATGTCTAACAATGTAGCCCTGATTGCTCTTTCTTATGTGAATGTAATGTCTGAAGTAACTCCATCTTCTGAGGTATACATTTGTGGAACTGGTGCCTCTTCCTGAGCACAGCAGCAGCTGGTTTTATTTGGGTATTATTGAATCCAGGTCTGCACATATGGAAGATGCCATTTAGGTGCATACTGGTTTCACCTTGTTTTTCAGAACTAAGGGGCTTTCGGGACAAGGAGTGGGACAACCTTGGTGAGTGACAGGGATGACTGATAGGGTGATAGGCCGGCTAACCTCCTGAGAGGGTTAAACTGACAGTAAAGTTCTGGCAACTGAGATTCAGTTGTGGGCCAAAACATATCAGATGTCCAAAGTATGAAAGGCAATGCCCTGTGACTGCTGTATCTCAGGCCTTAGTGGCAATATAGTTAATATTATCTGTGACTGTGATGTGGTTTATGGTACAGGTAATATCCATTTCCATTGAGCAATCCAGTATCCACTACCAAAGATCATGACTACAAAGTAAAAGGATCCCTAGTAGGTGAGAAGTTCCTTGGAGTCTCTGAAGGGTTGGTTCTGTTGTCAAAAGAAAGTCCTTGCACTGGGTGAGCAGTGGACAATGGTAGGGGGAAATCCAGATAGAGATACCCTAATAGTAAACCAGGCAGTGCTAGCATTGAACTACAAGGAGTTGTCAGGCATCTGGTCACTCTTGTGTATGAATTCATAATAGACTGGTGACAGCGGGGTTGAAGTCTGTCAAAGCATGAAAGGAAATTTCTCATATAGGGACATTTAAAGTAATCCCTAGCCCCCATATCAATTCCATGATAACATGCCATCTGCTGCTGCTATCCATCCCCAGCAAAGTCATTACTCAGTGCCCCAAAAACAATACTTTTGTAGTCGTTGCCTAATTCCTCATCATGCCCCCAGCCCACTGTCACAAAGAACTATAGAGTTCCTTTGCAATATAAGAATATTTTACAGATGACACCACAAATCCATAGAAAGCATGTTACAATCAGAGTGGTCAAAAGATCAGCTGGGCTCACTTTAATTGAACTTTATCAATCAATCATCAATCAACCATCATTTATTTTTAAAAAGTGCAATTCCAATAAAGATCAAAGTGCTTGTACAAAGTCAAAAACCATAAAAACAAATATAAAATGTAAACAGTCAGTGGCATGGTCTGGCCACCGGGAAGATGGCAGCCTAGAAGGAGAGCTCCTGCCTAAAAGTGCTCATCTGTGCCCGATCGCTTTGATCCCATGAAGTCCTGATCATCACAGTGACTTTATGAACAGGTGAAATTCATACCTTCTGGGCGGCATGTATTTTAAGCGGATTGTGAGGCGAGCTGTACCGACATTTGCGCTGTGTGTCTGGGATCTTTCCAACTGCTGAGAGGCCACGTAGGCCCTAATTGCAACTACAGCCATGCTACACTTTGCAATGAATATCAGTGACTGTAATTGGGCACTGCAGAGAAACCGAGCAGGAGGATGGTTCCCTCGGGGACAGCCCTGTTTTCCCCCACCTAGCAAATATGAGTTCTCCAGTTTCTACCACACCATCAAATGCAACATCTTTAAATTCTGACAAGCCTCTAGTCATAGAAGAATCTTTGCAGCATATTACTCACCTGTTGGAGGCTTTAATTTCCAGGGTGGATGGGTTAAGCTTATCCCTTACAAGCACAGCTACAGAAGTCCAACAACTTCAGGATAAGGTCAATGTACTCGAGCAAAAAGCAGCAATCTGTGAAGACCATCAGTCTCAAATATGGCACAAGCTGCAACAACAAGAGGAGCGCCTTGTAGCACTATGGAGCAGGGCAGAAGACCACGAAAACAGAAATCGCCGCAATAATCTGCGGATTATTGGGCTGCCCGAGGGGGTGGAAGGACAGGCTATGGAGAAGTTCTTAAACCGCAATATCCCTCTAATACTGGGGGAAAGATGGCAGGGTCCCATTGAAGTTGAAAGGGCCCACAGAGTGGCAGCTCAACACACCAAGCAATCTGATCATCCCCACCCTATCATGGCATATTTGCTTCATTATTCGACTAAGGAGAGGATTTTGAGGGCGGCTAGAGACATTGGAGAGTTGCAATGGCAAGGAACGTCTATACAAATATATAGAGACTTTGCACATGAGACAGCAGCAAAGAGAAGAGCTTTTGGTCCTAGCAAACAGTTTTTATATCAAAATGATTTCCGTTTTAGGTTCAAGAATCTTACCAGACTTTATGTCAGCAAAGGAGGGTATGAGATCATTGTAGATCACCCAGGGGAATTGGAACGATGGATGGCTCGGATTTGGCCCAGTCTACGTCTTCAAACTACACCACCCAGAAAGCGTTGGGAGCCTCATGTGATTCTGCCTCCTCCTAGGAACCTTTCTGCTGGTCATGACATCCATACGGGTACAATATCAACCGGACCGGCGCAACCTTCTGACACCCCCATAGAAGAGGCAGCAATCAAATGCAGAAATTAATCTCGGCACAAACTATCTAGCCTATCTCTCTGCCACAAAGATCATAAACTTCTTTTTCTAAATCCAGGCAAAGAGCAAGAAGTGGACCCCTGCACTCGCCCTGTAAAGACCCTCCTACAAAAATTTCAAGGGGCGATTCCCCTATTGCATCTGAATCAAAAGACTTGGATACCTCTATTTGATCTGCAATGGAGACAGAGGCCACAGAGGACTGGGGGGATCTTCAGGATGCTACACTACTGGAAGCGGTGATGGAACCAAGACGAGTGAAACCCGGCCTCCTTTTCTATGCAGCAGCTGCTGGGCAGGATTCTTCTGATCATGGGACTCTCCCTCGGGGACCACCCAAGCTGGCCGAAAGACTGAACACTTGAAATGGCTTATAGCTATTAGAGGAACACCACTGTGCCTTACGATACCTGCCCTTTGTTCATTACACCCCTTCCCTCTTGCTTAATCTCTTATGGTTGTGTGAGAGGCAGCTGGTGCAGGGTGCTCTGGAGTATATCACAGGAACCTGTGCAATAGTGTTATTGCCCCAGGTTATCTTCTCCTTATCCCTCCCCCTCAACATTTTGTGCCTTGCAGGTAGCTGATAATACCTTTTACTATACGCGCACTTAGGGTTAAAGGACAGCCCGTTATTAGTTCAGGATATGCGGTGCTTCCACTATTCTGTTGTCTAAACTATAAAGAGATGATTGGCTTCCCCCCTCCCATCTACGTTCAGGCTGCAAGTTTGTCCTGTTGTTGTTATAGACTGTTAGTACTATTACTATTTTTCTAGTGCAGAAAATATGGCATTATGGTTATAGTAATAACCGGAAGGTGGATGTCCCCACCTCCCATCCCCCTTACCCCCGGTCAGCTGTTGCTATGTTCACTATGGGTACCCTCATACATAACACGGAGCAGAGAATGGGTAGTACACATACCCTCCTCCCCCCCCACGGAGTCGGAGCAACCGACCATGGATGTTCACTCAGCAAGGGCTAACTCTGCTTAAGTGATCACACACGTTACACAACTCCGTACTGAGTGCTGGAGCTAGCATAGCTGTAGGGTGCTATCATAACCCTCTTTTGCAGTGATCTCCACTCTCATAGATAAGATACACCACAGTGTCCAGTTTTAGGGACACTTGCCTGTTTCATAGTAAGTCCGTTGACTGTTGGTTTGTTATCTTTGTATCTAACTAAACTGTTTTCTTTCCCTTTCTTATCATAACAGTACTTTAAGATTCCAAGGTCATGGTTTTGCCGGATTCTGGCGATGCTTCCACCCCTGCTTATCCTATCTCTTGATTGGATTGTGTTGTTTTGTGTAGGGTACAGTATCATGACAATAAACTCCACCAAAGTCCTCCTCTACCCTCTAGACTCCGCAGTAAGTACACTTTCTCCTTTCTTAGTGAGGGAAGAAATGATGTTGAACCCTCCCCCATCCCAGGCTTACAGATGGATATCCTGGAATGTTAAGGGGCTCAACCACCCAGTCAAAAGAACAAAGGTTCTGCAGCACTTAAGGTCCCTGAAAGCAGAAGTAGCTCTACTTCAAGAAACACATCTCCTGGCTAACTCTAATACATGGCTGACGAAATCATGGGTAGGAGAAATAGCGGCAAGTGCCGCTCCTACAAAATCCAAGGGGGTAGCCATTTTGATTCACCGGACCTCTGCCTGGAAAATTCATGGTGTAAAGAAAGATAGTCATGGCAGGTGGCTGGATGTGTGAATAACCTCACCAGAGGGAGCCCTGATTTTGGGTAATGTATATGCCCCTAACAGTGAGCATACTGATTTTTTTCCCAGCAGTGAGTCAGGCAATCTTAGTCTTACAAACAGATGGTTCCCCCTTCCCATCATGTTAGGAGGTGATTTTAACCTAGTGGAGGATATATTTTTAGATAAGTCCACACCTACCCCTCATGCCACCCCTAAGGCGAGACAATCCCTTACTGAGTTCCAGGAGGAGTGGGCCCTGGTAGATGCCTGGCGCATGGAGCATCCCACCGACAGAGATTATACTTTCTTTTCCACACCACACCAAACTCATAGTCGTATAGACTTCTGGCTGGTAAATAACCTAGCTGGTAGAGGTATCACCGGCACTGAGATAAGCTCGATACTGATATCGGACCATTCCCCGATTTGGCTCTCATATCTCCCTTCCAAACAACCTAGTCATAAAGTTCATTGGCGTTGAAACCCACTGCTGCTCAAGGACCCAGACTTTAAGTGAATGCTATCCTCTGTCACGAAGGAGTATTTCTCATTAAACTCAGACTGCGGAGTATCTCCTAGCATGGTTTAGGATGCTTTTAAAGCGGTTCTGTGGGGGCGCATCATCGCCTTTGCAGCTTCCCAGGATAAGGCACGAAAGGCCAATCTTGCCTCCATGCAGGCTGAACTAGCCAGCTTAGAACAAAGGTTTAAATCCGGCCTGCAAGCAAACGTGGATAGTGGCATATATCGCAGAATACTTAATCTTAAATATCAGATCAATGTTATACTACATCAAAAAGCCGAGTGGCTTCCCCTTCAATCCAAGCAAGAGTTTTGGGCCAATGGCGAGAGATCAGGAAAGCTCTTGGCCTATCGCCTACATAAACAGCAAGCAGCCACATGGATACATGCTCTCCGCACCTCATCGGGGTCAATAGTCAATACCTCAAAAGAGATGAATCAAACTATGTGGTTATTTTATGAATCCTTGTACCAATCTCACTCCACGATCAATCCCACAGACCTGGGCCAGAAGCTATTGAGTTTCTGTCGCCAAGTGCAACTCCCATCCCTGTCACCTGAGAAAGTGACTCAATTGGAATCACCAGTATCCTGTGAAGCAATATGGTTGGCACTAGCAAAAATGGCATGTGGGAAAGCCCCTGGCCTGGATGGCATGTCTGTCAAGCTATACCAGGCATTAGGTTCAGACATCCTCCCCTCTCTTCAACTAGCCCTCCAGGACTCGCACAATAGGACTACCTTCCCTCCATCCATGAGGGATGCCCTCATCACTCTTCTACCAAAAAAGTCATCTGATCCTCCAGACTGTGTGAATTTTAAGCCAATATCACTATTACTGGTTGACACTAAGATTCTGGCAAAGGTGCTCACCACTAGACTGAGCTTGATACTTCCCTCTATCATTCATTCTGCACAGGTTGGCTTTATTATAAGAAAGACAGGGGTAGACAACACATGCCTGTTACTATGACTTAAGTGGCTTGCATCTAAATCTCCCCACCCCATGGCAGCCTTGGCCATAGATTTTGCTAAGGCATTTGACTCTCTAGAATGGGATTACCTACATGAAACCTTAAGGGCATTTGGTTTCGGGCCATATTTTAAACAATGGATACACACTTTGTATGCCTGTCCCATGGCAGCTATCCTCACTAGTAGTGATATTTCCCCACCTTTCTCTCTGCATAGAGGTACCAGGCAAGGCTGCCCGTTCTCTCCTCTCCTGTTTTTAATTGCCCTGGACCCGCTTATACAGGTTCTTGCTGCAGATCCATTAATACGAGGCATTGAAAGTAAGGGGCATTCATATGTGGGTATGGCATATGCAGATGACCTCTTATTGACCCTAACCAATCCCCAGCAAGCAATCCCTGAAGCACTCCTGCTTTTGGAGGAGTTTGCTATACTCTCGGGGCTCAGGATTAACCAAAAAAAGACCATTTTGGCACCATTAAACTCCCATTGCACAAAGGAGTGTTTACAGGGCTCCAACCTTTCCTGGGCAGACCATACTTTCAATTACCTAGGGATCCAAGTCCCCTTTAAATGGGCAGCTCTTGAAATGATTAACTTTTCTCCTCTGTATGCCCAGTTGGCTGTGGAAGTAGAGAGGTGGTGCAAACTCAAATTATCCCTCCCTTGAAGGGTAGCCATAGTTCATATGTTGTTCCTACCATGGGTACTGTTTCTTCTGAACAGCCTACCCATCTCCCTATCTAAAAAATGTTTCCAATCACTGTAAAAAGTGGCCTACTGCTTTATCTGGGACTCTAAACCACCAAGATGGAGTAGGCAAAAAATTAGAGCGCATTGGACTAAGGGGGGGTCTTAGTGTACCCTGGTTTTATGGATATCATTTAGCTTGTATGGCAGCTCATGCCACCAGGTGGTTGGTGACACAAGACTGGGCAACCCTCTATTGGTTCGGTTGGAAACGGCTTTGGTAGGTCCCTCCACATTATATAATCTCCTGACGCCGAGTTCAAAAACGGATCCACAACTCCACCCCCCCCCCCCCCCCCATTATCTCCTATACTGCCAAAGCCTGGAAGTTACTATTCACCAAATCGCACACACCAAAGCAGGAATGGTTTCCCCATTACAGTTTGCCCCCATATGGCACAACAATCTTATTCAGATTAATGGAGTGGGGTTAAGCTGGCCAAAGTGGCAGCAACAGGGTATTCAAACTGTCCATGATTTAGTTATTCATAGGACCAAACATCTGCTCTCATTTGAACAGCTGCAGAACAAGTATGCCCTACCAAACAAGGATTTTTGGTGCTATTTACAGATTCGCAGTGCCCTAACACCCCTTCTTACAAAAAAATATGAATAGCATGCAGTGGCATTGGCTAACTGACCTCCACTGTCTAGATACTCGAAGAGGTCTTATGGGGCATTTCTATAGTACATGGAGGGGATTCGCAACCTAACCCAATGCAGAAATGTAGAATACAATGGGAAATACTATTAGGGATATCAATCTCTGAGGAGCAATGGCTGTCCTACTGCAAAAGGATTCATTACTCTTACAGAGATACCAATAGTCGTTTCATACAATTGAAAATATTACTGTTTTGGTACCGTACCCCAATGATTCTGCATAGGAGGGGTCTACTTAACCATAGCTGTTGCTGGCGCTGCTCACAGCCAGACGTCCATATTGCACATATACTTTGGTCCTGTCCCTCCCTTACGGGATTCTGGGATATGGTGGCTATAGACCTGTCACAGGTGTCGGGTGGCATGATTACTCTGACTGCCTCCCTAGTTCTTCTGGGGGACACAAGTCAGATGGCAGCCCTCCCTAAACCCCTGCAGCATTGGGCCCTCTCCTCCATACTGGAGGCCAAGCACCTTCTGCTTATACACTGGAGACAGCCCTTAATACCTAGCAGGACTTTGTGGCATGCAGTTGTGGCTCGCCTTTCTCTGTTTGAAAGGCTTTCCTCCTTGCAAGGGTCAAACATGCGGCTATACCACGCTAAATGGGGACACTACCTCCAGTCTGATTTCTTGAACATCCCAAAACAGTCGGAAACCCTCTCTGAATATTATTACCCAAATAGAGCTGGTCACCAAGAATGCTGTGATCTCCTCCCACCCCTTTTGGTCTAGTTATTCACAGCTGAAAGGAAGCTGAAGATAGAGGTGGAAGCGTCGACAGTTTCTATCTGATTGGCTAGGGTGTAAAATACCTGTTAATGGATTGTTTTTTCTTTACTGATGAATATGCTGATAGAGATGGGAGCTCAAGTCTATAAAGCAGATATATGTCTATTGCTTGTCATACTGGTAATCTGTATCCTTGACCTGGCTATGTTGTTGTATCCATTATAAAACTGTGAAGTGTACTGTTGTATGTCAAAAGAAAATACCTAATAAAATTTAATATGTTAAAAATAAAATGTAAACAGTCTATAAATTAACATTCCATAGTATTAATTAAGTTAATAGTGGTATTAATATTGATGTTAAGACCAAACACGGGGGGGGGCATCATTTAACCCTTTAAATATGTAAAGGTGCTCAATAAAGTAGGTGAAGGGGGTCTGCTGAGGAGGAAGGAGGGAGCCAGAACTAGAGGGCACAGATTCAGATTGCAAGGAAATAGGTTCAGGGGCAATGTGAGGGGGCACTTCTTCAAGAGGGTGGTGGAGTTGTGGAACAGACTGCCAAATGGAGTGCTGGGGGCTGAGATGGTGGAGGAATTTAAGAGTTCATGAGACAGGCATATGGGACTGAGTATTGGGGGAAGGTGAGAGCAGGTGGGGAGGAGGTATGTGAAAGGAGAGGGTTAGACAGATTAAATGGGCCAGAAGGGTCCTTTTCTGCCATCAAATTTCTATGTTTCTATGATTCAATGCATCAGTCAGGGTCAGAAAATGCTAATCCAAAAAGATGGGTTTTGAGAGCGGATTTAAAGATCTAGGAACAACTACTCACACTGATCACTTACAACATGAACATGGCATTATCCTGATATCCTGGCCCTTTTCCCACTGACATCAAAGTCAGACTTAGGGCCAGCATGAGCAGTTAGGTGTGGGAACAAGGATGACAAAGTAATCCAATCACCATCACAGTACCTTACTGATGCATTCTCAATTCCTGGGCTTCTTCAGAAGGACTCCAAGCACCACCAAGCAGAGCCAAGCCCTCTTAACAGCTCTGGTACTGAATTTCTGTCAAAATGCATAATGCATTTTATTGTTTGTTTACAGTTTCATCATGATCTTCTATCTTTTTATAAAGCGCCTTGATGGTCGAATGGCACTTGTGAGAAATAAAATGTATTATTATTATTATAAATCACTTTAGTCTTTTCATGTCTGCACTAAGCTGCCATACCATCTCAAAAGTTTTGTATTCGTACCACAATTCTTTAGTGAGATTATGGCTCGTGATATTCAGCCATTCCCCACTGTGAAAGGCACTGGCATTCAAACACTCTTGGTGGATGTCCAGTCCAAGAACATTATTCAGAATTTTCTTGGCATGTTATCACCACTATGTATGAAGCAGTGCATATGCAGATGGTGACAGTTCTGAAGAAGACAGTGAGAAGGAGGTGTGGTTTTCACCAGTGGTATCTGGAGCAGTGGTGCAAACCACAGCTTCTCGAGTCCCACTGCTCATAGAGTTGTCACAAATCAAGCGCTACCACCATTTCTATCCTACTATCACCACCTGTGTGAGTTATATTTAATCAGACAGCCTAACAGAGGTACAGTCCTAGGGGAAGTACCTTACTTAAAGCAGCATTAATAGAAGGGGAATAAACAAGCATTTGTCAATGCCGAATGTTTGCTTGCTGGCATTGGCAGTGGTAGTGTAGAAGTTACAGAGCTGCGTAATAGGAATGGTAGTGAAGTATTGAACTGAAGCCCACCCCACCACCACCCTGCAGAGAGTGACAGACATTGGGGTGTGCCTTTGGGTCGTCAGGCATAACTGCCACGCCATTTCACCACACCCCACCCTGCAGACACTGACAAGTGTCACGGTGTGCCTTGGGGTCTTTGGCCCTTATGCGCACCCCATTCCATCAGGAATTATGGTGAGATGGGTGCGGTATAGGAGAATGGGGTGAACTTTGGGGCTAAAGAGTCCAAGGCATACCTTGATGCCTCTCACTGGCTGCAGGGTGCAGAATGGTATGAGCACTACAGTATCCCACTATATCCCAAGTCACATCCCTGATGCCTGTCATTCACTACAGGGTTGGGCGTTATGGTTGGAAACCCTAATACCTCAGGCATTCGTTGGTATTTTCACTCCAAATTTTCAACATGGTTTTTTTGTGACCCCACCTCATGAACAGTGGCAATATCAGTTTGTTAGCCGAAAGCTGCTTATGCACAGCGTCTACGGCATTTAGCACCACAGGTGCAAAAACATTCCGAACAGGATGTAAAAAATGACAGCTGTACTGTTCATGGGAAGTGTAAAATGGCAATGTTGCAAATCTGCAGTAAAAATATTAAAAAACTGGTGAAGTCACGAGCGTGCATAGAAACTGTGCAACGCACACCCGTAATGTAATTAGTTTGGGGATTTTTTACAGCAGATTGTCAACACAGGCATTTTGGGACCTCCGATCATGAACAGTGTCACTGTGATTTTCTTTATCTGTCCCGAACAATGATTTCCCACAGCGACCACGCATCTCTGCGCTGAAAGTGTGAAAACACATTTTGGCCATGTTCTGAAAAATGACAGCTGTACTGTTCATAAGGAAGTGTGGAAAAATGCCACTGGTGAAAATCTGAACTGAAAATATTACAAAGTCATGAACTTATGAGGGTGCGTGGAAACTGCGCAATGCTCACTCGTAACACAGTCATTTTATGGACTTTTGTCACCAGATTTTCAACATAGCCATTTTAAGACCTCTGCTCATGAACAGTGTCACTGTGATTTTCTAAATGTGTCCCATACATTGATTTCGCACACCGACTGTGCCATTGTGCGCTACATGGGCGGAAACACATTTTGGGTGAGATGTGAAAAATGACAGCTGTACTGCTCATAAGAAGGTGTGGTAAAATGGCAATGTTGAAAATCTGGAGTGAAAATATTGAAAAGCCGCGAACCTACGAGCCTGTGTAGGAACTGCGCAACGCACGTTCATAAAACAGTCATTTTTTGGAATTTTTCCAGCAAATTTTCAAAATATGTTTCTTGAGAGCCCACCTTATGAACACTGGCAGTGTCGTTTCATTAATCAGTCCCGAAAGGTGATTTCATGCAATGACTGCGAAATCACCCTTCGGGCCTGAATAACACCATGACAGTGAATCATTCATGAGAAGGGGTCCCAAAAACCCCATGTTGAAAATTTGGTGCAAAAATTCCAAAAAATGCCTGAGATATGCAGCAAAGTTGAAAAAACCCTATCTATCCCATTATACAGCTTACCGACATTTCCTCAGTTCGCGGTTGGCTTTGAAGAGTGCAGACGTGTTCCCGGTCCACCGAAGATTGTCACGCCGAGGTCCAGAGGTAAGTATGGGGTGAGGGGGGTGTGGGGAGGCAGGGTGCGCAGTGGGTGGGTGTGGGTTGTGGGAGGGGGCAGGGAGAAGTGCCGAGGACAGTTTTTCATTTCCAGGTTTTTTTTTTTAAATGACAGCGGGACATTTTCCACGCTGGAGTGGGCTCTAGCATGGCACAAGGATGGCTGGTTGGGGGCGTGGAGCCGATGGGGAGTGGGCACCCCCGTCAGTGCGCATCAGTTGCCACGCTGGGGTGGGCTCAGCGTGGCACCCTGTGCTCTGGGGGGGACAGTGGAGCTGGCGGGGATTGGGCACACCCGTCGGCTTATACGATGGTTGCCATGCTGGGGTGGGCACCAGCGTGGCATGTGGAAAGCTTTGGGGGTGCAGCACAGCTGACGGGGATTGGGCACCCCCGGCTCCACAGTGTGTGCGTGGGGGGGTAGCACTCAGTATGAGTGCGTGTGTGTGTGTGTGTGTGTGTGTGTGTAGGGGGAGCGTGCATGAGCAGGCGATATCTTATCACTGCTCACTGAAGCGTAGCTCCCCCTTTCAACTGTACTCCACTGTATTTTGGAGCTGTCATAGACAGCTCCAGCAGGCACTGGAGAACTGCGGCCACGCCTGCCAACACACTGACTGAATTGGAAGAGGGGGTGACACACCTCTGAAAACTCGGATGATGGCACTATGTTTCTTGCACATGCGTGCAAGCAAACATAAAAAGGAGCACGAACTGTGGTTCATTCAGTCACTGCTGGACATCTGGATATGCTCTCATAATCTGAATGTGGGCACCTTTGTGATAGACAGTGACAGTAGCATGCTGAAGGTGATGAATGATGGGGATTTCAGTCATGCACTAAATCTGGTGGTGAGTCATATGCTTGTCAAAAGTATGGTACACAGTTAAACAAACTAGTCTAAAAATAATCTACAATATTTCTTGCAGTATTTCTTAATATTTACTTTTACATCTAATACTTCTAAAAGTGTTGCATGCAAATCACTACTTTTCGCTATCCCCACTTTTACTATGGTTTCACAGGCTTTGCCTACAATAGCATCAGAAAAACAAACTCTGGCAAGAGCTGATAGGGCTACAGGTGAGGAATTTGGGGTAACAATATTGACAATTACCAAGGTTATTAGCCTGCATGTGCAAAATGTAGGCTCATAAATTTGTTGTTTTGTAATATTTTTACACTGAAATTTCATCAAAGTCTTGTTATGACCCTGCCTCATGTAGTAGGGTAGAGAAAATATTGAATTCCTGACTTATTGGTGATTTTGCACAGGAACTGCATTTCATTTCAGTCTCACTCACTGTCCCATTTACACTCAAGTCCTCCAGTGACTGGTGCCTCAGATTGGCAACTATTCTGTGGTTTTCACCAGCAGCCCTCCTACAGATATATATATATATATATGCTGTATATATATATATATATATATATATATATATATATATACTGTATATATAACTGAAATAACACAAGTCAACAGTACTCATTATTGATAATATTAGATTCAACATTTTTAATATGGAATGAAATGTATTAGCATGATTTGGGCAGGACAGTAAACATAAGGGAGCGAGGGAGATGCTTCCATGTAAAGACCTATGATTTAAATGGCATAATGTAATGTTTAAATCAGCATTGTTAAGATCACAATCTTAATTTTTTAGAGATCCTCCAATAAGTCTCACATAGTTACTCTACGGTATTTAGACGAGGTCCTGTTTATTACTTTTTTGCATTTGAACATATTTTACCACACTGCGTTGCTGTAATTGTTAAGCATTATAAACTCGACCATGACGTACACATATTTATCCTCTATATTTTGTTAAGCTCTCTCTGTTAACATCATAGACTTAGTATAGTAGCATAGATGCAGGCAAAAATTATTGGCTAGCACTTTTTAGTGATAGGCTAGATCAGCAATGACTGTTTCATTTGAACCTGCTTTATCAAATTCCATGAGGTTCTGTGATACAACTTAATCCAAGTGCCTCGAGTTGTAATGTTTATTGCAACATCTAAGTTTGTTTCGTATTATTGAACAGTACTATGTATTACTATTGGCCACTTATACATTTTTATAGTAAGTAACATAAGAACTTTGGGAATTATGCTCTAATTATGCTGTAATGAATAATGTATGTATATAGTAATGTAAAAAGTAAATAAATGAAAAGCATAAAACTTAATTCACTTGCTTTTGTTGCCCTCCCACTCAACAATCATCACCCATAGGCAACCACTTAGTTTGTCCATACATACAGTAAGAGCACAGTAACAAAGACAAATGGGCTAGATTAATGAACCACCCAATATACCTGTAGTTGCCCGGAAAAAATGGACAGGTGCAGGTATCCACAAAGGTGGAGTCGGATTATGACCGGCTCCACAGTTTACAGTGGCTTGCAGGTTATGTTGCACGGACAATCTCCAGAGTTCCGGAGATCAGTTACGGCTCATTGGATGAGCCGTGCCTTCTGCTGCAAGTGCTGCAGCTGTGTATTTTAAGTCCCACAGCTATGGGGATGTCAGTCCACAACAGCCATTTTGATGTGGGACTTAGTCTTATTTCCATTTGTGAATCCTGCCCACCGTGTTTAGGTCAAAGCAGACCCACAGCATTCTGAGAAAGAAGTCTCTGGTTCTATCATGAAATTATATTATAGATACTAATTAATTGATTTCCCTACCCCAACACAGTGAAACAGAATATATATATATAATACAAAATCACACACACACCTATAATGCAAAGCATCATGGGTTGTATATGTAAATCACCACAAAATATATATATATTACATATTTGTAATGCAGCTCCTTTTCTAAAGTAATCAGTAAAAAATAGTGTGGTGGCACAATGGATAGTGCATTGGACTTCTAGTGTGAAGAAAGATATTCAAAGGTTGTGGGTTCAAGTCCCACCAGAGTCGTTCTTTTTTCCGGAGGAGGTTGTGGAGTCAAAAACAGTGGTGGAATTCAAGCATGCATGGGACAGTCATAAGGCTTTTCTAGGGGGTTGGGGGTAGGAAGAAGTAGGCTGCTGGTTAACTAGGATCTGCAGCTTATCCATTAGGTAGGGAAATGGGCAGACTGGGTAGGCCAAGCGGTCCTTATCTGCCGTCAAATTCTATGTTTCTATGTTAGAACATCTGTTTTATTAGCTTTTTACCATGTATGAGAATACATTACTTCCATGAATTGCAAGTGCTGCATCGTGGGCATGTAAATAATATGGGGTATGCAACAGCTCTGTCATTCCCTGAGAAGTAAACTTCTAAACGGTAGCACACATACCCATGATGCAGTGCTTGTAACTCATGGAAGTAATGTATTCCAATTTCTCATACATGATAAAAAGCAAGTAAAACAGATGTTCTAACATGTTCCTATACTCAATGATTACTTTAGGAAAGGGGCTGTGTTGCTTTATTTTTCTGTCTTTTGAACACTAAAAATAAAAAGTATTAAAGTATTTCAGTCATTACAATATAAATAAACAAGACTCTATTCTTTTACTCCAGAAAGTTGTTCAGGTAGGGATATGCTTTTATTGGGATAATCACGATACTTAGTTGCTGGAAGTAGTCCAGGTCACCCAACTGTGGATTAAAAAAGAAATTTAATACAATGTCACCTGATGGTGTTTGACCAATCCGCACCTCACCTTCATGCAACCTATGTTATAATATTTTTTATTAGACATTTCAGACACCACTTAGGAATGAGGAACTAAGCCCCAAGCTGACCTGACATATCATTGAAGAAATGAGTCAGTATGGCTTAGGGTGTCATTTCTGCCTTTATCTGAAAGCTGAAAATATAATCACATAA
The DNA here is from genome assembly GCA_016271365.2 of Neoceratodus forsteri. Classification (NCBI taxonomy): domain Eukaryota; kingdom Metazoa; phylum Chordata; order Ceratodontiformes; family Ceratodontidae; genus Neoceratodus; species Neoceratodus forsteri. The sequence continues at coordinate 317,178,836 of CM057451.1, forward strand.
AAGAATATTGTGTCCGACTCCATCTAATCTCTCTATTCATTTTCTGTCTATTCCTTAACTCTTTTGCTTTATTTTGTACTTTAAATATAAAGGACTAGCAGTTAATGTCAGCATCCTTATGTAACTGCAATTCACCTGGTATCGTAACATAGCAACTATTATATCAACTCACACAAACTTGAACTTAGCAATACATTTTTTTTGGGGGGGGGTTCTCCAATTTCTATGACTGGATATAATTTAACATAAGTTGGTAAAGTGGTACCAGTGGTAGGTGAGAGGGTGATGTGGGATGCAGTACTGAAATACTGGTGTTGTGGGGGGGGACTTTCAGCAAACAATATTGTGACAAGCAACACCTTGGCTCACAACAAAAATAGGTTGCTGTTTCTTTCAATTTTTTTATTAACTAAATTAACTGAATGGATTTCAGAAGTATTATGGTCACTAAATTTATTAAGTTCACAATCTGTACTAAAGTAAGATTGCTAACATGGCACTTGATTACGGGCAAAGCATGGGCTCTGGGGATGGACATCATGATAGTTCATTAAGAAAATACAGTATAGTATCAATACAGTACAGTATCCAATGTTTCTGGAACCTTACATGGAGCAATGACAGCAGCTGCTGCTTTATCCTAGGAGTTGTAGTCATCCCTGTAGTTCCCTCGTTTTTTGAGTCTCCTTGACTGCCGGCAGTCCAAAACTACAAGTCCTAGCATTTTGAGTTGCATGCACACTACTAACATTTTCTTTTCTTTTTCCTTTCTGTTATTTGTGCCACGGTAATGGTGACAGCTGAGGAGATGCAGTCATCACTTGAAACCCCGCCTGCTCCCCAAGTGAATCCAACTTGCTTGTGTGCCAGAACATCACAGATATTGTCTAGAAATGGTGTCAGTTCATCAACACATTGCGGAGATAAACAGACTGCAAAAGGCTGCATTAATTGAGATAGGATATCACCTTAACTATCGTTCTTTGCTTCATAACACTAAAAAGGTTTAAGCATCCATTTCATATATAATTCTTTAATTAAAGGTACAGTATCTTAGATTTATAAATAACTGTAAATCTGTCTATGAAGCACAATTCAGTTTAGACATAGTTTCAGCCTAGTACTGTTCTGATTATTTATTTTATCTGGGAATCATGTAGTCTGACAAGATTGGTATTCAGCATCAGATTGTAAGACCAGTTACTTAGCAAGGTGTCAAGAAGCAGCACTGACTGGAGTTTTAACATAAAAACTTGCATTCAGCACACAATTCTCTAAGACTGCATCCACATTTCAAAATGCTTTCTTAATCAGCCAAAGGCTAATATAGTACATACAGAATGTAGGAGAACTTTTTGAAATGTGTGCAGCAATGCACAGATAGAGTTTTTTAAATCTAGCTCGCATAAGGTGTCATACTTCTCAGTGCTTAGCACAGTATTATGATAACAGCATTGTGCAGTAGACAAAAGCAGGCATAAACAGATGTTCCTGAAATTCAGTATCAACAGACACTGCTTTACTGTATGGCATTGAGGAAGTCATTTGGCCCACTTGTACTTTGATCCACAAGCCGTACAACTGGGTGGAGGAAGGACCCCCTGTAAATAAGATTTACATCTCAGCTTTTGTCTGAGTAAATAGCTAAATAAATAAATATTAATATAAATGGGCAGCTTTTTCCCATTCTTTACTTGGGAGATGACGAAGCAGATTCATAAATACTGGGGTAACCTGTCTACAACAATTTAGGTTACATTTGTATGATTTACAGCTGAGGGATGAAGTGCAATGAGGTCAAAGGAGCTGCAATAACCGGGCAATGCAATGAATGTGAAGGAATTCACACCTAGGTCTCTTGAGCAGGTAAGCTCACTAAAGACCATGTTGTCTTCTGCATATGGCAAGTTCAAGACCAGGTTAATTCTACCAATCCATCACTGCCTCTTACCCTGGGCAACACTTGACCCACATTTACTGCCATGTTCTTTGCTTGTACTCTCTTACTCAACCTTACCCTAGCCCCCCACCCCATCCATGGGATCTTCTCTTATCCATGTAACCCATCCCTTCCTCGGAACCTACTCTTCCTTTCTGTTCCTCCTCACATAAATTTGCCCAATACACCTGGACACTTAGAGGATAAATAGTACATATCCTGTAGGCTGCAACTGACCTTTTACTTACATAATAACAAGTGCACTTCACTTGTACAAAATGTAATGCAAACGATTGTAACGTCTACATTAAAATGTAATAACCCTGTTGCTGTTCGGTTTCCTTGAAACTCCTTTAAAACTACCTTCTGTAGGTGATTCACCATATCTCTTAAATGGAGCTATACTGGCTTGCAAAAAAAAAAAAAAAAACCCATAAATATAATAAAATTGCCTGTTAAGCACATAACATACTAAGTATGTGGCGATGTTAAGGATATTTCCTATGGAACCTACAGCAATATTAGTGTTCAACCTGTATATAAGGGGCACATTGATATTAAAGAGCCAATTTGTTTTTCTCAAAGGTGTCCTTAATAAACAATTCTCACTGTAAAATAACAGTGTATGTCAGTCTTTGCTTGTCCAGAACAGCACAATGGAGATGCAACCTCTGGTTTCCAGTGAGTTCTTGGACCCATTTCTGCACCTGAATGAAATGGAGCACTTAGAGGATAAAGGACATGACCAAAGTCACATAGTGAGTATTGGCCTCTAGCAGTGTTTGAACCTGTGATCTCCCAGTTTTCAAGCCTGTTTTTTTTTAATGGTAGAGGAATGTTTGGGCAATGAAAGTTGACTCAGATCACTCTGCGTGAATTTCAATACTCAGGATTGTCTGTAATAAAGATTTCTACTTTGAAATGACTTACAATGGGATGCTTGCTTTTCAGACTTACTATAAGAGGTGGGTGGAGATGGGGTGGAGTTGTTGTGCTGGAAACAGAGTCCGTATAACTATGATTTTCTAATGGGTTTGTTTGGTCTGATTGGCTTTCCATCATGTTACTGCATGTTTAAAAACAAAACATTTTTCCTTTTGTATACTTTTTGTAATGACTAAATGTGTTTAGTAATAGACTTTCAAACTTGAATTCAAATTGTTATTGTTAGGAAATCTGTTGATTAATGGGAGTAAATCTTATTTTCATTATAGTTCAAGCTGAGTTAATTATAGAGGCTGATAATGGGGGACTCCAGCTTTCTTTTCTTTCTTGTTATTTCATTAGCACTCTGCAATAATGAATGTTCTGTCTCTAGTATGCCACAGGCATCTTTCATTTTAATTCGAAAGTCGAACTCAGATAATAGAAGTATTGTGGATAGCAGTGATTGTTGCACTTCTAAGATGGTACCCTTTCTCTTCTTCAATTGAGGTTCAATTCAATATAAATGATTTACTTGTGATTATTCTGATGAAACACAATACATATTATTAAAGCAAATAGGATTAGGAATTAGGAATTTATTTGCTTTTGTTAACCGGGTTAGCACACTAGACAGCCATGTGCCTATTTTCAGGTGCGACCCGGGAGAGTTACAGTTACAGGTGTCAAACATTGTACATTAACAGTTACAGAATGGGTGCGACCTGGGAGAGTTACCTGTGTCAGACATCACACAATTAACAGTTACAGAATAGGAAAAAGTCCATAGGAGAGCCAGGCATTACAAAGGTGGCTCAGTAATAGTGAAAATACACGGGAGGAATATAGGAAATAACACAGGAAATCACTCTAGAGCGCGGATTGGTAGAGTTCACAATTAGTCAGTTTGGGAAGACAAGAAAGTAACCTAGCACAACAGGCATTACAAGGCTAGCGCTAGGACAAGGTAAACACTATGCATAAACAGTAGCTGTGACAATGGTAAGTGCAGTGAGGGGTGCCAAAGGCGGGGGGAGTGGACCAGGTTGCGGGGCCAGAGCTAGAGGAGAAATGGAAGTAGGGCAGGGGTGAGGGAATGAGGAAGAGGGAGAGACACCCACCCAACCGGGATGGGGGAGGGAGGGGGCAACGGAGTAGGTTACAAGGTGCAGGGGCAGGGGGGAGAAGGTTTCAGGAAATTCCAGAGGGAGGCTTTAAAGCTTGGATGGGAGGAGGAGGCCCTGACTAGTTCAGGGAGTGAGTTCCAAAGTTTGGGGGCGTAGATGTGGAAGGACCGATCACCCACGAAGGTGTGGGTCCTAGGAACAAGACGTTCCTGGGTTGTCCCAGGCCTGAAGTGGTAGGATGGGGCCCTAGAATTAAGGGGAAGGGCTAGGGCGGTAGGGGAGCCAGAGCAGACAATGTTGTCGATGAAGTTACCTATAACGAAGGACTGATGTTTTTCCGGGGGGAGTCACTCTAGGCGGTTGTAGAGATCACATCGGTGGGTGAGGGGAGGGGCGGAAAGCGCGAAGCGGCAAACATTGTTGTAGGCTGTGTCCCATTTTGATAGGCTGGTTTTGGGGACTGGGGCAAAAGTTATGAGGCCATAGCAGAGAGAGGGGAGGAGGACGCCCCGGGCGAGGGCTAGGCGGGCGGCAGGGGTGAGGCAGCTATTGGCTCGATAAGCTAGGCCAAGTTTGCTATTTGTGGCGTTGCAGATGTTATGGATGTGTAGGGCGAGGTCCAGCTGCTGGTCAAGGGTGACACCTTGGTACTTGGCGGAGGTGACCGTCTCAAGGGGAGAGCCATCGGCCCCGAGGATACGCAGAGGAGCAGAGCAGGATTTTATTTTGTGTGAGGACCCAAACAACATGGCTTGAGTTTTTTTGAGATTGAGGGTGAGCCTGTGGCCCCCCAGCCAAGTATGTATGCATTCAAAGTCGGAGTTAAGCTAGGAGTTAATAGTGGAGATGTCCCGCGAGCTGTCCAGGAGGACGAGGTCATCTGCGTATAGGGTGGTGTGGGCATGGGTAGTGACGGAAGGTAGGTCATTGATATATAGTGAGAATAGGGTCAGACCAAGGACAGACCCTTGAGGTACTCCACAGAGGACTGGGGAAAGCTTGGAGGATGTCCGATTGAAGTAGGTGTATTGCTGTTGGTTGGAAAGGTAGTTTTCAGTGCTGTCTGCAGACAGCCATCTCAAATATTAGGTATATTAGGTATCTAATATTAGGTATCTATCAAGGTAGCCTTGGACTTGATCAAGGAATTTGGCAGCTTCTCTAATTACAACTTAAATTTGGACAAAAAAACAGTATTCCTCCTTAACTTTAAAGTGAGCAAACATGATACTGCCAACTTACGCCTAAAACTGGAATCTAGAAACTAAAGTATCTTGGCATTTACTTGGCAAAAGAGGATCAATCCCAAAAGTGGTTTAACCTGGAGGCTCTGCTACAGGTTGTACAGCAAGACTTAGCTAGGTGGAAATTGATACCGATGTCACTTTGGGGTAGGATAAGTCTAGTCAAGATGAATATTCTGCTCTGCCTTTTTTACCCTATCAACATGTTAAATGTATGGATCCCACAGGTTTGGTTTAACAAATTGCACTCTCTTATCACCAGTTTCATCTGGCTAGGTAAACCAATGAGACGTGCCTACCATAAGCTGGCAGTCCCTAAGAAAAAAGGAGGTTTTAGGATCCCTTATTTTGGGTTGTACTATTGGGCAAGCCATTCCAGTAAATATTTGAGATGGCTCTCTGCAGACAGCACTGACAACTCACTACAATACAAGCCTTTATGGATTATCATTGAGCAGGAACTAATTGCTTCCTGTGGGCTATCCCCTAGTGCCCTGCTGCATGTCAACCCCAAATCACTCCCAGATGTGTAGAGCAAATCCCCAGTGGGGACCTCAGTTAGGGTTCACTCCCAGATGTATGCATTCCTGTCCTATAAGCATGCCCAAGATCCTAATCAACCGATTGTGGGCAACCCTAACCTTCAGATAGGGAGCAGACCTGTCCCGATGAGCTGGCTACCACAGTTAGACTGTGCCAAGGTGGGAGACCTGACACATAATGAACTGTACCTATCCTCAAGAGATATTAATATTCAGTACCAGCTGGGTTGTCAGTCGGGGTTTAAAGTGTTTCAGCTTAGACACATGCTGGTGAACTCCCAGGTAGTGTAGAAGGCAGCAGAAGGGGGATTGTTTCTGTGACCACCCTGTGAACTGGCGGCCTTGCCACATGTTGTTTCTATGATATGTGCCAGCCTCTATGACAGGGCCTTCTAAAAGATAGATGGCTCTTCTGGTTATTGGGGTGCACAATTTCCCCACTGGTCAATTAATTGGGAGAACGTATGGGAAGACAATCACAGATGTATTACTCAGGGCAGATTGTGACTCATGCAATTCCAAATTATTAACAATATGTATTTTACTCGGGTCAGGCTGTTTAGGATGGGTAGGGCCCCCTCTTCTAACTGTTGGTGTTTGCAAGCAGAGGGCTCCCTGCACCATGTCTTTTGGGATTGTCCCAGTGTAGCCCCACTTTGATCCCTCATCAAGCAGAGAGCAGATCCATTACTGGGGGTGGCAGATCTAATTGGGCCTGAGATATGCCTGATTTGACAGTCATGGAACATAGATATCACCTGGCTCTAATGGCTATGTCGGTTAAGAAATTGGTGCTCTGGCAGTGGATGGATACTGATGTTATCACCTACACAGAGTGGTTGAAGGAACTTCTCTTTAATTTAAATGCAGAGAAACTTATTGTGAGTATTCATGACCGTCTTGCAAGATTTGACAAGATCTGGAGCAAGTTACAGACACTCTATACTTTGTAAACCTTGGACAGGCCTCTGATCTGTTATCACACCCATTGTGTTGTAGTATGCTGATACCATAGGGGGAGGGTAGGGTGAAGATGGGGGTGATGGAGGGCTTTGTATTGTATTTTATTTTCTTTCCTTTTTTGGTTGGTTGTGAGTTGTATGTTTGTGTTGTTTAGTAACATTCATGGCTGGTGCATTTAAAATCAATAAAGTTGACTGAATTTGAAAAAAGAATTAGGAGTAGGAATAGGAAAAAAGCCACCACAGAGGTAAAAGTTGATTTCAATGCTGAACTACTCTGGTAGTCTTGGAAGGGTTTAAAATTAACATTGCGCACCTGCTCAGGGATGGTAGAAGCAGAGTGAGTTTTTTTTTTACACTGTCATATTATCTTTGTTGGACGATGGCTGAATATATAGAGATGCTCAGTATATATGAGAAATTGGGAGTAAAGAGCAAACAAGACTAACTCAGAGCACAAATGAGTGAGGATGAAGGAGAGACCAATGCAGCAACAGCAATATACAAACAAGTTTTCATGGGAGGCAGAAGAGAAAGAAAGGAATTATTTGTGAAGTAAGGCTTGCCTTTACCATCCTGCTCAAGTACAGGCACTGCCAACCAGACTCCCGCATCCATCGCCATATCGTTTAACTCTCACTAGAGTTTCTCACAGGCAGCAACACCAGAAAAAAGCAAATCTGTTAGTAAAATAAATAATTACGCTCTCTGCAAGCCTTCTGCCAGCATCAAGAACCACCCCTTTGAAGTCTCTCCCCCCCCCCAACCATCAAGCACCAACTCTTTCATAGTTGGGAGAAGGAGGGGGAGTGCTGAAGAGACTGTGGGCACTGTGTGACCATGGAAAAAAGTAGTGCCAGCACAGAATGCTCCCAGGTGGAGGTGACTTGTTTTGTCACTTTATCATTTTGTGCGTTTGCAAGGAATGATGTAGTGCTTTTGTCAATGCAATAGGTCTGCAGGGCTCTGCCCACTGCAGTCCTAATAATTACTAAGATCAGGTATTGAGCCTTGTGTGACATTTATTTAATGGATGTCCTGCAAGGAAATATGTACATAGAGCTTCTTCTCAACTAATGTCACCAGGTTATGGAATGGATCAGTAATTACAATAATCAATACTGGGTCAGTAAGGCTGTTGTAATGAATACATTGCAAAAATATGTGTTAATGCACCAGTTAGGCTTCAAGGTAACACCACAGATATTGGGAATTGTGGTATTTCAAACCTTAACTCCCCTCTTCTCCACACAGCAAAAGGACAAGACCACACAAAAAAACACAGATAGCCATCATCAGGTAGGAGAAACAACATACAACTGTTTCCAGATGGCACATACAGTATGTAGTAGCAATGGTGTGCTGCCTTCATGGATTACCTGTGGCATGCATACTGTAAGGCATACATGCTAATTTCTGGCTGCAGATAGAAATCCACAATACTCAAATCAAAATGTTACTTCTGTCTGCAGAAGCACATGCCCCTGCAGACACAGGTACAAATCCATGATACCCAAATTACAAGAGTTCCTTTGTCTGCAGAAGTGCAGGATACTGTGGGGCCAATCCTTCTGTAGCTACAGATACTCATGCATACTGTAAGACATATGCATACTTCTGACTACAGAAGCACAGGCTCCTGAGGGCCTGCGCATCTTCTTCCATAGGTATAAGGCATACACATCAACCTCTGACTGCAGAAGCGCGGGCCCCACAAAATCTATGATACCCAAGTAGCAACACTACTTCTGTCTGCAAAACTGCAAGCACCACAGATTAAATACAGAAGCCTCTGGACAAAATGTAAGGCATGCCCTCCCCAAATGGGTTGGTATATAGCTGGGACTGCCTGTTTAATCTGCACCCATGCACTTTTGTTTAACAAAACTAAAATTGCAGTGTCACAAATTTTAGTGTCATACTTTAGTGTTGCACTTAAATATGCAACACTAAAATTCTTGGCTCATGACACATAAATCAGCCATTTTGATAAAATGACAGCCAAAGTCCCTAAAAGTTATTTCTGGTTCATTCGGGGAAAAACAAACAACAGAATCTTTCTTAATAGGTCCAGGTTAGTAAGGTTCATGTGTGTTTTTGTTTTTTTCAAATTCTTCATTTTTACGTATTTTCAATTTTTTTAATCAAGTAAAATAACATGACGGCTATGGTCACGACCCAAAATGTTTTTCTTATGAAAGGTAAAATATTAATTTTGTGAAAGGTATATGCTTGTGAAAGGTAAATTTATCATTCAGATCAGATTATTTATCTCAAACCCTACTGAGAATTCTCAGAAAAAAAATTAACATACTTATAGCTCTGAAACTGATTAATATTTTTTATGAAATCTTTGAAACACTCTACCTTGGCACAGGCCATTTGTACCCTAAAAGTTCTGGAAAAAGTTCTATACCATCTAGGCTATAAACAAGAGGAAAAAAAGTGTACTAATTATAGGAAAAAGCATTGAGTTTTATTACAAAAAACTGGCATTCCACATAGCAGAAACCATACACACTGCCATCACAAACCTCCTCACATCTTCAGAACTTGCCTCCAGAACAACACATGCCAAATGTTGGGCAATTTTGTCTGACACTGCCAGAGTTATTAATGTGCAAAAATTGGAGTTTAACATTAAGCACCCTACTCAGCCCTAACTATACTGGTTCTACTGCATCAGGATAGACAGACAGATAGATAGCCATTGGCAAGGAGCAAGACAATCCTTAACACTCTACCTGGGGCTTTTTACAGGCAGCAGGTCAAGAACCCACTATGGATGACACAGTGCTAGACCTGATGCTTAAAAACAGGGACAGGATTGCTGACATCACAGTGGGCAGTCCCCTAGATATCACTAATCACCATACAGTGTGGTTCAATATAAAGACATGAGCACAGGCAAACCACACAAGGACAAGGGCTGTGGACTTTAGCAGGCTGGATTTCAAAGAAATGGGCAACTGTCTCAAGAAGTGCCTAAGAAGTGTGGAGAAATGCTGCAGAGGAGTAGAGACACAATGGGGAAATATAAGGGAGGTTATAACTAAAGCAACCAACCTATATGTGAAGGAACTGAGTAAAACAAGAAAAATGAGACCATTGTGGTTCTCCAAGAGAGTGACAAGGGCAGTAAAAGAAAAAAGAGTTCCATTCAAGAAGTATAAGGAAACACAGAGGGAGGAGGACAGGGAGGTACACCAAGAAAAGAAGATGGAAGCAGACAAGTTGGGGAGGGGATCAAAGGCATAGACATAGGAAAGGATTGCTGAAGTGATCACTACAGGAGCTAACACTTGCTTCAGGTACATAAATGCGATGAGGAAAGAAAGGGTTGGGACACTAAGAATAGAAGGGTGTAAGGGGGAGACTGCACAGAAAGGAAGTAAGAATAAGCTGACATCTTAATCAGTTACTTTTACTCTGTCTTCACAGTAGATGGTGGAGAGGATGGTCCATCAGGAAGAAGCAGAAATTAGGGTGGGGGAAGGTGGACACATATCCATTTCAGAGGCAAGAGTACTGAAAGAACTTGCAGCCCTGAAGGTGGACAAGGCTATGGGACTGGACGAGATTCACCTCAGGGTACAAAAAGAACACAGGGAGGTGCTAGCTGCCCCACTGACAGCCTTGTTCAACAACTCACAAGATTCAGGAGTGGTTCAAGAGGACTGGAGAAGGGCTGACATTGTACTTCCGCATAAGAGTTGCAGCACAGAAGGGGCTAGCAAATATAGACCAGTCAGTCTTACTTCAATGGTAGGGATATTAATGGAAATGCTGCTGAAAAAAATACTGATAGATTATCTTGAATCCAATGGACTGCAAGACCACAGACAACACAGATTCCCAAGTGGGAGGCCATGCCAACTTGGTAGTTCCAGTAGCAAGACATGTCTTCAATCAGAAAGTGGATCTTGATCCTAGGACCTGTTCAGGTGAGTGAGGGTGTGCGGGGTGGGTGGGGGTGCGCGGTCATGGGTACTCAGTAGGGCTGGGGTGGGGCAGATTAGTGGAGGCCTTTTTTTTACAGGTAAATAAAAGACATTGAGGGATCGTTTTCCTTATTACAAGGTATTCCAATATGGGGATGGCAATCAGAGGGGGGTGCCACTAGACACCAGGGAAATATAAAATTATTATGGTAACAGTGATCGAGGGTGGGGTGCCACTAGACACAAGGGAAATATACAGTAATTACAGGGATGGTAATCAGAGGGTGGGTGGTGCAACTAGACATCAGGGAAATATATAATCATTATGGGGACAGTGATCGGAGGGTGAGGGTGCTGCTAGACTCCAGGGTAATGTATAATCATTATGGAGAGGGAAATCAGAGGGGTGGGGGTGCCACGAAACACCAGGGAAAGATTAAATAATTACAGGAACAGTGATCGGTGGGTGGGGAGCACCACTACACACAAGAGAAAGATTAAATAATTACGGGGACGGTGATCAGAGGGTGGGAGCACCATTAGACACCAGGGAAAAATAAGGATTGTACGATATTTTATGTTCATACGAAAATTTTCATATGATATTTTTGTTCATACAAAGGTTTTTGTATGATATTTGGGGTATATAAGGACTGCATGATATTTTCATTCCTACAAAAACTTTCCTACAATGTTTTCATTACTACAAACATTTTTCATATGATATTTTTGTTTATACAAACATTTTTATATATTTTCATTCATGCAAACATTTTTGTACTAAGTCCAAACAAAAAAGCGTAAGCGAGTCACAAAAAAGGATTTAAAATGTGAAAAAAACAACACATTTTGAGCTCATTTCTCCAACAGTTAAGTATAGAATCCACCTAATATAGTCCTGATGACGAATATAGATGTGTTGGTGTCTCTCCAGGATGCCAATTTTGTGGGTTTGGACACTTTTTTAATGGAAACAAGATGGCGGAAACTGAAAAGGGATTATTTTTTCCTCATGAGAAAGGATGGGCCCTATATGAAAAAGGATTTATTTTTTTTGTTTCATGGAGTTGTCCTGAAGTGCTTACTGAGCATGCTCAGAACTACATTTTTTAAAATTAATAACTCTGGAACAGATAAATATTTTTTCACCAAATCAGTGAAAGGCATGATTGTGGGCCAGGCCCTTTCTATCCTGAAAATTGCAGACCACATTTCCAAACCATCTGGGCACTAGGGGCTGACAAAAAAAAAAAAACAGCAAAAACATCAGAAAAATGCACATTTTTTGCTATCCAGATCTCAGAATCCACATATCTGACCCAAGCAAAACATGGAACATCAAGAGAACTACCAAAAGAGACCACGTATGCAAAATATTGTGCAAATCCATTGAACAGTTGTGAAGTTATTAAAGTGCGAACATTAGGGTTTAACATCAAACACCCTACTCAACCCTAAATATAGGTATATGTGTGTGTGTGTGTGTGTGTGTGTGTGTTTGTGGTATAGGGGTGCGTTCATGCCTGCCCTTTTAGTTAGGGTTGACTAGCCTGTTTAATGTAAAACCCTGTTTTTTTTGCACCTTAATAACTTTTGTGTTCTTTGACAAAATAGTCCAAAATTCAGCATGCTTGGCCAGGCAGCAAGACTCTCAAGACATGGAAAGTTTTGTGACTGCATCTTGTATGGTTTTTGACATATGGGCCCAGATATTCAAACTGCTCCCAAAAAGTGCGCAACAGCAGGAGCAAGTGCAAGTCCACTGCGCCCATGCGCAGGAAGCGTGATATTCAAAAACTGCGCAGGCCAAGATGCGCCTACGGCCGATGACTGAATATCGCACCACCTGCGCCATAGCACAACTAGGGATGTAAAGCTGAGCATATCTGATGCACCATAGCGCAACAAGGGATGCTCAGTGGAGCAGTCCAGATGCATCATAGCGCAACCAGGGACACCTCCTGCAGCAGGGCAGCAATGCAACAGCACAACCAGGGATGCAAGGGCCCACCACCCATGCCACAGATGGGCAGAGGAGCACACAGCAGAACAGACATCGTCCCCCACACCCCATGCACTGCACAACCAGGTGAGAGCTGGAATAACCACCGGCCCATGGATACCAGCAACCAACCCACAGCTGGGCCATGGTGCCCCAGCAAACCCCTTGGCAAGCTCTGACCAGCACACAAGGAGGGCCGACCACCACATGGCACCTCATCCCACCAATGCAGAGCACACCCTGCACCACAATCACCATACACCCTTCCCAGGAGTAGCACCCAACAGTGCAGGACACCCTATGCATGCCACCACCCCCACTGTGACAATGCAACCCTGTGCACCATGGAGCCATGCAAGGCATCCCCACCATGTGCACCCTGCTGCGGGTGGCAGCAGACAGCAGTGCAACAACAGCATACACAGTGCCACCCTGCATGTCCCCCCCGAGGTACAGATGAGAGACCGACCATGCGTTGCCACATGCAGTACCCCACATGCGACAGGGCATGCCCCGGACCCCACCTCCAGCAGTACAGCACCCTGCACACCCTTCCAAGGACACATCCCATCCCAACACTGGCCACAACAGCCAGCACAGACACGCACAATGTAGCATGGAAGCATGCACCACACAGGATGCAACACAGTGCATGGACAAACACCCACTCATACCCAAGGGCACACCAACACAGGGACACAGTAGCGGGTCAACCAAGTCACTGGCATGCGGCCAATGCTGATGTGTACACATGGCCAGCACTCCTACATCTACATTGCACAGGTGTGCCAGCCACCCTGCGCAGGCACCATAAAGCTGTATGCCACCAGCATGCCTCCAGAGCACAGGTGACAGACACTGGAGCACATCCCCTGCAACAGACACAAGCGACAGCATGGAGGGGGGACAACAGCAGAGGCCACAGTGCCACCGGAGGCAGAAGTGCATCACACTGGTGATGGATGGCAACCTGGCATTGTGCTGGGTACAGTTGTTATCCAGCATGGACAGACACCACTGACATGCCAGCAGACCATGCATATCACAGACATGCAAGGGTGTCAGCTGCACAGGCCATGGATGGTCTGACAGGGGGTGCCATGCACACAGTGCAGACCCCATGGACCACTGCACATAGGCATCCAGTGCACAGAGTACAACACACAAACCACAGAGAGTGACTGATCCCCCTGCCCACACCATAGGCGGTTCGCCTCTGCACACACACACACATATGCCCATGCGTGAACCACCCCTGACGCCATGCACACCACTGCAGCTGAGCACCTGTAGCCTACTGCAAATCAGAGACCACCACAGTCATCATAACAAAATGCTTATATTTAAAAGAAGTAACAAAACCTATATACAACTATTTACAAGAGGGGGGGAAGGGCTAGATAACAGGTGGGGGTGGGTAGGGGCAGGGATGAACATATGGGAGAGGGAAGAAGGGGTTTGAGGGTGGGTCAAAGGGGGGAAGGTGGTAGTAGGGGCATGGAGACATTAATGTGTGCCCCCGGTCCTCCTCCACATGGCACCGACGTCTGCCGCTCCTCCTCCTCCTCCTCACCCCGTGGTGGTGGATCCTCTGTAGCAGCTCCAGTGTCTCCCTTGCCACCTGGAGCAGCTCCCAAACACTCCTGTCCAGTGCCTGGAGTCGCCATCTACCTAGGACAAGGGAGCAGAGTCAATAAGTGTGACTGTTCAGCCCCCTGCAGCCCACCCATTGTGCATGGTATACAGCCATGTGCTATGCCCCTGTGATGGTGTGTGACCACCCACAGTGACCATGTCCACAAGACCTGCCTACCCAGGCAGCCACAGCCATGTGGACCACTGTACACACCCACCGCCCATGTCCTGCACAGCACCACCATGGCCATACAGTGACTTGGCTATGCGGTGTGGAGGCAGTGCCACAGCCATGTGCCCGGTGCATGCATGGACCACCATTGATGCACTCCCAGACATGCAGTGCCACTGGACAGTGCTGACTGTAACAAATTGCGTGCATGGCAGTGGTGTCAATGGATGGTGGCCATGCCCCGCTGCCCGCCCAGTTATACAGCATGCAATAGTAATCATGGATGTAAGGCACTCACCATCATCAGGCTGGTCCACATGCCACTGACCGCCATTATCCCTCCTTCCCTGCTGCTCCTCCTGGCGGTGCCTCCATTCTCTGGCCTGCCAGCGTTCTTCGGGCCCTAAGGTGCAAACATGGAGAGAGGAACATCAGTACAATCTGGTAGCAAAGTCCGCCCACCCCCATGTGTGTGCAATCTCACACAGCCATACCCATCCACCCCACACCCCGATACCACCACCACGGCCAACACTGGACGGCCCCCCCATGTGCTGGACACATGCAACCATGATACCCGTATGGACGATAATAGTGTATGGATGTGGCACCTACCTGGCTGTGGCACCGTGCCCCTCCTGGCACATACCCACAGGTGGGCAAGCAGGTCTGGGTCCCTGCACCTCATACCAGTGGCCTCCTCCAGGGCGTCGGCCACTTCCAGCCACACCGCACTCCTGGTCCTGTCCAGGGGTGCATCTCCATACAAAGCCCCAGCATGGGGCTCAACTATTGCCACCAGGTTGGTTAGCTCAACCTGGCTCCACATTACCGCTCACCTCCGTGCCATCTCTTCAGTGTGGAGAATCAAAATGGCGCTCGGCAGCGCGGTCCTGCCATGTGTAGATGCTGCGTGGTACAGCACTGCCATTCCCTATCATGCTGTCACCGAACAGCACAATAGTGGTGCACCCATGCCTGATGCATGGCATCATTGAATTTTTTGACTGGGTGACTAGGGAGGTGGATCAGGGGGAGGGCAGTGGACATGGCCTATCTGGACTTCAGCAAGGCCTTTGACACTGTGCCACATAGAAGACTATTGCACAGACTGGGGAATATGGGTGTGGGCAGGACAGTAGTGCGGTGGGTAGGTAACTGGCTGGGCAGCAGGACACAAAGGGTGGTGGTAAATGGCTGTCACTCCACAGAGGAAAGAGTGACCAGTGGGGTACCACAGGGATCAGTGCTGGGACCGGTACTATTCAATATCTTCATCAGTGACATTGCGCAGGACCTAGAAGGCAGAATTTCACTGTTCGCTGATGACACAAAGCTCTGTAACAGAGTAGACACACCAGAGGTGTAGACAGAATGAGAAGGACCTGCAGAAACTTGAAGAATGGTCAGGGGTTTGGCAGTTGAAATTCAATGCAAGGAAGTGCAAGATAATGCATATGGGGCACAAAAACCCTGGCACAATATATCAGTTGGGGGTGAGGATATAGCATGCACCAAGCAGGAAAGGGATCTTGGAGTTATCATCTCTGATGACCTCAAGGCAGGGAAACAGTGTGACAAGGCAGCAGGTAAAGCAAATAGGATGCTGGGATGCATAGGCAGGGCATCACCAGCAGGAAAAGGAGGTCATAATTCCACTATACAAGACACTAGTGAGGCCGCACCTGGGTACACTGTGCAGTTCTGAGACCTTACCTACGTAAGGACATAGACAGGGTAGAGAAGGTTCAGAGGAGGGCAACAAAGATGGTGCATGGATTGCATCACAAGTCCTATGAGGACAGGTTGAAGGCACTGAACATGTACTCCCTGGAGGAGAGGAGGAGAGGGTATGATAGAGACATACAAGTATCTTACAGGGAGGAACAGGGTGCAGGAATGCACTATTTTTAAGCAAAAAGATGTTCCAGGACTAGAGGGCATGGGATGAAGTTGGAGGAGGGCGATTCAGAGGAAGCGTGAGGAAGAATTTCTTCACAGAACGGGTGGTGGACAAGTGGAACACCCTGCCAGAGGAAGTGGTGGGGGCTGAAACAATCACGGGATTTAAGAATGCATGGGATAGACATAAAGGAATTCTGGAGGTCAGGGGTAAGGGGCAACAGACTTCCTGGAAAACATAAACTGAACTTACAAACTTAAATGGGCAGACTGGGTGGGCCATAGGCCCTTATCTGCCGACACTGTCTATGTATGTATCTCTGTATCTATGTATCTAGGGGGCGAAGGTCGGGCACAGGGTCAAGGGTCTCTGGTGCACAGACAGCCATAGCGTGGTTGGAACCCAATGCATGTAGTGTGATTGGGTGCCTGTGTGCCACCTCCTGTAGTGGCTTACAGAGCTGTTGCCCCAGTGCACCTATGATGCCCCAGTGCCACAGCGCCATATATGTGAACAGCGCTGTAGCACCACCGGCACAATGGTGGCCATGCCCTGCATTGCCTCCCATGCGCAGCATGGCAGCAGTGCGGCAGGCACCTGCGTCATCAACCCGGGCATGCGCAGTTAGGTGTGTACTGCTCATGTCACAGAACTGCACCCTTGGCTCAGCACGTTCAACACAATTGCACAAAGCGCAACAGCGTGATATTCAGCCCGCATATGCAAATCATCTAATCAGCCATTCAATGTCACTGCATTTGCAACCACTTAAAGATGCACCACTCCTCATTTGCATGGGTTGCACTATAAAAATGTGACATTGGGCTGCACTGGCCATAGCTGGTTACTGCAGTCTATTGCGATGAGTTGCATGCTGTTTGGGAGTGTGGACTGTGGTGTTTGGGACATGCATGGGACCGCACAGTCACAGGTAACACCTGTCATTCTCACAGGATGAAACATGACCGATCATGTAGTGGAGGAAGAGGAACAGAGATGTGGGAGGAAGAGGAGGCCAAACTTCACAAAGGCAGAGACAGATGCCCTGTTTGAAGCCTACCTCGACCAGAAGCCGCTGCTCAGCGAACACCAGGGAACACCACAGACCCATGCTGCTGCATGGGAGGAGGTGGCACGTGCTGTCAACCTGCATGGCAGCCACCAGCACTCTGTGCAGAGTGCAAAAAGAAGATGGGCACGGACAGGCGGACAATTAAAGAGAAGGTGGCTGCCATCAGGGCAGCATGGTCTGCGACCGGTGGGGGACAGCTGGAGGTGCACCGCCTGACCCCACAGGAAGAGCGGGTTGCTGGCAGCATGCAGCGTTGCGCCATTGAGGGTGTTCCAGGTGGTGGATTCCAGATGGGTGGTAGTCCATCACTGCATGGTAGGTCATGGTCTGTCAATTGGGGGGGACAGGGTAGGTCACATGCAGTAATGCTGCTGTTTTTCCCTTACAGCTCCTGAGCATCTACATGGGTCAGCGGTGGTGGGCTTCTCTACTGAGGGCAGTAGCATGGAGATGGAGGAGGGCCCATCCACCTCCACAGGCATATGAGGGTCAGGGTGACAGTGGGCCCGCCTGGACGTCCGGACTGATGTTGGTGGAGTAGGTGCAGAGGAGGCCCTGCCCATGTCCCAGCGTGCCAGTGTCCATGGATGCCAGCATGCTGAGACTCAGGCTGGTGCCAGATCCATCACCGATGATGATGAAGCTAACGTCAAGAGCAGTGAGATGTGTGGGCCACAGGATGGCCACACAGGAGGTGACATCGTGGCCATGGCTGTGGGTGGTGCTGCCGTGGAGGCCTGCGTGACATCACAGTCCCAGCCTGTGCCTGTCTGCACCAGTGGGGCAGCACTGGTGTGTGTCCAGGAAAGTGGGACTGTTGCGGCCACTGCGGTGGCACCATCAAGCCCTGGAGAGTGGCAGCTGGAGGGGCAGAATCAGCAATCGGCCAATGGCCATGGGGGTACAGTGTCAGAAGGCAGCATCAGTGCACCACCTGTGGACATGCCCAGGCCTGGCCCTGGTGTGCAGCACCCACTCTCAAGGGGTGATGACCATCAGGGCCATGAACACCATGAGGGGACAGCATGTCGATCAGGCAGATGACCTCTTAGATGAGCACACCCGTTTACTGCAAGCATCAGTCAATCAGCAGATGCGGCTTGTGACGGCAGTGGATGCACTGAGTGCGACTCTGCGCCAGGCAGAGGAGTGGCGCAGCAGAGACACCGCTCTGCTCCCGGCAGGGATGGACTGGTTGCAGGAGGATGTGACCACTGCCATTGACAGGCAGACACAGGCATTCACAACTGTCATGGCCACAATGGGCACACAGTTTTTTTTTTTATTTAGGAAGCTTTACAGTTTTCAACAGCAACACTTAGTACAGAATGTCAGAACTGTTAATTAGGAATTACCATATCTCCCCTCTCCACCCACCCCTCCACCCTTCCTACTCCTTCCCTCCCCATTGAGCGACCTATTTGTCCCCTGCACATTGTACACAGTATTACAGTAACTCGGTAGAACTATCGAATCTCCTAAATAGACTTTAGGATTGCAAAATTATTTAACTGATAAATGGCATAGTTAAGTACAGATAACTCAATGAGTAAATAAATAAATAGGGAGCTCATGAGTGTAAGCCTACTATTTCAGGTACAGAGCATACAGCTTGCCCCATCTATTATCAAAATTAATCGGTTTATTTCTCAAGCTGGCAATCATTTTGTAGGCCCTAAGGTAGGAAGACATCTCATGGAGCCATTCGGTGTAAGATATAATAGACTGATCCAACCAGTGTTTGAGAACCAATTTTTTCACCGACATGGCGATTAAAGAATATAAAATTTCCTTTCTTTGACCTGAATTGGGGACAGATCACCCAAGATACAAATGTTCGGGGTGAAGAGTGATTCTAGTCCCAATAAGGGGTCCATTTGCAATTTGATTTGAGACCATATTGGTAAAACCTTCTCGCATGACCAGAAAACATGTAATACTGTTCCATCCCCTTTGCCACATCTAATACACATGGGCGATTGGTTCCTTCCCATTTTTGCAAGCTTACTAGGAGTGTAATACACATTATTCAATATTTGATATTGGGTAATTCTCAGTCTATCCTGAGTAATATCGGTATGTAAATCTCTTCAAATATCAGACCAATTAACCATGTGGTTAGGGATTAAGGAGTCCCATATTTTAGAGCCTGGTAACGTGTTCAGGAAAAGGGTAGAAAGAAGCTCATTGTAAATGAGTGAAATGCTGTGTGGTTGGACCACCAGCATTTTAAGCCTTTCCACCAACTTATCCAAGCTAGATGGAATAATAGTTCTCCCAAACTTATGTAGAAGAAGATGCAGCAGTTGGTAAATCTTAAAAATAGCACTGGTAGGGGCCTGGAGTTTGGCGAGCATTTCATTGGGTGATATAAGATTGTTTGTCCGATAAAGGTCATAAACCCTCATATCTTCTAGTTGAGGAATCCAGTCTCTACCAATACTAGACCCTCCAATTTTCAAGTTAGGATTCTCAACTAAATTTTGCATCGTGTCCTCACTTGGGCATACGTGTAGTGAAGCACATAACTGGAAATTTTTTTTTATAGAGGTGCCCATCACTGACTGTTGAATAATCTCTGGTAATGTCCTAAAAGGTGTGCATAGTGCTGTAACTGGGGTCAGCTTGGTTGTACAGAAAATATCTAACTCAATCTGAAGCCATATGGGGATATAAGTGCTTTCATGGCCGGCAGTGGATATGGACAGCCACCTGCCTATTTCATACAGTTGACCGGCCCAGCAATAATATAATAAATTAAGCAACTTGAGACCGCCCTTATCTTTAGCTAGAATAAGTTTATTATACGCTCTTCTGGGGGCTTTATCCAACCAAATCAACTCTGAAATACTAGCATGTATTTTACGGAAAAAGGAGAGAGGCAGCCAGATGTCACTCATATTTAATGGGAAAAATAACCTAGGAAGCACATTCATTTTAATAATATTGATTCTCCCCCAAAGAGAGCTTGGTAATGCTTTCCATCTAGAAAAATCTAGTTGTATAGTCTGGATCATGTCTTCCAGGTTAAGTTTCTTATATAATAAAGGATCTGTAGTTAAATGAAGACCCAGATATTTCATTGATTGGGTAGCCCAGTTCATCCCGTATTTACTGAAGGTTTGACGGAAAGTATAATGGTTAAGTGGCATGATTTCAGTCTTATTTCTATTTAACCTGTAATTCGATACCCTGCTAAAATCCCCTATAATAGTTATTACTTCATCTAATGAAATTAGGGGAACTGCAAGATGAAGTAATATATCATCTGTGTAAACAGAAAGTTTTAAGTTATATGTGCCTATAGTAATCCCTTGTACATTGACTGCAGACTTAATTTGTCTTATCAAGGATTTCAAGTACAGGTTAAACAGAAATGGTGAGAGAGGGCAACCTTGTTGGGTACCTGAGTATAGAGAAAAAACAGATGAGAGCACTTTGTTGCAAAATATCTTGGCCGTAGGAGCTAAATAAACTTTTTGGAGCCATTGGATGAATATCGGGGGTATATTCATTTGTTCAAGGGTAAGCCATAGAAACTCCCAGTCCACCCTGTCAAATGCCTTTTCCGCATCTAGCGAAATTAAGGCCATAGGTTGCGGGGTGGATTGGGCTATTCGGAATATATGCCTCAGTTTCCGGAAATGATCTGATGCAGATCTGCCTTGGACAAATCCCACCTGTTTTGGGCTAAGCAAGGGAATCCAAACCTTTTGGATTCTGTTCGCGAGAATTTTCATGAGAATTTTAAGATCGCAATTCAGCAGTGATATAGGTCGGTAACTGGAGGGCTGTTCTGGAGGCTTATCAGGTTTTAACAATAATATGATTATTGCTTCCAAAATGGAGTTGTCCATAGTATCGTTATGCAATATATAATGATAGAACTTTAATAACATTGGGTTTATTTCTTTTTCAAAAACTTTAAAGAAGTTTGAGGGAAAGCCATCTGGCCCTGGAGCCTTGTCTGGAGCCATGGCTTCTATGGCCTGGGAAATCTCAATTAATGTAATGGGGTCTGACAGTATTTCCTCATCCGTATCCAAAATTTTAGGAAGTGGAATATTGGCCAGGTATTCTTCTATCTCAGTTTTTGACGGGGAGTTAGAACGTTTCCCATAAAGGGTTGCATAGAATCTTTCAAATACTAAAGTTATATCCCTAAGGAGGGTCTTAAGGGTCCCATCTGAATCCTGGATTGCCTGAATGGTTCTTAAATTTTCCAGTTGTCTCATGCGCAACGCCAAAAGATGACTAGCTTTTTCCCCTTGATGGGCACACAGTTATTTGCCCATGGGTCGCAGACACTGCGCAGTGCAATGTCCACCCCCCATTCCTGGCATCATGCGATGCCATCCTTGTCGACACTGGGTTCAGCAGTGGGCATCCCCAGCACATCTGGCGCAGGCATGTTCGGTGTGCTGCAGACTCCTGTGCGAGCACAGTCGCGTTCACACAGTGGAACCCCTTGGGGACCTTCAGTGCCACCCCATGAGGCTATTGGTCAGCCTGTCACTGCTAGCGGGTCTTGGCAGGGCCACCCATGCATCCGTGGTGGCCGTGGCACTGTGGTGCATGACTGACCTGTCTTCCAGCACGGCTACTATCTGATGCTGCCCTGTGTGCATTGTGTCATTCAGCAGGCAATGCATGGGTGGGGTACCCGGCCCTGCACACACATACACACACACACGTTCCATCTGCACAACCTCCCGGCTGCTGTCTGCTGTGGCGTGTGCATGATGATGCCTGCATTGCGCTGTACGCAATGGAGCCCAGCATCTGACACATGTACAATGACAGGTAGTGGGCGTGGTGGTCTGTGGATGTGTGTGTGGCTAGGGGTGGCAGTCTGGGTCAGCGTGCCTCCTACCCTTTGTGCATGTCTTGTGAGGTGTGTATGTGTGTGCATGACCGCGTGCCATGTTAGACCTCGCCCATCCCTGGCAATGTGTGCGGTTCCATGCTCAGCCACTTCCCTTGACAGCATGCACCCCTGGTGTGTGTGTTCATGCATGTCTGTGGTTTGTGCCTTTGCCACTGGTGGTTGCACATGGCCCCATGACTTACCTGGGTTGGCTGAAGTGCTCCTCTGTGATGGTGTCCCGGTGCAGCTGTGCCAGCCAGAGCAGTCGGGGGTCCCGTCGCCCAAGGGGGGACTGCTCATCACCATCTTCAACAGCGTCCTCATCGTCCCCATTGCTGTCCCCCTCTTTGAACTGTATGGCTATCCCACAGTCGTTGGCCATGTTGTGCAGGATGCAACAGGCCAGGAATAGCTCACAGGCCTTTGGGGGCTGTACTGTAGGGCACCACCAGATGTGTCCAGGCAACAGAAACATGCCTTCAGCATCCCGAACACCTGCTCAATGACATTGCGTGTGGTGGCATGTGCCTCATTGTAGTGTTGCTGTGATGGGGTCACGGGCTGCTGGTATGGTGTGAGCAGCCAGGGAGGGAGTGGGTATCCACTGTCACCTGTGTGTAGAGGGTGGAGGTTAGTTTGGTGATCAGCACCACCCTGCCTTGGGCCATCTAGGCCAATACCCATGTCACCTCTGACCATGCCCCTCCCAAGTTCTATGTTTTTCCATGTGGTTTGCATACTCACCCACTAAGTGGCCAGTGGGGATGTCTCCACTCTCGAATCTGTGGCACAGTGCTGACTGGTGCCAGATGAAGGCATCATGTGCTCCCCAGGGTGCGTGGCACAGACATTGATTATGCACCCCTGGCACGCACCACCTGGCAGTTGATGCTTGTAGCCCTTCCAATTGATATATGTGGCCTTCGGGGCCAGGTGGTGTGGATGGCCACATGGGTGCAGTCTATTGCCCCCAGCATGCCAGGCATATGTGCTACCCTGTGGAACTCCTGTATGTTTGCTGTGTGCTCTGCCGGTGTGCTGGGAAATGGATGTACTCGCAGCATGTGGCAGCAGTGCGCTGAGGATGGGTGGGTGGCGTGGCCGCGCCAACTGGGTTATGCCTGTGGTGTCCCGTTGGTCTCTGGAAGGTACCCATGGTGAGCAGGCACATGCAAGCTGTCACTTTTGTCTCCACTGACAGAGCATGGCTCCGTCATGTGGGTGTCTGCATCACATCACTGCACAGCTCACAGAGCTGCCTCAGAATTGCCCGATTCAGGTGGTACTGGCCCACGATCTCAGTATCGCTGTATAGCTCGAAGCTGGTGCGGGCTTGGTACTGCCTGTTGGGGGCATACCACCGATGGGCCCTTCCACAGCCGCACCCCCTGCTGCCTGCCTTCTCACCCCCCTCATTACTGCCTCCATCTGGATGGTGGCACTGGCCATATCCCTGGCTTGTGTTCCCCCCCCGCAGCTGTTTCTGTGTTCCCCCGCTGTCCTGGCTGCTACTTCCCCTGCACCAGGAACACCTTCCTCTGGTGGCCTCAGTGCTGTGTGGCACTTCTCCCTTCTGCACTCTGTTTGGCTGTGGCTCCCCACACCTTCCCTGCGCCTGTGGGTTTAGGGTGCCTTTCCCTGTCCTGCCCTGTGTGTCTGTCCTGCCCTGTGTGTCTGGCTAGAGTTCAACTACATGTGCCTTCCTTGTAGCGTTCTTGTGCCTCTCCCTTGTTCCTTTTTATTTTGGCTCATTTCCACCATCGCGCAACTTCCACTTGCTCCCCTATTGCGCATGGCACATGTTGCTGAATATCATACTGCACCATTTATGCATGGTTCCTCCCCCTTCAGCTGCGCATGCATTCGTTATCATTGCGCTCTTGCTTAGCGTGATTTGGAGGGTGCATCTGCCTCCCGCTGAATATCGCAGAATGGCTCATTTTCGGACTTGCGCTGGAGCAACCCTATTGCGCATGGCACAACCCTTTTGAATATCTGGCCCATGGAGTGCCAAAAAAACAGAAAAAAGCACTCTTGGTTTCCCTATACTTAACATCAGGTATGTTTTTGCTTTCACTTACAGCCTAGACTGTGTGGAATGTTTTCATGAAATTTTCAGGGTTGAAGGGGACCATGTCAAGGGTGTGCCTTTGGAAGGTTTGGTGAAAAATATTACACCATTTTAAAGTTCTAATGTTTTTGAGTTAACGTTCTGGTGTGACTGGTAAAAAAACCCTATCGCAAAAGGTAAAAAACATATCGTGAGTCGTTAGTTGAATGATTTACTTGTTGTGGGGGGAAAAACAGTCGATATGTCTGCCATTTTATTTTTACCATTTTAAACTGACAAACATTAAAATACATACAATTATGTCTTTTTCACAAAAACAAACACCTGATCCTAGCTAAATGGGACCAATTTAGCTAGATTCTGATATTTGTTTTTAAGTTGGCAGAAATACATTATCTGGGACCCCAAAATCCAGGGTGCCCAGCTTAGTGAGGGGAACCATTCACCAGCATTCTGTGTATGAAAACAGCCAGGCTTTCTTGACTTCTGCAGCTACAGCTGGGACTTGTGCTGCAGGCTGCACTGAGAGCAGTGAACTGCTGTTTCCATGGTGTCTAGTGGAGTTCCTCCATTACCATCCCTGTATGTGTGTAACTTCTCCCTGGTGTATAGTGGCAGCCCCACCCTCTAATCATTGTTCCCATAATAATGTAATCTTTCCTTGGTGTCTAGTGGCACCTACCATCCTCCAATCATGTTCTTCTAATTACTTTTTTTCTCTGGTGTCTAGTGGTGACCCCACACTCTGATTGCTGTCCCTGTACTGCTTTAATCTTTCTCTGGTGTCTAGTGGCACCCTCCCTCTGACCACCAATCACCATCCCCATAATTATTCTATGTTTCCATAGTATCTACTGGCATCCTCTCCACCCTCCAATTGCCATCTTTGTAATTATTTAATCTTTCCTTAGTGTCTAGTGGCACCCCAGCCCCCCGATCGCCATCCACTTAATTATTTTATTTTTCCCTGGTGTCTAGTGGTACCCTGAACACTCAGATCACCATTCACAGTAAGGTTTGTCTTTCCATGGGGTTTAGGGGTACCTCATTTGTCATCCTCATAATGTTTTTGACTGTCCCTGGTGTCTTGTGGCACCTCTCACCCTCCAGTAACCATCCCTGTCTAAAATAATGGAAACAGTCTCTCAATCTTTTTTCTCTTAAACTTGCAAACAAGAAAATGTTCCCTCATTGATCTGACCCTCCCACCTCCACTTCCCACTCAGTACCCAGCACCACACATCCCCAGTACACCCCACCATACCCTCACTCACCTGAATAGGTCACAGGGTGAAGATTCATTCTCTGATTAAAGACACATCTTGCTGCTGCAACTGCCAACTGCAATATGAGAAACTAAGGTAAGTGCAGTTCAGCATATTTCAAAGGTTTTTTTTTTAACTTTGATGCATAACTTTGCCATTTTTGTAACTTTTGACCCCAACTTTTTGGGACCCTACCTCATGAACAATGGTGGTGGAATTATGCAAATCTGGCCCAAAAGGTGATTTCATGGTCTCTTGGTGAAATCACCTTTAGGTGGATTTGAACATTTTTTACCACCTTGTTCATGAGGTGATCATATATAGATAAGGAAAATTCCGGGTCAAAATATGGAAAAGGCAAAGTTATGCACATACATTGAAATTTTACTATGCCTGTCCGTAACTTTGGTAATGTTAAATATTTTGACCCCAAATTTTCAACATAGTCATTTTTAACACCACCTCATGAATGTGATAGCTGTCATTTTTCAAATCCTGGCAAAATGTGTTTTTGCACCTGTGGCATGGAATGACATTTTGGTGGTGCAGAATGATGTTTTGGTGGGGATTTGAAAATGTTCAATACCGTATTCATGAGGTGTGGTACTAAGAAGGCTATACTGACAATTTGTTTGCTGGTTTGCTATAAATGCAAGTGCAAGGCCCAGAGGGCCCTGTCCTTCTACAGCAACATACATGTATGCACTATGGAGGAATGGGAGTGCATGGCCCTCCCACAGTCAAATGAGGAGTTGATTAACCTATCTCAAAAAGTAGGGAAATTCATAGCAAAAAACTTTGTTAATGTACCCATTAGGGTACCTTAACACCACAAAAGTAGGGAAATGTGGTGTTAGGGTTTCCAACTCTAATGCCCCACACACCCTCACTCATCTGAAGAGTTCCCAGGTTCATGATCCACTCCCCTAATCGAAGACAAGTCTTGCTGCTGGAAGCAGTGACTCCAATATGTGAAACTAAGGTAAATGCACTTCAGTGTATTTCAATGGGGGTGGCAACCTTCATGCATAACTTTGGCATTTCTTAAGATTTTGATGGCAAATTTTTAACATGGCCTTTTAGGGACCCCCTGCTTATGAACAATATGACTGTCATTATGCACTCCCACAGGAAAGGTGATTTAGTGGTCGGTTGGTGAAATCACTTTTCAAGTGGGATTTGTGTAATGACATTCATATTGTTCATGAGGTGGGGTCATAAGAAGGCTATGTTGAAAATGTGGGGTCAAAATGACACAGTTATGACCATTCATTGCAATGTTGCTATGCACACTCATAACTTTGGAAATTTCAATATTTTCACACCATATTTTCAACATAGCCTTCTTATTACCCCACGTCATGTATGTCACAGCTGTCATTTTTCAAATCCTGGCCAAAATGTGTTTTCAGACCTGTGGCATGGAATGGCATTGCAGTTGCACAGAATTATGTTTTGGCAGGAATTTGAAATTTTCTGTACCAGGTACATCTGGTGGGGTCATTAAAAAGGTTAAGTTGAAAATTTGGGGTCAAAATGATTAAAAATGGGACATTATGACCATTCTTTGCAATTTTGCTATGCATGCTCATAACTTTGAGAATTTTAAATATTTTGACCCCAAATTTTCAACAAAGTCTTCCTTTTATGCCACCTCATGTATGTCATAGTTGTCATTTTTCAACTCCTGGCTAAAATGTGTTTTCACACCTTTGGCATTGCATTTGCACAGAATAATGTTTTGGTGGGGGTTTGAAAATGTTTCTATACCAGGTAAAGTACATGAGGAGGGGTAAGAAGAAGGCTATGCTGACAATTTGGTCACTGTTGTCCTATAAAAGGAAGCACAAGGTCTTAATGGCCGTGTGCTTCCACAGCTACATACATATACACATCTATGAAGGGATGGGAGCTCAAGACCCAGAGGGCCATGTGCTCCCACAGGAAAATAAGGATACAATTAAACTATCTGAAAAATTAAGGAAATTAGTTGCAAAAAAAATCTGTTAATGCGTAAATTAGGGTTGGAGTCATCAGCCCTAACTCTCATCCCATTATCCTATATTGTACCCATCTCGGCTTATTTACTTATGGAACAGGGTGAGTGTTAGAGCTGATGACCCCACGGCACACCCCCTGATGCCTGTTGGTGTGTGCAGGTTGGAGTGGGGTGTTAGGGTTGGAAACCCTAATGCCACATTTCTCTACTTTTGTCACTTTCACCCTAACTTATACATTATGGGAGTGTTTTTGCAAGTGATATATATTATACACACACATATACATATTATTATATGAGACCGATTCCAGTGAAATAAACCATGTTATTTTCACTGGAGTGAAATAAATCCTGATGATATCAGCAGAGTTAAAATAAATACCATTTATACCTGCTCTGCTGACATCATTCACCTGCATCTGAAAACACTAAGAAACTCCCTTGTAATTTGCTGAGTTCTAAAACAGGCCCTACACTGAAATTAACACAATTAAGATAGATAATGACAGTCAGTTGCAGCACTCTTTCTAAATGTAACAATCTCCAAATCTCTTGTGCTGTATTTCAAAACCCAAGTTTAGTACATTACTGAATCGAACAGATGATGCCTGAAATGTTTAAATAAATCTTAAACAGCCAAACATGAAGACACAAACCTGCCAAAAGAAATCATTACAATCTTCCTCATTGTCACAGAACAGAACCTCCCTCAGGCAACCAATTGCCAAAACACAGCACACCTAATCAAGACCCCCACACACACACACACACCAACCAACAACAGCTCACTACAACAACCCATTCATAAAAATTCACACACACACACACACACTACCACAGCACCAGCATCATTTAAAGTAACATGATCCTCATAACAACAAACATACCTCTTTCACTGAAATTGGTCTCACCTCCATGGTATATATAGCACACATGATGGGCAGATCATGGAATATGGAAAATATTCTCACTTCTGTATCTTTTTGCCTTTGGCACTTGTGAAATATCCAGAGCTCACTCTGCAGGAGTGAGAATATTTTCCATATTCACTCCTGCCTATCATGTATCCTAATATATATATATATATATATATATATATATATATATATATATATATATATATATATACACACACACAGTATATCAATATATAGCTATATATATATAATAGTAGTCTGGTAGCAGTAGCACCACTATAGTTAGGGCTGAGTAGTCAGTTTAATGTTAAACCTCAGATTTTGCACTTTATTAACTTTGCAACCATTCAACAGATTTGCATGAAATTTGGCATACTCTGTCCTGCAGGGTAGATCTCTTGGCATATCAAATTTTGTTTTAATCTGATTTGTGATTTTCATGCTGTGCATAGTGAGATAAGTGTAAGTGTCACTTTTTTTTTTGCCAGTTTTTGCTGTTTTTTCCCCCATTGCACTGCAGCCACACCATTTGGAATTGTGATCTGAAATTTTCTGAATAGAAAGAGCTTGGCCCAAAGAACAAACCAGTATTGGTGTGGTGAAAAACTATTAATCTGTTCCAAAGTTATTCAATTTTGAAATTTCGGGTTCTGAGCATGTTCAGGTCAGTCTTTTGGATAGATGCACAGTTGCAAAGAGGGATTTCTGCTCACAAAAAGGGATTTTGACAGCTCACAAAGAGGGATTTATAAAATTCCTGTTTATGAGAAAAAAATCAGTTTTTGCAAGCTGCCATTTTGTTTTCATTTTTCCTCAACAAATGTAATGTTACACTTGCCCCAGGTGTGTCTTCTGAAGACATCCAAGCATGGGTTTTGTTCATGTGGACCTTCTCTACAAAACTATGCATTTGATTCACTTTATTGTGGCCCAGAATGTTTATTTTTGAGTTTAAATCCTTTTCATGAATAGCTTCAAATCCTTTTCACTAGCTGTCAAAATCCCTTTACTGGCAGTCCTTTATAGCTGCCAAAATCCCTTTTGTGAAGGGATGGCCAGATGGTCCAACCTCACAAAAAAGGGATTGGCTTGTAAAAAGGGATTTTGATAGCTCGCAAAAAGGGATTGTTACAGACCACGAAAAGGGATAGATTTTTCAAATCCCTTTTCAAGAACTTTCAAAATCCATTTCCATGAGCTATCAAAATCTCTCTTTGTGAGAAATCCGTTTTCGTGAGCTATCAAAATCCCTTTTTGTGAGGGGATGACCAGATGGCCCAATCTCATAAAAAGGGATCAGCTCATGAAAAGGGATTTTGACAGCTTGGGAAAAGGGATCAGCTCAAGAAAAGGGACTGATTTTTCTAATCCCTTTTTGCTAGTAGTCAAAATCCCTTTTCATTAGGGGACAACCAGATGGCTCAACCTCATGAAAAGGGATTGTCTCACGAAGAGGGATTTTGACAGCTTGTAAAAAGGGATTGGCTCACAAAAAGAGGTTTTGACAGCTCACGAAAAGGGTTTTTTAAAGGTTACTGTTTCTTTGTCACTTCACTGCAAGAAACAGTTTGGAATTAAGGGCTGAAATTTTCAGGGTAGAAAGGGCTTGCCCCACAGATGTGACTTTTTTTGGTTTGACAAAAACAATTTACATTGCTTCCCTAGCTATAAATTTTGAAGTTTGAAAATTTCCCATAGGATAACATTGTGGCATATGCAGTACCTTTCAGCCCATATATCTTGAAAACTGTTTGAGAGATGGATTTTTCGCTAAACGCAGATTAGTACACCTTTGTACTAAGCACGTGTGCAGGTTGCCAGGCCATGATTACAACTGTGGTGGAATTTTTCCCCATGTTACTATGGTTACTGATATATTGTGCTATTTGTAGCACAGGGGTTACTTGGAATGTCTGTAGCTGTGTACTACATCTCTACAATTATAGGTTGATGGGAGAGCAGGGCCCCTATGTAGTACTGGGTGTGCAGGGCCCTCCATTATGAAGTAGTGGGGTGAGAGTTAGGATTGACAACCCCAAGGCACACCCCAACACCTATTGTTCTGTGGAGGGTGAGGGTGAGGTGGTAGGGTTGGGTTGGGGGTTAGGGTCTCAACCCTAACACCTCATTTACATACATGTGTTGCTTCATCCCTAACTGATGCATTAACACAGTTCTTTGCAATTAATATATATATATATATATATATATAGGATAGATAGAAAGATATAGATATACATAGATAGATATATATCTCATAAGGGCACGGTAGCACCCCTATAGTTAGGGTTGTACCAGCAGTTCAATGTTAAACCCCAATTTTTGCAGTTTTATAACTTTGTAACCCTTCAATGGATTTGCATACAGTTTTGCAAGCGTGGTCTCATGGGGTGGATCTCTTGACATGCCAAATTTAGTTTTCATCAGATGTGCTGATTCTAAGATACAGATAGTGCAAAAAGTGAATTTAAAGTTTTTCCCATTGTTTTTTCTGGGATTTCTGTCCACTTGGCTAGTGCCCAGACAGTTTGGAATTTTGGTCTGAAATGTTAAGGGTTGAAAG
The DNA here is from genome assembly GCA_016271365.2 of Neoceratodus forsteri. Classification (NCBI taxonomy): domain Eukaryota; kingdom Metazoa; phylum Chordata; order Ceratodontiformes; family Ceratodontidae; genus Neoceratodus; species Neoceratodus forsteri. The sequence goes on from CM057451.1 coordinate 317,209,981, forward strand.
GGACAGGCTGACAGATGTGCCTTTTGCTTGCGTGGTGAAAAAATTTTGATCCGTTCCAAAGTTATTTAACTTTGAATAATTTGTTCATAGCATGCTCAGTAAGCACTTAAAAATAGCTGTATGAAATGAAATAATTCCTATTGATGTCATTCTTTTTCATAAGGGGAAAATCCATTTTAGTTTGCCACCATCTTGTTTTCAGTTTTCGCCACAAATTGAAATTTAAAAAACCTCCAAAATGACATTCTGAAGTGAAAGCAATACATGTATGTTGCTTATCTAGACTCAGTTAACTAAATTCTATACTTAACTGTTGGACAAATGCCCTGAATTTTTTTTTCACATTTAAAATCTTCTTTTGTGATTCATTTAACATGAAAAAGAAATTATATTTCTGTATTTACCTAATGCTTCCTGGCCCCCTTATTGTGTTCCTTTTATATCAAGTAGCCTAGCACCCTGACTGTTTTGAATTTTGGTCTGAAATTTTTAGTGAAAAAAGGGAAAGATGTGCCTTTTGCTGGTTTGGTGAAAAAAAAATAATCACTTCCAAAGTTATTTATGATTTTCTGAAATTTATAAATATTTTTTCATGACTCATGATATGAAAAAAAGATTCTTTTTTTCAGATGATGAAAGTTGCTGAGTTCACAAACAAAGATTCTTTTTTTGTGAGAGGAAAAATCCTTTTCATGAGCCAGCATCTTTTCCCTGGTGTCTAGTGGCACCCTAAGATCTCCACCCACCTAATTATTTATTATTTCCCTGGTGTCTAGTGGTGCCCCAACCCTCCAACTGTCACCCCCATAATTATTTGTTTATTTCCCTGGTGTCTAGTGGTGCCCCCACCCTCCAATTGCCACACCTGTACATAAATTAAAGTTTTCCTGGTGTCTAGTGGTGTCCCCACCCTAGGATCTCCATAACTTTATACTTTTGTTTCCTTGGTGTCTAATGGCCCCCATCCTACAATCACTGCCCCCATTATTTGTAATTCCCTGTTATCTAGTGACTCCATCAACCCTCCAATCATGCCCCCCTGATATTTTTCTTTCCCTGGTGTCTAGTGGTACCCCGACCCTCACATCACCCTCCCCATAATTCATTATTGTTTCCCTGGTGTCTAGTGTCACTGCCATCCATTGATCACTACCCCATACATTATTATAATTTCCCTGGTGTCTAATGGCACCCCTGCCCTCCAATCACCATCCTGTTCTTAAGGTCATTATCCCTGGCATCTAGTGGCACCCTCCAACCCTCTGATGGATGCCCCCATTCATTCTCTCCCTTTTCCTGGTGTCTAGTGACATGCCCCTTCCTCCCATTGGTGTCCCGACCTGACATAAAGAAAACGGTCCCTCAGTGTTTTTTTTACCTATAAAAAAGAAAACAGTCTCTTACCAATCTGATCCCCCTACCACAACCTCCCATTCAGCACCCACCACCCTGAAACCCCCACACACCCTCACTCCCCTGAACAGGTGCCAGGCTGAAGATCCACTTTCCTACAGAAGACACGTCTTGCTGCTGGAACTGCCAACTGCAATATGGGAAACTAAGGTAATTACAGTTCAATGTTTTTCAAGGGGGATTTCAACTCTGATGCATAACTTAGAAATTTATTTTTCAATTTTTGACCCTTAATTTTCAACATGGCCTTTTTGGGACCCAATCTCATGAACAATGTCAGTGGAATTATGCAAATCCAGCCAGAAAGGTGATTTGTGGTCACTTGATGAAATCTCCTTTTGGGTGGGATTTGAAAATATTCAATGCCCTTGCTCATGATGCAGGGCCATAAGAAGGCTATGTTGAAAATTTGGAATCAAAATATGTAAAAATCACAAATTTGTGTGCATTTGTTGAAACTTTGCTATGCTCACTCGTAACTCTGCTAATTGTAAATATTTTCACCCCAAATTTTAAACATAGCCATATTTTTACAGCAACTCATTAACGTGACAGGTGTCATTTTTCAAAACCTGGCCAAACTGTCTTTTCACACCTGAAACATGAAATGACATTGTGGTTGCACTAAATCACATTTTGGCAGGGATTTGGACATGTTCAGTAGTGGGTTCATGAGGTGGGGTAATAAGAAAGCTATGGTGACAATTTGGTTACAGTTTTAGACACATGTATGTAGGGATGGGTGTGAAGGGCAGAGAGGGCCCTGAACTCACACAGTCAAGTAAGGATATGCTTACACTATCTCTAAAATTATGGATGAATGTGAGTGCAGAGCCCTGTGACCCCCACAGGCAAATGAGGATGCAATTATGCTATCTCAAAAAGTAAGGAAATTTACTGTACAAACCATTGTTATTGCACTAGTTAGGGCTGAAGCAACAAAAGTAGGGAAATGTGTCATTAGGGTTCCTAACCCTAACACCCTACCCCTACCCTGCAGGCAGCAACAGGCATGGGGTGTGCCTTGGGATTGTCAACCCTAGCACTCACCCTATTCTCATGCACTGTACCCATCTCAGCTTACTTACTCATGGAATGAAGTGAGCATTAGGGGTGACAACCTCAAGGCACATGCCATGCCTGTTGCTGCCTGCAGGGTAGGTGTGAGGTGTTAGAGTTGGAAACACTAATGCCACATAGGGTTTCCAACCCTAACTCCCCACCCCTACAGAGCTTATGCAGCCACAGATACAAATCCACAAAGGTAGCACATCAGTGCTATTGCATTTGTGTCATCTGGAAACAGTTGTAAGTTGTTTTTCTTAATATTCTGGGGGCCAGATAAAATTCCCAGTTTAAAGGTCACATCAATTACTTTTAGGTAATAAAATAATAAGCAGCTGAGATTCCAAGGTAAAATAGCTACCTCTTCTAAAAGTGCTTTACTCTAAACAGACAGAGTAATCTTAAAATGCAAGTTGATAGGGTAATTTGGATATTATTTACAAGTATCATTAAGCACAAAATCAGTTGCTAGATTTCAATAAGTAATAGCTGCTATTTAACCACTAATAATAAACTCTGGCAGCACAGTGCCATGATGCAAATAAAATAAATAAAAAGATCTTGGGTAGCAGGAGGCAATAATTAGGTTCTTAGTTGTTCATTACCACTATATATGATTACAGCAATATTGTATACTGTTCCAAGATGTGACACTAAGCTACTGTACATAAATACGAGTAAGAGATACCAGTACTAGGAACAAGCTTTTTCTTTTTCTTTTTATTCAGAAGAGCACAGCTGAGATGCAATATCTGTTGTTCATTGGGGTCAGACTTTTAAACATTTTACAGCTGGACAGTTTGAAGTACTGGGTGGTTAAGTGACTTAGTTTAGGGTTATACAGCACAGTAATCAACCTTTTATTTTTGTTATTGTAATACCGTAGCTAAAGACACCAAGGGCTCGATATTCAGATGTGTGCCTGGCAATGGTGGAAGTGGGTGCGCAGCCCAACTGAGGTGCTCTGGAACAACTAAGGGATATATTCAAAAGAAATGAGCCATGACGTATCTCCTCTGAATATATCAAGTAATGCGCACTGAGCAAATACAATGCACTGGCACAACTCCCCCAGACAGGACTGAATACCAGGAATGGGAATTGTGCCAGCACATCAGAGATACGCTGTGCGCAGATTCCTGATAGTCAGCCACTAGTATGCAAATGGGGCCATTTGCATGTCAGTATAGCCCCATTTGCATGAATTGTGCAGGGCTGGCTGGCAAAATGCACCTGGCACCCTGCACAACATGCAGTGCTGGCAACGGAGGTCCAGAGGTTCACCACCCCCCCATCCTGTAGCTCCCATCACTCATAGTGGTGTGCAACCAAAATCCCTGGTAGCTCAGTGGTACCCCTCCCTCCCTCCCATAGCACTGATCACCGTAATGCCATAACAACAACCTCCTTGGTAGACCAGTGGTTCCCTCGTCCTGCCCAACCCACCGATCATCATCTTATGTCTAATAGGAATATCCCTGGTGGTCCAGTGATTTCCCCCCAACCTGCCCATAGCAATGATAGCCATATTTATCTATATTTAATATCCCTGGTGGTCCAGTGGTTTCCCCACCCTGCCTGTACCTCTGATCACTGGTGAACTAGTAAATTACATGTCCCTGGTGGTCCAGTGGTAACCCCCATCCACACAGGACCCCCAGCCCACCCAGCTTCCCCCCGGTCATCGGCGGGCAGCATACCCACCCGCATATCACTGTGGCTGCCCGCCAAATGACAGTGCACAGTAGGAGCTGCAAGTTCATTGGTCCACACTGTGGACCAACGGGCTTGCAGTGCATACTGTATTATTCTAACCTTGTGAATGAACGACTTCATTCACAAAGATATGAATTGTTACAGTATGCACTGCAAGCCCATTGTCCACAGTGGACCAATGAGCTACAACTCCCTACTGTATGCAGTCATTAAACAGGCAGCCACAGTGGTATGCAGGGGTATGCTGCCCACCGGCGACCGAGGAAGTTGGTGGGCTGGGGGTCCTGTGTGGGTGGGGTGGGGGTTACCACTGGAGCACCAGGGACATGTAATTTGCTAGTTTGCTGGTGATCAGAGGTATGGGCAGGGTGGGGGGAACCACTGGACCACCAGGGCTATTAAATAGAGATGAATAAGGTGATTGGTGCTATGGGAAAGGTGGGGGGAACCACTGGACCAGAAGGGATATTAAATATAGATAAATACTGTGATTAAATATAGATAAATACGGTGATTGGAGCTATGGGCAGGGTGGGGGGAACCACTGAACCACCAGGGATATTCCTATTAGAAATAAGACAGCTATCGGAGGGTCATGAATGGAGAGGGGGGTACCACTAGACTACCAGGGAGGTTATTGTTAATTCAGTATGACGATCTGTGCTACAAGAGGGGAAGGGGTACTACTGGCCCACCAGGGCCTATTGTGTGTGTTTGTGCATGGTATTGAGGGGGTATCCACCCATGGCCAGTGGCTGCTGTGTTGTGCACTGCAACACAGCAGCCCATCAGTGGGTGAACTGTACTTCAGCCTTTATTTACAGGCTCAACTTTGAGCCCAGGTAATAATAATAAGTTTTATTTATACTGCGCCTTTCAAAACCAAGGCGCATAACAACAAGTTAAAATAACATATTGAACAATAAATACAGAATCATAAGAGAACAAATAAAATCCAGATAAAAATGAATAAAATCATGCAGGATCGGCTTGAAGCCACAAATATGTTTTTAGGGCCTGTTTAAATTCCTCCACAGTCGTGCACTCCCATAACTGACGGGGTAGAGAATTTCAAAGGGCTGGCGCTGCATACATAAATGCACGGGCCCCAGAAGATTTTAAAGAATCCCTTGGAATCTCTAGCAACCCCTCATGAGCCGAGCATAGCAATTGCCCAGGGCAGTAAGGAAACAGAAGCTCTTTCAGGTAGTCAGGGCCCTGTCCATGTAGGGCTTTATAAGTCAAAAGTACGACTTTAAAGGTGATCCACCACAATACCAGCAGCTAGTGCAGTTTGCATAGCACCGGAGAGATGTGACAAAACTGGGAGGTCCCTGTCAATAACCGAGCTGCAGCGTTCTGCACCACCTGCAGGTGGTGGATATTCACCCCAGATAGCCCTAGGTAAAGGGAGTTGCAGTAATCAAGGTGCGAGGACACAAAGGCGTAGACCAAAGTAGGGATGTCACCAGACAGAACAAGGTGCTTAACCCTGGAGATGTTCCTCAAATGGTAAAAAGAGGATTTGACAACTGCCAACACCTACAATCACAGTGTCAGCCCTTCGTCAAAAATCACCGACAGGTTTCGCACCCATTCAGAGGTAAGGAGTGGTAAGCCTCCAAGCAAAAGTCCCGCGGGCGAACCTTCCCCAAGCCCCTCTATCTGGCACCCTGGGTTCACAACCAACACCTCAGTCTTTTCTGAGTTCAACCTTAACTAGCTCGAATTCATCTAATCCTGGATTTCAGCGAGGCAGTTGTTAAATACTGAGAGAGCTCTATCCTGGTCAGGTGCAAAAGAAAGGTAGAGCTGGCTATTATCAGCATAGCAGTGAAACCTCAGCCCATACCTTCTTACAATGTCTCCGAGAGGCAGCATGTACACTGTGAACAACATAGGGGAGAACACCGAACCCTGAGAAACCCCACATGACAGAGAGACTGGGTCAGAGTAATAAATCCCCGACACCACCCTCTGAGTTCTGCCAGTGCAGAAAGATGTAAACCACCTGATGACTGTACTTGACAGGCCACAGATGAACCTCAGGCAATCAAGAAGAACCCCATGGTCCACAGTGTCAAATGCTGATGAGAGATCTAGAAGAACCAAGATGGAACATTTTTTTCTGATCCCTTGCCATCAGGAGATCATTAAGCACCCAAACCAGCGCAGTCTCGGTACTATGCCTCTTTCAAAAACCGGATTGGAGAGGTTCATAGATGTCATAGATGGTCAAATGATTCGCCAGCTGTAGAGCCACTACTTTCTCAATCATCTTCCTTATAAAGGGAAGGTTTGAAATTGTTCTGTAGTTAGTAGGGCAGTCTGGGTCCAAAGAAGCTTTCTTCAGGAGGGGTGTTACCACTGCCTCCTTCAGGGAGCTGGGAAACTCACCTGTCTCCAAGGAGCACCAGACTATCCATGCTAGGACCAGGCCAATGATGTCACTACAACCCATAATCAGGGTTGTCAGTCCCAGAATCAAACTGCAGCATGTAGGGTGCATACCCTGGACAATCCACATGACATCCATGAACTCCGGCTGGTCAAAGGTGCTCCAGGAAAACTGAGGGACAGCGACCAAGCGCTGATCCAAAGCAGCACTCATAGAGTGTACTGGCTGGAGCCCTGCCCTGATGTCAGCAACCTTAACTGCAAAGAATTGAGCAAGCTCATCACACTCTACTTGTGAAAAGGCTCTTTGAATCTGCAGGTAGGCTGGGTTGCACAGTCTGTCTGCAGTTCGAAAGGGCTGAGCTGGTCGGTTCTGACCAGCTGCAATCTCCATGGACAGGAACTCTGCCTTCTTACAGGTGATTGCAGATTGATAGACTTGGTAATGTTCCATCAGTCTAAGGTGGTCGGCATCCAGGGTGGATTTCTGCCAGCGGCGCTCTAACCTTCGTCCTAATCATCGCATCTCCCTCAAGGTATGCGGCACATCTCAGGGTTGTGCAAGCAGATGTGTAGCACATCCCGGGCTGAATATCTGGATGTGCAGCATATGCATGGGCCCGCCCCCTGGAGGTGTGACACATACATTATCTTTGTGCCCCAGCATATTGAGAATTGCAATGCACAATTCCCTTTTTTGAATATTGCCCCGAGGCGCAGTTCTGGGGTTGCGCTGGCACAACTCAGTTACGCCAGGTGCAGCCCCTTTGAATATCTAGCTCCAAAGCTCTTACAAATGTGCAATAAAATGAAAACAGATCATCAAGAGGGGCAAGGGTTTGGGGTTAGTCCAAGCAATACTGAGAGATGATTGAGTCCCTTAACTTGGTCAGCATTAAGCTGGTGAGGTCATAGGTAGGAACCAGGCAGACCGAATGGATTAGGAGTCTTTTTTTGTCAGTAATCATCTATATTTCTGTTCAGTTCAATTCAATCTAATTTCATGCTGGATGAAAAAAAACCACTAAGCAGAGTACATTTACAGCGGTGTCCAGTTAAATGAAAACTTCTGATCATAAGCAAACATGTTACAGACATACATAGTGCATAGTACAGTGTACAACTTACAATGCATTGTATGTCTACATAGACATAAGCAAGGTTCAAGTGCAAGATAAGGCCCAGTGCAGAGAGTGTAGGGATGGCAGGTCACAGTTGTTGCTACAATTTTATGCCTGGGAATTATGGCAGCAAGGTTTTTGGCCAGTGGAGACTGAAAAGAACTATTCTGAGACTTTGATAAAAACTGATCTTATATGAAAGAGAGCCCATCTTCTTTCTGCCCATCCAAATGATATAATTGCAGCCAGAAAAATGACTTTAAGGGTTAGAAATAACAGTTGCTATTGTCAGTGGTTGAAAGTGCAGTGCTAACCCTCTCCTTTTCCTTCTTCTCTTCTCCATTTCCCTGATCCTACCTCATTTCATCTGCTTCCTTCCTCTTCCAGCCTCCTCCCTTCCCTAACCTACCTTCTCCCAGATCTGACAAACTCACAAAGGGTGAAACACACTCACATCTGGTGGAGAGGGGTCAGAATAATACAGAGGCACCACACAATAAAGTTTTTGTGACATACCTATTTATTCAGTCATCCAGTTAGATACATGCACATACAAATTGCTATTGCTTCTCCCAGCTCTGGCCAAAGTGCAGGTAAAAATGAATGCTCTCAGCTGACTCAGTGAGGTGGAGGGCTGAGGTGCTGAACACCTTACCTGCCATCACACCAGTGAACCAGGTTGAGGAGTGGTCCTGGGTTGCTGGGGCTTGGCCGGGGGTGAGATGGATCGAGCGTCCTGTGGACTGTTCTCCTCTCCCAAAGTGGGGAGGCATGCCATCTCGACTTTTGAGTGCCACCAGATGGAGGCCTAGTGGTAGTGCAGGTCAGAGCAGCATAGAAGGGACGAGCCACAGTTCCACTGTGCATATGTGTCTCCACATGCATGTGCCTAGTGCCACCGCTGCTGGGGTCACATGGAGAAGAAAACAGAAATGGGGAGACATGTGGGCTCCATGAAGCCCTGCCTTCCTCCCTGGCAATGCTGCCACTTGTTACTGGGAATCTGGATAACTGGAAAGTACCAGGTCCTGGTTTGGGGGGATGCAGGGACAGGGCAGATAGCCCAACCTGCATAGCTGCCTTCACTGGAGAAAAAGCTCCATATAAGAAAAAAACTAATACTCTCCCTACGTTCTGCCTTTCTTGGTTCCTCCTTCATTCTCTTCCTTTACCAGTCTGGATTCTGCAAATCTCATTCCACTGTAATGTCACTTCTGTGTCTTACAGATTTCTTCCTAAGGTAAATGATGAGGGCCCACTCACCTCCGTCATTTTTGTTGACCCTACCAAGGCTTTAGACACTGTTGCCCATCTCAACCAACTTGACACAATCATTGGTGTGGTTCTCACTGGCCTCTTGGTCAGTTTATTTGGCTCTTGCCTAATAGTCCAGCAACAGTCAAGCACCACCACCACTTGGACTGATTGGTGCCATACTGGTGCCTCATAGTCAGACACCACTCAGTCTAACTTGGCAATACCCTATTCCCCCTCCCTACCTGTTCAGGTGTCCCCAAGTTTCCATCCTGAGACAAGTTTAATTCTCCATTTTCCTTAATGAACTCCCTACAGTCTGTGTCTCCTCACACATACACATGCATATGGATGACACTGTACTTTTTCTCATTAGACTCTTGGCCCCTGAGATGGAAGTAACCTTGTTGTGGGGGTTGTAATGCCCAATGCTGGTTCCACACTGCTTTAAAGACATAGTAGAACTGAAAATAGTAGACAGGAAAATGTTACAAATTTCAAGAAGTACTCAGTAGTAACTTGTTATTTCTGCAGTATTTTTCATTTTCTACTTATTATTCATTAGCAAATGATCTATCTGGTGCTATTCTGCTGGATGTATAGAATAGCACTCTGCCCAGCAGCTGACATTGTTTTTATATTCCTCCAGCTACATCATAAACACTCTGACCTCACCAACAGCGACATCACAGGTGACTGACCCAGCAGTCACTGAGTGGCTCTTTATACTCAGCTGTGATGTCACAGTCAGTGGTGTTACAATACTGATGATTTAGTGGGAGGAAAGAGCTAGATATGTCATCTGCCAGACAGAGTGCTGTTCCACACATCACAAATCACACAAATCTTCTAATTAACCAAAAACAAAAGAACAAGTAACTCAGATATAGACTGCTTTTAAAAAATAATATTAGTTTTAGGTAGTATAGTAACTCTTTAATACCAAAATAAATTCCTCCACGACTTTGGCAGCAGACAGAAACTGTCAAGGCTCCTCATTATACATGTGTTTACAACACTAGATGACTCACCACTTAAGAGTTCCCCATTTCAAGAACCTATGTGTGTGGCTAGGCTGGAGTCTTGACTCCTGTTCCCACATTGATGCCATATAATTCTCCTCCACACACTTGGAACACTGTACCGCAAGAAATCCTGCCACCCGCTACAGGTCTGCTGTGAAATTATCCTCAGGATTTTCTTTCCAGTGTTTGATTGCACACACATTGTATACAATGCTGCCCTAAAATGATTCAAGTCAGACTGGACCTGTATTTCCATTCCTTTTGCTGATTTACCTTCAGGTGAAACAGCATACTCACCAGTGTTTCCTTTCTTTTAATATCTCCCTCCCTTCACTCAAGGGTACTCTAGTCTCCCACTATACCTCCTTCTTTCTATGTCCTGGCTCAGCTCCCTCCCCTACTGCATCTCTTCTCTCCTCTCCCATGTGTCTACTCCTGCAGTTCCCCCCAGTCCACTAATTTCTGCTATGTCTCAATTCCCAATCACAGAGCATTTACTGAGAAAATTGCCTTCTCCTCTTGACCCCACTACAGGTGGTGGACAAGTGGAACACCCTGCCAGAGGAAGTAGTGGGAGCTGAAACAGTCACAAGATTTAAGAATGTATGGGATAGACATCAGCGAATTCTGGAGGTCAGGGGTAAGGGGCAACAGACTTCTAGGAAAACATAAAGTGAACTTACAAGCTCAAATGGGCAGACTAGGTGGGCCGTTAGTCCTTATCTGCTGACAGTGTCTATGTATCTATGTACTTTGAAATAATCTATCATCTTCCATTTTTCCCCTTCCCTCCATTCCTTTGATGTTCTATTATGGGGCTAATCCTCCCTCACTTGCTACTGCACCTAGCCTCACTTTCCTCCCCCCTTGTTGCTGCCACAGTTCCTGCTCACCTTATACTTCCTGGCTCCTTTCAGCCACAATTCATCCCTCTCTCTTACACCTTGACCACCCATCATGCCCCTTCTGCTCCCTACTGGAAGGAAAACAAACTTCATTCAAGCAGATTATGGGCAGGGGCACACCTCTTTGAAATGGCACTTCAAGAGCAATTTGATCACATCCAGAGCCCCTTAGAAGGCCGTTTCACCTGTCGTCCAACCATTGCAATGCCATTATTGCCCACTTATCTAACCTCAGCATCACTGCACAGCTCCAGAACTGCTTGATGCCATCCATGTGAGCAGATTCATTTGTGAGTGCAGGGTTAAAAGCTATTGGCAGCAGCTATTTGTCAGTTTAAATTTAGCTAGGTTGACAGAGTTGAAAGGAGAACATTTTTGCAGCAAAAAGGGAGAGAAAATATTTTCCTGCATAGTGGGAGGGTGGGGTTTTCGCACAGAATGGACTGTCTATTTTTGCACATGGTTCAGGTAGTTGCACAATCTAGCAGTGGCAAAACTACTGCTATTCTATTCCAGATAAATTGAAAAGTTGCAGGGAGACTCTTTTAATTATTACGTCTAATATGGTCATGGAAAAACTGCATGTCTAGATCCAAGGTTTACTGTAGTCTGCACCAACAAAGTGAGAGCTGGCTCAACTTAAATGAAGGTTACAAAACACAGTATAGTGTGTCTCAGTTTTTATTTTATTTTTTGCAATTTCTTAGGCCATAGATCATGACATTTCACCCATATACAGGCTTTCTCAGCACATGTGGTTCTAAAATGGCCTGGCAGTGTAGCCTAGAGGTCAGGGTAACGAGCTGTGAATGAGCTTAGTATATCCAGCAGACCAGAAATGGTCTGATTCTCACAGCCTCCACTTGCATACTGTGTCACTCTGAACAAGTCACTTAACCGCCCAATGTTTCCAGGTCACCCCCTGAAAACAGGCAATTGTGCCTAGTGGGCCTTACACTGGTTACCAAAGACTAAAATAAATAAAAAATTCAAAACTTTTTTATAAACATTACTAAAATGTTTTATGAAATATGCTTATTGTATATATTCTGTACATGGAAGTATACTTCTAAACTAAATAACTATGCCATACTTTCTAATTATAAAAAACAATCTAATGAGTGTGCATGCTATGTTCCTATGCAACTTTCCAGCTAACAGAATTTCTACAGACTTTTTTTAATAGGAGAAAAAGTAGATAATTAATGGTAAGTTCTTAAACTGAGCACTAATTGGTTGGGATTCTTAATCCAGTTTTTAAACTTTGCATGTTTAATTATAGAATAACGTAAAAGAGAAAAGGTTAAAAACAAACCTAACCCACAAACTGTCCACAGCCACGCTATCACAAACCATAGACATTGGTAAATCAATAAATTTGAATGTTTATAGATCAGTAAGAAGTCTGACTGATTCTATAAATAAATATTGGGCACATTCAATGTGCTGCTCACTATGTTTAAATTGGCTTTGCATAAACTTCTTGTCCTTAACCAACTAAAAAGAAGTATTTCCAAAATATTAGGTGTAAGGAAGAGAACACTCCCTGCTAATGCAAACAACACCCGTTAACAACACAGGAACTAGAATTTAACAATCCATAGTAAATCACATCACCTCTGTAACAAAAAAAAATATTTTATCTAGTGATCTCTCAGTTTCTAATAAATTTTCAACTGATACTTTGAAAACTAAACTTATAAAGATTTAATTTTCTTTTTTTATCATGAAATTTGTTTTTTTCCTTTAAAACAAACAGTTACAGGTACAGTCAAGGTATGGTCATATAGAAACTTAGAAACATAGAATTTGACGGCAAAAAAGAAACGCTTGTCCCACCCAGTCTGCCTAGTTAACCAACAGCCTACTTCTTCCTACCCCAATCCCTAGAATTTTCCTTATGTCTGTCCCATGCATTCTTGAATTTCCCCACTGTTTTTGACTCCACAACCTCCACAGGAAGGCTGTTCCAAGCATCCACAACCCTCTCCGTGAAAAAATACTTCCTCACAATACTTCTGAGCCATCCCCTTCTATCTTCAAATTGTGCCTCCTTGTTCTTGCACATCTCTTTTTCTGAAAGATGCTACCCTCTTGGACTTTGTTAATTCCCTTGAGGTACTTGAAAGTTTCTATCATGTCCCCCCATCCCTCCTTACCTTGAGGGTATACATATTAAGCTCCTTAAGTCTCTCTTCATGTGTCTTCTGGTGCAGACCCTGCACCATTTTAGTTGCCCTTCTCTGGACTGCCTCCATCCTGTTTATGTCTTTGTGGAGATTGGGTCTCCAGAACTGCATGCAGTACTCCAGATGGGGTCTCACCAGCTGTCTGTACAGAGGGATAACAACTTCTTGTTTTCTACTGGTTATGCCTCTTCCTAAACATCCCAGTATCCCCCAGTCCTCCTTACTGCCCTCTCACATTGCTTGCCCACTGTTAGGTCATCTGATATGACTACCCCCAGGTCCCTTTCCATTTTTGTTGTTGTTAGTATCTCACCCCCATAGTGTGTACTCGTCCCCTGGGTTTTTGTTTTCCAGGTGCATTACTTTACACTTCTTAGCAGTGAATCTAAGCTGCCATACATTTGACCATTCCTCTTTTCCAAATGAGTGCACACTGGGAAGTGGTGCTCTAAAACCAACAAAAGCTCCCAAAAGGCAAAAAAGGTTTGGGCACTCACAAACTCATCAGGAAAGCATGAATTAAATTAATAATTATCAGACATCAACATTATAGTAAGATCTGATATTTTCGGACTGACCAGACAGTCCTTTCTCAGTCTGGTCAGTCCGAAACATGTCAGGTGCTATGTTATGTTCTACGGTATTTTATTAAATTATGTTTTAATTCACGCGTTTCTGTGATGAGTTTGTGAGTGCCAAAACCTTTTTTGCCTTTTGGGAGCATTTGACCATTCCTCTAACCTTGCCAAGTCCCTTCTCATCCTTTCCACCCCACCTTTTGTGTCAACCCTATTGCAGATCTTTGTGTTGTCTGCAAAGAGACATGCTTTTCCTTCCAGTCCTTCTGCAATGTCACTTATAAAGACGTTGAAGAGGACCGGTCCTAGAACTGAACCCTGTGGTACACCACTAGTAACCCCCTTTCTTCAGAGTGGACTCCATTTACTGTTACCCTCTGTGTCCTCTTCTCCAGCCAATTTTTTACCCAGGCTACCATCTTGGGACCCACTCCCAGGCTGGCTAACTTGTATAATAATCTTTTGTGTGGGACTGTGTCAAATGCCTTGCTAAAGTCTAGTTAGGCCATGTCCACAGCCCTTCCCTGATCTACTACTTTGGTTACCCATTCAAAGAAATCTATTAGATTCATCTGACATGACCTTCCTGCTAAGAATTCATGCTGCCTTGGGTCTTGTGCCTCTCTGGCCTCTAGGTACTCAGCAATTATTTCCTTCAGATGTTATTCCATCATTTTCCCTATCACTGAGGTCAAACTAACAGGTCTGTAGTTTCCTGCCTCTGCCCTGCTTCCACTTTTGTGAAGTGAAATCCCATCTGCCATACATGAACTTACAGAAGTAGGAACTTAAGCGTACAGGTAATATTATACCAATATAACAGGAATCCCATCAGCATGAAGCTAAAGGGGATGTTATTATACACACTCCCAAGCACCGTATAATTGAGGTAAGGGAAAAAACATAAGTGGTGCTTCACAGCAGGTAGGTGAGTGATGTGAAAGGCCTAGATGAGGCATGGGAATTGAATTATCTTGTCTGAATAAGGTTCTGTGGATAGCGGAAAAAAACAGAGAATAGTGACTGAGCCAAAGGGGGATGTCTGCTGTGCTATGAGAGCTAAGGGTTACTATATGGGGGATGCATCCTCCTCCCCTATTTCAAAAGACTCGTGAAGGATCACCTTTATGAAGGGGAATTAACAAGGGGCAGCCCAGGTACTGACCCTAGGTGTGATCTGGAAGATTTGGAATTTGCCCTGCCAGGTGTAATGACTGCCTCCCACATGTTGCTACCCTGGCTAGTGCTGAGTGGCAAGAGAGAATGGAAGGTGGGAGGAGTTGCTTCCATCACATGAGAATGACTCTCTTTGCTTCCATAAAAGTAAGTAGGAGACAGTCTTTGGAGTGAGAAGATTATAATGGAATATGAGAGTTCTCCCCAAGAAGCACTAGGGCTGGGTGGGGTAGGACTGCACTGTGTAGGATGTTGGAGCTTTCTCCCAACACCTCCTTCCAGTATTGCATGATAGGAGGCCACTTCCATTGCACATGCAAGAATCCAGCCTGAGGAGCACCACATCTCTAGCAGTTTGAGTGAGGCATTATCCCCCTAAGATGCAGTATGCTGGTTGTACAATACCAGCAGTGTACAATTTTAAACTGTATTAGCTGACTTTTGGCATCCAAATAAGCTGAGTGTGCCCAACCAATCCATTTATCCCAGTCTGAAGGAGAAAATGTCAACTGCAACTCCTTTTCCTAGTTGCTCTTGCATTTAAGTAGTGGGGCAGGTTGGGCATCTCTTAAGATGGCTTATACTTTTCCTGTAGTGACTTTAGAGGCCTTGGGCTTGTGAATCTGCTGCAACCTGGCCCATTCAGGGGTATGTGCAACCGATTGTTTACCATTCGGGATTGCTCCTCGAAGTTGGAAGAATTTCCAGAAGTCCTTCCTAGGGATGCCAAATATTGTTTACAACTGTTCAAAGGATAAGAGTACATCTGAGTCAGGTAACAAAATATCTGCAATGGTCCATATCTCTGCTTGTTACCAGTCCTTCCATATTATAGGGGGCCCTCCAATCATGATACAAGGGTTGCACAATAAACTGAGGTATTGTCTAGGAGGGAGCCATGCACTCTTTGGGCAGTGTGTAATGTTAAACACTTATTCCTGGTTGTTAAAGTTTTCCAAATAATTGGGTTGTTCTCCAGGGCCTTTGGTCCCTTGCCACTTAGAAGCACCCTGAGCCATGTTACATTAGCAAGGTGTTGCTCCAAGGCAACCCACTGTGGGGGATTTTTTGGTGGTAGAGGCATCCACTTTGTGGCCTGAACCATTCTATATGCCAACACATACTCCTGAAACCAGGGTAGTCTGAGACCCACCCCTTTTCTAGTGGGCCCACACATTTCCTGTACTGACCCTTGGTTGTTTTCCCTCCCATAAGAAGGAGGACACAATCTAATCAAGTTTGTGAAAAATTCTGTCTAGCATGTGTAGTGGGATATTGAGGAAGAGGTAGGCCATTTTTGGCAGGGCAAACTTTCTGATGACCTCTGTTTTGCACTTTAAGGATATTTGCATCTGAAGCCATCTTCTCGTTTTACTTTATAGAGAAGTCAGGACAGGAAGATAGTTCCCTTCAATGATATCTGGGGATCAGAACCCCCAAACAGGGGAAACCGTTTGGTGCCCACATAATGTGGGTGCCATCAGCACAGCTTGCTTTGCGGTGCTCATTCAGGGACAAGACTGTGGTTTTACCCCAGTTCATTCTTAGCCTAGATATAGGCACAAAGGAGTCTAGTACATTCATTATGCCAGGTACGGCTTGTGAGGGATGTGATACTGTGAGCAGTAGGTCATCCACATATGTGTTGACCAGGTACCTTCTGGAATTAACCTCAATCCACATGTTAGTATCTATAGCTAGCAACTTTCTTTAAGGAGATCCAGGGCTAATAAAAATAAAAGGAGTGATAGAGGGCATCCCCTACCCAGCACAAATAGTTGGGATATAGTATTGTTTGTAACGACCACTGCTATATGAGTGTTATATAAAGCTGTGATCCAACTTTTAAAGTAGGGACCCACTCCATATGCCTCTAACACCGTGAGGAGAAAACGCCATTCTACGGATTGAAAGGCTTTGTGAAAATCAACAGCTATCGCAGCCATAGGAGTGCAAGAATGCATGGTTTAGGATGATACATATATTATCTGCCCCTGTCTTTCCTTTATGAAAACCAGTTTGGGAGGGGCTGATTAGCATGGCAAGGACTTTCTCAAGTCTGTTTGCCATAGCTTTGTCTAGAATAGTTGTATCAGACGTAATAAGGGAAATCTAGTGATAATTGGAACAGTCATGGGGATCGTTAGATTGTTTGGGTATGAAAGTGATTAGGGCCTCTTTCACAGTGGGAGGGAATTAGGTATTAACCCTGACCCCATTAAGTGCCACCAACAAATGGGGAATGATTCTGTTTGGCATAGTCTGGTAGAGGTCGACAGTAAGGCCATCTTTACCTGGGGCATTTCCTTTGGTAAGCTACTTCAGGGCAGTGAGTAACTCCTCCTTTGTGAGGGAAAGATCCAGTTCTTCATGCAATGCAGAAGAAAGGGAGGATAAAGTGGCTGTACCCAGGAATTCCTGAAGAGAGTGTGAGCTAGGGAGAGGGGGAGTCTTAGATGAGTACAGCTTCTCATAAAATTTGGTCATGGTCTCATTGATTGCTTTGAGACTGGAAACAATTCTCCTTGGGTATCTTGCAAGGCAAGAATCTGAGAATCAGCTTTTTGCTTGCTGAGCCTGTAAGTTAGGAGTCTCCCCTTTCTCATCTGATTTCCAGCAATGGTGTTTTGCTCTGAGAACGAGCCATTTGACTTGACGTTGCAAAAGGGTATTGATTTCGTATTTTAGGCTGATAATGGTGGTAAGGCAAGATGAGGTAGAGGGGTGGTGATTAAACAGAGCTTCCTTCAGTTTTAGCTTTGCTTGTAATGCAGCCACCTCTCGGGTCCTCTTTTTCTTGCGCTCTGAAGTAAAGGCAATCATCCTTCCCCCCAAAAAGGGTCTGAATGCCTCCCACACAGTTCTTGCAAAGACTTCCCCATTAGCATCTGCCTTGAAATAAAGCTTGGATTCTGACCTAATTCAGCTCTGAAATTCTGGATCTCAAAGAGTAAGAGGACTGCATCATCACCTCTGTGATTTGGCCTGTTTGCCAAGTGAAATAAAAAAGATACCAACTGGGCATGGTCAGAGATGCGGATATTCTTTATTGAGGTGTTTAGGACCATCCCAGCTGCCGCATCATTGGCCAGCCAGAAGTCAGTATAGCTGTAAAATCCATGAACAGCTGAAAAAAAGGAGTAGTCCCTTCCTCTTGGGTGATCCCGCATCCAAACATCTACAAAACCCCATTCGGACATTAAAGTCAGCAGGGCACACCGTGCCTTGGGATGAGAGTCCAGTACAGCTGTAGGTTTGTCCAGAAATGGGTCTGGGGGCATATTCATGTCCCCCAGTGAGTATAGGAAACTCTGATGTCCCTTCTGTGATGTCTGCTAGGGCCTGGCTGACTTGGGAAAGAAAGCATCATCTGCATTGGGCGCTTAGACAGTGCATTACATCAACTCTCCTGCAGGGCTGGAAAAGAGGGCGACCGTCCACCTGCCTTGTGAGTCTCTGACAGCGTGTACCTCTGTCCATCACAGGGATTTATGGACTAGTATGCCTACCCCTTTTGGTTTTGTTCTCTGTGGAGCTGTGCACTAATTGGCCAACCCATGCCTTCTTCAGTCACAGGATACATTTGAGGCAGTGAGGTGTGTCTCCTGGATGAGGGCAACATCAACCTTCAGCTTTTTAAGGTGTTGGAGGACCTTAGCTCATTTGACAGGGTGGTTAAATCCATTGACTTTCCAGGAGACACATCTCATCTCTTTGCACTGTGAGCTACTGGCTGGCATGAGCAAGTTGTTTGTCTAGTATGTGCAGGTTCTGGCTTCTTTCTGGCAGCAGAGCAGTGGGAAGGGGGACAGTATTGGGTTTAAAACAGCTTCAGGAGTGCAGTGTGTGATGTAGTACAGCCAACCATGAAGGGGACAGTGGAGGCTATCAAGGTAGGAGTTAGGAAGTAGCTGTGGTTCCCTTTCTAGGGAAGCAACAGTTCAGAGAGGTGGAATCTCCACTAGGGTAGTAGTTACACTGATGCTGTGTGGGGGTGGGGGGGAGTTTTGTTAAGGGCAATCCCCTAGCCCATGGGGGGTTGATAGGGGCAGCTCACTGTAATGGTGAGTTGTGGCTCTTACCTGTGTAAGCACCTGTACAATTACAATATCACCTGTAATAATAGCATAGAAGCAGTTCACAACTTGGTAATCCAAGAATGAAAATTGAGTTGAATGAATCACACTAGAACAATTATCTACAGCTCTCACTTTGGGCCCTATGCATGACAGATACGCGCTGCATGGAGACGTGAGTAGGGCAGGTGCGTAAGTGCTACGACACACCAGCGCGCAGACCACCGCACAGCAGCATGCATGATTGGCACATAGCGGGCACATAACAAGTCCACGTAGCATTACGCAGCCACTAAGCCACACAGATACACATGGGAGGTACTGCATACAGAGGCACAGAGGTGCATGCCATGCACATGAATGATGGCCCACATGACAGAAAGTCGTGAAGGCCACAGTGTCCAGGGTATACCATGGACAAGGTGGTGTACCAGACTGCACATTACACCATTGCAAGCCTGCACAGGCTGACATAGTGTGAGACCCACAGGCACAGATGCACCAACACACCCATATGTGGGACACACCTGGGGGCAACATGTCTGCGGCACGCATCAGCGGTGGCACACCGCCCCATGGGCATGAATGCCACCAGGCACTAGTGGCCTACCATGATAGTGCTAGGGGCATGCCGCACCAGGCACATAGCATGACCATGGCACGTGGCACCTGTGTCAATGGTACAGCACAGCACAGCATGCACCCCCCCCGAGATGACGAGCACAGCAGATGCAGACCTGCACAGTGGCCACACCATGCAACACGGCACAGCACAGGCATGGGGTACCCCTGGCAGTGTGTATGTGCCCCCCTTGAGGTGCACCATGAGCCAAGGGCACACGGGCTATGATCACAGTACACGGGGCACACAGGCAGCAGCCTAATATAGTGCAGACCAAGGCAACCAGGTAGGACCACGAGGCCCAAGTGCCTGTCTGCAGGGGCAACCAGGATGCACTGGGAAGGGTACATGCCCAGTACTGAGACGCATGGGTCAGCATGTGGAGGATGTGGGAACCAAACCCCATGCTGCTGGATGTACCATACCAATGCATGGCTCGGCACACCAATCTCCACCCAATACTGCCAGCCCCAGCCAGTGCATACACACAGAGGCTCCATGTGGCATCCCCCCTGCAGGCCCACACTGTACAGCAGCCCGGCACCCCCTGAACCCCACCCTGCCCTGGAGACAAGAATGACACACAGATGTGGTAAATGTATGTTTATTACAGAAGTGCACAGCACAAACAGGCACAAACCTCAGCAATCGCCACCCCCACCCACCCGCAGAGCAACAACAACACACAAGGCACAGGGCACAGTGAACCATGTCACACAATGGGTGCCCCCCCACCCAGCATGCTGTCCAGTCCATCCAGAGGTGTGTGTGAACCCCCACTCTGTCACATGGTCTGGTGCATCTGGCAGGCACATCCACAGGCTGGAGCGGCCATGGCCGTGTTGGCGTTGATACGCCACTGTCCTGTGACTCTTCCTGTTCCCCCAACAGCAATGGCCGTCCCCTCTGACCAACCTGGCACAGCACCATCTGCCTCACAGGCCCACAGCAATGTTGAAAGTTAAAAGGACACACAGTAATATGGCACAGGCCCTGCACACTGGGTGGCACACACAGGGCACATGCATGCATACCTACCGGTGAGGGGACAAACACGCCCCAGGCCCTGTAGCCCCCATCCTCATAGTACAGGTCACCCCCCGGCATCCTTCAGGATGAGATGGTGGGGCAGCCACTCCTGGAACTGCTGCCGCTGTGCCACCCTGGAGTCCACCAGCACTTGAGCCCCGTCCAGCTGGAGCTGCAGGGTGAGCTCTAGCCTGGCAGGCATGCCTCCACAATCCTGTGCAAGGGAAAGAACAGCCATAAGTATACAGAGCACCACTACTGGCCCCACAGCCCCTCCCCACGGCACATGATACTCACCCAGTCGAATTCCCTGATGGTTCACAGGGTGCCGAATACACCGCCGCCTGCGTAATCCCCCTTGGTGACATGGAAAAGGTGCCAGGGAAACATGGCCTTGTGCTCAATCATACGCCCTGCCATGATGCAGAATGCTCACACCACCACAAGGTTTATGTGGCATGGCATGTGCTGCTAGGGCGGCGCCACCTTGCGGACACGTTCACAGCTGGGCGTTCCTGCGTCTGTCCACCAGTACAATGGCTGCGGTGGCAGCACAGAGGCAATACCAAACAGATTGGACTGAGTTGGTAGCGAGATGTGTCCGGGTGGGCTACTGCATGTCCACCTATTGGAGGAGATAGCAGACCAAAGGTGGGCATGACATCACCACCTACAGGTGTTCAGTGCACACATGAATTCTGCGGCTTTGTGGGACACACACTGCATTGAGCGATTCAGCCTACCATGGGACACCATTGCCATGTTGTGCAACACCATCCATGGTGAGGTGGGTCTATGGACGAGCCTGTCATGTGCCATGACGGTGGAGACACAGGTCCTGTGTGCGTTAGCCTACTATGCCACCGGGTCATTCCAGTGCATCAGTGGTGACACTGTGCGGGTGAGCCAGTCCTCCATATCCAGGGCCATAGCATGGGTGACAGATGCCCTGGTGCAGCATGTGGGGGTGCACATCGCTTTACCCAGGATGACTGCGGAGGTTGGGGATACAAAGGAGGCATTCTATGCCATGCATGGCATGCTGAATATCTGCAGAGTAATCAATGGAACACATGTCCCCATCCTCGCGACCACCACACATGAGAAGGCATACAGGAACCATAAGGAGTTCCACATATCAACTGCCAGGTTGTGTGCAATGCACATGGCATATTCACAGATGTGTGCACCAGATACCAGGGCACAAAGCATGATTCCTATGTCCTGGATCGATTGGGCATGGGTGCATTCCCCGTGACTGGCACCTTGATGGCTGGCTGCTGGGTGAGGCACTGCAAACATGTTGTGTGGGTGTAGCACATGCCACAGAGCCAGACACTGACATCTCACTCATTCCCATAGCAGGTGACAGTGGCTATCCACTGAGGGCAACCCTGCTGATGCCGTACCATGCACAGTCAATGCCTGCAGAGATCGCCTACAACTCGGCACACAGATGGACATGGACAGTCGTGGAGAGAACCATCGACCAACTGAAGATGCACTTCAGATGCCTGGACCACACTGGTGGCAGACTCATGCTGTGCCCAGCGAAGGCATGCACGGTGTTCACGGTGTGTGCCATGCTGCACAACATCACGAAGCGTGCGAACGTGCCATTGCCTGCTGATGCCCCCAATGCTCTGCGTGGCAAGGGGGATGATGATGCTGGTGCAGCACCTGCTGGGGTCCAGGGAATGGCGTGCAGCCATGTTGTCTGGCAGGCACTAGAGTAGGGCACATTCTAGCAATGACCGCACACCTTGCACGGGGCCATTGCATCCTGGTGGTGCACGATGATGAGTCCATGCCCTCCAGTGCAATCGCACACCTCAGTATGGCGGTATGTATGGTCTGCTGCACCACGGTCTGTGCCTCCACTGCAGCAGTTGTCCTGCATTGTTCCTCAAGCCTGTCCTGCTCTAGCTGCTGCAGTTGCTGGTACTGCTCCTCCATGTCAGCTGTGGCAACGGAGTATGGCACTGTGCCTGGGTGCAATTCGAGGGTCCCTCATCCCCGCTGTCACTGTATGTTGGCACTGCTGTTTGGCAGTGTGTGGTGGCAGTGTGACCCATTGGCCCCATGTGTGTGCTGGGGTCACTGTGTGGGGCAGGTGTGTGCAGCCCGCACTGCGCATTGCAGGCTCTGTCCGCTGCGTGCCCATCCCCGCTGCTGTGTAGCTGCCAGTGCCACTATCCTCCTCCCTTGGGTTGGCTGTGCTATACCTCTCGATGGCAATGTTCTCTTGAGTCTCTGGGTCCACACCTGTATGGGCAACATGGCACTGGTTAGCTCTCTGCACATGGTTGCTGTCCCCTCCCACAATGGGCCGTGCATTTGTACCCCCCACGTCCGCTGCCAGGTCCAAGGTCTCCGGCTCTGCCTCAGTTGGTGCTGCAGGTGTCCTGTCCCTGCTCCCTGCTGCTCCTTGGCACTCTGGTCTGGTGCTGTCTGTAGGAACAGTGCAAGGGGTTACATGGGCTGTGGTGCCAGTAGCATGCTGCATCTGGCTTTGTGCTTCATTCCTTACCTGCCATCATGTCCACCCCTTCAGCCACTCCATGGACGGTGACCGGCACCAGTGTCTTGGCCACCAGTCACTCCAGGGGTGTCAGCCAGCTATCCATGCTTGGTGGACCCCCCTCCACCCCACCGCGGGCACCCCCACTGGTGGCTAGCTTTCACTTTATCACCGCTCTCAGGTACCGCCACTTGTGCTTGATCACCACCAGGGTCCATGCATTGGACCCAGTGGCATTCACGGTGGCCTGTATGTCTAGCCATAGCCTGGCCTTTACCTCCACCGGTGTGTTGGGGGCTTGCACACCGTACAGTGTGCTGCAATGCTGGTGGATGTCTGTCACCATGGTGATGATCTGTCCGCCGCTGAAGTTTGTGTAGCGGGTTCTATTCCTGCCCCGTGTCCACGTTCATGGATGCCCCCGCCACCTCTTCCATTGCCATCTTCCCTATTCTCTGCCCCCTCCTCTGTGTCCTCCTGGGGTTCCATCATAGCATCCTGCCTGTTGGGTGCAGTGGCATTCATCAATGTACAGTTGTGCCGGGGGTGTACCTTCGCCTTATATGGTGGGGTCAAGGGGTGTTCCCACATTGTGCGGGTCCACCCGCTCCACCTGTGTGGTGCACTGTACAGCTTGTCTGGCCCTGCCCTCTGCCTGTGCCCACCTTTGTGCATGCCATGTGGCCACCGTCCACTGCGTGGTGCCCAGCTGCGCGCTACCGCTACATCATTTCCCATCGTATTTCCTGTGCTTTCGGCATAGGGCTCCTCATGAGCAGAAGGGTAGATCAGCGCCTAATCAACTCTGCCACCATAAAGTGCTACCAAGGAGTTAGGATCGAGTCTGTCCAGTGGTGAGACCCATCCTAGCTCTTGGTGGATAAGGTAAAGTCGCCAGCTGGGCAAACCCGAAGGAACTGCAGCGGGAAACGCTGCTACCAACAATTAGGGAGCACATCATAAATGTCCTAGGTGGTCCGCTGGACTAACCTGAGTTCCCTTCTAAGGGGAAGTGCCTTTTATGCTCAGTGCTGGTGCTCGGGGTACCAATCTCAAAACCGAGGAGGGTATCAGGCCCCATATGAACATGTATCAAAGAACTGTGAAGAGAGGAACCCAACTCGTGGAACTAATCCTAATCCAAAATCAAACAGATTAATCTTATTCATAAAGTAGTTTCATTACCTGGATACTCAGAGGTGTGACTGTAAGCATGAGTGGATAGCAGTCCAGTCCCCTCCCTTGGGGTTATAGGTTTCTGTGAGGATAATGGTGTTAACAGAAAAAGGGGGGGGGGTGTGCCCAGGCATGGGAGACTCATGAAGAAAGCTAGAGTATACTACAGCTTGCACCTTAGTTCATGGCATGAGGAAAATTTGTAATTTCTGTAGATTTCGTGATGCTTCCCTCCTCTTCCTTCCCTCTCATATGACATCCTCCGTAAGGCTGGCTGGGACAATAGTTTAGCACCCGTGGTGTTCTAGTGCATAGTCAGGAGAGGGGTGACTACCCCCCTTAATGAAGAGAATGCCGCTATGGCAATAGCGAGGGGGGGGCAACTCCAGTTCATCAGCGCCTGATTGCCCGTGGTGGGGCATAACCCCTGTATCACAATTTTGGAAGGAGTTCTCCCGTGAAAGGATGGAGGGGCATGTGTGCCTCCCAGTAATATCAAAGCCATCAGATAAGGCCAGCGCATATTGAGGAGGAGGGGGGGTATTGCTCCTGGGATAATCAGTGTTCCAGGCAAGGAGCCAGGCAGATGAGGGGGGAGATGGACACTTTGCAGGCACAGAACAAAAGGGAATAAGGAGCAAGCTGTGTGCGTCCATAATTATGACTTCACAGCTGCCTGTGAAATTAGCATGGTCCACTCCCTCCCGCCCTTAGCTCAAATCAATCATTCCTAAAGAAATAGTAGAGAGCTTGCAGTTCAAAAGAATGAAAACATCCTATAAATATTAAATTTCATTGGTCTAACCCTACAACATATATGCAATGAAATCAAGAAGGACGACGTTCTGTATGAGTTTTTACCCTTGAGTGTCCATTCCAGTTGACATCTCATCACAGTCAGTAAGAGAACAAGTGGCATGCTTACAACAAAAGGATACTGAATGTGAAGGAGACCCCTCGTAGCTAATCCATCTGGGGAGGTGGATCTGAGAAACAGTCCACACTGCTGAAAAAAATTAGGTCCCTGCAGCAGCAGCCACCTCTGAAAATGACCTAGTTCCTTGAGTGCCACGGGGTAGTTCAAGAGCAGTTACCTCGATGTTCTATGCACAGTCTGTCAAATAGGATTGGGGGGGGTGAAGAGGTGTACAGTCTCTGGGTGCTGCATCTCGGGGTCAGAATTCTTGTCATTGTGTTGGGGGTAGAGCAGCGATTACCTTGCTGCCTTAGCTAGAGATGAGAGGGGTATAGGCTCAGTGTCCAAACATTGAGGCTGCTGGCTACAAGATTGGTGCCTGGCTCTGCTGCTCAGTAGTAGGTCGTCAGCCAGATTCTTCCATGGTTGTGAATGCATATCTTGGTGGGGAGGCTTAGCTGGCAGCATGTCTTTGGCTGGGTGGGAGTCAGGGGCATGACCCTGAGTAGATTCACCCTCTGTGACATGCTGCTGTATCTCGCCAGTAGTCATGAGTTTTGTGATATTCTGTGAGTTACAGTGTTTGTCCCAAAGTTGCCTGTGGGCTAGGGGTTTGAGTCTGGCATCAGCCCAGTGTTTTCTTACCCAGCTTGTCACTTCTCTTGGTGTTTTCCCCTCGAACCCCTGTACATTTTTAGAGACACAGAAGTTCATCAGTCCTTTAAAGCTATAGAGAACTCCTGCCTCCTGGATGTCTGCTTTCAATAGATTGTAGGATATTCAAGTCTGCACAACTTCTTGTGAAAAATCTTGATGTATTGAGATGCAGAAACCCCCTTCAGAATAGAGCCCCCTTCTTCCTGGATGCCTTCAAAAGACGTTCGGTGGTGGAATATCTTAATAGGTAGGTGATGATTGGCCTCGGTCAGGATCCAGCTGTGGCGGGGGGCCTCTGGTAAGATGAGCCCTTTCAGCCTTTATTGGTTCTTGTCAGCATGGGCCAAGATGCTGGTGCAGAGGTTGAGTCAAAAATCTTTCCATGATTGCCCCCTCAGCATTTTCAGGGAACCTCGAGAATCCTAATATTGTTCCTCCTGTTCCTATTCTCCTGGTCCTTAGCACATTTCCATAGTCCGCCCAGCTGGTACTTGTGTTCATCATAAGTGCTGCAGTATTGTGTGTTGGAGGTTTTCAAAATCTAAAGCTTGCTGTTCCACCACATTTATCTGGTCAAACAGTGCCTTCACATCTTCTGAGTTGGCTGCACAGATCACCTTTAAGTCTGACATTTCTGCCACAAGAGTATCTAGGAGCCATAATTGTGTATGCCAGGGAGGCACCGTGATCTGTACCATGCCCAACGTTCTCTTTAGTGGCCATGCTAGAAATGGAAATCAGGGGTACCTCTTGGTGGGTATACCATCATTACAGCAAAACCAGGAGAGTGAAACCAAAATAACAACAACAACCCATTCGACATCCACAGTGTCGAACTGGTTGTCAGAGCACTGTATGGATACAGCAACTCCCGGTGTTGGCAGCTTTCACCAGTAAACTGCCCCCGGGGTTGATAATATATAAGTCTGGGGGGTATGAGGGGCACAGCCTCCTGCATTGCAGGTGTGGTGGGCAAAGCCCCCTGCAAACAATCTAAAGTGCCCAAGTGCATGGGGCACCGCAGCAGTCAATGAACACATTTGCCAGGCAACGTGATCGCCATCAGCAAAATTGTGTTGCTCTACTGGTCGTCAACAACTTTGTTTTTGACAAGACATGGTGCAACCCTCTTGGTGTGCCAGGGTGCATGGTAGGGCCCAAATCTCAGTCCATTGAAGCTTGTCCAGTGATTTCAGTTGTTGAGAAGTGCACTGGTGGATGGTTTAAACACCAATTTACTAAATGCTGTCTCCACTGTCAGCAGAAGTGTATCTGGTCCCCAGGGTGTCTGATTAGAGGGTGAAAACTTAATTTATAGCAGGACCAGGACAGAGCAATGAAATGAAGCTGCCATACTGCTCAGCATCCACTCATACACCCCCATTTAATGAATTTTCAGCTGATACTCTATATAATAAAACTACAAAGTAGAAGTCCCTGTAGCTGGTTAGAAAATGTATACAGTATAACAATCTAGCTGCCCATTTAAATATTGTAAGTGTCAAATGCTCTTCCTTACTAATAGTGAAAGGTACACCTGAGTTAAATTCTATGCTACTTTATTCTCTCATATCACTTTACAAAACAAAATCCGTGTCATGGCCATTATTACAGTAGATCTAGCAGAATCATATTAAAAACAACATAAAACAAACCTTTTAAAACAGCACTACACCCTCATACTTTTTAAAATGTTATCTGTTTTCTTGTCACCAATCAGCTCCATTTCTATAGCAGTTGGAGATATATACATTTGTTTTCATTTATTCTCACTGCTAGCAGTAGTCCTCTGTAATTATCCTGAGTGACTCTGTTTTCTGATCGTTGAAATCTCATTTGTTCCTGGGAAATGTATTTTCTGTGAGAAGATGATGTGTCAACATCCATTAGTCTCTATAGTATGCTTGTCTGCTGATTTAGAATAACAGAATAAATAGCAGAAGAGGTGAGAAATATCCCCCATGTATCTTCAGTTTATTGCAAAAACCTGTTTGTTGTGGTAGAGCAGGATTTGTTCTTGTAAATCATTTTCACTTAATATGAATGTGGGATATTATCAAACTTGGACTGAAAGAAGCTACAGAGGCTTGTACCAGGACCATGAGTAAAAAGAGCGGAGCTAAGGAGCCATGTTGGTTGAACATGAAAGTATTGTAGGCGGTGAGGGCAAAGAAAGTGGCATTTCAGAAATTCAAGAATACCAATAGAGCGGAGGACAGGGAGGACCAAGGATGTAACCAACCTAATAAGAGAGGCCAAGGCCTTCAGAGAGTTAAGGTTGGCTCAGGGTATCAAGAGTGGGGAGAAAGACTTTTTCAGGTATGAGACAGAGAAAAGGAACTGCAGGGATCAAATAGTGCAGATCAGGAGGGGCAGGGTGGGTAGAAAAGGGTGCGGAACAGGCTGAAGCATTGAATACTTCTGTTCTGTGTTCACCAAGGAGGAAGATGGTCCATTACCTCCATGGACTGGGAGTGTGGGGAAGGAGGGGGGAGAGGCGAGGGACAGGGAGATCATGGAAAGCAGGATACTAGAGGGTCTGAAGGCACTTAGGGTGGACAAAGCACCAGGTCCCAATGGCATTCATCTCATGGTGCCAAGGGAGATGGCGGAGGTGTTGGTCAGACCACTGGTGGACCAGTTCAACACCTCCCTGGACACAGGCTGTGTGAC
This sequence comes from Neoceratodus forsteri, assembly GCA_016271365.2. Taxonomy (NCBI): domain Eukaryota; kingdom Metazoa; phylum Chordata; order Ceratodontiformes; family Ceratodontidae; genus Neoceratodus; species Neoceratodus forsteri. Next base: position 317,238,490 of record CM057451.1, read on the forward strand.
ACAGGACTGAAGGATGGCTCATGTGGTGCCTATCCACAAGAGTGGCCCTAGGGATGAGCCAGTAAACTACAGACTTGTTAGTCTCACCTCCATAGTGGGTAAACTTATGGAAGTGATTCTGAGGGAGAGACTGGTGACATTTCTTGAGATAAATGGCCTCCAAGATGGGCAGCAACATGGGTTCATTTTGGGGAGAACTTGCCAGACCACCCTAATAGAGTACTATGACTGGGTTACAAGACAGCTGAATAGGGGCCATGCAGTGGATGTCCTGTCTTTAGACTTCAGCAAGGCATTTCATTCAGTGCCTTACAGGTGGCTGGGGGGGAACTGAGATCTGTCGGAGTGGGGATGAAGATGACTTATTGGATCGTGAATTGATTGAAGGGAAAGCAACAAAGGGTGATGGTGGGAAGGGGGACTCTCAACCTTTAGGTCTATGACAAGTGGGGTGCCTCAGAGCTCTGTGTTGGGTCCAGTAATGTTTGAACTGTTCATATCAGCTATCTCACATGGAGTTGGGAGCAGGATCAGTCTGTTCGCAGATGATACCAAGATGGAAGTAGTAATGGATGATGTACAAGGGTGGAAAGAGCTCCTGGGGGATCTAACCAAACTGGAGGAGTGGTTGGCAAAGTGGCAGCTAGGCTTTAATGCAAAGAAGTGTAAAGTTTTGCACTTTGGGGTGAGAAACTTGACAAGGGAATACTGGTTGTGTGGGGTGAGATTGGGGGTCACTGAGGAAGAGAAGGACCTGGGCATGATGATAACAGAGAGTATGAACAACTCTGCCCAATGTAGAAAGGATGCAACCATGGCTAACAAGATGCTGGGGTATATTGCAAGGGGAATCTCGTCCAGACATAAGGATGTGATCCTGCTCTGCTGCAGATCAGTAGTCAGGCCACACTTAGAGTACTGTGTGCAGTTCTGGCAAGCATGCCTGAAGAAGGATATCAGGCTGCTAGAGGAGGTGCAGTGTAGGGTGACAAAAATGATACAGGGGATGGAAGGCAAACCCTACGAGGACCATCTGAGGCATCTGAGTTTGTATACCTTGGAGGAGAGGAGGGATCAGGGGGATATGATTGAAACGTTCATGTACATGAAGGGGATCAACAAAACTGGCACAAAGGGGTTATTTAGGCTGAAGAAAAAAGTGGACACCAGAGGACATGGGCTAAGATTGGAAGGGGGTAGATTTAGGAGAGAGAGATGAGGAGGCATGCATTATTTTACAGAAAGGGTGGTGTCAAAATGGAATACTCTACTGGAGGAAGTGGTATCATGCAGGATGTTGAATACTTTCAAAAGGCATGGGACAGGGTATGGGGGGTGTCTGGGTAAGTAGTAATGAGAATTTGATGGAGGGGATAGATGGGGAGGGGCAGCTGCAACCTAGTGATACTAGCTGCATACTCGTGCAGACTTGATAGACCATAAGGCCTGTTTCTGCTAGCAAAGTTGTGTGCATGTATATATGTATGTATGTCTATAAAAAGAGTCAAAGGAAAACTACACCCTCATATATCGTAAACTTTGTTTCCTTGTCAACAGCCAACTGTGTTTGTGTAGCTGTTAGAGATATATGTGATTGCTTTAGTTTATTTTCACTGTTCATACTAGTCCCTGAAATTATCCTGGGGGTCTCAATATTCTGATTGTTGAAATCTGATTGTCTATGAGTGCTGTGTTAGCATATGAGAACATATGAAGAAGTCAGCAGAAGAAGGCCATTTGGTCTATCAAGTCTGCTCATATTGCAGGATCCTCAGCTTGAGCTAATGTCCCTGCCCTCCATCCCCACTCCTCCCATCCTCCCTACCCATGATCCTTACCTTCCCCCTTGCCTATCCGAGCCTCTCTTAAAGCTGCCCACTGTTTTCAATGAGATTACCTCTTCTGGCAGCACATTCCATGTGTCTACCACCATCTCTGTGAAGAAGTGCTTCCTGACCTCCCTCCTAAGCCTCCCACCCTTCAGCTTAAGACTGTGCCCCCTCATGTTATGGGTACTTGAAAGTCCAAATCATGTCACCTCTCTCTCTCCTGTCTTCCAGGGAGTACATGTTTAGTGCCCTCAACCTCTTCTCATATGCCTTACCCTGCTGACCGGCTATCATCTTTGTAGCACCCCCTCTGGACCCTTCTTCAGCAGGTTAATGTCCTTTTTGAGGTGTGGGCACCAGTGCTGAACTCCATACTCTAGATGTAGCCTTACTAGTGACCTATACAAGGGTAGTATAACCTCCTCTCTCCTACTACTGATCCCCCTAGATATGCATCCCAGCATCTTGTTTGCCTTTGCTGCTGCTTTCTTGCACTGTGTGGAGTGCTTCAGATCACTAGTGATCATCAGTCCCAGGTCCTTCTCCTCCTCTGATGTAGATACTTGGATTCCATCCAGGTAGTACCCTGTCCAGGGATTCTTGGCTCCAATATGCATAACTTTGCATTTCTTGGCCTTGAAGCCAAGCTGTCAGATCCTGGACCACCTCCCCAGCTTTTTCAGATCTTCCTGTAGGTCCTGTACCCATTCAGCAGTGTTCACTCTCCTGCAGAGCTTGGTGTCATCCATGAATAGGCACATTTTGCCCTTAATGCCATCCCCAATGTCATTGATGAAGACATTGAACAACATCAGCCCAGCACAGAGCCCTGTAGGACCCCACTGGGTACCTCTTTAGTGCCAGATAACTCTTCTCCCCACAGCCACCCTCTGGGTTCTGTCCCTCAGCCAGTTTTCCACCCATCTGGCCATCTTTTCCCCAACCCGAGATTCACCAACCTCCTGATCAACCTTTTGTGGGGCACAGAGTCAACGGCCTTGCTGAAATCAAGATAGAGAATGTCTACCGCTTGGCCCCTGTCTACTGTCTTAGTGACACAATCAAAGAGGTCAATAAGATTCATTTGACACTATCTCCACCCCAATGAACTCTTGCTGCCTCGAATCCTGGAGACCATGCTCCTCTAGATATTCCACCAACCTTTCCTCTAGTATGGTATCCATCAGCTTGCCCACAATGGAGGTCAGACTGACTGGTCTGTAATTCCCTAGGTCATCCTTGGGATCACTTTTGTGGAGGAGAACTACATGTGCTGTTCTCCAGTCCTGCGGTGCCATGTCTGACTCTAGTGAAAAATTAAATAGGTCTGCTGGTGGCCTTACCAGCTCCTCAGCCAGTTCCTTTAGTACCAATGGATATACTCTGTCCAGGCTTGGCGATTTATCCACCTTCAATGCCAGCAGCCCCTCCCTCACTCTGTCCTCCTCCTCTATCACTACATCTGTGTTCCTCACCTAACTTCTCTTTTCCCTCCTGAAGGCACTGGTCCATCCGTCTCGGTGATGAAGACGGAACGGAAGTATTCATTTGGTATCTTTGCTTTTCTCCCATTATCCTCCACCCACTCCACCCCTTTCTTAAGCCTAACAATCTTTTTCTCTTTTCCCTTTTCTAACTTATATAGCAAAAGAAAGCCTTTTTCCCCTTCTTAATTCCATCAGCTATCTGCAGCTCCTTATGTGCCTTTGCTCACCAGACTTCCTTACTTGCCTCACTAGCCCACCTTAGGTAATCCCTATCCACCTCTCTCTTGGTCTTCCTGAATTTTATATAGGCCAACTTGCTTTCCTTTACTGCCTGGGCAACCCCAGAACTGAACCAGCTGCGTGCTTTGGCACTTGTGTTCTTCACCCTGAGCCTAACGCACTCATCTGTGGCAACCAGTATTCCTTCTTTAATGATGGGCCACCTTTGGTCCACCTCCATATCCTGCCAGATGGCTCCTTAGCACTTCACCCATTTTCCTGAAGTCTGCCTTCCTGAAATCCAAGAGTTTGGTCTTAGTCGGGTTGTGTCATGATGTGCCAGCACCTTTTTGACCCCAGAGTATGCCTGTCTGCTTAATTAGAGTTTAATAAGACTAGTTGCAGCAAGGTGAAAAATGTCACATTTACCTTCAGTAAGCTTTGCAAACAACCTGAGTTGTAATGTAGGGGTTTTCCCCTTTAAATTGCAGTTGATACAGTATGTGTGTAACAATATAATTTGTTTCAGGATATTTGTACTTTAGGCATGCAGAAACATGATATAAATGGGTGATGTGACTTCATGTTCTCATATGCTAATGCAGCTTTCAAGGACAATGAGATTTCAATAACCATAAAATGGAGACCTCCAAGACAGTTATGGGGGCTAGCATGAACAGTGAAAACAAACTAAAGCAAACACGTATATCTCTAACAGCTACAGGAAAAGAGTTGTTTGTCAACATGGAAACAAATAATATTTACAGGATATGACTGAGGTTGAAGTCTTCCTTTAACTTGCTTCTTAGAGATGCATAGTGCAAATGGACTAAACGGCATCATCTTCTCACTGCTAATGCAGCTGTTTGAGGCTGACATTTCAAAAATCAGAAAAAAATGGAAGCACCCAGGATAGCTGCAGAGGACTACTGCTAGCAGAAAAAAAATTAAACAAATGTTTTTTTACCAATTGCTATAGAAATAGAGGTTGCTGGTGACAAGGAAACTGATAAATTCATAATATTTGAGGGTGTATTACTCTTTTATCGTCAGGGGAACCAAATGGTTAATTTCAGTGTAACCTGCAAATACTAAAGCAGTTCAAACATGCAGAGACTGGCATCTCCCATTAATGGTAAAAAAGGGATGGGTAAAGGTGGAAGCAATGTAACAGCTGATGCAAAGCCAGCTCTGACCAAATAAAGATATCTGCATAGCTCTGTAGCCCTGCCATGTCATGCCACTACACAGTTAACATTTCAATCACAGGGGTCATGCACAGGGGTCACAGTCACACAAAAACAGTAGAAACATGGACCTAAACTAGAAGAAGGCAAACCATAAAGCAGCTGCCCTCTCTGCTGGACAATGTAGAAACTAGGGACTTTTTTTCAATAGGTGCATCTGCCCCAACAAAAATAAAGTAAATAAAGTATTTTTAACATATTTTTCCTTTTTGTCTTTTTATTTTTAAACAAATGAGCCATTGTATAATAGCAATAAGGCACTCCAGAGTGTGTGTTATTGTGTAATAACATCACTCCTGGGGTGGTGGAAGCACTCGGCTTCGCCTTGTGCTTCAACCCACCCCAGGAGTGATGTTATTACACATTATACAATGGCAACGAAATTTCCTGTATTCTGATTGGTCAGTGGGTGCCTGAGACAGTGATGTTATTACACAATAACATCACTGTATTGATTTATTGGATCATTTGATTGCCATTGCCTCCTCAGAAACACAAAAGTCTACTAAAAATATTTTACATTTTTTTTAGATTTTGTATAACATCTAGCCATTGTATAATTGCAATAAGGCATTCCAAGGTGTATGTTATTGTGTAATAACATCACTCCTGGGGTGGTGGAAGCACTCGGCTTCACCTTGTGTTTCAATCCACCCCAAGAGTGACGTTATTACATGATAACACACACCTTGTTGTGCCTTATTGCTTAAATAACACACACCCTGTCATGCCTTATTGCTTAAATATTAGACCAGCAATCCATAGCACAGAGTATAAAATTAAAAAATTAAGAACTCAGGCAGGGGAAAGCTGGGAGACTTGATAGAAGATGACTGAATATTACATCAGTTTTAGCAAAACAAGACACAAGCACACAGTGCTGCGGGTTTTTAAATACTTTTATGTGACTGATATTTAGTTATTTATTCATTCATTTATTTATGTATTTATTTAGTTATTTATTTATGTTGATGCATTCCACTGTGTATAATGTATTGGCTATTGTATTGTATGGTGCCATGGCCCTCCATGGAAGGGTGTTCTATCAAATAAACTTACTACTTCTACAGTGCCCTGATGTCCTGCTCCCCATCTGAATGTTTCACCACTTATTTGCCATAAGTCTGTAATCACATACTTCAATTTTTTTTAAAATCTCTCAATATTGTTAGTTACAGCCTCAGTGGAGATGTAGGACAATCTGTTGCATGCCTCCCATGTTGCCCGCAATTTTAATTACTAAGGTAGCACCTTGCATCTTTTTCTGGATCTATCCTACGTAACCAGGGTGAGGAGGAAAAGGTTTGATGGGGTAAGGGCCCAAATGAAGAGTTTGGGGGTCTTGTACTCTCTCCTTATGCCCCGCTAGACTTTGGATTTTTTACATTGGCCAGACCTATCAGTACACTGACCTAATGGAAGCAGGGAATAGAGTGGAACGCATATGACAGGAATTTGTGAATACCAGACCTGAGACCAATGAGAATTCATCGGACAGTGAAGGTACCTGAATTAAAAACAGCAGTTGAATCTGTTGTGCTATATTTGCCTCAAAGCTAATTTCTAGTATAAGAACACTGCAGTGATTTATATTTGATGGGTCTTTTTTTTGACAACTGCATTAGTGTTTTGCGGGAGGTGGGGTGGCTGCATAGAATAATTAAAGGTACAGAAATGTTTCAAGGTGATTCAATGTCAAATTAGACATTCTGTAAACTGGTTAGTGTACCTGAACTGTTTTTGGAAATATTTGTTGGAGCTTTGTTCTTTATTGGGGAAGCACACATTAGTGCGTAGAGTGCTGGCAGCTGTGTTGCTAGGGATGCCGCGCAGCAACAGGTCATCTCTGTATCATAACACTGTGTATAAGCTGTGGAAGTATCTTGAAGTATAAGTTTGTAAGCTTCCAAAACAATAATCCTCAGGCCTTGGTAGTATATTGTTGAAATATTAAAGAAAAAATATTCTTAGTTATTAGCCCAGGAGATTGAGAATTTAGGCTTAAGTTTAGCACTTTAATCTCTTTAAAGTTTAATAATAAAGGATGTTGGGCTATGGGATGATGTTTAAAATGTTTGGAATATCAGCATACATGAACTGAGAGTATGTCCTATCATAGATATGGGAGTTAGACCATGTAAAGGTAAAGAAAATGTATTATTTCTTTTAATGCAATTGTTTACTCTCATACACTTGCAGCGTGTAGCATTTAGAGAATCAGTTTCGGGACTTTTGCTTAAAACATGGGATCCCCCACCCATATTTGTATGCCTAATGTCTAGACTGATAATCCTAATGTACATTAAGATTTATCTTGTAATCTTAACTAGATGTCTGACATGTGATGCATAATTTGTGTTTTATCTGAAATACAATAAACAGAAATGAAAAAAAAAACTCTCACTAGCTTAAATGATGATCCCATGTTAAAACCTCTTACTCTTATACTTTCCCACTCTTACATGTACTATAATGGCCAACTGATCTGTCCCACATATAGCATGTCACAAGAGCAGTATAAACTATCAATGACACCTTTGCTTGTGCACTTGATATGTTCTTTAATTGATTTTTTTTTGTTAGAATTAGGGGCTTCAAGGAAGGGGTATCCGAAAATGTTATTACACCAGGTATACCCACCACTTGCAAACTTTTCCAGCTGTAAGGGGCTTCAATTCTGTTTATTATATCGAGGGAGCACTGTAATATTAGAAGATTTCTGTTGTGCAATTTCAGAGAAGCTAGGGGCTCCCAGCACACTGAATTATTTTGTGACACAAATTGTATAACCCACATGTGGAAAACAACAAGGTTCTAGGACATCTATCTCTCCAAATATAAAAGTGGATACACAGTTATATGAGAGAAATGACAACAACCAGAATAGATTGTTTTCTTCGGATGCTACTCTGACTCTGACTGAGACATCAGATCACTTAATGATAGGATGTTTTTTTAAAATAACTCCAGGGTCATTTTGTAGGTTGAGGATGGTGGAAGTTAACCCATAGACTGCTGACAGAACTAGAACATATTGGAGTTCTGGATAGATATATTAGTCTGTGGTCCTGTAAGAGTTAAACAACTCTTAATGGTAGAACACAGAAGTTTTTACAGACCTCGTAGATGTTTATGCAGCTAAAAAGTCTGTGCAGTGCCTATAAGATGACCGTTTACAGTGGTGGGAAAACACAAGAATAGACATTAAGGAATTTCTTCAGAGGAAAACCTTGCTACTGAAAAGGGGAGAATATTATAAATATTTAAATTTAAGGTGACAATAATAAAGTATAAACAAGTATAATGACATTCAAATGTAGAAACCTTTTTTGGAAATCTTGGAGGTACTCATCTATCATCGGAACAGTTTAGAAATGTAGTCTCACTAACTGCAGCAGAAGTAGCTCTAGCTCCAGCTATTAAGTCTTTGAACAACAACACAACCCCTGTTAGTGACAGACTGGCAGCAGAACTATACAAGCTGTATTCAGACATCATCCCGCACAGTTTTTTGGTTTTATTGAATTTATTCTTTCCACCTTAAAATTATTGAACACTGTGTAAAAGGCAATATTGTTTTTTTCCTTGTATAAACACACACACACACATAAATCAGAAATTGGCATCCTTGTAGCCTCATGAAAAATTATTTCAAAATGTCATCTAGCATCCTTTGCAAAAGAGTGACAAGGCTGGCATGACATCTTGTAATCCTGACTCAAATATTTTCCATTCCTTATTGAACAACAGCATACAACAAGGCAATCTTTTTTTCAATCATAGAGCTTGTTAAAGGGGGAAACAGGTGACAATTAGAAGGCTACTGTAGATTTTGTCAGTAGACCAGGAAACAGTTTTCAATAATGCCTTGCATCTACTGTATATATTTTAAATCTTAAAGCACTGTGGGACATCTGAAGTATTATTTGACTTTATCTGTTTACAGTGCTAAGCATAAATGGCTGGCTAAAGAAGTCACTGCCAATGCAAACAACAGTACAGCAGGGCTGTCATTTCAGCACTTTATTATATGTTTTAGCCTAGACCCTACTCTAAGAGAGAGAACATAAAATTAACAGATTCACATACTGCTATACAAAGAGGGTTCTCCTCTTTTTATGGTGGTGGCAAATGCAGAAAACATTTGCCTTTTTGAATGATAGTTCAGGTACTGTGCACCTGCAGTCAAAGATTAAGACCTAGTGTCATCAGTTTCTAGGTCAACTATATACTATAATTCTTTGCAAAAAAAAAATTAGTTAATGCACCAGTTAGGGTTCATTTAAGTTAATGCCACAAAAGTAGGGAAATGTGGTGCTGGGGTTTCCAATCCTACCCCCCAAAAGCAGCACAAGGCAAAAATGTTAGGGTTTTGGGGCTCTGAAATCCTAGCAAATCAGTGGTGGCATCTTCCTTGGGCTTGTCAACCCTAATGCCCGGCCCATTCCCTGAACAAGCAACATGGGACGTGCTCTCTTTTCTCTAGCTAGTTGTTGGCTAGACATCATCTGACACCTATTCTGGGAGGTAACTGAGTTGGTTGCAGAGATGTAGCTCCTACCACTGGTGTTGTTTGCAAAAAGGAATAAAAGGGGGCCCACATTTTCCTATGGAGATGTATAGTGTTGGTTGCTATGTGTGATAAATACTCTTACATGACTAGTTGTGCCATGTCTGTTAAGAAGTCAGTGATATGAGATAAGTCAGGGGTATGTCATCTGTGAAACAGCATTCGTTTTGCCTCTACACTGGCATGGATTACCATATGAAATTCATCTTTTGTAATATGTAAGATATGAGGTTTCATCTTTGAGTCCAAGGATGAAAAGGCTGGGTGACAGTGGGATATGTACCTTAAGTACATTACGTACCCTAAGGATTTTCTGCAGAGTGATGCAGATTTTTGGCCAGAATTGTTTAAGGTGAGGGCATGACCAAAGCACATGATAGAGGTCTCCTTGTGGTAGAGTGCATCTCTAGCATTGGTCTCTGGGAATGAGATGGGCTGAGTGTAGAACTGCTGGGGTTTGACACCAGCTGTGGAGAATCTTTTTTTGAGCAAGCTTACTATGAGAATCTCAAGGAAGGTTACAGGCTGTCTCCCAGCACAGCAGCCACTCTTCTTCTGAGATAGGCTGACCCTTGGCATTTTCCCAGAATTGTTCTGCTTTTTCTGTTTGATTGCAGATATGCTATCTGACTAAGGAATATGTTGTGACTACTTTTCATGATGGTTTGGAAAGCAGTCTTCAGAAAGGGTGCAACAACAGTAAGGTATGTAGTTTGTGGAGTTTCCTTAGATGTTCAATGAGGGAGCTACAGAGTTGCAGATATCTCCTGAATTCCATGAGTGGACATACATATCTGATCTGCAGGCCTTGAAAGGAGTCTAGGGTGGTTGAGTGTGGAAGGAGAAGATCAGTTGAACGGTGAATATCTCTGGATATCCACAATATCCATTTGAAGGGTTTGCCTCCAATTTTAAAAATGGGGTTTTAAAAGATAGGTGTAAGTGCTGAGTGGGCTAAGTCTGTACCTAGCAATTTCCTTAGGTGAATCCATGTTTGGATGGAAGTGTGAACTGGGGGTAGGGCTAATGCTGACAAATTTCAGGGGCTATAGAGCCACTTTATGGGGGTATGTCCTGGGGATAGGGAGGCCTCAGTGATCGCTCAGAGTGGGGGTGCCTGGTTTGTGGTGCAGATCCACTGGTTCTGAAGGCCCAGTAGTTTCCTTTCAACCAACCACCTTTGTGCCAGTAGGATCTCAGTTTGAATCTACCGTACCTGGGTTGTCTTCTTTTCCAGAGAAACCATCTGATAAGCTTTTCAATTTGATCAAACCAACAAGGGAGTATAGTAGTCAGAATGTGGGATAGGGTATGGAAATGTTTGGGACCTCTAATCATTTTGACAGCCTCTGTCTTCCCTGCCATGAATAATTGTAGGGTCTGCCATCTTTCTAATTTAGTTTACAACTTTGCTAGGAGCAGTTTTAAGTTTTCTTCACTGAGTTTATTAAGGTTGAATGTGATCTTTGTCCCCAGATAGGTAATGGAATCTGGGGACCACATAAGATTATTCCACCAATCGTGCAGGTTGACATTTGGCACTGAGTAGGAGGACTTCACTTTTGTTTGATTCATTTTTAGATCAGAAAGGTTTGAAAATGATCATAGTAGTTGAAGTAAGGGAGCAATGAAGTGGTGGGTACTGCTGAGCATTATAGGAAGACTGCACATAGAAGTGTTGTGTAGGAGGAGTTACCTATGTTAATACCCTTAATATCTGGGGAGTTTCGTATTGCAGCTGCCAGCATTTCTATGGCCAGGATAAATAATAAAGGAGAGAGTGGACACCCTTGTCTAGTGCCATGTGCCAGCAGGAAAGGAGCACAAATTGTATTATTAGTGAGAACCTGGAGACTTGTGGAAGAATACATGGCTTGTATCCTAGAGAGAAAGGAGTGGCATATACCCATTTGAGCAAGTATTGCATACAGGCATCCCCAGTCCACTGAGTTGAAGGCTTTCTCAAAACTGATGGCAGTGGCAGCAGCTGGAGCTGGGGGCATTCAAGCTAAATGGGTCGGGTCAGTAAGGGTCCTGATAAGGTCTAAACTCAATCTGCCTTGAATAAATCCTGCTTGGGCATGGTGGATAAGTTGGGGTCGAAAGGATTCAAGTCTGGTAGCTAGGATTTTAGCATAAATTTAATGTCTGCAGATATGTGGGAAATAGAGTGGTAGCGCTGGTGGTAAAGTGGGGGCTTTGACAAGTTTTCGAAGGACAGTGATGGTAGCTGTGGACATTGCAGGTGCAAATTCCCCTGTTTTTGCTATTTGTGCATATAGCATTGCAGGATAGGGCAGAGCTGGGGAGATAGGACTTGCTAGAACTCAACTGGGAATCTATCTCATCCTGGGTCTTTATGTGAGGTAAGAACTTGCAGAGCCATGGAAATCTCCTATTGGGTGAAGGGGAGATCCAGGGCCATTATTTGAGACTGGTCTAGTTTTGGGAGGTTTAAATTAGACAGGAAATTTGTATATAATGATTTGGTGTCCAGAGAAGGAACAGAGGAGTAAAGGTTAACATAAAAGTCTTTCATGACTTTGTTGATCACTGTTGGGGTAGTGCAGGTTTTATCAGTAAGGTGACAGAGGGATGCAATGTGTCTCTCTGCCTGCTGCTTCTTCACACGTAAGTCAACAGTTTACCATTTTTTCCCCACCTTCCCAGTAGCAATGTTTAAGGCAGAGGATAGCAAATTCAGCCTTGCACGATGTTAAGGAGTTGATATCATGATGAATTTTCAGGATTTCCATGTGTAGATGAAAGTTATTAGAGGGTCTGGGAATTGCTTTTACGGATATCTTTGGCAGCTAGCTGGTTTTCCACAGAAGCTGATACTTGTTCTCTGGCTTTTTGATGGTGTGAGGCATAGCCTATGATGCAGCCTCTTAGCATGGCTTTGAAGGCCACCCACAGAATGTAAACAGATGTGTCCTCATTGTCATTGTCATGAAAATAATTCTTTGGTGGCATCTGTTAAACATAATTTAAACTGAGGGTCTTGGAAGAGAAGGGGGTCTAGTCTCCAGCTGGGGGACTGGGAGTCAGTTTGTCTGGTTAGTATGTCAATTTGCAGAGTAGCATGGTCTGATATGACCCTTGGGTTGATGGCTACTACTATGCCTTGTAGCATGAGATGTTGTGAGGTGAGTAACATGTCCAAATGGTTGAAGATGCTGTGGACCATAGAGTGGAAAGTATAGTCCTGCATTCATGGGCTGTGCATACACCAAACATTTGTTAGGGCCTGGTCTGACATCCATAACCTAACTGCTTGGGTCACTCGGGTATGTGGTTCAGGTTTCCCATGGCTTCTGTTAATGGAGGAGACTAAGGTGAAATTGAAGTATCCGCCTATGAGCAGAGGTGTTTGTGGATCAGTAAATTTGGAGATTTGAGCAAAGAGAAGGTGGAAGAATTATGGAGAATCCACATTTGGTACATATAGATTGCCCACCATGATAGGGCTTTGGGGGCTGTCAAAGAGTACTAATACCCAGCTGTCTTCTTTATCTGATGTAGATTTATGGAGTGACCAGTGTAAACTTTTGGGTACCAGTCTTGATACACCCCATTTCTTAGCCCAGGCTGGGCTGTGAAGTTCTATTGCAATCCATTCTTTTTTAAGCTTTTGTGTGTCTGTTGTGTTGCACTTAGTTTCCTGTAATAGTGCAACTTATGATTTGAGCCTATGAAGTTGTGTTAACACCTCCATATGCTTGATTAGGCAAGTCATTTTACTGATGTTAGAGCTGTGACATTGGGAAGCAGCAATAGTGGAAGGCATGGTGAACGTAGGTCTGGAACCGGGATATGAGAGAAGCAAAAGCTGGTGTTAATGGGGTAAAAAGCTTCACAGGTAAAGTGAAGTCTCCTGGTGCTATCTCACCATCTCGCTCCCTGTCTTTCTCCACTTCTCCGCTTAGGTGAAAGTTGCAGTTGTACATATGTCAGTAACATTGTTATAAATAATTACTCTTAACTCTAACAATAAACCAAACATGAAAAGACCAGCAAAGTGTAAAAGAAGGTAAGTATTATGAATGCAGTGGAGATAATACTTTTGATAGGTACGAAGATCCAAACCAGGTGTTAATATAGACCCCATGTTCTCTCCTTAGCTACTTGGGGGGTAGGTGTTAGTGGATAAGGTGGTATTTTCCATGTATACTGGTGGGATAGTGATAAATTAGATCATGAGAATGAACAGTGAATGATTCTTCCATAACCCTCTCTCACACTCCATCGCTTGGTGGAACTGGGGTGAGCAAACCTTGGGGAGGGTGTCCTCACTTATAACTGGGAGATATGTTTGCAACACAACCACTGAGTTCCCTTGTAGGGGTATGGTAAATAGATAAAGAAGTGCTGGGGGCCATCAGTGTGTCAGTAGAATGCAGCTGTTTAGTATGTTTAGTAAGTGTGTTGAAGTTTCAGACATCTTGGTTGCTGATAGCAAGAGTTTGTGGGGGGTAGGTAATAAGGGAGAAAGGGTGGAGGAGAGGTAGAAGGCAGCAGTGGTGGCTCTGATTCAGACAGTCAGTAAGAAGGATGAGGTGGGCTATCTTTACTCTGGGTACTTATTTATAAGTGACATTATATATATTTGTCCAGAGTGATGTATAGGGGACTGTTTCATCCAAGGATGGTAGTGCAGGCTTTGCCAGCCAGTTGCAAGCAGTTAAGAACTAGTCGATCACAGGTGAAAAAGTGCAGGAAGGGCAACACTACTTAGTTCTCAGGAGAGGGTAAGGAAGTTGCTGTTCAATCACAGCCAAGAACTCGTCTTGTGTGAGGTGAGACTTTGTCACCCCGGATTCAAAAAAATGACACTTGTCGCCTTTATGAGGTGGTGTTGAAGGATTTCTGTGTTGAAAGTCTAGCATTAAAATATCAAAAATTAGTGAAGTTATGAGTCAATGCTGAAATACTGAAACATTCACTCATAACCTAGACATTTTACCATATTTGCACACCACATTTTCAGCATAGCTTTCTTATTAGCATACCTAATGAACCCAGTTGGTGAACATTTTCAAATTCCTGCTGAAATGTCAATTTATGCCACAGGTATGAAAACACATTTTGGCCAGGATTTGAAAAATGATAGTTGTCATGGTCATGTGGTGGTGTGAAAAAATGGCTATGTTGAAAATTTGGGGTCAAAATATTGAAAATTATCAAAGTGTGGGTGAGCATAGAAAAAGTTCTATGCATGCTTATAACATTGTCATTTTTATATATTTTAACCCCAAAATTTCAACATAGCTTTCTTATAACCACACCTCATGAGCAAGGGTGGTGAAAATTTTAAAATCTCATCCAAAAGGTGATTTTGATTTCATCAAGTGACTACAAAATCACCTTTTGGGCCAGGTTTTCATACGTTCACTGCCATTGGTTATGCGGTGGGGTCCCAAAAAGGCCATGTTGAAAATATGGTGTAATAATATGCAAAAATGTAAAAGTTATGAATAAAAGTTCAAACCCAATTGAAATACATTAAACCGTACTTACCTTATTTTTTTCATATCGCAGTCACCGGTTACAGCAGCAAGATGTGTCTTTGATCAAGGAGTGGATCTATGCCATGGGACATGTTCAGGTGAGTGAAGGTGTGTGGGAGATGTAAAATGGTGGGTGCAGACTGGGAGGTTAGGGTGGAGTGTATGGGGACCACATCTGTGATAGACTGTTTTCTTTGTTCCTCATTTAAAAAAAAATCAGCAAGGGACAGTTTTCTTCATTACAGGGGACATTTACATTCTGATACTGAAAAATAATCACCCCACTGTTGGGCTACTTGTTCAAGGAATGGGAGCAGGTGACCTGGAAGGGAGGGGGTCAAGAGATGCGATACTGGGGGTGTGCACCCAGTCTATACAGATATATATATATTCATTCATGGCAAAAAACTCTATTTAATGCATCAGTGAGGGTTGTTCCACAGTGACAAAAGTGAGAAAATTCAATGTTAGGCTCCCCAGCCCCCTTTCACCCTACTCCACTCCACCCCCACCAACAGGCATCGGGATGTGCTTTGGGGTCCTCAGTCCTAACTCTCACCCCATCCCATGTGTAAACAAGCTGAGGTGGTGCAGTATAGGAGAATGGGGTGACGGTTAGGACCGAGGATCCCAACTCACACCCTGATGCCTGTTGGTGAGGACAGGGTGGGGGTGGGGTGCAAGGGGGGTTGGAACCCTAACATCAAATTTCCTTGCTTTTGTCACTGTGGACCAGCCCTAGCTGATGCATTAAATTGAGATTTTTGCCATGAATTTCTCTTCTTTTTGAGAATGAGCTTTATAAGTAGTGAATTTTTTGTCACATAGTAACGGTAATGCAAAAGCAAGCGCAAACGGTAACGCACATGGCGACGCAAAGGTAAATGGTAATGCAAATGGTAAGAGAAACACAAGCACAAATGTTAATGAAAACAGAAATGGTAATGCAAATGCTAATGGCAACAGAAACGCAAATGTTAATGGAAACAGTAACGGAAATGGTAACTCCAATGGAAACACGAACTGTAAGAAAAATGCAAATGGTAACCGGAACGCAAATAGAAATGCAAATGGTTAAGACAACAGCGCCACAGAAGGAAACAGTAATGCAATTGACAGTGGAAATACAACCAAGAACGCAAACGCTAAGGGCAACAGAAACGCAAGTGGTGACAAAGACGCAAACAGTAACTGTATCGCAATTGGAAATGCAAACAGTTACAGTAACAATGACGCAGAAGTGAACAGTAACACAAAGGGAAATGCAAGCTCGTGTGGAAATTCAAATGGTAATGTGCACAGGCATGGTACCACAACTGGAAATGCTAACGGTAAGAGCAACGATGAAGCCAAAGGAAACAGAAACGCAAACGCAAATGCAAAGGGAAGCACATACGCAAATGCAAATGGTAATGCACACGGTGAAGCAAAACAAAATGCAAACAGAAACAGTAATGGAAATGCAAATGGTAACAGTAACGCAAATGCAAGTGCAAATGAAAATGCAAAGGGTAACACACATGGTGGCGTACACGGGAACAGTAATGCAAATGGTCATGGAAACGCAAGTGGAAACAGTAAGTGTAACAGTAACGAAAGTGCACACCCTTATTTTCCCCTAAAGCTGCATAGAGAAACACAGTGAATACAAAGAATGTATGCATAATAATGGGCCTCAGAGCAGAAAATGAGCACTCAGAATACTAAATTGCTTATATCTCAGGAACTGTACAACGTAGAAAAAAAATTAAAATTTCATATTATTTATGACTTTCCTGGCTAGTTTTGTACTTAGCCTTCTTATGGGGGGCTAGGTATTTTTCCAACAAAAAGTCCATATCTGGAAGAGTTTCCGAGATACAGGCCCCGAAAGGCACAGTGGATGCCATAATGTTAGTCTATGGGAAAAAGCGTCAACTTTGGAGTACTGCACTTTGCATCCCTGTAATATTTTGTCACCAAACTACCAAAAGGCACATCTGTGGGATATTGGCTTTCTTCCCTCCACATTTGATCCCAAAAAATCAAACCGTTCTTTTGCAGCAGGTGGCAAAGAATTCCTGTTATTTTGGGCATAGTGTCGCAAAGTAGTGTTGCAAATCATGACATTTTCGCAAAAAAAAATCACGAAAGTGTCACAGGTGCAACACTACTTTGAGACACTAAAGTTTAGAAAAATTTCTAAAACATATTTCTGGGGTGTTTAACCCCCCAAAAAAGACATGACTAGCATCCTCAGGGCTCGACTAGGTGAGCACAAAAAGAAGTGTGTGTCTAGAGTGTCCCAAATTTAAATGCCAAGCATTTCTGTGACCAGTAACTGAAAAATAAATGTCTGACTCACGACACTACAGGGGTCATTTGCGACACTAAAAACTGCATTTGCGACACTGTCGAACTTTTTGTTAACTTTTCCCATTGACTATAATGGGAAACTTGTTTTTTGAATAACTTTTAATCTGTTTAATATTTTTTCATGAAATCTTCAAAAGGCACATCGGGGACCCTGGTTGCATGTTTCCTGAAGGTTTTGGACCAGTCGTACAAACTATGCGACCTGTAGGCGCGAGCAAAGAATGCATAACAAAGTGTAAATGCGACACAGATCGACGCTTTATAGCCCCGCAACCGTATATCTGACCAGTATAAAACTTAGCAGATCCAGAGATCTATGGAACCGCTCCATGCCTGCCATATTTCAGGCAAATCCATCATACAGTGGCAAATTTATTAACCTGACAAATTTCACACTGTAACTTTAAATGGGGTACTCAACCCTAACTACAGTGGCTCTACTGTGCCACTATAATATATATATATATAATATATATATATATATATATATATATATATATATATATATATATATATATATATATATATATATATATGTGTGTTCTTTGCAAAAACTTTGTTAATGCATCAGTTAGGATTGTTTCCACAGTGACAAAAGTGTGGAAATGCAACGTTAGGGTTACCACCCCACCCCCACCACCCCATCCTCAAAACCCTAACTCCACATCCCCCCCACACACACACAAACACATGCAAACAGGGGAAGGGCCAAGGCAACACAACCAATCAGAGACAACCAGCATCAGGTAACAGAAGTAGCATAGAACTCTCTAAACATACTACAAGACATATCCATCATCATGGTGCACCAACTGTATGACTTCTGCTGCCATCCGAGTGTCTTGAGGGTACACACGCATGCTGAGCAACCATGGGAGATGGCCCACAGGAATCATTTTTCTGGTGCAAATATCAATAACAAGATTTAAGCAGATGTCAATATTTAAATTGTTAACAAATGATGAAACACACAGTATGCTATCTACAGATAGTTATATTGGAAATAAGAGTTTAGATAATCGTAGCAACAATCATTGGATGTTTTCCTATTTTTTTCTGATAGTGAGTCAGTCCTAATAACAAACAGTAGTAATAATAAAAGTAATGTTTTGTAGTATAGTTTACAAGTAACATTTTAAAGCAACAGTTGTAACATCCAAAGCTAACCATAACATGCTGCTAATGAGTATTTCCAGATAACGCAGCAGTATTACAACATGTGATGGTGCTAGTTTCATACCTGAGCAATATCTGAAAAGTACTATGTATATGTCAGCTCTATCTTTCCTACTACCACATGCCTATGTGGTATCAGCAATACCTGCAGCATGCCGATTGTTGAATTATGACACATAAAAATCAATATTTGGAAAATTTGCACAGACTAAGGGCCAGATATTCAAAGCATTGCACCGGGCCAAAAACATTTGCGTGGGTTTAGCATGGGATTAGCATGGGTCTGCTATATTCAAAAGGCCAAACAGTGCCCGCAAACCAATATTTGCGCCGGGCAAACCATAAGTATATGCAAGGGGCAAAGTGAACATGAATACAGGCGCAATGAGATATTCAGCAACTAGCTCCACGCTAAGGTGTTTAGCGCAACTTAGTGTGACCCATAGCGTGGTACAAATTACCGCCCAGGAAAAGCTGGTCTTAACCCTGGGCAAACAGCTTTGCATGACATTGTTGCTTTGCGCGGTGATAGCGCGGCATTAGCATGGCTTGCGCATCCCTAACATATGAGTATGACACTTAGAAACTGCCAGACATGGAGGACACATGCTGCTCACTGATAGCACCACCATGATGCCAACAGTTGCCACAGGTCCCAGCCATGCACAGGCAGTAAGGGGTGATCGAGTCACAGAGGTAATCATGGTAGTGTGGCAATACAGCACACACCTGCAGACCATACATCTGTAGTGCCCAACAGATGCCGGCGCACACAGGCAGCCCAGGGCATGGTGGCCATTGAGGGGAGGGTGTACGGGTGGCCAGACCTCACCACAGCCCAAGTGTGGCCACAAGACTAGGACACAGCACACAGTGCACATGGGCCAGTGATGGGAATACCCCACCGCCTGTGTGTCTGTCGGATCCTACATGCCCCTTCCTCCACATACAGCACAATTGTACAGATGCCACAGCACACACAGTCGGCCACGTTTTTGTCACGTGTGCATCCCATGCCACAGGTGCAGCATCTGTGGATCACACAACAGTGTAACAGTAATGTCCACTGTCAGTAAACACCTGCACATTGGGCCTGTCACTGTGTACAGTGCAGTCAGCATCACTGCCCTACACACCATAGGCAGTGTTGTGTCCCTCACACTACTGACCCCCTTGCTACTGTAGTGTCTGCTGTGCACTGTAGCATGCCCTACAGTGTCACAGTTGCATGCAGCACCACCACCACATGTGCCTATGCCTGTCTTGTCCCCTGAGGTACAGTATGCTATGCTATGCTGTACTGATTACATGTAGCCTGCAGCTATCATCGTGCACTGCCAGACTGACCTACAGGTGGAGCTGCAGTCAGACCTAGCCAGCCCCTGTACTTCCTGACTGACCTACAGGTGTCTCTGTGGGACCTTGCAGTAACGCTGGGCTAACTGCATGCAAATCACGACATAATAAGATGCTAATCTGGATGTTTGCCCAGACACTACCTAAGTAGGATCATTTGCATGTCCCTTTTGAATATGGCAAAGTTTATCGTGAGGCAAATGTGTTTGCACCAGGCAAACAGCTGCGCTCCGCGGCTAATCCTGCGTAAATGCGTTAGCTCCACGCTAACGGTTCAGGGAATATTATACTATTTTACACACTGTACTTTCCCATAGGCTGCTCCCTGCAGCTGTACTGGGTCCACGCATTTGCTGGAACACACATTGTCCACATAGGTCACTTCTAGCTACCTTCACGTCGCTGTGCTCTGTGTTGCTGTTGTGGTCTGCACTTCCTGGTTGCTATATTCAAAGCTGTCTTATCCCAGGGCTAAGGTTGCCCTGCACTCCCAGCCCCGTTTGCCCAGTCTCATTCCCATGCTATATTCAGAAGCTGTTTTCCCTGGGCTATTCCTTTTGAATATAGCTTGCTTTGTGCTCTGGGCTAAGTTTGCCCGTCAGGCATTGCTAATTTAGCCCAGGGGAAAATTTTTGAATATCTGGCCCCAAGTTTCACTGTATAAAAAAGATATGCCAGCTGTAATGTGTCGTAATACTGTACTGGCAGTATAGAGTCGATCATACTGTATTTGTTTTTTCATTACATAGTGTTAAGTGAAATGAGTACAGTGTAGTGATTATTGTGCTTACAGATGTGACTGACTCATATAGTGTCTTACAAGCTTGCATGTGTCTTGCATATGTGTGTGTGGGGGGATGGGTGGAATACAGAGTTAGGGTTTTGAGGATGGGGTGGTAATCCTAATGTTGAATTTGCACAGTTTGGTGCTATGGAAACAACCCTAACTAATGCATTAATGAAGTTTTTTGCAAAGAATTTCCTTTCTTTTTGGAAAAGTGTTATATAAATAGTAAATGGTATCTGTTGCTGGGGGCCTCACGCTCCCAGCAAGCTGTCCATTTGTGCATAATGATATCTGTCTGTGGGAGCACGGGGCCTCCTGGCCCATGCTCCCACTTACACATAGATACAGAGCTGTACAGCAGCCCCATAGGGCAAGGAAGCCTTGTAATACAAATTTGCCAATATCTCAGTGTCGTAACCGTGACAGTGAGACGTCCAAGCAACATAAGTGACCGAATACATATCTTGCATTGTTTTCAAGATACAGGCACCAAAAAGCACTGTGAGTGCTAACTCTGAGGGCATAATAGTGGCCTACAGAAATGAAAATGAGCGATTGGAATACTAATTCCCAAATATCTCAGTAACTACACAAGGTATAAAAAAAAATTAACATTTCCTGGCATTCATAGCTTTCTAGCCTACTTTTGCACTTAGTTCCCCTAAGAAGTTTTGCCACAAAAAATCCGTATCCCAAACCTTTTTTGAGATACGGGCACCAAAAGGCATCACGAGCGCCGTAATATTATCCTATGGGAAAATTTCTGAACTTCGGAATGCTGTAACAATGGGGCTGTTCAATATTTTCATACCAAACACCAAAAGGCACATCTGTGGGAATAGGACTTGCCATCCTGAAAATTTCTTTTTTTTTTTTCTTTTTTATTAAATATGCTTTATTTGAGAATAAACAACAACAGTTTACAGACAACTTGGTAAAGATGACACATTAGTCCACCAGTACAATGTGAGTAGATAAACATTTCACAATTAGGGATATAAAAAGCGGCAGTTTTAAGGCGTATATATAACAATGTTGTCTGTACCCACCCCCTCTCCAACGCACCCCTCCCACACCCAACCCTACTGCTACTGCAAACTAAAAATAGGCTAGTTGGAAAACTCAACCTCAGAGTTTGCCATTCCTGAGAACTGAGATGGGGAACATTTACTGTAGGGGGCTAGTTTATACTATTAGAACTAGAGTGAATCAATAGAAGGTTAAAGAGTGGGTCCCAAATTTGTCTGTATTTATTCAGTCTATTGGTCATACCAGCAATGATGCGCTCAGTTTGTATGGCAAACATAATCTCTTTACACCATTCAACATGACTGGAGGTGATCAAATCCAACCAGTGTCTGAGTATAACTTTCTTAGCACAAGCTGAGATTAAGGCCATATGAGCTCTTTGGTTGCACTGTATCACATCTGTATAATCACCCAAGAAACAAATCTAGGGCATAAATTTATCAGACAACGCTAGCAATGGATCCAAGCATGACTGGATAAGTTGCCAGAAGGGAGCGACTTTTTCACAAGACCATGACATATGAAATAAATCACCAGTTTCCTTTTGGCATTTTTGGCAATGATTAGTGGACAGGGATTTCATTTGGTGGAGTTTAACCAGAGTGTAGTACAGGTTATGAAGGATCTGGAATTGTATGTACCTATATCTATCCCACCTGCTATATCTATATAGGTGTTTCCAGATTCTTGACCAATGCCTGTAAGGGGTACCTGTTGGTAGAGCTTGGTCCCACCAATAAAATCTCTGACCTTCTAACCCGGAAATTGTAGTTAGTAAGAATTTATATGCATATGATATCAAGTGAGATGTTGGAGCAGAGCTGACATATGGGGAGAGAGCAGACGTGAATGACTTGGACCACAACCCATTGCCAAAATGTTTTAATAACATGAGAGATTTGTAAGTATTGAAAAACATGAGTAGAGGACCAATCAAAAAGAACACAAGCTTCTTGGAATGGCAGCAGTTTGTGATTATTCACTAGGTTTTCCACTCTCTCTCTACTCCCATGTTTGGCCAGAAAAGCACAGATTTAAGAACTTTGCCCAAGATTAGAAGGTTAGGATTGTGGAAAAGAGGTTGGTCTATGTCCATATATCCATCCATCTTGAGGAAGGTGTTTAGTTGGTGATGAGTTACAAGTGCCGAGCCTAAAGGTGATTCTTTCAGTTTTATGGGGAGGTTCTTCATGACAGTAAAGGAGAGAGATTTAAGATCCACATCATGTGCGGTGCATAAGGCTTGTTCAATTTTCAACCATAGAGGGCGATAAGAGTCGGGTATGATACTCATGAAAGGCAGCCAATGTCTGATTCTAGTTAGATGAATGGCTAGGTAGTAGAAGTAGAAATTGGGTTCCTGAAGGCCACCATCTACTTTTTGGTGGGTAAGTTTCATGTAGCTTCTTCTAGTTTTTTTTCCCAAGCCATAAAAATGAACTAATGATTCTGTGTAGTTGAGAGAACCATGATAATGGAAGAGCCAAATTAAACATTTGTAGAGGGTATAAAATGCAGGGTAGTACATTCATCTTAATAATACTCATACAGCCCCAGAGGGATAGGAGTAAATGAGACCAGTGTCTAAAGTCTTCTTTTACTGTACTTATGATTGTATCAAGATTGAACTTTTTCATGATCTTGGGAGAAGGATGAAGGTTAATGCCCAAGTATTTTAGTTTATCATTGTGCTACTGCAGGCCCATATGTTCAACATCATATCGCAAGGTATATTTGTTGAGGGGAAAAATGTCTGTTTTATCTAGATTTAGTTTATAGTTTGAGATGGCTCCGAACTGGGAGATTATTTGAAATGCTACAGGTGCAACTCTGTCAATGTTGAATGAACAGATCAGGGAACATGGTGGGCAGGTCGCGTACAACTTGCTCAGCATTATCAAAATTTTTCTGACTTTCCTGATATTGTACTGAGAGCTTGGACAGGTAGAGCATTCGGAATTTTATTCTGGCTGCAATCATCTTGGTAACGGATGGATGAAATTCGGCCCTTTTCTGGTGAGTGGCAACAGGGAGGTCTTGTGCTATTCTTAGCCTGGAATCTTCCCACTTGATTTCTTGCAGATCTTTGGTCTTACTCAAGATATGTTGTCAGTCGATGTGACTCAGAAGGCGGAGAATAAAAGGCTTGGGCTTGGCTCCGGGAGGTGGCCTAGGCCTCAAGGATCTATGGGCCATTTCAACAATGTATGTTGTGGCTTGCGAACTGGGGCCTACTATTTTGTTAAGGAGTTTATGGGCGAACAGCACAGGAGAGTATCCTTCGACTTCCTCAGTAAGGCTGAAAATAACCAGGTTGCTACGCCTGTTTCGGCCTCCCAAATCTTCCATTTTGAGTTCCATCCGAGTAAGATTTTGTCACAAGGAGACAATGTTGGGTTCAACCCTGGTTTGCCAGCTTTCTAAAGAAGTAATGCGGGCTGAAACATCTGATATCTTTTTATTGGTTTCTTTCAGATCTGCATTGATGTTTTTTAAATCAGAGGCAAAATCAATGAAGGCAGCTCTTAGTGCAATTTCAGCCAAAAATCTATCTTCCGAGAGTGGTGCTGATGTAGTAGAAGGCTGCGAGCTTTTGCTGGAGGAGGCCGTTTGAGTTTTGGGCCTTTTAGACAGCTTGTCTGGCATCTGAGGTGGCATTTCAGCCTCCATTCCTCTGTTAAATCGTCCACTTTTACCCATCAGATGAAAGCCGGAGAAGTCAGAGATCTTCAGGCAGATGAAAGTTTATTTTGTTGTTATTTAATGCTGGATCAGAAGATTTAAGTCTTTATTTGAGGGCTGGGGTGGGAGTAGGAGTGCTCTGTGTCTGATCAGCAGGACGGCATCACGTGATCTCATCCTGAAAATTTCAAGCCAATAGCACAATCCACCTTGCCACAATGAAGTGACAAAAAAAACAACACATTTAAAAATGTGTTTGTACAGTTTTATCGCAATTATTTTAAATGTTTTTGTGACACTCCTATCTCTATAATGACTGCGACTATATTGCGACTGCGAACACAAAAAATATTGCCGCAGTCATTTTTCTTATGATCACAATTATTTTCACGGTAACATAAAGTATTGCCATGAACAAAAAATAACAAAATGGTGAAAACAATTTGAAAAACACATTTCCAGACCAGCTGGTGAAAACCTAATGCCAGGGTCATGTTCCTTAGGGTGTTGGTGTTTACCAAAGTGCACTATATTGACTTACAATTTTTCTTTTCTTTCTCTCTCTTCTCTCTCTCTCTCTAAATGAAAACAAGATGATGGCAGCAGCACAAAAACAATTTCAGCCAGCGCAACAACAAAAAATATGACTGCGAAAATTTTGCAGTGCACAAATAAATTTTCCTATAGGCTATAATGGGACATGAAAAAATGGAATAACTTTTGAACGGAGAAATATTTTTTCACCAAATCTTCAAAAGGCACCAGTTCAACCCAGGTCTCATGTAGACAAACACATTTGAAGTCACTCACATTGTGGCTTACTGAAGAATTTGCAGAAAGGATGATTTTTCACTTTTTACGCACCCCACAGTTCCGTAACTGTACATCTGACTGGAATGAAACCTTCTAGATCCAGAGATCTATGGTAGGTGGTTGTGCATTCCAAATTTTAGGCAAATCAGAAAAACGGTTGCAAAGTTATTAAAGTGCAAACTTTGAGGTTTAACATAAAAATGGCTGTGCAACCCTAACTATAGTGGTACTACCATGCCACTATTTTTATATAAATATATATATATATATATAATACTATATATATATATATATATATAGATCTGCATATATATTCATTGAAATACTCATATCAGATAGGTTGGTTTCACACCAACAAAAGTGGAAATTTGACGTTAGGGTTTCCAACCATACTGCCCCATGCCCCACACCCCACCCTCCACAAACCAACAGGAGTCGGGTATGTGTTGGGGTCATCGGCCTAACTCTCACCCCATTCCATCTGTAAACAAGCTGAGCTGGCATAGTATAGGAGAATGGGAGAGTTGAGTCTCAAGGATTCCTAACACACACCCCAATGCCTGTTAGTTTGTGAGGGTGGGTGGCAGGGTGGTATGAGTAGGGTTGGAAACCCTAATGTTGAATTTCACTTTTTTGCTGATGTGGAAATCAACCCTAACTGATACATTAATGGAGTTTCTTGCAAAGAATTTCCCTTCTTTTTGAGAAAGTGAAATGTTAGTTATATGGAATGCATAGGTGGGAGCGCGGGCCTTCCGGGCCCTGCACTCCCACCCATCCATAACTGACTCCTCAGGTTTGCAAAATGGAATCCATAGGTAGGAACGCAGACCCTGTGCTCCAACCCACCCATGAGTGTAGTGCTTCCAGTTTTGCATAAATTGTTTGCATAGGTGTGAGTGCAGGCCCTTTGAGCCCTACGATCCCCCCTACACATAAATGCAGACACATAGCAGAGGTCTAGCAGCATTCCAAGCAACCCTTGTAACGCTTATTTGCCAATATCTCAGTAACTATAGCAAGTGCAGAAAAATTTACTTCGCACTGATATTCATGACCTAGCCACCTCCGTGTGAGGTTTAAAAATACTGTATATATCTCGAACCGTTTTCGAGATATAGGCACCGAAAGGTTCCACGGCAGCTACAATGTTATCATATGGGAACATTTGCAACTTTGGAGTACAATAACTCTAGAACCAGTGTAAATATTTTTACCAAACCAGAAAAAGGCACATCTGTGGTGCAAGGGCTTCCCACCCTGCAAATTTCAGCCCAACGGACCAAACCATGTGGTGACAGTGAGGTGGCAAAGAAAGTTTTGTAATAGATTCAGGGCATTGTACAGGTTGAGTGTTTTTTCTAATTACCATGTGCACTGTATTTTGAAAATACAGCTTGCACTGTCTGTCCTGCATCTATCACAAAAATTCCCACAGTTACCACATGTCTACACTACAAATTACAAACCTTATGTACAGCAAGAGAACATTTTAAACTGAAAGGTAATTAAAAATACATTTCTAACTGTATCAGCAAAATACAGTTCCAATTGTTTTTCCAATCATCATTCACACTGTATTTTCAAAATACGGTGCAAATGTTTTTTCTAATTATGTTCGCACTGTATTTACGAAATACGTTTCACACTGCCTGTCCTAGAAACATAGAAACATAGAAACATAGAAGTTGACGGCAGATAAGGACCGCAAGGCCCATCCAGTCTGCCCATTTCTTTTTCTACCTTATAAATGTGCCATCGGCCTTTGCTCTGTCAGTGGCCTATCTATTCATAGTCATTTGTATTGCTCCCTTATGCCTATCCCATGCCTGTTTGAAGCCCTGCACTGTATTCATAGCCACCACTTTGTGGTAAGCCATTCGGCTCCATCCACCACCCCTTTCTGTGAAAAAGAATTTCCTCATTCTCTAATCGCCCCTCTAATCTCATGCTGTGTCCTCTTGTCCTGCTATTTTTCTTATATTTAAACAGGTTAGACTCTTTCACCTTGTTAATGCCCTTAAGGTGTTTGAATGCCTCGATCATATCACCTCTCTCCCTCCTTTGCTCAAGGGTATCATATTGAGCTCTGTTAATCTGTCCTCATATGTCTTCTGATGCAGTCCCTGCACCATTTTGGTTGCCCTTCTCTGGACTGCCTCAATTTGGTTAATGTCCTTGTGAAGGTGTGGCCTCAATACTGCATGCAGTACTCCAGATGGGGCCTAACAGTTGTCTTGTAAAGAGGATTATTACCTCCCTCTTATGACTTGTGATACCCTACTATCACACCCTAACACCCCAGCCTTACCTACTGCTTTAGAGGTCTGCTTGGATGATTTCAGTCATCAGTGATGATGGTGCCCAAGTCTTTTCTTCCTTTGTGACTGCTAGCAACTCCTTCTCAGCCTATAGGTGGCTTCAGGGTTTCTCTTCCCTATGTGCATGATTTTGACACTTTGTATTAAATCCAGTTGCCACTCTTCTGACCATTTTGCTAGTTTATCCAGACCTCTTCTCATTCTGCCCACCCCATCTGGATCATCTACTCTGTTGCAGATCTTGGTGTCATCTGCAAACAGACAAGCCTTACCCTCTAGTCCATCTGCAAGGTCACTAATGAAGATGTTGAAGAGGACTGGCCCCAGGACTGATCCCTGAGGTACCCCACTTGTGACTTGCATCTCTTCTGACTGTATACCATTTACCACCACTCTCTGTTTTCTGCCCACAACCAGTTTGCCACCCAGTTGACCAACTTCTGACCCACCCTGAGCCTACCCAGCTTATTTATCAATCTTCTATGTGGAACAGTGTCAAAAGCTTTGCTGAAGTCAAGGTAGGCGGCATCAACTGCTCCCTTGGTTCACCACTCTGATTACCCAGTCAAAGAAATCTATGAGATTAGTTTGACAGGACCCTCCTTTTGTAAACCCATGCTGTCTTGGATCCTGTGCCCCTATGGATTCCAGGTGTTGCACTATCCTTTCCTTAAGGAGTGCCTCCATAATCTTGCCCACTACTGAGGTAAGACTGACTGATCTGTAGTTCCCCACCTCCTCCCTGCTACCACTCTTGTGGAGTGGGATCACATGAGCCCTTCTCCAGTCTTCTGGGACCTCTCCTGTGCTCAGAGACTCACTAAACAGTTCTGCTAATGGCTCTACTAGTTCCACCTTTAGCTCCTTAAGTACCCTGGGATGTATGCCATCAGGTCCCATTGCCTTATCCACCCTGAGCTTCGCAAGCTCTTACATAGAAACATAGAATTTGACAGCAGATAAGGATCGCTTGGCCCACCCAGTCTGCCCATTTCCCTACCTACTGGATAAGCTGCAGATCCTAGTTAACCAGCAGACTACTTCTTCCTACCCCCACCCCCCAGAATTGCCTTTATGACTATCCCATGCATGCTTGAATTCCCCACTGATTTTGACTCCACAACCTCCTCCGGAAGGCCGCTCCATGCATCCACAACCTCTCTGTGAAAAATACTTTCTTAAATTACCTCTGAGCCGCCCCTCCATCTTCAAATTGTGCCCCTTGTTCTTGCACACCTTTTTTGAAAGATGCTACCCTCTTGAACTTTGTTGATTCCTTGAGGTACTTGAAAGTTTCTATCATGTCCCCCTCTCCCTCCTTTCCTCGAGGCTATACATATTAAGCTCCTTAAGTCTCTTCAAATGACTTCCGTGCAGACCCTGCACCATTTAGTTGCCCTCCTCTGGACAGCTTCCATCCTGTATATGTCTTTATGGAGATTGGGTCTCCAGAACTGCACACAGTACTCCAGATGGGTCTCACCAGCTGTCTGTACAGAGGGATAATAACTTCCTGTTTTCTACTGGTGATGCCTCTCCTATGCATCCCAGTATCCCCCAGCCTCCTTGCTGCCCTCTCACATTGCTTGCCCATCTTTAGGTCATCTGATATGACTACCCCAGGTCCCTTTCTATTCTTGTTGTTGTTAGTATCTCACCCCCATTGTGTACTCTTCCCTGGGTTTTGTTTCCAGGTGCATTTTCTTGCACTTCTTAGCATTGAATCTAAGCTGCCATACATTTGACCATTCCTCTAACCTTGCCAAGTCCCTTCTCATCCTTTCCACCCCACCTTGTGCATCAACTCTGTGTGCAGATCTTAGTGTCATCTGCAAAGAGACATACTTTTCCTTCCAGTCCTTCTGCAATGTCGCTTATAAAGACATTGAAGAGGACCGGTCCTAATACTGAACCCTGCGGTACCCCACTAGTAACCTTCCTTTCTTCTGAGTGGACTCCATTTACTATAACTCTCTGTGTCCTATTCTCCAGCCAATTCTTTACCCAGGCTGTCATCTTGGGACCCACTCCCAGGCTGGCTAACTTGTATATTAATCTTTTGTGTGGGACTGTGTCAAATGCCTTGCTAAAGTCTTGGTAGACCATGTCCACAGCCCCTCCCTGATCTGCTACTTTGGTCACCCAGTCAAAGAAATCTATCAGATTCGTCTGGCATGACCTTCCCGCTGTGAATCCATGCTGCCTAGGGTCCTGTGCCCCTCTGGCCTCTAGATACTTGACAATTCTTTCCTTTAGAAGTGATTCCATCATTTTCCCTACCACTCTTGTAGGACCCTTTCTTTTGTGAAGGGAGTAGTGCTCACCTCCCTCCCCCCTGTGTCCATGATGCTGAGCTGTGGGCCCTGCCCTACCTTCTCTTCAGTAAATACTGATCAAAAGTCCTGCATCTATCTCAAAAATCATTATAATTCAAAAATTGTAATATATTTTTTCACCAAACCATCCAAAGGCACACCCTTGGAACACATCCCATCATTCCTGAAAATATCAGAAGCGAACTTAATTCTGTGTATGTTGTTCACGATAGCAAAAAATCCCATGTTATCCTATGAGGAAAAAAATCTTCTTTTTTGTGTTTTTGACCACTTAATATATCCAAAACTATAAAAGCTGTTGTCTTGAAACTATCCACATCTCGTGACACTGACAACATAACAGCACATACCTACTTTTGGGTTATTTGGTTGTAAAATGAAAGTTATTAAGGTGCAAAAATTGAGATTTAACATTGAAAGGCTATAACAACCCTAACTATAAGGACGCTATTGTACCCTTATAATAAATGTATTTATAAAATGGGTAGGGAAATTGCTGTTCTTTTATTGGACCATCAGCATCACATGACCGTGCGTATATCAGAGCACGACCACACACCTGCACTTTTACCCCCCAAAAAAACTATTTTACCATTTTATAAGATAGATAACCCACTCTAGGAGGTGCGGTCATGCTCTGATATATGCACTCCTTGGGTGGTTGACACACTCGACTTGTGGCCTTATCGTGCAATACACTGCCAAGGCATGCGTATATAGGCGACCACACACCTAAGAGTGGGTTATCTATACATATATATATATATATATATAGAGAGAGAGAGAGAGAGCGAGAGAGAGAGAGAGAGGATACATGATGGGCAGGAGTGTGATATGGAAAATATTCTCACTTCTGCAGAGTGAGCTCTGGATACTCACAAGTGCCGAAGGAAACACTATGGGACACAGGTGAATGTCCTTTGCAATGCTAATTGAGTAAGTTGCAGGTAGCAGTGAGAAATATAAACTTTTTTAGGAAGCAGTTTCATTTAGAATGCAGGCTGAAGTGAAGCTGAGATCAGCATAGCAATGAGCTGGGAGTCTCAGAAACACTGTGGGACACAGGTAAGTGTCCTTTGAAATGCTAATTGAGTTAGCTGCAGGTAGCGGTGAGAAACAAAAACTGTTTTGTGAAGCAGTTCCATTTAGAACTCTCCCTTCCACACACAGAAGACACAGGAGCCAAGAGACCTGCATAGGGCCTGTCTGGAAACATGCCTTCCTTTCACACACAGAAGACACACGAGCACAGAGACCTGCATAGGGCCTGTCTGGGAACCCCCCCTTCCACACAGAAGGCACAGGAGCAGAGAGACCTGCATAGGTAATCCATCCTCCATCTTACTCGGCTGGACTCTGTTAGGGGTGTTGAAATTACAAAAGGATCTGGAATTTTTCACTCCCAACCTGCTGCCTCTCTGGAAACTGCCTTTAATTGCTGTCTGCATACCTGTTCTGATAGGTTTTGTCAACTGGGGTTTCTACTGAGTTTTTGGGGAAATGCTCTTGTAGGGTGGGGTACTTTAAGTGCAGTGATTGTATTATTCTCTGGGGGTATTTCAGAATAGTACTGGATGTGTTAGTCCTGAATGCAGGGGTTGTGTTGTGTAATTAGTGTTTGACTTCTTTCAGGTGTCACTCTGGCTGTTCTTAATGGGGATTACTGCATTGCAATTCTTTTTTTATTTTTATTTTTCCTGTGCAATTCCTGTGCTATTTAAGGCCTACCTGAGAATGCATGATCTGGTGTTTCTCCCTGTATCATTCAGACTTGATTCCACCATCTTAGAACAGGTTTCCAGTCCTTCCTTCTAGGTCTTTGTCTCCAAGTGCCCATCTCTGCTTACCTCACCTAATCCTTCTTTTGTTCCTTCCTCTTCATACAGGGCCTGTCTGGACCCCCCTTCCACACACAGAAGACAGGAACAGAGAGACCTACATAGGCAATCCATCCTCCATCTTACTCAGCTGGTCTCTTTTAGGTGTGTTTACCCATCAACGCTTCATGTTGACTCCCCCCAGCCACCCCCCAACCCAAGGCCAGCCATTAATTTATAGACCCACCTTGGTCACGTGACTTACTGTCACACTTTTAGCCACCCCCCACCCAAGGCCTGCTGTTAATTTATAGATAAGCCTTGGTCACGTGATTTACTGTCACACTTTTTTCTAAGTCCCCATTCTCTCATCTGTAGCTTGTACACACTGGCCACTAGGGGTCAGTACTGTGCTGATACTTCCTCTTCCAACTAATTCCTCTTCTTTCTCACCTGCTCTGATAGCTAAGGTTACCCCCCCAGCCCTTTTTACCACTCCCGACTGCCTTGTAACACACCTTATTAACTTTGTCTTAGCTGGGCCCTGAATCTCTGACCCTCTGCTCCAAAGACAGACACTCTTCCCCGCACCACTTACTAAAGTCATCTGCTTCCTGCATTTCTGTTCCCTTATCCTGTTCTCTGCCCCTTTCCATCTCCATTTTCAGTCCCCCTCTCTACTTAGTTACTTCCTGGTTT
Organism: Neoceratodus forsteri; assembly: GCA_016271365.2. Taxonomy (NCBI): domain Eukaryota; kingdom Metazoa; phylum Chordata; order Ceratodontiformes; family Ceratodontidae; genus Neoceratodus; species Neoceratodus forsteri. Next base: position 317,270,723 of record CM057451.1, read on the forward strand.
ATCCTGTTCCCCACCCTTATCGGTCTACATTTTCAGTCCCCCTCTTGACTTAGTTACTTCCTGTTTCCCATTTGCAGATTTTTTTTTCTGACCACTAGAGGTCAGTCATTACCCTCCTTTTTCCCCTACCAGCCAGTCCCTCCTCCCCCAACCTTCTTCTGTATACTGTTTTTGCACTTTTTGCATGACTCCTACATTGGTCAATAGTATTGTGGTGTTTCTTAAAGGGGTTACACCACTAGCTCTGGAATGAGTGTCAGTCTGATTTAATAGCCGTCACCTGCAATCACTAAAGAGAATTGGAGAGTGAGCTGCTGCAGCTTGCCATTATCCTGCATATTAGTCTTGGGTCTAGGCATCATACGGCATACTTTGGCCTCCATCTTATTGATGCAGAGCAAGTACCCACTATAGATTGGCCTCATTCCCCTGTCCGCAGTACTTTTTTTTTTTGCTGTTAGATTTTTTTATTGTTATTTTCATTTTTTTTTACAGTAATGGTAGCACTTATTTTAAACAGGAGTCTAATAAAGAGCTGTTGGTTACATATACAACTCAACATCAGAGCAGAAAAAGGCAATGTTACATTTAACCTGTACTTACCCCAATATATACAGTTCTTATCTTAAAGTGATAGAGAGGCAAGGCTTCCACAGGATCCAAGACAGCATGGGTTTACAAAAGGAAGGTCCTGTCAAACTAATCTCATAGATTTCTTTGACTGGGTAACCAGAGTGGTGGACCAAGGGGGAGCAGTTGATGTCGCCTACCTTGACTTCAGCAAAGCTTTTGACACTGTTCCACATAGAAGATTGATAAATAAGCTAGGTAGGCTCGGGGTGGGTCAGAAGTTGGTCAACTGGGTGGCAAACTGGTTGACTGGCAGAAAACAGAGAGTGGTGGTAAATGGTATACAGTCAGAAGAGATGCAAGTCACAAGTGGGGTACCTCAGGGATCAGTCCTGGGGCCAGTCCTCTTCAACATCTTCATTAGTGACCTAGCAGATGGACTAGAGGGTAAGGCTTGTCTGTTTGCAGATGACACCAAGATCTGCAACAGAGTAGATGATCCAGATGGGGTGGACAGAATGAGAAGAGATCTGGATAAACTAGCAGAATGGTCAGAAGAGTGGCAACTGGGATTTAATGCAAGAAGTGCAAAATCATGCACATAGGGAAGAGAAACCCTGAAGCCACTTATAGGCTGGGAGGGGAGTTGCTAGCAGTCACAAAGGAAGAAAGAGACTTGGGCATCATCATCACTGATGACCTGAAATCATCCAAGCAGACCTCTAAAGCAGTAGGTAAGGCTAGGGGGTGTTAGGGTGTATTAGTAGGGGTATCACAAGTCGTAAGAGGGAGGTAATAATCCCTCTGTACAAGACATTGGTTAGGGCCCATCTGGAGTACTGCGTGCAGTATTGGAGGCCACACCTTCACAAGGACATTAACCAAATTGAGGCAGTCCAGAGAAGGGCAACCAAAATGGTGCAGGGACTGCATCAGAAGACATATGAGGACAGATTAACGGAGCTCAATATGTATATGTATAGGGAGAGAGGTGATATGATCGAGACATTTAAACACCTTAAGGGCATAAACAAGGTGAAAGAGTCTAACATGTTTAAATATAAGAAAATAGCAGGACAAGAGGACACAGCATGAGATTAGAGGAGGCCGATTAAGGGGGAATGTGAGAAATTCTTTTCACAGAAAGGGTGGTAGATGCATGGAATGGCTTACCACAAGAAGTAGTGAGCTATGAATACAGTGCAGGGCTTCAAACAGGCATGGGATAGGCATAAGGGAGCAATACAAATGACTATGAATAGATAGGTCACTGACATAGCAAAGGCCGATGGCACATTTATAAGGTAGAAAAAGAAATGGGCAGACTGGATGGGCCTTGCGGTCCTTATCTGCCGTCAACTTCTATGTTTCTATGTTATGTTCCATGCTCCACATTCATACCTCGAAAAACTCTTATATGCTTCGGGTGCTGTCCAGGCTTCTGGCACCCTAGCTAAAAGAAACAAACAAACACAAAGAGCCACTATTCTATATATTATTAGGTATATTTACAGAAGAATAAGGAGCATTGTAGTGCCACCCATATGTACAGTATTGGTTAGCCAAGTGTGACAGTTATGTTTACATAGTACTGTTACCTTAGTAGAAATACTGGTTGTACAGTTTCAGCCCACTACGGTCTTAGGGGTGGCATATCTAACAAAGGGGGTCAAACATTTCTCATATATTACTAGGGAGTTATTTATCAAGTGGGAAAATATGTCCATAGTAGCAATGTGAACCATGGAGGTGAGGAGCTCTTAGGCACTAGGTATCAATGTAGTCCTCCATCTACATACAAGAAGCCTCTTCACCTGCATGGTCCACAGGGCCAGCCAACGGTGTTCCAGCTTTCCTAAATGGGGTGCCTCTGACTTCATACCCAAGAGAAGCAAGGATGGGGACCGAGGAATGCACTTCTTTAACACTTTAGCCCCTACTTCACATATATTGTCCCACACTGGTTGTATCATTGGGCAGGACCAAAGTATATGGGCCAAGTCTCCAGGGTGACAGTTACGTCTCCAGCATAAATTGGACTTTATTACCCCAGCCTTCTGTAATACAACCGGTGTGGGGTACCAGGAATGGAGAATTTTATTTTGTATTAACCTACTTCTCGCATCTGTAAAATATTTTTGGGCCCCTTTCCAGCACTCCTTCCACTGCACATCTGTAATCTCCAGTTGTAGATAGAAATGTTCAAGTACCTCAAGGGAATCAACAAAGTACAAGAGGGTAGCATCTTTCAAAAAAAGTGGTGTGCAAGAACAATTTGAAGATGGGGGGGCAGCTCAGAAGTAATGTAAGGAAGTATTTTTTCACAGAGAGGGTTGTGGATGCATGGAACGGCCTTCTGGAGGAGGTTGTGGAGTCAAAAACAGTGGTTGAATTCAAGCATGCATGGGACAGCCATAAGGCAATTCTGGGGGGTGGGGGTAGAAAGAAGTAGGCTGCTGGTTAACTAGGATCTGCAGCTTATCCATTAGGTAGGGAAATGGGCAGACTGGGTGGGCCAAGCGGTCTTTATCTGCCATCAAATTCTATGTTTCTATGTTTCTAGAGCCCCTTCCCATTTCTGTTTAGACTTTTTGGTTTGGCTGGGTAGCGTATCTTGGAGAGCACTGTAGACTGAACTGACCAGCCCTTTTTTTGTGTTATCCAGGAAGGTGTGTTCAAGGTACCTCTTTTTGCCACCTGGGTCAGATACTTTTGGGATGCACTGCGTATTTATAAATATTTCCAGAAGTCAGAAGTCGGAATTGACCATCTGGCTTGCAGGTTAGCAAATGAGTCTACTACCAAGGAGGCTGGGGCTAGTATATCTTCCAACCTGGCAATACCATTGTCTACCCAGCCCTTCCAGTACACCATTTTTTTATCTATACATAGGTTACTATTTCCCCATAATGGGGTTAGTTTGATAGGCGTTAAGTCTACCTTCAACTTCCTCCTTACTTTTACCCAACATTGCAAAGAGGTACCTATCGTGGGATTTTTTTTAAGTTTGTTGGGGGCTATTATAGACAGGCAATGACAGAGAAATCTTTTGACTTACAGTGTGCTTTATATCCACCCGTTGTGGTTGAGGGGTGGTCCCTGTACCCAACCAACACAGCGACTGTGCCAGGTGAAATGCCCACTTATAACCTACAAACCAAGGAAGACACCACCCCCCCATGGTCCAGTGAGCCCGAAGTTTGTTCCTACTATACCTGGGGGGCTTTCCTTCTCACAGAAAACTCCCTATTGCCTTATCTATCTTCTGGATCCAGCTTTGTGGTAATGAGAGGGGGATATGTGCCAGGAAATAGAAAATTTTGGGGGCCAGGATCATCTTAATCGCAGCTATTTTACCTGCTAAGGTTAAATGAAGTTTGATCTGGACATATCCTCCTGTCACTTCACTACTAGTCTAGCATTGCTTGTAAAGCGCTTTGGGATACTGTGTATGAAATGTACTATATAAATGCTGATTCTTCTTCTTCTTCCTGTATTTCCACCATAAGAGGGTGGAGATTATATTCCCATAGCTTCAAGAATTCGGCGGAGAAACGAATACCTAAATATGTGATGCTTTCCCCTGCCCACTTCAGACCTGTGTCCCCCAGTACTGATGGTTGGCATCCGGAATTGAGAGGGAGAACTTCTGTTTTAGTGGCATTTAATTGAAGTCCAGAAGTTCACTTAAAGTGGCACTTGGCGGTGAGTATAGAGGGTAATGCCTCAGCTGCATCTGCAACTAGGACCAGGAGGTCGTCAGCATATAAAAGGGTGGTGGATTCTATGTTTCCAGCTGGTATCCCCTTTATAGACTGCCTACCCTGAAGATGTGCCGCTAAAGGCTCTACAACCAACACAAATAGGAAGGGGGAGAGTGGGCAACCTTGCCTAGTGCCACAGGCCAACTCGAAAGGTGGAGAGAGGGTAGAGTTGGTGAATAGCCTGGCCACTGGGGAAGTGTACAGGGCTGTTACCCAGGATCGGAAGTGAGGGCCTATTCCCAGCTTTTCCAGCACCTCATGAAGGTAATTCCACTATAGGGAATCGAACGCCTTTTCTAAATCTATAGCCACCACCGCTGCTGGGGTGTGTAGTTGAGACGCAATATGGGCTAAGTAAGTTAAGGTCCTAAAATGATCCTCACTGAACCTACCAGGGACAAAGCCTACTTGGGAGGGGTGTATTAACTGCGGTAACAGGGGACCCACTCTTAGTGCTAATGCTTTGGTAAATATTTTACTATCTACATTTAAAAGTGAGATCAGCTGGTAACTACCAGGGGAAGTGGGATCTTTCCCTTTTTTGGGCAATATGGTGATGACCACTTCACGTAGTGTGGGGGGCAGTATCCCTTGCTCCTCTGCCTAAACATAAACTTGTTGAAGTATTGGGGTAATAATGTCTGCTAATGGCCTGGAATTCTACTGAATAGCTGCCTTCCGGGCTTTCCCTGGTTTAAGAGAAAGTAAGGCCTTTTTTATTTCCTCTATAGTTAATGGGGCATCCAGTTGCTCTGCTTGAGGTGAAGTTATAGTGGGGAGTTTCAATGTTTGAAGAAAAACTTGAGTTGCTTGGGAAGCTGCCTGTCTAGATGAGGCATACAGGGATTGATAGTTTTCTGCCATGACTGCATTTAACTCTCCACTGTTAGTACGCACCTGTTCTGCAATATCTCTCAGCCCAGCTATGTATCGGTCCATTTGCTGTTTCTTTAACCTATATGCTAATGCTTCCCCCCCTTTCTCTCCCCTTCCCAGTATTTGTCTCAATATAGAGAGTTCCGCCCTATGTGACAAAAGAGAATTTATCTCCATTTCGAGACCCACTATCTTTCTTCAGAGAGAATCACGCCTTACTTTCCCTATTTGCTCTTTATGCTGTCTCTGCACTTCTTTAAGCTCCTCTTCCAGGTTCTTTCATTTTCTTTCCCTACTTCTCCTTCTCATCCCTGCATAAGCAATAATCCTGCCTCCCATGGTGGCTTTAAAAGCTTCCCACCTGACCCCAGCTGTAGTGTCCTGTGCTGGGTTTTCCAAAAAAAATCTCTGAGCCTCCACCTTTGCCCATTCTAGGAACTTTGCATCTTTTATTAACAAGGGATCTATCCTCCAAGAGGTGGAGGTGGGAGCACAGGGGCCCCCACATCACAGACAGACACACTGGAGCATGGTCCGAGATTACAGTAGGAAGTATATTAGACTCCATAGCTGCCTGTGTAATCTGAGGAGATGTTAAGAAAAAATCAATACAGCTGTAGGAGTTGTGTACCGGTGAATAAAAGGAGTAATCTTTTCCCCTGGGATTCAGTGCCCGCCATATATCCGTTAAACCTTGATCACCAATCCAGTTCAGCAGGGCTCTCCCACACTTCCTGTGGGCCATGTCTTTTTTTATTGGGTTTTGTCCACCATGGGGTCTAGCACTAAATTAAAATCCCCTCCAAAAATGGTGGGCATATTGTTTTTATTCATGTCTAGAAGCACTTGGGAGGTTTGGTGGAAAAAGGCTGCATCGTCCTCGTTTTGCCCATAAATGTTCCCCAGTAATACAGGCCCTGTGGGAGTCTGAAATGTACCTATCACCCATCTGCGGTGTGGGTCAGCCCTAGAGGCAGTGAGAGACCAGTGCAATTGCTTATGTATTAATATAGCTACTCCATGCTTTTTTTGTAGCAGCTGAGCCATGAATATCTATGCCCATCCAGTCCTTTTTCAGAAGCCCATGGTCCTTCCCATCTAGTTTTGTCTCTTGCAAAAAACCCACTTGGGCTTTGACCTTTTTCAGATATGACAGTACCTTCTTCCTCTTCACCAGTGTATTCATACCTCTCACATTCCAAGTAATGCAGATTATTTCAGCCATAGTCATAACCCTTGAGAAGCAATGAAATGTGAGATGCTAAATCAAAACCTCCAGTAAGGACGAGAGGGTACCATTCTGCAACACACCAGTACCCATGGCCCAACCCAAATTTTGGTTCCAGAACCTGTAACACTTTTAGGATCCCTTTACGTTGTACAACCAGTCTACCAGTGTCTCTGTACATACCCCTGACATTCCTTGACAACCAGGTTACACTAGAATACATGTTAAACAGGTACCACCCTATAATCTTAAACACAACCACACAAAACAACCAAACACTAAACCTATTTACATGTTGCACTTCCATGCTTCATTGGAGCCATCCTTCATATAGGATCATTTGCCTCCCTTTGAGAGGCCTGAGCTGCCGAGTAGTTCCCGGGGAGGTAGCGGTCTGGGCATAGCTTGACCCAGCCTTAACCTGTTTGTCAGAGATCAGAGCAGTTGTGGGTGGGGGGGGAGCTGCATGCCCAGATGTGCCTCCAGGAGAAAGACTGCACCTTCCTAAATACATTCCATAGCCTAGCAGTCAGTTGGCCATTACAAAATTAAACCTAGGGTTGCCCATATATGGAGAAGTTCCGTCTATAAGCTCCATTTTGTTATGTCCCTTCCCCTAATGTCATGGAGGTAGGTGCAATTTGCCTCTCAGAGAAAGCTTTTAAACCTTTGACCAAGAGTTCCATAGGCCTTTTCTCCTACCCCACCAGGCTACCGGCCCTTGTACCCATTGTAACCGGGGTCTACCTTCCAAGAACATAGACATGTAGCACCCGCCGACTGATCTCTCATCTTAGAGTACCCAGGCAACACACGCAGCCCGTCCCCCGATACCCAGCCTCCAAAAACGCTTATAAAGCATTTCCAAAATCACATACCATACCCAGGAATTGACTGAACTCGCAGCAAAGTATACTATTGTTTGCTGCCCCTGCCCTCCCCCATATTGAATCACCCGCAAGAAGTTGGCTCCAGCCCTGAGATCAATATCTGGGAACAAGTGACCGCCAAACAGTGTGGTTCACGATAAACACAGCCATACAATCAAGCCATACAAAAGCAAGAGTACTGGACTTTAGGAGGGCCGACTTTGGGAAAATGTGAGAGTGCCTCAGAAAAGCACTAGCAAATAGGCAAGAAGGAGGGGTGGAGGAACAATGGGGAGTGATCAAAACAGCCATCACAGAGGCAACAAGTCTTTGTGTAAAGCAAATCAATAAAACACAACGAAGGGAAAAAACACTATGGTTCTCAAAAGAGGTGGCAGGGAAGGTTAAGGAGAAAAAGACAGCATTCAGGAAATATAAGGAAACACAGAAGGAGCAGGACAGAGAACTTCATCAGTTAAAGCAGAAAGAGGCTGGGAAGGCAGTCAGAATAGCAAAGGCCCAAACCGAGGAAAGGATAGCCAATTCTGCTAAGAAGGGGATAAGACCTTTATAGGTACATTAGGGAGTAAGAAAGATGAAAGGAGGGATACTGAAGCTTAATAAAGGGAGGAATGTGGGTAGAGGGTGACAGTGAAAAGCAGCTATACTGAACGAATATTTCTGCTCAGTATTCAAAGGAAGAGGAGGGGAGTTACCTAAACCAAACAAGAGAAACACTCGCAAGAGGGGTCTATACCAGTCCATTTACAGAAGAAAGGGTTCTGAAAGAACTGATAAAATTGAAGGTGGACAAAGCAATGGGGCCTGATGGGATTCACCCAAGAATTCTAAAAGAACTAAGGGTAGAACTAGTGACACCGCTGACTACTCTCTTTAACAAATCATGGGAGGATGGGGTGGTACCCAAGGACTGGAGGAGGGCAGATGTGATTCCTCTTCACAAAAGTGGGAGCAGGACAGAGGCAGGAAACTACAGACCAGTTAGTTTGACCTCAGTGGTAGGGAAAATGATGGAATCATTTCTGAAGGAAAGAATTGTTGAGTACCTAGAGGCCAGTGGGGCACCGGACCCAAGGCAGCATGGATTCACGATGGGAAGGTTGTGTCAGACGAATCTAATAGATTTCTTTGACTGGGTGACCAAAGTAGTTGACCAGGGAGGGGCTGTGGACATGGCCTACCTAGATTTTAGCAAGGCATTTGATACAGTCCCACACAAAAGATTACTACACAAGATAGCCAGCCTTGGAGTGGGTCCCAAGGTGGTAGCCTGGATAAAAAATTGGCTAGACAACAGGACGTAAGGGTAGTAGTAAATGGAATACACAGTGAAGAAAGGAGAGTTACTAGTGGGGTACCGTAGGGTTCAGTACTGGGACCGTCCTTTTAATGTCTTTATAAGTGACATTGCAGAGGAACTGGAAGGAAAGTATGTCTCTTTGCAGATAACACAAAGATCTGCAACAGGGTTAATACACAAGATGGAGTGGAAAGGATGAGAAGGACTTGGCAAGGTTGGAGGAATGGTCAAATGTATGGCAGCTCAGATTCAATGCAAAGAAGTGCAAGGTAATGCACATGGGAAACAAAACCCAGGGAAGTGTACACAATGGGGGTGAGATACTGACAACAGTAAAAATAGAAAGGGACCTGGGGGTAGTATATCAGATAACCTAAAGGTGGGCAAGCAATGTGAGAAGGCAATAAGGAAGGCAGGGGGATACTGGGATGCATAGGAAGAGGCATCAGTAGTAGAAAACAGGAAGTTGTTATCCTCTGTACAGACAGTTGGTGAGACCCCATCTGAGTATCATGTGCAGTTCTGGAGACCCCATCTCCGCAAAGACATAGACAGAGTGGAGCTGTCCAGAGGAGGGCAACCAAAATGGTGCAGGGTCTGCACCAGAAGACATACGAAGAAAGACTAAAGGAGCTTAATATGTATACCCTAGAGGAAAGGAGGGAGAGAGGGGACATGATAGAAACTTTCAAGTACCTCAAGGGAATTAACAAAGTCCAAGAGGGTAGCATCTTCCAGAAAAAGAGATGTGCAAGAACAAGGGGGCACAATTTGAAGATAGAGGGGGACGGCTCAGAGGTAATGAGAGGAAGTATTTTTTCACTGAGAGGGTTGTGGATGCATGGAACAGCCTCCCTGAGGAGGTCGTGGAGTCAAGAACAGTGGGGGACTTCAAGAATGCATGGGACAGGCATAAGGCAGTCCTAGTGGGGGGTAGGAGGAAGTAAGCTGTTGGTTAACTAGGATTTGCAGCTTATCTGTTAGGTAGGAAAATGGGCAGACTGGGTGGGCCAAGCGGTCCTTATCTGCCGTCAAATTCTATGTTTCTATGTTTCTAATATGCCCTGGAGGGGTCAATGTCCCAGTGTCTCATGATCTCATGGGCCCTGATTCTTAAATCAAATCATAAATCAGCACCCCAGCCCAGGTAGTATCTGCTAAGCCCCGATACCCCTTGCTGCACAAGGCTTAAAACAGAAACGCTACTTATCTAATTGACACCAGAAGCAGCTGCTCCCCTCAAGGATCATGGTAACTTGATGTCGCTGCTTCAGCAGCCTGGTCTCTTTCATGGTCTTCAGATGCTGTGCCTGGGGAGTGCTGTTCCTTCTGCGGTTCCTCGCCACCGTTACCATCCAACGCCGCCTCATTCACCATAGTGCAGCTGGCCTGGGAATCTGCTTCTACCCTGGAGATTCCTTCCTCAGAATGAGCATTGGGGGGAGGCGAGGGATATCTCAGTTCCTCATAGGGATTGTGGGTCATGTATCGCACCAGGGCCATGCTTTCACTGCATTGTACCCCTAGTCTGTTGTCTCAGTATACAGGCTGGTTCTAATATGGGGGTGTTCTCTTCGCCTGTGGCTGTCTCTCGCTGTTCTTTTTCTACTTCAGCGAGGGAGGCCAGTGGAAGACTCAGGCTGCATTTCAGGGTCTGTCACCATCTCTTCTGGTTCTGAGGGGTTTGTGCGAGTGGAAAGGCTATGCGACTCACCTAAGTGCCTGTTCAAAAAGTCCTCCAAGGCTACCAGGGTTTCAAAGAGGAGTGGGGTACCATTGTGCACTATCCGCATTGTGGAGGGATACTTTAAAGAGTACTGAATTCCAAGTTTTTGCATCTTATGGAGCAGAGGGGTATATTCTCTTCTCTTAATCGATAGCTCCTTGGAAAAGCCCTGATACAAGGATATGGAGTGCCCCTGCCAGCTCAAATGGCCCACCTCCCTTGCACGTTGCAGCAAAGCCTGCCGTGTGTTGTATGATAGCAATTTGAACAAAATAGCCCTTGGCTTGCCTCCTTTAACCGGCGCTGGGACAGTAGCTTTATGCGCCCTTTCTATCTCTAGGTGAAAGTCTGTTTGCAGGCCTAAGATCTCGAGGAGGGTTTGTTGAAGGAACATAACAGTGTTTCTTTTCTCCACACCCTCTGGGAACCCTATTACCCATAGGTTATTTCTTCTGCTCTGATTTTCCAAATCATTGACTTTGGCCAGAAACATATTAATTTCACCCTGCTGATCCCTCTGCATTCCTTTGATGACCTCAATTTCTGAATCTTGCACCAGCGCTTTCTGTTCGATTGCTACTATCCACTCTGTTAGGTTTTTAATTGCTTCTGTGGTGTGATGCGATGCATCGGTTACTTCATCCGTCCTAAGAAGTAACTTTTCAAAAAGGCTGTTGAAGTACGCCAAATTGAGCATTGAGCCCTGCGCCTCCGCCATTTTGCAGGCCGCAATATTGAAAAGGGCTTTTCTAGCTAGTTTTCGGCTGTCACGCTTAAAGATTTTTTTTATATTCATACACTGGAGCTCTTTTAAAATACTTCTCGTTAATTCCTCTCAATTTTCACCTCCATGGATGCGGGTTAGTCGGATACAGATGCTTGCAAACCAGCAGCTCCAAAAAGTTAAGCTGCCATTCAGTTCAGCAGTTAAGTCACGCCCCCCTGTCCACAGTACTTGATTTAATAAGTCCTTTGGCAATATAGTGACCTGGCCACAGAATGTTTTTCCCTTCTTCTGCTTTGCTCCTTACATCTACTTATCCCTGGTGCATTCAGACAAAAAAACATTGTGGACTGTCAGGGTGTTTTTGTCTATCCTGAACATTATATATGGGCCCCCCAGTTCTCTGAATTGGAATGTACAATACCCATACCATGGTGGGTTGGAACTTGTAATGTGATGGCAATGGAGGGTACAAAGTTTTCCTTAATTACTCGGGTCCCATGGATCTCCTTGCTACTCACATCTAGGGTACTTATATACATAGCACTGAGCCCCCTAGGTATTCATCCTCAGGTTCTCCCAAGCCCACTTAAAACCTCCTGCAAATGAGAATGGGCTAAAGCACTCAGGCTGGTTGTAGGAGCTATTAAAAAACTCCTTCTGCTCCTGTTGTTGTGCTTGGGCAATGTCAAGCTCAACCCTGTTCCTCCAGCAGCTATCTGACTGACCCTGGCTGACCTACCCAGCATTAAAGGTATAAGTGTTATGCATGTCAATGCATGAGATGCAGCCTCCTAAAGAAGATTATATCTATTCAGGCTTGGGTCTGCCATACTATGCCCGATGTCCTGATAGTTACTGAGACTTGGCTCAGACCTGGTACTGCTGACCATGAGGTAAATATCCCAGCCTATTCTTTATTCAGAACTGAGATACAGACAAGAGGAGGTGGAGTTGTCATCTATGTTAAAGACACATTTTCAACCTCAGTTATCAACTCGGCCTCAATCCCTAAAGAATTTCAAAGCCTGACTATCAAAACTGAACTCTCCTCTTCCATCTCATTCTGCGTTATAGGATGCTATAGGCTCCCCACAGCAGGGTTTCAACTCCTGGACCACTTAAGTAATTTTATAGGGTCCCTGCTCTAGGAGTTTATTATATTTGGAGACCTTAATCTGGACTGGTTTTCCTGCATCTCTGTTCCCCTTAAATCCCTGTGTGATTCCCTTGGACTATCACAACTCATTGCTGAAGTTGCACGCCCTAATAAAAAAGAACCCTAACAATGCTGAATCTTATTTTAGTAAATAAGCTGCACCTATTTTCACATGCTAGCGTATTCTTCTCTAATATCAGTGACCATTGTTTCACTGCCTGTGTAAGATCCACATTGAAACCACCATCTACTTCTAAATTCATCATCAAGAGGTGTCATCGCAACCTTGACCCCTGGGCATTTATCACTGATGTGAGAGATTCTTTGAGATGGCAGAACGTCTTCCTAGCACAATCAGTGAATAAGGCCTACAGTATCTTCCAGGATATTGTGTTAGGGGCATTGGATAAGCATGCACCACTAGTTAAAGTACAATCTAAAAAACAATTATGCCGGTGGTTTAGGGTGAACCAAAAGGCAACACTGCATAATACAGATTTGCTTTGGAAAAAATAGCTCGAAAAATGAAGCTTCCAGCTGACTGGATTTCGATTAGAAAAGCAAGAAATCTTTGTACTAGGATGGTCAGGGAAGCAAAGGCCAACTATTTTCATGCAGAACTTGACACTTCCTCTAAATGTTCCTCCAAATTCTGGAAAACACTTAAGGACATTGAAGGTCATGCGTCCACAAATTTCCAACCCACAAGAATTACTATTGGGGCCACTACAGTCTCCGATAGGCCAACAATCATTGACTCCCTCAATAACCACTTTGCTACTGCAGGCTTAGCATTTGATATCTCCACCACCAGTAACCTCCACTCTCAACTTGGTGTACAGGAGCAAGAAGCTCCTGTCATCAGCACTGCATTCTCCCTTCAGCCTGCATCCTTGAAAGACATCGGGGACCTCTTGCTACAGTTAGACACCAGGAAGAGTGCTGGTGCAGACCTCCTTGACCCATTTCTCCTGAAACTTGGTCATCACATCCTGGCTGCACCAATTACTCACCTCTTTAACTTATCCCTTTCTCAGAGTGACCTTCCTCCCCTATGGAAAAATGTGTACGTGATCCCCCTTTTCAAATCCGGAGACCCTTGTGACCTTAACAATTACAGGCCTATCTCTCTACTCCCCATCCTGTCTAAACTGTTAGAGAAAATCATGAGTGCACAGCTCAGGAACTGCCTAGAATCTGCAGAGCTGCTTAACCCTTTACAATCAGGCTTTAGACCATGCCATTGCACCATCTCGGCACTTGCTAAGGTAACTAATGACTGGCAGTGTGACCCTGATGCCAAGAATTTTGCTTGTGCAGTATTTTTAGACCTAAGTAAGGCATTCAACACTGTCGATTACAATCTGCTCCTTACATCCATCCGGAACATAGATCTGGACCCTATCATTGAGATGGTTCTCCAACTATCTTTCAGGTTGTCTCCAGCAGGTAAAAGCAGATGGTAAATTCTCACCCCTAAAACTCCTGCTAAGGGGCGTACAGTAGGGCTCAAAATTGGGCCCCCTGCTCTTCACAATATACATAAACAGATTTGATGCCAATCTCAATACTGCAAATATACATCTATTCGCAGATGATACGGTACTTTACATCAGCAGATCTTCCCTGGAAGCAGCATGTAGTGATCTTCAGCAGGAATTTAATCTGCTGCAACTGCTGCTCTTGAACTAGAAACTTCTATTGAATGCTAAGAAAACAAAGGAGATGCTCCTCTCACCCTCTGCACATATAACAAACTCTGCTGCCCAATGAACTTTTCCTCAGATCTCCACACTCCTAGGTGAACCTTTGGAATATGTAACTAAGTTCAAATACTTGGAGTCTGGAACGACCATAGACTTTCTTATAATGACCATATTGAACAACTTATAAAAAAGCTTATAACTTGGGTTCCTAAAATACTATCTTTTGATTCATCCAAACAGATCACCTGACCATTGATTAATCCCTGATATACCCACAGTTGCATGTTCACAGGGCTTTATTATACTATTTCTTTAGGTAAACCTCTAACATGACATTGCCCATGTTATAAGAGGATTAACCCACTCCAGGATATGGGTTTACTGAGCATTAATCCACACCTGGGTGGTTGAAGTCATGAGGTGAAGCCTCGTGACTGCAACCCCTCCAGGCATGGATTAATGCTCTGTAAACCCATACCCTGTCATGGGTTAATCCCTTCTTAGACAGAGGCTTGATCTCTTCTATAGGATTAACCACCTGCTTACTGGGGAGGCCAAGAAGCGATTGGTCCAATCCACCTTCCTCATATTGTTGGACTATGTGGACTTCATTTACAGTCAAGGCCCCACCTCTGCAATGGTCAAACTGGACATGTTCTATCATAGAGCCTTAAGGTTCATTACCAGCCTCCCTTTTGCCATGCATCACTGCTCCCTATATGCTGCAATGGGATGGCCATCCCTCAAATATAGAAGACAGAGAAAGGCTGCCTTTTGGACCTTCAGAGCTATTACTAAGAAGTTGCCTCAACACGTCTTAGATTGCATGCCCCTGAGCTCGGTAGGCAAATATGCTTTGAGGAGTGCCTTCTACATCTCCTTTATTATACCTAAGGTCAGCTCACACTTTGGTAGGACATCCTTAAGTTATGCGTTACCCTTACTCTGTAACAAGCTGCAAAAAATACTGAAATTGATCTACCCTATCAAACTATCAACATTCAAAACTCTTTACACTTGTTCTTTCAAGGAATCCTGTAATTGTTTTACCGGACCCTGCCTTATTACTTGAATTGAGCCTCCCACTCTCCATCCTCCTCTAACCCATATTCTTTCTGTTCCCTTATCCCCTCCCTCCCCTTGCCTTTGACCAGCATCCTGGGGTCCATCTTCATTCCATTGGTGGTCTCAGCAGCACTCTGTGATCAGCAGCCATCATATGGCTGCCACTGCCCATTTAGTCTTCTACTTCTCTGCCTCCTCCCTTTTAGATGTATGCCCTTCCCCTTCACTTTATGGATCTATCCTTCTACTTCATACATAATCTAAGGGCCCTCTCTCTCTTGTACCCTGTATATTCTTGTAACTTGTATTTATTATTCCCTTCATACAGTCCAGAGAATCTCATGTATATTTTTGTATATATAATTTTTACCAAGAATTAGTACTGTTATCCATCTGAATTCTGTACATTCTTCTATGTTCAATTTATCTTGTATTTTGACTTGTATTATGATTCTGTTGTGTATGTAACCATTCTATGCTTGACTATGTAGCTACATCCAGGTCCACCTCAAAAATGAGATTTGCTCAACAGGGTTTGTCTGGTTAAATAAAGATATTGATTGACTGATTGAATGCAGGCTGTAGTGAGTGAGTGGTGACATCAGCAGAGTACTGTATGTATAAATGGCATTTATTTTAGCTCTACTTATGTCATCAGCAATTATCACACTATAGTGAAAATAACAGGATTTATCATCAGCTTGGCGCTCCCACCCACATGATATATATATATATATATATATATATATATATAATTAAAAATATTGAGAAAAGTGGTGGGGTGACCGGGGGGGGGGGAGTGGTACAAGGAGTGAGCACCCCAGTCTGCTAGATAGATAGATAGATAGATAGATAGATAGATAGATAGATAGATAGATAGATAGATAGATAGATAGTGGACACATAACAGGGACCTGTGGAATATATGACTTATTTTCACAAGAGCTGGTTGACATTGGGAAACCTCACGAGTGGCATAAATAAATCATGTATTCCTCAAGGTCCCTGATATGTATTCCATTTATGCAATAGAGATCCTTTAGGATAGTGCAGGGAAATTTTATTAAATATTTATTTAATTTTTAATGTAAACTTACATGAACTTTTTATGGTTTTCCCAGTGTAGCTTTGCTTAGCATAGTGGTTGCTAAGCAGTTGCTATGAATGCTCCAGTTTTATATTATGGCCAGTACATAATTGAAAAGTTTGATGCACAATTCTTTTGTTTTTGCTTTTTTTGGGGGGAGGATTGTTTATCAAAAAAATGAATAAAAATGGAATTTTCTGCCATTTTTTTGCTGATTATAAAAAATCTAAAAGGTATCTATAAATGAAAAAAAAATCATTTTTTTGATATGT
Organism: Neoceratodus forsteri; assembly: GCA_016271365.2. Classification (NCBI taxonomy): domain Eukaryota; kingdom Metazoa; phylum Chordata; order Ceratodontiformes; family Ceratodontidae; genus Neoceratodus; species Neoceratodus forsteri. Next base: position 317,287,090 of record CM057451.1, read on the forward strand.
TTGTGCTGAACAACTTCTGTGCTTAAAGTACCATGCTATCATTTTTTGTTTTAAAGTTATTTGCATTTGTACTTACCTGGTCATCAAAAACTAAATAAATAAAATTTAAAAAGTGCAAATATATTGAATTTGCTGGTGTTTTTTGCTAATGATAAAAAAACTATAAGGTAGAAGACTAGGTTTACTGGCAAAGACACCTAGCTTCACCTGAGCTCTTTTCATCTAGGTTTGATAGTGAGGACAGAACAAGGAACAACATTATCAGAGCAAGGAAAAAGATTAAGGCTTCTTTTTGCTAGGCAGACTTACTGTGTGTTGTTTTCTTTTGTGCTCACAAGATTTGATACTGTTTTTTGCTTACATGTTACTGCTGTAATCTTCTCTGATTCAAATTGCTGTTGCAGGATATACCTTCTGCTGCATTGTTGCAGGGTGTGCCTACAGAGCTGTTACTGTTTTGTGCTTACAGATTACTGCTGTAATCATCTCTGATTCAAATTGTTATTTTGCAAGGTATATCTTCTGTTACTGCATTATTTTTTTCTGTAGCAAAGTGTTTTTTGCAGGGTATATCTTTTGTGAAATTGTTACAGGTGGTGCTTACAGGGTTTACAGTTTTATCTTTCATTAGGCTAAGCTTTCAGGGCTACTGTAGTAGCTTGGCAGAAGACACCAGGAGGAAGGACTGCTGTCTGACTGGACTTCTCTACTGGGACTAAAGAAGTAGAACTCTTGTACTTGGACCTTTAATTTAGGGTAAAAAAAACAAACTAACAAACAAAACAAAAAAAAGTATGTGTTTGTCTGAGTTAACTGAACTGAAAGGTTATCTGAACAGTCATCTAGGTGTAAATCTCAGGTGATTGAAAGGACTTGATAGCTGTGCAGTTTAAATTACTTGTAGAAAGATCTAGTAAGTAGGGGGAGTGGATTAGCTAGAAGGAAGCTAAATTTAAAGACTGTCTTAGAAAGATTCTGCTAGTAGCTTGGCAGAAGACACCAGGAGGAAGGACTGCTGTGTGACTGGACTTCTCTATGGGACTATATTGCCCTGCACCCTCCCACCCAAAGCTAGTTCTATTTTTATAGGCACAGGATTTGACTGACAACAGGAACTTCATGTTTGGGAGCAGGAAGTGAGTGATCACAGAGCCACCAAAGACCCACCATCCTAGAAGGGCAAGAGTAGCTCTCTGGCCTCCTCTAGCTGCTGGAGGTCTGCCTCTGAGCAAGTAAGGGGTCTACTGAGAAATATAGGATATTCTTGTCTCAGAACAGGACAATCAGGAGCTTAAAGGGCACACAGGCAGAAAGTAAGTAGAAAGAGAAGAGGAAAAAAAAACAGAGGAAAGAGTAAGGATTCCAAACAGTTAAGGGGCCAGAAATAAGACATGATGGGAGTGGTGCAGTGCAGTGGCTGTGGAGCAGCAGTCTTCTGGGAGATGTTCTTGAGGATGCGGTGTTGTCCCATCTGCAGGCACCTCTCTAGGCTGAGGGAGGAAGTTGCTCATCTCCAGGCTGAGTTGGCCAGGATTTGTGGGACCTCCTCTTCCATCCAGGGACCATCAGTGCCACTGCTGTTGCCTCAGAGGTTGCCAAGAAAGATGAGTGGTTGGACCACAGTGGGCTCAGGGAGGGTGAGGGTGGTGGAACAGAGGCACATCCCTCCAGTTGTACCTCTCCACAATTCCTATGCCATTCTGGCAAAGTGTGGTTCCTCTATGGAGGTACCCACAGTGGAGACCAAGGAGGATGCTGGGAACCTCCACAAAGGAGGCCCACAGGAGGGTGGCAGGGGACCCCACAGGGGAAGGAAACAACTCCTGGTGGGGGACTACATTGTTAGGAAGGTAGAACTGGGGGAGGAGGGGGAGAGGGAGGTAAGGTGCCTGCCTGGTGTGATGGCTTGGAGGGACAGGGAGCAAATCCTCAGGATTGCCAGAGCAGGTGCACAGGGGAAGGAGCTGGATGTCATTGTCCACCTAGGGACAAATGACCTGGCTAAGAAAGGCATTAGAGAAGTGCAGGAAGAGTTTGTGAAATTGGGGAAGGGCCTTAGACAAATAGCACACAAGGTAACCTTCTTGGAGGTGCTGCCCATCTATGCGTGAGGCGAGGCTAGGGTGTTATGCACCATGGATTCAACCAGTGGTTGAAAAACTGGTGCAGAGCTCAGGATTTGGCTTCATTAGGACTGGGGTCCACCTGGAGTGATGCAAGCCTATACTGGCATGATGGGCTGCATCTGTCCAGGAGGGAACCAGGATCCTAGGTGATAGGTTTAAATGCTTCATTGGCAAGCATTTAAACTAGCCAAAGGGTGAGGCACTGGAAAGTAGCAGAGAAATCCTAGCCCCCCCCAAAAAATCACGGTAGTAAGTGCGGTAAACACCAACATAGAGGTATCGATAGGGAGAAGGGCAGGGGTAAATGGGGAAAGTGACAAAGGCAAGAAGGACAGGGATGGGGCAAAAAGGAGTGAGGCCATCAGGAAATGGAGGGTAATGAGTACCAATGCCCGTAGTCTGGGCAACAAGCTCCCTGAGCTGGTGGCCTTGATGGAAAAGGGATGCCTGGATATTGTAGCAGTCACAGAAACATGGTACGCACAGAACCATGACTGGGATGTTAACATACAAGGGTACATAAACTACAGGAGAGACAGGCAGGGGAGAAGAGGGGGAGAAGCAGCTCTCTATGTGAAGGAAGGGATAAAAGCAACTGAACAAAAGAGTAAACGGGGAGGAGAGGAGGCACTGTGAGTCACCTTGGAGACTGGAAAGGGCACCACAATCCACACAGGGGTTGTGTACAGACCTCCATGTCAGGGGGAAGGAATGGACAAGGATATGATAGAAGGCATTCTTAGGATGGCAGAGAAAGGGGAGATACTGTTGATGGGAGACCTGAATATGCCAGATGTTAACTGGAGCACATTTACTGCAGCCACATCCAAGAGCAGGGCCATTCTCAATGCCTTACAGGTGGCAGGCTTCAGACAGCTAGTTTCAGAACCCACTCATGAGGGAGCAATCTTAGACCTCATACTCTCAAATGGGGGCAGTGAGGAGGTTTCAGATCTAGAAGTGGGTTGCCATCTGGGAACAAGTGACCATCAAACAGTGTGGTTCACGTTAAACTCAGCTACAGAGTCAAGCCATACAAAGTGAGGGTACTGGACTTCAGGAGGCTGACTTTGGCAAGATGGGAGAGTGCCTCAGAAAAGCACTAGCAAACAGGCTAGAAGAAGGGTGGAGCAACAATGGGGAATCATCAAAACTGCCATCACAGAGGCAACAAGCCTTTGTGTGAAGCAAATAAATCAAAGTGAAAGAAAAAGCCACTATGGTTCTCAAAAGAGGTGGCTGGGAAAGTCAGGGAGAAAAAGATAGCATTCCAGAAGTATAAGGAAACACAGAAGGAGCAGGACAGAGAGCTGTACCAGTTAAGGCAGAAGAGCAGGGAGGAAGTCAGATTAGCAAAGGCCCAAACTGAGGAAAAAGATAGCCAACTCAGTTAAGAGGATAAAACCTTTTATAGGTACATCAGTGAGCGTAGAAAGACAAAGGGAGGGATAGTGAGGCTGAATAGAATGAGCGGTGGATGGGCAGAGGGGGACAGTGAAAAAGCAGGGATACTGAATGAATATTTCTGCTCAGTATTCACAAAAGAGGAGGGGGAAGTGCCTAATCCAATTAACAGAAGCACTCTTGATAGGGGGGTCGATCCCAGTCCTTTCACAGAAGAAAGGGTTCTGCAAGAACTCCTAAAACTGAAGGTGGACAAAGCAATGGGGCCTGATGGAATTCACCCCAGAATTCTAAAAGAATTAAGGGGGGAACAAATGAAACCACTGGCTACTCTTTTTAATAAATCGTGAGAGGATGGTTTGCTACCCAAGGACTGGAGGAAGGCAGATGTGATTCCTCTTCACAAAAGTGGGACCAAGACAGAGGCAGGAAACTACAGACCTGTCAGTTTGACCTCTGTGGTAGGGAAAGTGATGGAGTCACTTCTGAAGGAAAGAATAGTTGAGTACCTAGAGACCAGTGGGGCACAGGACCCAAGGTAGCATGGGTTCACAGCAGGAAGGTCATGTCAGACGAATCTAATGGTTTCTTTGACTGGGTGACCAAAGTAGTAGACAGGGAGGGGCTGTGGACATGGCCTACCTAGACTTTTAGCAAGGCATTTGACACAGTCCCACACAAAAGATTAATAGTCAAATTAACCAGCCTGGGAGTGAGTCCCAGGGTGGTAGCCTGGGTAAAACATTGGCTGGACAACAGGACACAGACGGTAATTGTAAATTGAGTCCACTCTGTAGAAAGAGGGATTACTAGTGGGGTCACCGGAGATTCAGTGCTGGGTCCAGTCCTTTAATGTCTTTATAAGTGACATTGCAGAGGGACTGAAGGAAAAGTATGCCTCTTTGCAGATGACACAAAGATCTGCAACAGGGTTGATACACAAGGAGGCATGGAAAGGATGAGAAGGGACTTGGCCAGGTTGGAGGAATGGTCAGAAGTATAGCAGCTAGGATTCAATGCAAAGAAGTGCAAAATAATGCACCTGGGAAACAAGAACCCAGGGGAAGAATACACAATGGGGAGGTAGTAACAACAACAAAAAAGGAAAGGGACCTGGGGGTAATCATATCAGATGACCTTAAGGTTAGCAAGCAATGTGAGAAGGCAGTAGGGAGGGCTGGGGGTATACTGGAATGCATAGGGAGAGGCATCACCAGCAGAAAACAGGAAGTTGTTATCCCTCTGTACAGACAGTTGGTGAGACCCCATCTGGAGTACTGCGTCCAGTTCTGGAGACCCCATCTCCGCAAGGACATTGACAGGATAGAGGCAGTCCAGAGGAGGGCAACTAAAATGGTGCAGGGTCTGCAAGAGAAGCCGGACGAGGAGAGACTTAAGGAGCTTAACATGTATACCCTTAAGGAAGAGAAGGAGAGGGGGACATGATAGAAACTTTTAAGTACCTCAGTGGAATCAACAAAGTCCAGAGGTAGGCATCTTTCAGAAAATGAGACGTGCAAGAACAAGGGGACACAATTTAAAGATAGAGGGGGGTTCAGGGGCAATGTGAGGAGTATTTTTCACAGAGAGGGTAGTTGATGCATGGAACAGCCTTCCTGAGGAGGTTGAGGGGTCTAATACTGTGGGAGAATTCAAGAATGCATGGGACAGATATAAGGCAATTCTTGTGGGGCGTAGGAAGAAATAGGCTGTTGGTTAACTAGGATCTGCAGCCTATCCTGTAGGTAGGGAAATGAGCAGACTAGATGGGCCAAGCGGTCCTTATCTGCCGTCAAAGTCTATGTTTCTATGTTTACTGCATTTGTTGTCGGTTGACTGTTTCTGCTCTTACCTCCTTGTTCTTTTTTCATCTGTGGTTCTTCTTTTTCGGCAAGGGAAGGGCCCACCACCCACCCCCATCCCCAACCACCTCATGCTACACTCCCTCTATAGAGTAGCACAGTCATGACATTTCCTGTAGCAAAGCAGGAAGGGGAGGATCAGAGGAGTATCCACACAGTGATCTCACTTACAGGGGCATAAGTAATTTAAGTTGTTATAGCAAGTTATACAAAAAAAATCAAACTTTTGCTGTCATTTTCCTCCTTCTAATTATGCAGACTAGGTTATAAACTTGGCAACTGAAGTGAAATTGATATTATTAACTGCAGGCACTGTGGGACGCTTTGCCAAATGGCAGTTATACAGGATATAGGATGCTCTCCTACATGCTGGACTATTGGAGATCTAAGGGCTCAACTCCAGGCAGCATGGGCAGAGATTGCGCACCTCAAATCCCATATTCATGAGGAAATATATCATAAGAACCACCTGCCATTTCCCCAACATCCGAGTGAAGCACCTTGACTGTAGAGGGTAGTTGGTCCTGGAGGTTGGCAGGTGGTTAGGAGGCACAAATCGGGTGCCCCATCACTCAATGCTCCCCAACGTACCACCTCCACAAACCATATAAAAACTATAAACAGGTATCTGCCTCTATCTCCAAAATCAAACAAAGGAGCAGAGGACACTGCAGCACAGGAGCTAGCACAACAAAACTCACCCAAAAAAGGAAACAAAATAACAAAAAAAGCAACACAAAACACACTTCTGATCATAGGAGACTCCATGATTCAGGGAGTTGATACCTACCTCCAACCAGGGGTAATGGTCAGATGTCTCCAAGGTACATCAGCGTGGAGAGACACTGACCACATTGCTAAAACTATACAGGAAGCAGGAGAAAACATTGATGTCCTGGTACACATAGGGACTAATAATCTCTCCAGCTGGTCAGTTGTGGAGACCAAGGAACACCTGACCAGGCTGGGAGACAAACTGTCATCCATTTCATCTGGCATCTCCTTCTCTGAGATCCTGCCAGCCTAGGAGAGGGGGGCAGATGGACAGAAGTTCAGAGAAGGGGAAATGGGGAGCTAAACATGTGGCTCAAGGGCTGGTGCCAGGAAAAAGGACACAAACTTGTGGGTAACTGGCAATAGTTTTGGGAGCGAAAGTTCTTTAAATTTGATGGACTGCATCTGACTAAGGAGGGAGTCAGTGCATTGGGGCAGAAGTTTGACATCTTTGCAGAATATTTAAACTAGCCAATGGGGAGGGGGTGCAGCACCTGATAAATCGAATGGGAAGAACACCCCTTCCTCCTCAGCTAGTGATCAAACAGGAGTTCAGCATGTTTGTAGTTCATTTACGTCACCAGGTAAGGAAAAGGGTCCGTCTCCCCATACAACACACAGGGGAAACACCGGACCTTGCCCAACAACTAATGCACCAAAATCTGGTCAATGGAAAATCATGTACACAAATACCTACAGTCTGGGAAACAAGATCCCAGACCTTCAGGGAACAATAACAGAGGCTAAACTGGACATAGTAGCCATTAGCGAGACATGGTTCACCAGTAACTACACTTGGGAGATTTCAGTACATGGCTATGTACCGTTCAGGAAAGACCGAGGTACAAAAATTGGGGTAGCCCTTTTTGTCAATGAAAATATCAAAGCTACAGAAATTCAGAATACACGTACTGTAAGGAGCCAGAAGAACTGTGGGTCTCCCTAGAAAGAGGAAATGGGACAGCCATATGAACTGGGGTTGTCTATAGGCCTCCAGAACAGGAAGAGGATATAGACACATTACTGTTAGAAGATATACAAAAAAATGACAGCTAAAGGGGAGGTTCTGATAATTGGAGACTTCAACATGCCAGATACAGATTGGCCAATACCAGCAGGAACATCCACCAGAACTAGACACATAGTGGATTCCTTGCTTGGGGAGGGCCTCAAACAACTGGTACAACAACCCACAAGAGACAAGGCTATCCTATATCTAGTAATGACTAATGAGGACAGGATCACAGAACTCCAGGTAGAAGGTCACCTGGGGGACAGTGACCATTACATGGTATGTTTCAGTTTGACCACTAGAATTAAATCATCCCATTCCAATGCAAAAACATGGGACTTCAGAGGAGCTGACTTTGATATGATAGCCAACAGAGTTAAGCCAGCCCTGGCAAGAAGAAATACAGGTGATGGGGTACAGGCAAAGCGGGCAAGCATTTAGGATGCAATACTTAAAGCAATATCCTATTGTGTTAGGTAGAAGAACAAGAGCAAAAGAAGGAGGAAACCACTTTGGTTCTCAAAAACAGTAGCAGAAAAGGTCAGAGCCTAAAGACTGCCCTTCAGGAAATATAAGGAAACACAGCAGAACAGAGATAGGGAGGCATATCAAACTTCCTTAAGGGAAGCAGGGAAGGCAGTAAGGCAGGCAAAGACCCAAACCAAGAAAACACTAGCACAAACAGTAAAAGAAGGTGACAAGACTTTCTATAGATACATTAGTGAAAGGAGAAAGTCCAGAGGGGGTATTGCTAAGATCAAAGGGGATAAAGGGAAGTGTGTGGAGGAGGACCAAGGAAAAGCACCTATACAAAATAGATATTTCTGCCCAGTGTTTACTGAGGAGAAAGTAGGGCAATGTCCACAGCTCAGCACCATGGACATGGCACCACAAGTCCCTTCACAAAAGAAAGGGTCCTACAAGAGCTCGCTAAGCTGAGGGTGGACAAGGCAATGGGACTGGATGGCATACATCCCAGGGTACTAAAGGAGCTAAGGGTGGAACTAGCAGAGCCATTATCAAAACTGTCTAGTGAGTCTCTGAGCACAGGAGAGATCCCAGAAGACTGGAGAAGGGCTCATGTGATCCCACTCCACAAGAGTGGTAGCAGGGAGGAGGAAGGGAACTACAGACCAGTCAGTCCTACCTCAGTAGTGGGCAAGATTATGGAGGCACTCCTTAAGGAAAGGATAGTGCAACACCTGGAATCCATAGGAGCACAGGATCCAAGACAGGATGGGTTTACAACAGGAAGGTCCTGTCAAACTAATCTCATAGATTTCAACTGGGTAACCAGAGTGGTGGACCAAGGGGGTGCAGTTGATGTCACCTACCTTGACTTCGGTAAAGCTTTTGATACTGTTCCACATAGAAGATTGATTAATAAGATGGGAAGGCTTGGGGTGGGTCAGAAGGTGGTCAACTGGGTGGCAAACTGGTTGGCGGGAAGAAAACAGAGAATGGTGGTAAACAGTATACAGTCAGAAGAGATGCAAGTCACAAGTGCGGTACCTCAGACATCAGTCCTGGGGCCAGTCCTCTTCAATATCTTCATCAGTGACATTGCAGATGGACTGGAGGGTAAGGTTTGTCTGTTTGCAGATGACACCAAGATCTGCAACAGAGTAGATGATCCAGAAGGGGTGGGCAGAATGAGAAGAGATCTGGAGAAACTGGCAAAATGGTCAGAAGAGTGGCACCTAGAGTTTAAAGTAAAGAAGTACAAGATCATGTACATAGGGAAGAGAAACCCTGAAGCCACCAATAGGTTGGGGGGGAGTTGCTGACAGTCACAAGGGAAGAAAGAGACTTGGGCATCATCATCACAGATGACCTGAAATCACTTAAGCAGACCACTAAAGCAGTAGGTAAAGCTAGGGTGATGTTGGGGTATATTAGTAGGGGTATCACAAGTCATAAGAGGGAGGTAATAATCCCTCTTTACAAGACACTGGTTAGGGAGTACTGCATAAAGTACTAGAGGCTGCACCATCACAAGGACATTAACAAAATGGAGGCAGTCCAGAGAAGGGCAATCAGAATGGTGCAGGGACTGCATCAGAAAGCATATGAGGACAGATTAACGGAGCTCAGTATGTATACCCTAGACCAAAGGAGGGAGAGACCATTGTAATCATGTTACAAACAAAGCAAATAGAGTATTGTGATGCATAAAAAGGAGTTTCAACTCAAGAGATGGGGTGTATATTATCATTGTACAAGGCATACCTAAGACCACATTTGGACTATTGTTCCCCCTTGTGGAACCCCTATGTCAGGAGGGACATAGATAGATTGGAGGGGGTCCAGACGAGAGCCACCAAGATGGTTACAAATATTTACAACAAAGAATATGAAGTAAGGCTTAATGAACTAAATCTGTACTCCCTAGAACAGCGAAGAACTAGAGGAAACCTTCTCCTAATGTACAAACTGTCAACCGATATTGTAACACGGCATTATGGAGAGCCGTGCCAGGGTGCCTCGCGATAGGCGCGACGGCGCCACATGATGTAGGAGCAACACGGCATTGCACGATAATGCCGTTGCTGTTAAGGGAAGTGCGTTTCACGAAGCTCAACACGCATTGAGTTTTCTCATAATGCCGCGGTTGCCTTGGCGCTGCTCCTCGAAGCCCAACACGGCATTATCGCCTCATAATGCCGCGTTGCTCCTGTGGGCACGATAGCCACTGGTGGCAAGTAGCGCTTCGGTCGGGCTTATGGATTCAAACGGGGATAGAGCCTGCAAGGAGCAAGACTGCTACGCGTGTATGCAGGGGGTAGAGTCAGAGAGCAATTGCCTTAGTGTCCGGTGCCTTTCTTGCGAATCACTCTCCACACTGCTTGCCCTGCTACATATCGAGCTTGTCCGTGTCACAAGTGCATTAATCACCACAGAGAGAGGGTTTACCGTGATTAATGCTCTGGGTTGAACCCTCGGCTTGCCTCGTGCAACAACGCCTCTAACGGCATTAATCACTGGTAGAGCCCTCCTCTGTCGGTGATTAATGTTTACGTATACTATTGTCACAGTTAGGAATGACCCTTGGTCAACGGGAACAAAATCTTAGAAGTCATAAATACCAATTGTCACTTACATATCCTAAAATTAATAAAAGGCATTTCTTTTACACCCAAAGAATAATCCCATTATGGAATTTTCTACCCAATACAGTAGTGCATTCCCTAAACCATACAGATTTCAAACAAAAACTAGATCAATACTTACTAAACAAGGGATGATATGCCAGCATGGCTGGAGATACACACTTATGGGCCTCGGCCTTCTGTGTATCTATCTTTCTTAGTATGATACTCAGTATATGATCGAAGCATTCAAACACCTTAAGGGCATTAACAAGGTGAAAGAGTAACATGTTTCAATATAAGAAAAATAGCATGACAAGAGGACACAGCATGAGATTAAAGGGAGGCCGATTAAGGAATAATGTGAGAAAATTATTTTTCACAGAAAGGGTGGTGGATGCATGGAATGGCCTACCTCAGGAAGTGGTGGATATGAATACAGTGCAGGGCTTCAAACAGGCATGGGATAGGCATAAGGGAGCAGTACAGATGAGTATGAATAGATAAGCCATTGACAGAGTAAAGGCCTATGGCACATTCATAAGGTAGAAAAAAAATGGGTAGACTGGATGGGCCTTGCAGTCCTTATCTGCCATCAACTTCTATGTTTCTATGTTTAACAAACACCAGAATCTAGCTAAACTTGTCACATTTAGCTAGGTTTGGGTGTTTTGTTTTCTTTAAATGACACCATGTTTGTATATTTTCATGTTTTTTAGTTTGAGAGAAAAAATTAACATGGTGGCTGTCACGGAACAAAAACATTTTTTTGATGCTGTGGGAAGCAAGTTGTGAGAAACCAAAAATGCTCTTGTGGCATGGAAGTTTTGGAGTTGTATCAGAATATTATCCCAAAACCCTACTGAGCATGCTCAGAACAGCAAAAAAAAAAAAAAACTTTAGATCTTTATAACTCTAGAACCGTTTAATGTTTATTTTTCACAAAACCGTCCAAAGGCACTACCATGGCACAGCATGCCTCTAACCTGAAAGTTTCAGAAAAACATTCCATTCCGCGTAGGCTGTAGGTGAGATTAAAACCAAAAATCCATGTTAAGTGTAGGAAAAAGTATACAGACATCTACAGAAAAATGACATATGTGGATCTCGGAATCCACATAAGCTGGCATCACCAAACATTTCACGTATTTAGACCTTGCCTACTAGATAATGCATGCAACATTTCAGCCTATTTCATCAAACACTGTCAAAGCTACTAAGGTGCAAAGTTAGGGATTTAACATAGAACCTGTAACTCAACCCTGACTATACTGGTGCTACCCTGCCAGTGTAATTACAGTGTTGGGATATAGCTGTGGGTTTCTGCCCAGAACACCATAGGGGACTTGGCAGGTATCTAAATAGGTATAGATCCTATTTAGAGTTCTAGGTGATACATTTAGATCAGGTGATATGGTCCTAATGAGCAAGGAAAATAAATTGAACATTTGTAAATTCAAAGTGGCGAAATGGAAAAATCAGCAACTGTCCAAAAAGAGACAGATACTAATAATAAAGACTTTTAAGCTTCCATTTGTTTTGTTTCTGAGCTGTGTTTACCCTCCTCACCCCAGTTTCTGTGAATAGAAGGCTTTGTAGCATTTTTTCCATTATTGTGGGGAGAGTAGAGTAGGCTAAATCTAATCAAGAGAATTGTAACCTACTGTATTTACCCACTGGTCAAAGGGCAGTGAACCCTGTGTCTCTCTATCTTTTTGGATTGCAATTTTGTATCTTGTTTACAAACTTCTCTCAGATTGTGGGTGCCATGGGTAAAGTGGTGGTTAACCCCCTTTCTGACAAGTTGGAACATACGGGTTCTTAAAATGACAATGACTATTCCCTCACCAGAATTAGTTAAGAATAACTCTAACCAAAATTTAAGATAAAAATGGTATACTTCACAGAAACCGCTTACTAGCAGAACTGTAAAATTGTATAGCAATAAATATTGATGTTGAAAACGTGCCCTTTAGTATGTATACATTTACCAATTAAGCAATTGCTGGTTAAAAGAGTTGCACCTAGAATCTGGGACATAGAATAACTAAGGTGCCAGTGCCATGTAGGTGTGAGAGACAATCATAATTATAAAACTGCAGATAAAAAATGTTGTCCAAAACAAGAGTGTTTTTACAAAACAAAGTCATTATTTGTTTTAGAATGTTCCTGCATTAGAGAGATTTGGAAGTACATTGCCCAACTGTGGGTGGATCCAGGGCTGGCTACATCCTCAAACTAATGTATCATTTTAGGGATTTTTCCACAAGTATTTTCCAAATACAACAGCAGCACATTGATGGTTGCATTTGCGTTCCTTAAGCAGTCCATATGGCAAGTGAGGTACCCATTATCTATCCAACAGAACTCGACACCTCATAATAAACTTGTAGCCATGGTTCTGGAGTCAATGGAAGATATATATTTGGAAAAGTGAACCTCTTTACCACAAAAAAGGTTATGGGACCTTTGGAGGAATGCCACATGGGTAACATACATACTGTAGTATAATTTGGAATAGAGCTTGTTTGAGGGGTTTTCACATAATTGTACTGTATAGTACATTTAGTCTTAAGGTGATCTGTTTACCTTTGATGTGTTTACCACTGTGTAATGTTTGGAATCTAGACTGAATTATGCTCTGTATTGTTTTAGAATTTCTTTTAAATGTAAAAATTCTCCTGTACTTTTTGAGTAGTGCCATAGGATCATTAATGCCCACCTGAACGACCGCCCAAAACAGCCAGATAGGAGCTCAGCTTAATGTTTCATCTGAAAGATGGCACCACCACCAGCATAGTGTCCCCTAAACACCATACTGGGACATCAGCATGGTTGCTTTAAACCATTGGGAGAGTGTCTCCTGCAAAGATACGAATGTCCCTTCAGAAACACCAATACCCCTTCCTGCAGAACCTGATGTTCATTGGAAGTCTCCCACCCTAATACTGGCCAGGTCTGACCCTGTTCAGTGTTTGAAATCTGGTGAGATCAAGCTCCAAGGTGATAGCACTACAGGTCTCAAATGTACTGTTACTCTGTCTCTTACAATTATGAGTGTCTTCCCAAGTTCTTTGTGTGACAGAACTTCTCAGCACTGATTAATAGCACTCACACTGAAAGAACTCAAGGGGGCCTTCTTAGTATATTTATAGGGACACTCCAATGTCTGTCAGGTATAAGTGTTTCTTGTACATTCTCTGGGAAGAGAAATAAAGGTAGGTGGTTCTGTCAACCTGAAGACAGTCATCACAACCAGGAAATTATCATAGGCACCTCACTTCCTGAAGAAAGTTCCACCTCAGCCTGCAAACTTGCAAATCCTATTCAAACTCTGAAAGAAAAACTTTCTGAAGTAAACTCCATCTCTTTAAGGAAGGCTACCCAGAACTCTTAAGAAGCTCATAAAGTTATTGTGTCAAGCAAGCAAGGCCACTTTCTTTATAGAAGCTGTCCTTAAACTAACATGATTCATGTATCGCATGAACTCCATTGATAAGTGGCATATGGCTATAAAGAGTAGGAAGTATTCCTCATAACATGCCTAGGGGTAGATTTACAGCCTTTACCTGCATCTTGGGCCGTAAATCCACCCCCTAGTATATTGTTATGGTATAATATCTTCTCAGTCTCACCTTATCTCTCACAGAGAGGCATGGTAGCACCACTTAGCTAAGGCTGAGGCAAATCTTTGTTAAATCATGATTTTGGGCCACTTATAACATGGCCATTATTTTAGCTGGAGACATGAAAATTTGCATGAACACCCACTTTAGCTAGATCTCATAACAATGAAAATGATAATAAAAATAAAATTCTCATTTGCACTAAAAGGGAATGCATTAGCCCAATCAGACAGACTAAGAAACAGAACAACGATAAAGTCCTTTCCCAATGTCTGCTAAAAAAGCACACACTTACCCACAGGAGTCCAAAACAGCTAAACTAGATAGACGGACAGACAGACAGACAGATAGATAGATAGATAGATAGATAGATAGAGATAGATAGATAGATAGATAGATTGAGGGAAAGGCAAAAGGGGAAATATGCAATGGGTTGACTGAAATATGCAATTTATCTTCAAGTGTGAGGGGGCAGGATCATAACTCATGAGTGGCAGAGCCACAAGTGACTTAGAAAAGTCCTGCTAACTCACAAGTGATTATAAATGGCCTATTTTGAGTCAGACTATTGTATACTGGTAATTTATATATACTCTACTCTCTGTGTTACTCGGTTACTGAGGCGGAAGTAGGCTTCTAGCCCATCGGGACCACCTTCCCCACACAATGGTGGGGGATTTTAGCCTTCCCTTTGAAGTAGGTAATCATCCAGTGCTTTTTTAAATTGTACTTTATCGCTTGCTTCTGCTATGTGGATAGGGAGAACATTCCACATTTCACAGGCTCTAATTATAAAAAAAGTGTCTATGTTTGTTTGTTGTGGATTTTGGAATGAGAATCTGTTTTTTGTAGGATCTCAAGTTTGCTATTTTGTTAACTTGAACAATTTTATATCCCTTCATAAGATTCTGTTCATTAAGAATGCTGTACAGCAAAAGCAGATCCCCTCTATCTCTTCTAAATTGGAGATCATAGACCCCAAGGACCTTTACCCTGTCTGGATAGGGCAAGTTGGTGAGTCTTGGGATAAGCTTAGTGGTTCTATGCTGTAAGCGTTCAATAATGTTTTTGTCTTTTACAAGATAGGGGGCCCAGAATGACACAGCATAGTCTGTGTGAGGTCTAATGAATGCTTTATAAAGTGACATAATGCAGGCTTCATTCCTGCACAAGGCAGTTCTTTTAATAGCATTAATAATTCAGTTTCCAGTAAGTGCAACACTCCTGCATTGGTCACCTGACGTTAACTGGTTATTTATTATGACCTCTAAATCTTTTTCAGTAATTACTGAGTTAATTTTACTTCCACATAAAAATATGTGGTGTTTGGATGTTTTGCCCCTCTGTGAATGATTGAACATTTATCTGTGTTAAATTCTATTTTATTTGAATAAGTCCATTTTTCAATTGTTTGCAAATCTGATTTAAATTGGAATAGTCTATTTTCTGTATCAATCTCTGATGACATTTTTGTGTCATCTGCAAATTTGGTAACTGAGCTATTTACCCCATGTGTAAATCACCAATAAAAATGCCAAACAGAGCAGGGCCCAGCACCGATCCCTGTGGTACCCCGCTAGTGACAACCACTGGTGTAGAGACAGCAACCCTTATTTTAACACATTGTGTTCTTTTTGTTAACCAATTTGTCACCCATTGTATGGTGAAGCCATTAAATCCTAACCTGATCATTTTCTGAATTAATAGATAGTGGGAAACTAAAAGGCTTTTGTAAAGTCTAGATAAATGATATCAGTAGGAATGCCATTGCCTGTACTATTACTGATATTTTTGTAGAAGTGGACCAAGTTTGTTGAACAAAATCTTCCAGTACGGAACTCATGTTGATTTTTGTCTGATAATTTCAATGTCTGTATCTCAGCTTCAATTCTAATTTTGATTGATTTTTCCAAGAGTTTGCATATAATGGATGTGTCTTACTTGGATGCTTGGATTTTTCTCTGTTTGATTAGCGGGGTATTTTCTCTGTCAAATTGCCATGTACGACATCTTGCTGACACGAAGGCACTCATCGCAGCGGTGGGTCAGAGCTTTTAGCTGATTCTTTCGTGAGGGCACAGTTTAGGCCCAAACCCTGCCCACCCCTCACCCCAACCACCTCTGGAAATAGTTCCTTTATACCTGGGGTTCTGACACCATTTCCTCAAGAGGGCAAGGTGCACATCACTGTCATATCCTTTCTAGCACACTGCACTGACAATATAAGCATACACATTGTATAATATATATATTTCTATATAAAAAAATCAATCACACAGGCAAAAAAAAAAATTAAACAAGATAAAGAAGAAGGTAGACAGACATGTGGGGAGTAGTGCAATGTAATGGCTGTGGGACAGCAGTCCTCTGGGAGTATTTCTGGAGGCTGAGATGCTGCCTTATTTGCAGACAACTCTCTGCCCTGAGGGAGGAAGTTGCCCATCTTCAGGCCACACTGGACAGTAGTAAGGGACCCTCCCCCCAGGCCACATTGGACAGTAGTAAGGGAACCTCCCACATCCAGAGAGCACCAGAGCCACCACCACTACCTCAGAGGTTGTGAAGAAAGCACAGCAGTTGGACCACAGTGGGCTCAGGGAGGGTGAGGGTGGTGGAACAGAGGCACACCCAGTCAGTTGTTCCACTCCACAACCCATACACCATTCTGGGGGAGCACAGTTCCCATATGGATGCACCTGCAGAGGAGACTAAGGAGGTTGCAGACAACTGTCACAAGGGAAGCCCACAGGAAGGAGGCCAAGGACACCACAGGGAAAGGAAGCAGCTCCTGGTGGGGGACTCAATTATTAGTGGGATAGAACTGGGGGGAGCAGGGAAAACTGAAGTAAGGTGCCTGCCTGGTGCCATGGCTTGGAAGGACAGGAAGCACATCCTCAGGATCATGAGAACAGCTTCATGGGAGTCTGAGCTGGACATCATTGTCCAGCTAGGGACAAATGACTTGGCTCATCATGAGATTAGAGCAGTGCAGGAGGACTGTGTAGAGTTGGGGAGGGGCCTAAGACAAGTAGCACACACAGTATCCTTCTCAGAGGTGCTGCCTGTCTATGGCATGCGTGAGGTGAGGGTACTTTGCACCATGCAGTTTAATGAATGGTTGAAAAAATTGCGTGGAGCACAGGGGTTTGGCTTCCTTGGGGACTGGGGTTCCACCTGGAGGGACACCAGCCTATACAGGCAGGATGGTCTGCATCTGTCGAAGAAGGGAACAAGTCTTTTGGGCAATCGGTTTAAATGCTTCATTGGCAAGCTTTTAAACTAGTCAAGGGAGGAGGCACTGATAAGCAGCAGGAAATTCCCAGACTCCCCCTACAAAACAGGGTACTAAATGAGAAAAAGACCAAGTTAGAAAGGTCAGTGGTGTGTGCTGCTACAAAAGGTAAAGCCATCAAAAAATGGAGAGCAATGAGTACCAATGCCGTAGTTTGGGTAACAAGCTTCCTGAATTAGTGGCCTTGATGGAGGAGGAACATCTGGATATCATGGCAGTCACAGAAACATGGTACACACAGAACCATGACTGGGACATAAACATACCAGGATACACTATCTACAGGAGGGACAGGGAGGGTAAAAGAAGAGGAGGAGTAGCTCTCTACACAAGGGAAGGAATCAAAGCAACAGAACAAAAGGGTAAACAGGGAGAAGAAGAAGCACTGTGGGTCAATTTGGAGACAGGCAATGGCACCACAATCCGCACAGGGGTTGTATACAGACCCCCACCCTCAGGGGGAGGAAATGGACAAGGAAATCATGGAAAGTATACTTAGAATGGCAGAAAAGGGGAAGATATTGCTGATGGGTGATCTGAATATGCCAGATGTTAACTGGAGTGCAGTTGCAGCAGTCACTTTTAAGAGTGGGGTTATTCTAGATGCCCTACAGGGGGCATGCCTTAGACAACTAGTATTGGAACCCACTTGAGAGGGAGCAATCTTAGACCTGGTTCTCTCAAATGGAGAAGGAGAGAGGATTACAGATGTACAAGTGGGTAGCCATCTGGGAACTAGTGACCATCGAACAGTATGGTTCACAATAAACACAGCAGTAGAGTCAAGCCATGCAAAGGCAAAAGTGTTGTACTTTAGGAGGGCTGACTTTGCCAAAATGGGTGAGTGCCTAAGGAATGCACTAGCAAATGGGCAGGAAGGAGAGGTGGAAGAACAATGGGGAATAATAAAAACTGCCATCACAGAGGTAACAAGCCTTTGTGTGAAGCAAATAAACAAAACAAAACGTTGTAAGAAACCACTACGGTTCTCAAAGGAGGTGGCAGTGAAGGTTCAAGAGAAAAAGAAAGCATTCAGGAAGTACAAGGAATCACAGAAGGAGCAGGACAGAGAATTGTTTCAGTTAAAGCAAAAGGAAGCGGAGAAGGCAGTCAGAACAGCAAAGGCCCAAACCGAGGAAAAGATAGCCAACTCAGTTAAGAAGGGGGATAGCACCTTTTATAGGTACATCAGGGAGCAAAAGAAGACCAAGGGAGGGATAGTGAGGCTTAATAAAGGGAAGGGGGGTGGGCAGAGGCTGATTGTGAAAAGGCAGAGATACTAAACAAATATTTTTGCTCAGTATTTACAAATGAAGAGGGGGAGGTACCTAAATCAAACAATAGAAACACTCTGGATACAGAAGTTGATACCAGCCCATTTACAGAAGAAAGGGTTCTGAAAGAACTCTTAAAACTGAAGGCAGACAAAGCAATGGACCTAATGGGATTCATCCCAGAATTCTAAAAGAACTAAGGGTAGAACTAGTGACACCACTGACTACCATCTTTAACAAATCGTGGGGGGATGGGTGGTACCTGAGGACTGGAGGAGGGCAGATGTGATTCCACTTCACAAAAGTGGGAGCAGGGCAGAAGCAGGAAACTACAGACCTGTTAGTTTAACCTCAGTGATAGGGAAAATGATGGAATCCCTTCTGAAGGAAAGAACTGTCGAGTGCCTAGAGGCCAGAGGGGCACAGAACCCAAGGCAGCATGGATTCACAGCGGGAAGGTCATGCCAGATGAATCTAATAGATTTCTTTGACTGGGTGACCAAAGTAGTAGATAAGAGAGGGGCTGTGGACATGGCCTACCTAGACTTTAGCAAGGCATTTGACACAGTCCCACACAAAAGATTAATATACAAGTTAGCCAGCCTGAGAGTGGGTCCTAAGATGATAGCCTGGGTAAAGAATTGACTGGAGAATAGGACACAGAGGGTAATAGTAAATGTAGTCCACTCTGAAGAAAGGGGGGTTACTAGTGGGGTACTGCAGGGTTCAGTATTAGGACCGGTCCTCTTCAATGTCTTTATAAGTGAGATTGCAGAGGAACTGGAAGGAAAAGTATGTCTCTTTGCAGATGGTACAAAGATCTGCAACAGAGTTGATGCACAAGGTGGGGTGAAAAGGATGAGAAGGGACTTGGCAAGGTTAGAGGAATGGTCAAATGTATGGCAGCTTAGATTCAATGCTAAGAAGTGCAAGGTAATGCACCTGGGAAACAAAAACCCAGGGAAGAGTACACAATGGGGGTGAGATACTAACAACAACACAAATGGAAAGGGACCTGGGGTAGTCATATCAGATGACCTAAAGGTGGGCAATCAATGTGAGAAGGCAGTAAGGAGGTCTGGGGGGATACTGGGATGCATAGGGAGAGGCATCAGCAGTAGAAAACAGGAAGTTGTTATCCCTCTGTACAGACAGCTGGTGAGACCCCATCTGGAGTACTGTATGCAGTTCTGGAGACCCAATCTCCGCAAAGACATAGACAGGATGGAAGCTGTCCAGAGGAGGGCAACTAAAATGGTGCAGTGTCTACACCGGAAGACATATGAAGAGAAACTTAAGGAGCTTAATATGTATAGCCTCAAGGAAAGGAGGGAGGGGACATGATAGAAACTTTCAAGTACCTCAAGTAAATCAACAAAGTCCAAGACGGTAGCATCTTTCAGAAAAAGAGGTGTGCAAGAACAAGGAGGCACAATTTGAAGATGGGGGGGTGTCTCAGAGGTAATGTAAGGAAGTATTCTTTCACAGAGAGGGTTGTGGATGCATGGAACAGCCTTCTGGAGGGGGTTGTGGAGTCAAAAACAGTGGTGGAATTCAAGCATGCATGGGACAGTCATAAGGCAATTCTAGGGGGTTGGGGTAGGAAGAAGTAGGCTGCTGGTTAACTAGGATCTGCAGCTTATTCATCAGGTGGGCTAAGCGATCCTTATCTGCCGTCAAATTCTATGTTTCTATGTTTCTATGTTAGACTAATGGGTCGGTAGTTGAATGTATTTGATCTAGTTCCTTTCTTATGAATGAGCACCACTAAAGCTCTCCTTCAATCTTTAGGGATAATGCCAGTTCTATATGATTTGTTAAATATGATGGATAAGGGGTAGGCAACATGTTCCATAGTTTCTTTGATAAGATAAGTGTTCACATCATCAGGTCCTGATGCAGTGTTGTTCTTTAGGACCTGAATATTTTGTTTTATTTCATCAGGTGTAATATTGATATATATATATATATACATATATATATGTGTATATATATATATATATATATATATATATATAGGGTGAGTGGTAAATGAGTAAGATAAAACAGTGTATCATCCACTGCAGTGTGATATTTTTATCCTCTGCTCTACTGTGACGATATCAGCCATTTACACACCCAGGTCACAAAAGGTCATCACTCTAGGCAGCTTTCCCCTCAGCATGCAAGAAACACCTGTGCTGTTACCATAGACACAAATGCAGAACCACTTCAGAGGTCTCACTGCTGCCTACAGTTAACTCAGTGAGCATTACAAAACACACCTACCCCCCACCAACTTCCAGCTTATTACTGTGACTGCAGCCATAATTCTAAACAGCACAGCTTCACAGAACAGTCTAAACTACTGCCTGCAGCTAACTCAACTACCACTGAAACACACTCTCACGTGTTCCTCAAACTCTGATTCTCACCCATTACAATTACTGTGATACTATCAGCTTGACTACAGCCAGAATCCTAAAGAGCACAGTTTCACAGAACACTCTGCACTCTGCCTGCAGCTAACTTAATTACCACTGAAAACAGTATCAGCTGTTCTGACACTCTGCCTCTCAGATCATTACAATTACTGTGATGCTCTCAGCTTCACTGTAGCCAGACTTCTAAACAATACAGCCTCACAGAAGTATGTTTCTCACTTCTACCTAAAACTAACTCATTTAGCAATGCAAAACACACTCATGTGTCTCCCAGAGTTTATAACACTGCCAGCCCATTCAGAAAAGCTCACACATAGAATGAGCAAACACAAACAGGAACAGAACACAAGAGACCATAACAAAACTTCTAAAACTCTTGGCCCTATTGTATATATCGAATACATGATGGTCAGATCATGTGCTATGGCAAATAGTTGTTACTCCTGCATCGTGAGCTCTGGGTATCTCACGAGTGCCCAGAGCTCACTTTGTAGGAGTGACAATGTTTGCCATATCACACTCATGCCCATCATGTATCCCCTATATACATTTTTATTAGTTATAGTGAAAGTTTTATCTGTTCCCTCAGCAAAGACTGCCCCAAAATACTCGTTGAAGGAGTTGGATATCTCTGTACTATCATTAACTACTTCCCCATTAACTCTGATTGATGTTATACTGTCATCTTTGTTTTTATTTGAATTAACATAGGCAAAAAAAGCCTTTGTATTTCACTTTGCAACTGATAACCTAAACTCAAGAACTTTCCTTTCTTTTATTATTAATGTTTTGGTTAACTTCAGTTCATGTTTGTATGCTGCCCTGTCTTTATATGTCCCTGTCTGTTTCAGTTGTTTAAATGCTTTTTCCTTCTGTTTTATTTGTTTCCTTATATTATTTGTTAGCCATTGTAGAATTTTACCGTTTTTGTTTCTAGTTTTAATTTGTGGAATATGTAAGTTCTCCAATTCATGTATAATATTTTTAAACATAGTCCATGTGTCTTCTATTTTGAGATCACTTAGTAAAACATCCCAGTCCTATTGACTTAAAGCATTTCTTATTTTATTGTAGTTACCCTTTCCGTAGTTAAATCTTGATGATTTTGTTTTTATGATCCTTTTGGACCTGTTTAGGCTAAAAAAGACTGTGTAATGATCACTGCTACCTATGGGGCTACGGATCTTGAGATAATTAATATCTAGGGGGAGGTTCATAAAAACTAAGTCTAGAATGTTAACTCCCCTTGTGGGATCATATACCATTTGTTCTAGACCACTTGAGAGACAAGTATTGAGGAAGTTTTTCTCTATTAAAGTACAAGCTGTTAGACTGACCCAATCAATGCCAGGGTAGCTGAAGTCATCCAGTAGAATAAGGTCTGATTGATCAGATAATTGATTAGATAATTCAGCTATAACTGCATTAAGTTTGTTGTTATAGTCTGCATCAGCAGATGGAAGTCTGTAGATGTTACCTGTAGTCATTTTTTTCCACTAAGGTCAATGAGATTAATATAGCATCCCTCGATTTCAGCCACATTTTCTGTTTTAAGGACAACTTCCATTGTTTTAAAGGTGTCCCTAGCATACCGTATATACAAACACCACTGCCTTTTTTCTGGCCTCTCTGCTGAAAACCATGTGGCAGTGTCATCCCACCAGGTCTCGGTTACAGCTAGAATGTCTGTTATCTTTGAAAAGAGTATTTACCAGTTCACTTATTTTAAGGATGTTTACACTTCTGGCATATAGAACAGTAGTTTACAAGTCATAGCTTTTAAATCTGCAGTTTGTTTGAAGACTTTGCTATTTTTCTTTGAATTCAACAGCTGGCTTCAGTGCTGCACTAGGTATTGTGATTTCATCAGTATTATAAAAGCTGCATTCTGATTGGCTGAGTAATCCACTGTGATGACAGTAACTTTCAAAAAATATGGTATACACCCCTGACAGTGACATTTCGACCATGGGGTCCCCTACAGCGACTACAGTGTCACGTTGCTGTAGGGAACCTTCTGGAACCGGCACTGTCTGTCGAGGGTTCTACCCCCCAAATGAGCTCCAACTCAAAGTTGAGAATCCTAAGTGGGGGATGCGTAAAGTGCAGCCCTTGTATTGGGTTTGGGGGCAAGCCCCTGAAGAAAACACTTATTGTTCTTTCAAAACCGCAGCCAACTGCAAAATGCAATTAGCCTGCCGGTTTCGCTGTCGGGTCATTCAACAAAAATGTTGTCGATGACCTGTCATAGATCCCAAAAATATCCATTGAGAAAACAGTAACAGCAATATTTTTTGATATGTTGCTGTTACTGATGTCATAAAACCTAAACAAGTACTGGTGATAAACTGTTAATTTACTGCTAGGGGTACTGCATTGGAATTGGCTGGTTAATGCCCTTTCACATTCAAACCTTCTGTACAACAGGTTTCCCTTGCACTCAATCTGTTACCAGGACACCCAGAGCTAGAGCTATAGTAGTTCAGATGTTTTTCAGGTTCAAAGATGTACCCAGACAAAAATCTGTAGTTATTGCTGCTGGTTATAATTTATTTTAACCCTTAGGCTGCCGACAGAATTAGAACGTATAGGAATTTTGGACTGATATATCAGTCATCGGCCCTGCAAGGGTTAAATGTGTTCACTGTTAGAATAGACAGAATTTTTGAAGCAATAAATACCTTGTGGCTATGCCATTAACAGATCATGGCATCAATACCAGCAATATCTTTTTGAAGTGCTTTAGTAAGTATGTGCAAAGTCCATGTGCACAAAGAATGTGGTGAAAAATAAAACATTCTTCAAACAGTTAAGGTATCCTGGATAGGGGTCCTGCCTCCTAATATCCCACTTGATCATTCTAACTTTCATCTTGTGATGTGGCTGTGGTGCAAAGCCATGTTAATTATACAGTAACTGGTCAACCATAGTTCCCACTCATTTAAAGAAGTGCATGCATAAAAGACACCCTTAAAATCCTGTGATAAAAGTGCTTGCTTTTTAAAGTGATACAATGTGCTAATAAAGTGCATAAAATGGTAATACGAATAACTAAAAAAGAACATACTTATGGAGACATCATAAATTCATAGAGACAGTATAACTAACTGTAAACATTTGTGATTCAGTAAATTATAATGGCAAATTATCATTTGCCTCTTGGCTAGTGAATCTATGTACTCATAAATCAAACTTAACCAATCATAAACAAATCAAACTGTATTAGTCTATAAGCAAGGATGTGAAGAACTGCTTCCTATCCTCAATAGAAATTCTTGCTGAGAGTTGAACCGCCCTGGTACAATATCACATGTTGGTAAGCTTCAATGTTGGAAGCAGGTCTCCCCAAATCTTCTGAGTACATATCACATCCAATACACCTCAATAGACAGAGATCAAAAGACATAGTGAGTAAAAGGCTACAATAGATAAATTCTCACAGAATCAACTATCTTACATGGTGTGTATGGACACAGATTAAAGGGGATGTCACAGTGCCTTACTTTAGAGAAAGTATTTAAAATCAGTCTCTTCATTCTGACCTTTACGCTTTAGGCTGTTCAATCTGAATATCCACGCTGTTTCCTTTTGAAGCAGCGTCTGCAGCATATCCCATCCCCTTGGATTCAATTCCATGTTCTAACCCTAGGCAAAACATCTCTTTTGGATTGCAATTATAGAGACTTCTAAAATGAGCCACCAGTGGCGTATCCTGACAACCGTAGGTAATATCCCTGAAGTGCTCTTGCAACCCTGTCTTGAAAGCTCTTATTGTGTGACCCACATACATCCTTTTACATGTATAAATGTGGACATAAACTACAAAAGTAATTGTACATGTGATGATTTCAAGTATGCTATATTGGGACCCCGTGACTGGATGAACAAACACCCTCAGAGTTTTTCCATAGGGGCAAAGTACAATTTTTACATGGGAAGAAGCCCTTTTGTGATGGGCAACCAGTTCTTGGCCTCCCTGTTGTTTGTCATCTGAAAACTGCTATGGACCAAACTATCTTTTATATTCAGGGCTGTCCTATATGAAATCCAGGACTTTGGTCCTAGTTCCATTTTCAAGATTTCATCTGACATTAGTATCTCTCAGTATTTCAAAACAATTGCCCAAATACTTCCAGCTACTCCATTGTATTCAAGGGAGAAGGAAACAGGTTGCTGTACTAAGTTTTTCCCTTTATTTCTTTCAAACTGCAGCAACTGCCTTCTGTCTTTTCCTAATACTCTCTCCCTGGACTCCCTCAAAAGCCTAGTTCTGTAACCCCTACTTTGAAACTTTCTCTCCAACTCATCTGCCTGTGTTTGAAAAGTACTTTGATCACTGCAGTTCCTGTGAACCTTCAGGAACTACAAGTAAGGGAATGATTCTTTTAACATTCTAAGGTGCGCACTACTGGCCAGCAGGAGGGACTTCTTAGTATGGGCTTCCTGAAGCCTGGGTTTGTACTTTTTGCTGCCATTTTTAAAAACCTGTCAAAAATGTGTTTTCACATCTGTTACACAGAATGAGATTTCGGCAAGGATTTGAAAATTTTCATCTACCAGGTTCAAGAGGTGGGGTCATAAGAAGGCTATGCTGAAAATTTGTCATATAAAAATAGTAAAATTACCAAGTTATGAGTAAATGTTGCAATATTTCAACATTAATTCATAAGTTTGCTTATTTTCAATATTTTGACTCCAAACTTTTAACATAGCCATGTTTTTACACCACCTCATAAATGTGGCAAGTGTCAGTTTTTAAGTCATGGACAAGATATGTTTTTGCACTTCTGGTACAAAATGACCTTTCAGCCAATATACTACAAAAGACACATGTCATGTTTATAAGGGGAGTCATAAAATGACTATCTTAAAAAGTTGAGGTCAACATGAAAAAAAAAATTATATATATATAAAACCCACTCTGAGGTGTGTGGTCATGTTCTGATATACGCACACCATGGTGTGCGTCAACCACCCAAAGCGTGTGTATATCAGAGTGCAACCGCACACCTCAGAGTGGGTTATCTATCTTATAAAATGGCAAAATTGTTTTGGAGGGGGGGTTAAAGTGCAGGTTTACGGTCGTGCTCTGATATACGCACGGTCATGTGATGCTGTTACACCAATAAATTCCAAGCAATTTCCCTATCCATTTTATAAATATAAGAAATATTGTGTATAGTGCTAGTCTTGACTCCAGCAGGTAGTACTTTGTGATCACCTGTCAGTGAACTGAGTTCTCAGGATATCAGAAGATTTGTGACAGCAGCTTGTGTGGTTTCAGAGATATGGAATATCAATTTTTAATGAAGTGCAGTGTTTTTCCTATACTTACTACGCATTCTTTTTGCTCTTACTTACAGCCTAGATGGTACATCATTTTTGTTCCAAAGCTTTTTAGGGTAGAAGCGGCCTGTGCTGAGGTAGTGCCTTTCAAAGATTTTGAGAAAAAATATTAATCGGTTGCAGAGTTATGAGGATTTAAAGGTTTTTTGGGATACTTCTGATTGGCTGAAATGCATCAGCCCAGCCAGCAATATCCCAACCCCAGGCATCTGAAACACAGTTGCCCGACATAGGGATTCCCCCTCC
This sequence comes from Neoceratodus forsteri, assembly GCA_016271365.2. Taxonomy (NCBI): domain Eukaryota; kingdom Metazoa; phylum Chordata; order Ceratodontiformes; family Ceratodontidae; genus Neoceratodus; species Neoceratodus forsteri. Next base: position 317,313,564 of record CM057451.1, read on the forward strand.
CGGAGTGAGAATCCTTAAGTGCGGGGGGGGGGGGCAGAGGCCCCCACATTGGGGGTAAAGCCCCCCAAATCACTCCCTGGAGGCAAAATCCCGATGCTAAGCAACCGTGTTTCAGGTACCTGGGGTAGGGATAATGACAGTCGGGCCGATGCATTTCGGCCGACCATAGTATATCTGTTTTTTTTTTTTCTGTGCATGCTCAGTAGGGATTTTGGGTAACCATATGATATGACCTGAAAATTTGAGGGTCCCAAGACTATTTTGCATTCACACCACTTAGTTGTCACAACTCAAAAAACAGTTTTTCGGGTTGCAACTGCCACCATTTTAGTTTGTTTTTTTTTTAACTACAAAACTTAAAAAAATAAAAATAATGAATTTTGAAGAAATAAACACCTGAATCTTGCTAAACAGAAGATGTTTTGCTAAACTCTGGTCTTTGATTTTCAAACTCAGACCAGAAATACCTTTTCTGGGTACCCCAAAATGCTGGGTGCCCATCAAAGTGACAGGAGTCATATTTCAGCTCACACACAAAACCACAAACCAGGCAACATGTAGTAGCAATCTCCTGAACTACTCAGTGTTTAGTTCTCATGTGTGCCTTGGTATGAAATATCTGCAGTAGTTAGAAATGCTGTAAAAAGCTCCCAAGATTCAACAGAGTCTCCAAGAATTTAGCTGACCAGAAAAACAAAGGCTAGGCATGCTGAATCCTCATTTCAGGCTTATTTGTAGCCCAGCATGGATAGGACATCCAATTAACTGCTGAGTTAAATGGGGGAACAATACCCCTGACACCTTAACCCCCAAGTGACAGTAGTTTATATCAAACTTTAATCCCTCTCTCTCAACATTTACAGACTTGCTGACAGAGGGGAGTGTAAGCACCTAGCTTTACCTTAAAGGTATACTTAAATATATTTAAATTTCTCTTCATACTGAAAGTACCAGGGTAAGAGGGGAGAAAAAATGAGATTTGTAGACAGTGTTCAGAGCACTTTGAAACTTGTCTTTAAAATTGTAACTTGCAGTGTGAGGGAAATTAGCTCAGGAAACTAGCCCAACAATCAGTGGTACTAGCTGACTCAGGAAGTCCAGCCTGGGGGACGTTTCACCTGGTGTATAAAAGCAGACACTCCTAATGTGTCCCCATGCACATTTGTGTACCAGCATGAGAGTGGAACAGCACAGGCATAAAACAGGTGTAAGAGTGGCCTCTTAGGAATCAGCAGGCATCAGCAGGAGGAAGGAGGGAAGCAGGGGAATCTGCAGGTTGACTAAACAAAGGTAACTTTTCGCTCATGTTGTTGCATTTACTGGGATGAGTGGAAAGTAAAGGATATACCAAAACTGAAAATAGGAACAAGACCCTAACTAATTTAGAAATACAAAGGGATTAAGGGGAAATTGGGGAAAACTAATAACACTCTATCTAGGGTCAGGGTAAAAACAGAAAAAGCTAGTAAAAGTCTACTTAAAAGTTTATTGAGTAAGCAAATTAATACCTAACCTGGGTACAGTAACAAAGGGTTATACAGACAAGAAAAGGGGAATCAAGAAACCCCATATCCCAAGTAAGACTATACATTCATTTTCAGCTAATAGGGGGAGCAGATATGGGAAAGATGGAAGAGGTGCAATGCATTGGCTTTGGAGCAGCAGTCTTCAGGGAGACCTTCTGGAGGCTGAAGTGCTGCCCCATCTGTGTGCTCCTCATTGAGCTGAGGGAGGAGGTCTCTAGACTTTGGGCTGAATTGACTAGGATTCAGGGGACCTTTACCCCTACCCATGGGTCACCAAGTAGAAGACTAGGTTTGCTGGCCTAGGCACCTAGCTTCACCTGAGTTCTTTCCTTCTAAGTTGCTTGAAAGGACAGAGCAAAGAACCTTATTAGAGCAAGGGAAATGATTAAGACTTCTCTTGGCTAGGCAGATTTACTGTGTTGTTGTTTTTATTTTGTACTCTCAGGAATTGTTACTGTTTGTTGCTAACATTTTATTGCTTTATTTTTCTCTGATTCAAATTGTTGTTGCTGGGTATACCTTCTGCTGCATTATTACAAGGTGTGCCTACAGGTGTGTGCTAACAGATTACTGCTGTAATCTTCTGATTCAGATTGTCTTTCGCAAAGTATATCTTCGGTTACTGCTTTATTTTTCTCTGTACCAAAGTGTTTCTTACAGGGTATGTCTTCTGTGAAATTATTACAGGTGGTGCTTTACAGGTTTTACAGTTTTATCTGTCATTAGGATAAGCTTTCAGGGTTACTGCATTTATTGCTGACTGATTGTTTTTGTTCTTACCTCCTTGTTTCTTTCATCCATGGTTCTTCTTTTTCGGCAGGAGAAGGGCCCAGCCACCCACCCCCATCCCCAACCACCCCGTACTATACTCCTTTTATAGGGTAGCACAGTTGTGACATTTCCTGTGGCAAAGCAGGAATGGGTGGATCAGTGGGGTATCCACATGGTGACCTCATTTACAGGGGCACTGGTAATATCACTTGTTATAAGAAGTTACACAAAAGTAAACAAACAAAACACAAAATCAAACCTTTGCTTTCATTTTCTTCCTTCTAATTACTCTGACCAGGTTATAAACCTAGGAAATTATCTGGAATGGATATCATTAACTGCAGGTACTGCGGAACACTTTTCAGAAGGACAGTTTTACAGGATTTAGGACACTGTCCTACATGCTGGGCCATTGGAGATCTGAGGGCTCAGCTCCAGACAGCATGGGCATATGTTGTGTGCCTCAAATTTCATATTCAAGAGGAAATATAATATAAGAACCACCCACTATTTCCCCAACATCCAACAGAAGCACCTCGACTGCAGAGGGTAGGTGGTTTGGGAGGTTGGCAGGTGGTTAGGAGGGGCAAATCGGGTGCCCCATCACTCAGTGCTTTCCAACATATTACCTCCAATAACCATATAAAAACTACAAACAGGTATCTGCCTCTATCTCTGAAATCAAACAAAGGGACAGAGAACACTGCAGAACAGGACACTGCAGCACAGGAGCTAGCACAACAAAACTCACCCAAAACAGAAACCAAAACAAAAAAAGGAAATCCAAAAAACATCTGATCATAGGAGACTCCATGATTCGGGGAGTTGATACCTATCTCCAGCCAGGGGTAATGGTCAGATGTCTCCCTGGTACATCAGTGTAGAGAGGCACTGATCAAATTGCTAAAATTGTTCAGGAAGCAGGGGAAAACATTGACATCCTGTTAAACATAGGGACTAATGATCTTGCCAGCCAGCCAGTTGTGGAGACCAAGGAACACCTGACCAAGCTGGGTGACAAACTATTATCCATTTCATCCAGCATCTCCTTCTATGGGATCCTGCCAGTCTGGGAGAGGGGGGCAGATGGACAGAAGGTCAGAGAAGGGGAGATAGGGGAGCTAAACATGTGGCTCAAGGGCTGGTGCCAGGAAAAAGGACACAAGTTTGTAGGAAACTGGCAACAGTTTGGGGAGCGAATGTTCTTTAAATTTGATGGACTGCATCTGACTAAGGAGGAAGTCAGTACATTGGGGCAGAAGTTTGACATCTTTGCAGAATATTTAAACTAGCAAATGGGGAGAGGGGTGCAGCACCCCATATGTCGAATTGGAAAAACACCCCTCCCAATCAGCTAGTGGTCAAACAGGAGTTCAGCATGTTTGCAGTTCATTTGCATCACCAGGTAAGGAAAAAGGCCCAGCTCCCCATATGACACATAGGGGAAATGCCAGACCTCACCCAACAACTAACACACCGAACGGCCAATGGAAAATCATGTACATAAATGCTCACAGTCTGGGAAACAAGATCCCAGACCTGCAGGCAATAATGACAGAGGCTAAACTGGACATAGTAGCATTAGCGAGACGTGGTTTACCAGTAACCACACCTGGGAGACTTCAGTACCTGGCTATGTACTGTTCAGAAGAGACTGAGGTGCAAAAAGGGGGGGTGGAGTGGCCCTTTATGTCAATAAAAATATCAAAGCTACTGAAATTCAGAATACATATAAGGAGCCAGAAGAACTTTGGGTCACCCTAGAAACAGGAAATGGGACAGCCATAAGAACTGGAGTTGTCTACTGGCCTCCAGACCAGGGGGAGGATATAGACACATTACTGTTAGAAGACATACAAAACATGACAGCTAAAGGGGAGGTTCTGACAATGGGAGACTTCAACATGTCAGATACAGATTGGTCAATACCAGCAGGAACATCTGCCAGAACTAGAAACATGGTGGATTCCCTGCAGGGGGAGGGCCTCAAACAACTGGTACAACAACCCACAAGAGACAGGGCTATCATAGATCTAATACTGACTAACAGGGAAAGGATCACAGATCTCCAGGTAGAAGGTCACCTGGGGTCCAGTGACCATCACATGGTATGGTTCAGTTTGGCCACTACAACTAAATCATCCCATTCCAAGGCAAACATATGGGACTTCAGAGGAGCTGACTTTGATAAGATGGCCAACAGAGTTAAGCTAGCCCTGGCAAAAAGAAATACAGGTGAGGGGGTACAGGCAAAGTGGGCAAGCATTAAGGATACAATACTTGAAGCAACATTCCACTGTGTTACAGAGAAAAGGAAGTGCAAAAGAAGATGGAAACCACTTTGGTTCTCAAAAACAGTAGCAGAAAAGGTCAGAGCCAAAAGGCTGGCCTTCAGGAAATATAAGGGAATGCAGCGGGATGAAGACAGGGAGGCATACCAAGCTTCTCTAAGGGAAGCAGGGAAGGCAGTAAGGCAAGTAAAGGCCCAAACCAAGGAAACAGTAGTACAGACAGTAAAAGAAGATGACAAGACTTTCTATAGATACATTAGTGAAAGGAGAAAGTTCACAGGGGGTATTGCTATGATCAAAAGAGATAAGGGGGCATGTGAGGAGGAGGACCATGTAAAAACATCTATCCTAAATAGATACTTCTGCTCAGTATTTACTGAACAGAAGGTAGGGCAGGGCCCACAGTTCAGCACCATGGACACAGGGGGGAGGGAGGTAAGCACTAGTCCCTTCACAAAAGAAAGGGTCCTACAAGTAGACAGTAGACACACCAGAGGGTGTAGACAGAATGAGAAGGGATCTGCAGAAACTTGAAGAATAGTCAGGGGTTTGGCAGTTGAAATTCAATGCAAAGAAGTGCAAGATAATGCATATGGGGCACAAAAACCCTGGCACAATATATCAGTTGGGGGGTGAGGATATAGCATGCACCAAGTAGGAAAGGGATCTTGGGGTTATCATCTCTGATGACCTCAAGGTAGGGAAACAGTGTGACAAGGCAGCAGGTAAAGCAAATAGGATGCTGGGATGTATAGGCAGGGCATCACCAGCAGGAAAAGGGAGGTCATAATTCTGCTATACAAGACACTAGTGAGGCCCCACCTGGAGTACAGTGTACAGTTCTGGAGACCATACCTACTTAAGGACATAGACAGGGTAGAGAAGGTTCAGAGGAGGGCAACAAAATGGTGCATGGATTGCATCACAAGTCCTATGAAGACAGGTTGAAGGAACTGAACACGTACTCCCTGGAGGAGAGGAGGGAGAGAGGGGGTATGATAGAGACATACAAGTATCTCACAGGGAGGAACAGTGTGCAGGAATACACTATTTTTAAGCAAAAAAGATGTTCCAGGACTAGAGGGCATGGGATGAAATTGGAGGGAGGATGATTCAGAGGAAACATGAGGAAGAATGTCATCACACCTGAGGGATGGTAGGCAGTAGTGCTGCTGCTGCTATCACACCTAAGGGATGGGGATAGCTTAGGCACATAGTTTTTTCTACATAAAAATGTTACTGTCTGGATGGAGAGTAGTTACATCAGCTGATCAAAGGGTTAGATGCAGAGCTGTTAAACTTTAAACCTGACACCCCTACCCCTGCTGCCCAGCCCAATTCTTTGTGTGGGCTGATACCTAGCACTTTTTTTTTGTTGTTGTTTTAAATCATCAATGTGAAAAATGTTTAGCAGAACAAATGCAGGGTTAGATGCAGGAGTAGTTAAACTTTAAAGCTGACTTCCCCACCCCTGCTGCCTCATTCAATTCCCAGAGTATGCCAATACTTAGTTTTAATTTTATATCATCCAGTCTAATACAAACAATAAAAGAAGTTTAGGCATATACTAAATGAAAACTGTGCTTTTAGGCTGGAAAGCCATCTTCAGCTGATCGAAAGGGTTGGATGGAAGTGTGGGTGGTTATGACAAAGCAGCGTGGGTGGTTTCCTTACTGATTCTATAAGCAGCAGAGCAGAAAGAATGCACAGCACAGCAGCATCCATATTAAGATGCTGAAATCTTTGGGATTCTGTGGAATGACATTCAATTTCCCTGTGGTACCAGTGGAAGAATTCAAAATCTGCAAATCAATCAGGATTCCATGATTTTTGCTGATTTTTCTGTGAAAAATGGAACACCAGTGTCCTTGCTCATTGGACTGCTTATGGGGTCACTGCTGTCACAATCATGGGAAAACATAGTGAAAACAATTACAAGAACATAGCCTGCTCTACAACTATTAACCCTTAGACTGCCGATGGAATTAGAATGCATTGGAGTTCTGGATGGATATGTCAGTCCGCGGCCCTGTAAGGGTTAAGGTTTTTCAGCTAACTGAAGGTAACCAGGGTATTTCACACCTTTGCTGCTGTCTGCTTTATTATTCTAAATTAGTAGACATGCTGTAATGACTAATGGTCAAGCTGACATAATTTTTCATTAAGGAGGGTATAGCCCAGGCAATGGCATGTTGTGTGAAGGAAGTGAGCAAGGGAAGAGGAAGAGGCTACTGTGGTTCTCTAAAGACATGGCAAAAGCAGTGAAGGAGAAGAAAACAGCATTTAGAATGTTAAGGAGACTCAGAAGGACGAGGAAGGAGGTATATCTGGCAAAACAAAGGAAGGCAGGGAGAAGAGTGATGGCAGCTAAAGCACTAACAGAGGAGAGGATAGGTAAGGAGGGCAGAAAAGAGGAAAAGACCTTCCTCAGGTATGTGGAGGAAAAGAGGAAGACAAGGGGAGGGATAATGAGACTCAGGAGGGCGGGGGGGACTGCACAGAGGAGAAGCAAGAGAAAGCAGAAACCCTAAATGATTACTTCTGCTCGGTCTTCACAGTAGAGGGTGGAGGGGATGGACCAGCATGCTGCAGTGAGAATTGAGCTGGGTGGACGCAAGTCTGTTCTTGGTGGAGAAGCTCTGGAAGGGATTAGAAGCATTAAAGGAGAATAAGGTGATGGTGCTGGATGGGATTCATCCAATGGTCCTAAACAAGTGATTATGGTGCTGGCCGCCCCTCTGGCAGTGCTTTTTGGCTCTGCAGTGGAGCTGGGGAAGTTCTAGTGAACTGGAGGAGGGCTGATGTGGTCCCTCTGCACAAAAGTGGCAGTAGAGAGGATGCTAGCAACCATAGGCCATTCAGTCTCACATCAGTGGTGGAGAGGTTAATGGAGACACTACTGAAGTAGAGACTCATGGAGCACCTGGAGGCAAAAGGGCTATAGGACCACTGGCAACATGGTTTCACAGTAGGGGAAGTCATGTCAAACTAATCTCAAAGATTCCTGGACTGCTTTACCAGGGAGGTGGATCAAGGGAGAGCAGTAGATGTGGCTTATCTGGACTTCAGTAAGGCTTTCAACCTTGTGCCACACAGGAGGCTAGTTAAGAAACTAAGCAGCCTGGGTGTGGAGGAAAAAGTGACACACTGAGTATCAGACTGGTTAAGGGATAGGATGCAAAGGTGGTGGTAAATGGTAGCCACTCAGCTGATAGGATAGTGACCAGTGGGGTGCCACAGGGTTCAGTGCTGGGACCAGTCTTCTTCAGTGTCTTCAAAAGCAACATTGCAGAGAAGCTTGAGGGTAAGGTGTGTCTTTTTGCAAATGATACAAAAATGTACAACATGGTTGACATTCAGGAAGGGGTGAAGAGAATGTAAAGGGATCTGATGAAACTAGAGGAATGGTCTAGGGGGTGGTAGCTGGGTTTCAATGCCAAAAAGTACAAGGTTATATATTTAGGGCTACAGAACCCAGGGACTGTGCATAATATGGGAGGTGTGCAGTTTACAGTCACCAAGCAAGAAATAAACCGTGGGGTCATCATATCTGATGAACTCAAGGTAGTTTAATAGTGTGACAAAACAGTAGGAATTGCTAGCAGGATACTGGAGTGCACTGGGAGAGATTTCTAGCAGGAGGAAGGAAGTGGTGTTGCCATTGTATTGCTCACTGGTGAGGCCCCACCTGGAGCCCTGTGTCCAGTTCTGGAGGCCGTACCTCCAAAAGGACATTGAAAGGGAATAGGTGATACACAGGAGGGCAACTAAAATGGTGACAGGGTTGCATGAGAAGTCATACAAGGAAAGGCTGCAGGAAGTCAACATATACTCCTTGGAAGAGAAGAGAGTGAGAGGGGATTTGATTGAAACCTACAGTACAAGTACCTCACAGGAGTGCACAGTGTGCACGTGGAGGGTCTATTTCAAAGAAAGGGAGGCACTAGAATAAGGGGGTGTGCAATGACGCTAAGATGGGGAAAGTTTTGGAGAGATGTGTGGAGACACTTCTGCATGGAAAGTGTGGAGGATGACTGGAACAGCCTGCCAGAGTGGGTAGTGGGGGAAAAGATGTGGGGAGCTCCAGCCATGCATGGGATAGTCACAGAGACATATTAGGTAGAGGAATGGGGGGGAGTGACACCTATGACCAACTAGGGTCAGTGGTGACAGAATAGTCAGGGACAAGAGGCAGACTGGATGGACTTATATGTCCTTTTCTGCTGACAAAAACCTGTTTCTCATATGCTAATTCAGCACTCAAGAACAGAGGAGATTTCACCTTTCAGCAAATGGAGGTACACAGGATAGTTAAAGAGGGTTCCTGTTGTCAGCAAAAACTAACCACTCCAACTTTTCAGACCCCTAACAGTAACAGAAATGGAGCTGAATGGGGAGAAAATACCATATCAAATTTACAGTAAGTGTTAGTTTAGGTCTCCTTTAATTAACCACAGCATAACAGCTGTTCTCCAAGGTGAAGAAAAGGCCAGGAGACTTGAAAAATACAGTGAGGTGCACCATCTGATCTCTGCTCTGTAGTAGTTTCAATAATGCTATACTGTTAGTAAATATCAGGTTGGAGTTGTGTGCTGACTTGCACAAGTTTATTAAATTGATGACTTCTGTAGCTTAATGTTAATAAAGTAAGCATTTTTGTCGGTGTGATTTGAGCTGACAGCTGAAAAAGTCCTGTGTTAGTGCACCCCTAGTGCATACTGTAAGTATATAGTCAAACAATAAGCCATATCCAGGGAGTGAGTTAAAGGGACACAGTTTTTATTGCAATATTTGCTCATGTCTGACCAGTGTGCCCATGGCAACAGAATTAGTAAGCTAAATGTTGCAAATGCCTGATTATGTAAAATAATGAGTCTGTTATTACCTTTTCAGTCATTTCTTAGTATTCAGTTTTGGCTGAGCAGACCTACAATTGTAGGCCACCAGAAGCCTCCGGGGATGTGAACACGTGTCTAACGTGCATCTATAAGCTTGCAAAACTCATGCTTTATATTTCCCTGGCCATTATGAATGAATGGTAGGGTCCAAAAGAGTGATCTATTCTGAACATGAAGATGTATGTCTGACTTCAAAATAAGCAGTAGAAGTACTAAAAAAAAACTGACTTGCTGGATCACGTGACGCTCATGGAGCAAGGCAGCAGCTTGTGGGTCTCCCGCTCCCTGCCACTACAAATCCCATTTCTGCATGGTAAAACAGGATGAGCAGGCATTGGGACATTGTCTAGAGCCTGTAGGAATGGGTCCCGTAGCATTTGGTGATATCGCCCGTTTTTGAAAAAGCAAGCAGCCAAATTAAAAATCGGAAGTTGTACGCCCGCGGTCAGACAGCAGCTTGTGGGTCTCTTTGCTCTCTGCCAGCACAAATCTTATTTTCAAGAGTAAAACGGCAACAGACTTGGGACACTGTAAGGAGTCTGCAAGAGTGGGTTTTGGGGCATTTGATGACAACGCCTGCTTTCTTAAAAATATAGGAGCAAGAAGAACTGGAAACGAACGTCCCATGTAAGGCAGCAGCCTGTGGGCCTTCCTCTCCTGCCAGCAAGAATTACATCTTTGCACAGCAAAATAAGCTGAACTGACACTGGGATACTGTTGGGTGCTTGCAGGTGTGGGTTTGTGGCAACCAGCGATAACGCCCGTTTTGGAATATGCAGACAGCCGATTCAGAATCGGAAGCTAAACGTCCACGAAGGGGCTCATCGCCATCGCTCCAGAAACAAGAGCTAAAACCTGAAAAGATCTATAGTGATCTTTCTACTATAAAGGATGCCTTATTCAAACTCATAGAAGAAGTGGCGGAGATAAAACCAGCCCTGACACAGTTAGCGAGAAGGGTGACCGATGCTGAGGCCAGAATCTCATCCTTGGAGAGAGCTATGGATAAGACAGGCCCTAATATGGTGGAGTGCAAAAGAAATATTGCCAAATTGGAGGATCGTCTAGATGACCTGGAGGTCCACAACAGACGTAATAATCTGGTCCTGCTGGGTCTCCCAGAAGGAGAGGAAGGTCCAAACACTATCCAGTTCCTACAGAGACTTATCAAGAAATCGGTTGGCCCCTCACCCAATGGGCCAGAATATATTATAGAGAGGGGTCATCGGGCCCTTAGAGCCAAACCTCCACCCTCGGAGCCACCGAGGCCAGTTATTTTCAAATTATTGAACTATTTGGACAGGGAGCATATTTTAAATGGAGTGAGGAAGCTGGCAGTTTTCCAATGGGAGGGTAAAAAACTGCGTCTGGTGCCTGACTTAACCTGGAAGATGAGACAAGCTCTGAGCTAGCTTCAGGCCGATTACTTCGAAGCTCTGGGCGGCAGGGATCTGGCACCATCTACTTTATCCCGCGAGGCTGGAGGTCACACTCAAGGAAGGCCCGAAGAGGTTCAACTCGGTGGAAGAAGCACTCGAGTCCTTGAGATCTCTGCTACCTGACCTGTTTCCCAAGGGATGAGAGCTAAGTTTAACTATATGGACAGCACATAGGAACTTTCTGATTTTGACAAGATTGTGACCAAGATTCTTTGTTTGCTGTTAACAATTATTACCTGGATTTGATTAGGGGTATCGGAGTAATAAATAATTCTAGTGTGCCCGAAAACTAGTGATAAGTTGGGTTAGGTACTACATATGTTGTTGTGTGAGATACTTAACCCCTATAAAGATGGGCAAGGGAGCTTTACCAACTATATAACTGCTATATTCTGGTTAGAAGTATTATAGTACTTTGGATTACAAATAGAGAACGGGGAGGATTTTATGCTTGTCCTTGCAGTTATAAACTTACGGTTAATATTCTAATGAGGAGGCAGGCTATAATGACTGCATTTACGCCTGTAAGAATACTTTTGTTCTTTCTTTCTGTGATGCCTATATGAGTGGTGTTTTAAGAATAATAATAGTTTTCTTAATAGTAAATCATAGATGGGGGATTTAATTAGTTAAAAATGTCAAGTTAGTACCGAATAGCCAAGGGGTATAATGCAAGACAAGATTTCATGGTAGGTCGGACAGCCATGCTTTGATTATGCAATAGTTTCTGTTAGGAGTAGTCGACCGCCCTCGATTTTGTAGACTCAGACAGAGCCCTTTACAGGGACTGATGCCTGGAGTGCTATGGAATGCTTATAATTTCGCTTGCCAATGTCTGAAGACGGAGGTATTTATTGTCCTAATGCATGCTTTATTGGCTCAATGGATGCATTATACCCCTAACTTTTATTTGATAATTCTGGTTTGTTAGTGTTTTACTATGTGACTTAATTGAAGGTCTAAAGAAGGAAGTAAATTTTCTTTAATAGCCTGGCTCATAGATAGGGTCTGATACGACTATATATCCAATCACAATATAACTGTGGCAGGTGGTATACCGCCTCTATGTAGCATCATGTTCCAGAGGACGGGAGTTGGCTTCTGGCCAGGAGGGAAAGCTATAGGTTATCTATAGGTGTGTTACTATTTTGTTTAGGGTTGAGGGCAATTGGGAAGGTAAATTTTTGTTTTGAGGGAATTTGTATGGGGAGGGGCAGCTATCCCAAGACCTCTATAGTCTGAGCAATAAATGGAGGATAGGTTGAATATAATTTCTTGGAATATCAAAGGAGGAAAGGACAATTGTAAAAAATTTGTAATTTTGAACCACCTTGCCCGCTTGAAACCAGTGATAGTATTTTTACAAGAAACCCATGTTCTTGCTGACCGACTGGCCCATTTCAAGAAGAAGTGGGTGAATCAGGTCTTTGGGGCAGGATTCTCCTCCAATAGTCGGGGAGTTGCCATTTTAATTGCTCGTGGGATTCCATTTACGCATTCTCAATAATATCCCACCCACAAGGTCGATTTATATTTGTTTTAGGTAGTATTGAGGGATTCATTTAGTCCTGGGTTCAGTATATGGGCCCAACCTAGACTCACTGGATTTTTTACACAGTTAGATTGACCTTGGCTTCTTTTGGGACGTCCCAATAATCATAGGTGGGGACTGGAATTTAGTCCAGTCTAACCGACTAGACAGATCGCACTGTAAAGGCTCTTCCTCTCCCCAGCACAGAAGGCCTTACGGAGCTTATGCTATCAATAGGCCTAATAGATCTCTCTATGACTCCTGAACCCTAGTCTCCGGAGTATACATTTTCTTCTGCAGTGCATAAGTCACACTCGAGATTAGATTTTTTTCTGGTCAGCCAGTATATTTATCTTGGGTGGTGGAGGCCATAACTTTGCCCGGTAATCTCTGACCATTCACCTATAAGTATTATATGTTCTCTACCACTTCAACCAAGTAGGTCATACTCATGGTCATTAAATAACAGTATTTTAAAAGAACCCAAGACATTAACCAGATTTAAATAGTTTCTAGAAAGTTCTATTATCAGTAATTGGGGTTCTATTAACGCCATAGACCAAACTTGGGTGGCTCTTGAGTCTATGTGGCGAGGTGAATTAATACGCTTGGCAACAGTCCGCAAGGTGAAGTCAAGGAAACTACTGGATGAATGCTTAAGGGAGATTAAGGAATTAGAAAAGATAAATGACAACCAAAGAACGGAAGAACAAGAAAATAAACTAATCTCCTTGAGAAATTGGTATGCGGGTAAACAGAGAGAGAAAGTTACTAGTTTGGCCTCCAGAGTCAAGGCTTTATACCTGGGACAAGGTAGTAGGGCAGGGAGGCTGTTGGCTTAGCAGTTGAAACAAAAATCTTTGGCAAGGTGGGTGACTGCTCTTAACCACCCAGAATCAGGGCAATTGATTACGGATCCGGCTGAAATACTAGGAATTTTAAGTCTTTTATCAAAAGCTTTACACAAGCCAGCAGCCCCCACCCAGGTATCAGATGAGACCCAAGAGTTCTTGAAACTATCTTTACCGAGACTGTCAAATGATGTTGGCCCTCAATTGACAGCCCCCATCTCTGTGGAAGAAATAGACAATGTTATTGACTCATTTTGCCCGGATAAAGCGCCTGCCCAGATGGATTCACAGTTTTTTTTTTTCAGCAAATTTAAAAATAATCTTGTACCCTTATTGCAGGAGCTATTTTTTCTGGTGTGATCAGGATCAGGGACCAGACGACATTCGAGGCCAAGATTATCTTGTTGCCAAACCAGACAAGCCCATTGATGAAGTGAGTAGCTATAGACCGATTTCTTTGTTAAATCTGGATGTGAAAATTTTACAAAATACTGGCCAACAGATTAAAATGAGTATGGCAGACTTTATTGAGCCCAGAGCAAGCCGGCTTTGTTGAGGGTTGCTCCTCAGCTGATCATTTTCGCAAATTGTTTTACCTGATTTCTGACTTCATGGATCCTGCGCTGGAAGCGTCATTAGTTTCATTAGACGCAGTGAAAGCCTTTGACAGGGTGGAATGGATCTTTATGTTCACTACCCTGTCAAAGCTAGGCCTTCCAGATAGATTTATTCACATGGTTCGTATTTTGTATTCTTGCCCTGTAGCTAAAATCCAATGCAACAACTTAACTTCGGAGGCTTTTCCTCTTTCTAGAGGTACTTGGCAGGGTTGTCCTTTGTCGCCATATCTTTTCAATTTATACATTGAACCGTTAATTAGATCCATAAAGTCCAATAGAGAGGTGAAGGGGCTAAGGATTGGAGGCACTGAATTTAAACTATCCGCATTTGCAGATGACCTACTGTTACATATTTTGGACACTACTTCTTCCCTTCCTAAAGCTCTTGATTTAATTGATAAGTTTAGTAGGTTTTCAGGGTATAAGCTGAATAAGGCCAAAACGTCAGTCTATTCTTTGACCCCATTTCTTCAGAGAAGTTGGTGCCTTTCCCTGGGACTTCGCTGAAACCAAATCACCAACCTATTTGGGGATTCAAATATCTAAGAATTTAGAGAACTTAACTGATTTAAATCTTAAACCGTTAATTAAAACCATTAAGGAAGATTTGGCAGGTGGTCAAAGCTTCCATTGACTTTTTCGAAGGGCCAATACGATAAAATGGTGGTTATGCCCAAACTTTTTACACATTATCTAATTTAAATGTTTACTTGCCAAAGTCTTTTTTCAAGTCGCTATTTCAGCAATGCGTGGCTTTTTTGTGAGACGGAAACCCCTGAAGGAGTTACCTCAAACTTACTCGGCAACGACGACTGGGGGCTTCAATTAATGATTTCTATGTTTTATTACCTGCAACCATCTGGCAAGGTTGGGAGCTTGGGCTTGTGACTAGGCCCAGGCATACCCTGGCCTTCACTTGGATCGATTATTTGTTAAAGGCCTTAAGTTGGATTTAGAATCATTACTTTATGCCCCATGGGCTAAGATTCCCAAGAGAGCGAGGGATACGCCATTAGGATGGGATATTAAAGCTTTTCAACAGTTTTATGCGAAGTTTCAAATCTCGCAACGATACGATTTATCCCAACCTATAGTAGGAAATCCGAATCTGATTATTGGGAAGCAACCAATATCTAGACGGGGAATTGAAGGGGAAATGAAGTTGCGGGTCAAGGATCTCTATCAGAATAATAGGCTACTTTCACTTCAGGCACTGGCGGAGAAATTGGGAGGTAAACCTCAATCCTACCTAAAATTAAGTCAAATACTAAGCTGCGTTAAATCGTATTTTGGTAAAAGGCTGGGGCAAGACATTCTGGGACCTATGCTTGTGGAGTTGAAAGGGTTTGTGCATGCGGGCAAAGTGATATCAAAAATTTACAAGTATATAATAGTCAAAGGGAATTCGAAAGTGTCACCAGTCCCGGTACATTGGGAATTAAATTTGTCCTTGGGTAAATCAGCAGAAATATAGGAAAAGGCTTGGGTCGATATCTATAAATTTATCAAGCAGGATAGATTGAGAGAAGTTCAATTTAAGTTACTTCATAACCTATATTTTTCACCAGCTAAGCTTTCTAGGATGGATAGTCATTTTACAGCGAATTGTACTGAGTGTAACGATTCTCTGGCTACCAGTTACCATAAATTTTGGACCTGCCCCAAGTTGGTGGGATTGTGGCATTTGGTGAAGCAAAAGATTGGTCAATTTTACGATTTGGACAGGTTTTTCACTCCAGAGGCTTGTATATTCAGAGTGTTTGATAAAATACAAGGCAAGTTAACTAAATGTCAATTAGCTATGGTAGCATCGGTAACTAAATTAATAATTTTGCGCCACTGGAGAGGTGACTGGACTCCATCGTTCGGGGAGTGGTGGGAGGAGTTTATGAACGCATTGAATGCAGAAAGATCGGTTCTCTCTTTTTATAATGCTTCACCAATATTTCAACAGTGTTGGGAGAAGCTATTCCAATGTTTGAAGGACAGGTACGGGTATTAGAGATAAAGTCCCTTATTCTCGTTTCTAACTATTGGAATGATATCGACCCCGGCTTGGTACATTAATTTGGTGTATCCTTTCCTCCTTGGTGCCTCCTCTTGTGGACTCAGCTAAACCACATATTGTTGGGTCATACTTTGTCTGTTTTTCTGAGGTTACATTATGATTATATATATTAATCATGTGAGCCAGCCATAGGGATAGCTGCCAGGGGTGGACAGGGGGGGTGGGGGTTGGATGGGTACCTTTTTTCCCTTTGATTTTTGAAGGGGTTTTTGAGGGTCTTGTTTCGCTTTGTTACTCCTTTTCTATTTATCGTTTTATGGTTTCTATGTACTATGTATTTGTTTGGTATATATTTTATGTTGGATATGATTCAATAAAGCTTGGGTACTTGCAAAAAAAAAAACTGACTTGAAAAACTGAGCCAAGATCCTGAGCATGTGTGCTGGGATGTTTGAGCCTCTTCCTCCTCCTGACTGGTCCCCAATGACCCAAGATTGCTCCAGATCTCAGGTTTTTGGCATCACATGCAGTAGCATTACTGCTGCACTGATGGGCTGGCTGATTTTTTTTTTAAATAATTTTACAACAATAAATACATTGATTGACAAAATGCCTACAACTTAACCACGTTGCAGCCTGATCCTGTCAGATCTCAGATGCTAGGCTGGGTTGTGCCTAGTCTATAGTTGGATGGAAGGCTGCCAATGAACACCTGGGTCTCTATACACAGTCATAGTAGTGTGTGGCATTCTTTAGGGTCCATAGGGCTCCTGCACTGCCACCTTCCAAAATCATGATACATAAAGGGTGCCACTGCCTGTAGAGGGTAATCTCACTTGCAGCAAGTGTGCATGTACTGATTATTCAAACCTTCAATCCAGATTTAATTAGTCACATGTAGTCTGTGCAACCACTAACAGGCTGGATTGTGGCAGCCACAGGAGATGGCCTGCAATATGGCACCAGTCGCATGGTGTCATGCCATGGCCCTGTGACAGGATTGTGGACGATCCTGTCCCATTTGTTATAAAAAGAGTGTTAAAAGCAAGGATCTATTTTTCTTCCCTCTCTTGTTCCGTTACTTGTCTATCACTTATCTGCCTGATTCTGCAATCAAATTTCCCTTGTGGAACCTCGGAACTGGCCACTGTAATGGTCTCACAATTTCCCCATTATCTCCCTTCCTTTACTTGCTGTTTCTGTTCTTCTTTTCTTTCTTTCTTTCTTTCTTTCTTTCTTTCTTTCTTTCTTTCTTTCTTTCTTTCTTTCCTTCTTTCTTCTTTCTTTCTTTCTTTCTTTCTTTCTTACTCCTCTTGTTTCTCTGCAGATGAAACCTATGTGTGAATCTTTGTGTGACACTGGGATCCCTTGGTTTACAAATGTATAGTTATACTGTTGAAATGATTGCAAAATCTATTTGGAGTTCTGGGGGTTAACTTTGAGATGTAATTGACCTCCACAACCTCATTTGCTGAGTTGTCAACAGGAGACTGTTCGGGGACATACTGTTCTATTTTGTTCCACCTGCAGGGAAGAAATTGACAAAGTTCTGATACATTTTGTGAGAAACAGAAGATGTATCTTAACAAGCTCAGGATGCAGAAGTTAATTGCCAGGAAAAAAAACATATATAAAGAAAGCAATCTTTTGTTAGAGGGAGACTGGGATTTACATTAAGAGATACCCTCAGATGCACAATGTTATTTTTTTATTGTTATTGATAATAATAAAATGCTATTTGTGAATGTTATAACTTCTCCTGGTTTCCCTATGCTTCCTGACCTGTACCTTGATGACAGGCCCCTGCTTCAAACACATAACACTACCACTGGTCATACCCTACCCACCTCATCCTGTACCTTTGTGCCCATTTTCATGGCATATCATCCTGAAATTATGCCATCCCTCATGAGCCTCACTGGTGCTTTGGTGGTCAAGAAGAGGCTAATGGTAAAGAATCAATTTCCTTGTGTCCAATGTATCCCTCCTCCATTGGTCTATTCCTGTCTGTTGCATTGTATGGTAGCACCATGCACCACCTGATCCTTTCCCCTGCCAAAACAGAAGATTCATAAGGATGTGATCTCTTCAGGAACTGCTTTCAGAAGTGCTACCAATCTTTGGGTCACTCTGTCTTTCAATTGGGGGTAAGGGCAATATGGAGTCACTGTGCAAATGCCATCATGTATACTATTATCCTCTTTAATGGGACTCTCCCACCCCTTTCCTGGTGCTGTCACTCTGAACAGTCCGACAGCACAGGGAAAGGCTTGTGACCCCTATGTGTATAGCACAAAGGGTGGAATCCAGAAATGTGACACAAAATGGTCCTTGCAACCATTTTGAGGCAAAAACTTTCAACTGTTTTTGCAGCCCAGGTGCTGTGAGAAGGGATGCTGGTAGCTCTGCCCTTGGTTTACATAACCACACCAATGCCATAGAATGGTGCAAATGGGTACACTGTGGTGTTTTGAGGCACTGTATTTCAGATGAGATATTAAACTGAGATCCTATCAGCATGTTCTGATGGGTGTACAGCGGACAATAAAGACCCATTGGCACTTATTAAAAAGAGTAATGGAATGTTCCCAGTGCCCTGGCCAAGTTTTCCTCATTCAGTTAAAAAAAAAAAACAACAACAGATTAATCTGGTTTTATTTTATTTATTTATTTAAGTCTTTGGTAACCAGGTAAGTGCACTGATCCAATAGACTATTTTCAGGCATGACCCAGGCCACGCAGACAGCAGTTATAGAGGTACTGACAAGTTATACAATGAGTACAAGCCATTTGGATATACAGACATTAATTAATGACAGGCTAAAAAAACAATCAGTACATCATGATAAGCAACAATTATTATACAATTATTTGCAAAGGATAAGTTGGGTAGTGCGAATTAATGCGTAGTGTAAAAAAAGGGGTTTAACCCATTCCTTCCAATAACTATGAGGTCTGAACCAACCATTGCATAACCTAATACAACATGGCAGCCCAGGTCAAAACAAGTTAATATCAGTCCAAATTTATGCCCCCCCCCCCAGATTGAGGCTTAAAACAGGAACATTATTTCCTGGCCCTCCTTTCGAGGTAAAAAAATGGATTGCAAATGAGAAAAACAAAATATCAAGTGTACAGGAGCTTATTATCAGTAACAAGCAGTAGACCATTATGTGTGAATGACTGAAAGCTGTGGGTGGGAGTAGAGAAGGTGATATATTGTAGGAAGGGGGACAAGGTACAATTTAAAGATGGGGGGTTCAAGGGCAATGTGAGGAAATATTATTTCACAGAGAGGGTGGTGGATGCATGGAACAGCCTTCCTGATGAGGTTGTGGGGTCTAAAACTGTGGGAGAATTCAAGAATGCATGGGACAGACATAAGGCAATTCTTGTGTGGGGTAGGAAGAAATAGGCTGTTGGTTAACTAGGATCTGCGGCCTATCCTGTAGGTAGGGAAATGGGCAGACTAGATGGGCCAAGCGGTCCTTATCTGCCATCAAAGTCTAAGTGACATACTGTATAAGGGGCATAAAAATAGTTTATTTGCTCCAGGATAAAAACCGGTTTCTACTCACAGGTAACAGCACACAATTAAAAAAGTAGACAAAGCTTGAAAGCTTGAAAAAGTGCTTTTAACACAAAACAGTTGTCAATGTTTTATGTTGGCTTGTGCTCATTTGCAAGCAACACCTTGTGGTAGTAGCACATTTCAGAGCTGTGTCAGTGTTGTGGCCAATGCGGGAGATGCTTCAGTCGGTGTGTGTCCCTCTGCCACCAGTCAGAGAGCATGCTGGCAATGACAGCAAACTTCAAAGAGAGCCAAACAGTTGAAAGAAAGCTGCTGCTACAATCTGGTGCAGTTTTGTAATTGCAATGGTAGATGACAAGACTCTGGCTATGCACATTGCAGTGCACAGTAATGCACATGGCCGGAGTTACGAGCAGTTGCTTGGTGTGCCATTCCTGGTGAAACATTTCAATAAATAAATACAACAGCCACTGGTGTGGCTTTCCACAATGGCGGCTCCTGCTGCCAGCCACACACTCCCGCAAAGCCGACATTGGGGGTGCCCTATCCTCATGTTGGCATGTATCCCCCCCCCACATTGTGTCATACTGGGAGCCCACCCCAGTGTGCCCAGACATTTTTTTTTATTTTCACGACACCGGGATGCCCACTCCTGGTGTTGGATGCCCCCCCCAAGCTCAATTTCTTTGCGAACAAGGGTGCCAGATCCCTGTTGGTATCATGTTTCCCCTTCCTCCAAACTTGCCGATGGGGGTACCCAATCCCCGTCAGCATCATGTCCACCCCAAACTCATGTGGCACACTGGGAGCCCACCCCAGTGTGCCCAAAAGTTTTTTTTTTTAATCTATAAATAAAAAAAACGGTCCCCTGGAGTCTTTTTGTTTGTTATTAAACTGTAAAAGAGAAACCATCCAGCATCATCACCCCAGTCCCCTCCCCTGCCCCAACACTCCCTCTACAGACCCACCTCCCTCACCCATACTTACCCTCTGGAGGTCAGAAGCAGTGATCTTTTATGGACTGGGAGGCGTCTGCTCTCTTCAAAGCTGAACTATGAACTGAGGAATTGGGTAAGTGCTGTATAAGGGTACTCAAAAGGGGGGGCTTCAACTTAGGTTGATATCTCAACCATTTTTAGGAATTTCAACCTCAAATTTTCAACATGGGGTTCTTGGGACCCCACCTCATGAACATTTATTTTTTTTATTTTATTTTATTTAAACAGCAGTTTGGAAAACCTTTGAGCCATAGGCTCATTTACAAAGGTACCTTGTCACAGTAAGACAAACGAAAATACACAGTATAACAGTACAACACATAAGTATAACAGTAAATTAAGACATAGATACAAACAAGCTGGTACAGGTAGGATGGATGCAAACAATACCAGAGTTATGTTGTCCTTAGCAGCTTAGTAATAAGCTTTGTCATAAGTATTGAGTACGGCTTTGACTAGTGGCAATTACAGCATCGGGTGTTAATAAGGTGGTTACGTAAGGAAGTTTTGAAGCACGATATAGTTGGAGCTTCGGAGATGGAGGGGGCAGTGTGTTGAACCAGGAGGGGCCCAAAGCTGAAGGCTCTTTGGCCGTGAGAGGTCCTAGCTCTAGGGATAACAAGAGAGGTTTTCCCAGAGGTCCGAGTATGAACTAGTGGGACAGAGCGGCGATGGTGGTTTTCAATCCTGGTGGGATAGCCTAAGGAGGGTCTTTTGTAAGGGTACAGGTCAGATATTTGAGGCGCTCATCAAGATCAAGTACCAGCGCTTTAGCGTACAGTGAACAGGTGTGTGTCAGCCTAGGTGCTCCAGTAATTAACCTGCAGGCCTTATTCAGAGTAAAGGAATTTTATGGAGTGCGGTCTGATCAGCAGCACCATACACCGGCAGTCCATAGTCCACTAGGGACATGATAGAGGAGGTGATCATGAAGTCGAAGAGCTCCCGGGAGGCAGTGTTTATACCGATGTAAGATGCCCAATCGGATATTAGTGGCAGTGGCTAGGGCAGCGATGTGTCCATGGAAGGAGAGGGAGGGGTCAAAATGGATCCCTAGGTATTTATAGGAGCAAACTTGTTCGAGTGGGAAAGAGGACCCAGAGTGAATGAGGAGTTTGAAGTTGCAGGACTTGTTTTGGGATGAGTGAAGAACATATGGTTTTGTTTTTTAAGATTTATCACCAATCTATGTTCCTTGAACCAGCCCTCGGCTTCAGTGAAGGACTTCTGCAGCGAGTCCTGGAGGGCAATAGGGTTACGACTTGAGGCAAAGATGACTGCATCATCAGCGCATAACAGAATGTTCCCCGGAGCAAGAGCGTGGAAGGGTGTTAAGGGTAAAGGGAGAATAGTAAGGGCCCAGAATGGAGCCTTGGGGAACCCCAGAAAAGATGGGACAGATGTCTGAGTAGGTCCCATTAATTTTTACATGCTGTGAGCGGTCAGACAGATAACTGGTGCACCAGGAGATAGGCCCAGCAGCAAAACCAGAGAGACTAAGGGCATCAAGAAGGAGGGGGTGGGAGACAGTGTCGAAAGCTTTCGAGAGGTCAATGAAGACAGCACCAGCCAGAGAACCAGTGTCTAAGGAGGAGTGGAGAAAGTTGGAGAACTCTAGGAAGGCTATGTTGGTACTGTGGCCTGCTCAGAAGCCATGCTGCTCAGGACAAAGGACATTGTAGGTGGAGAGGTAGTCAGAGATTTGAGAGGCCACCACTTTTTCCAAGGCCTTGGAGAGAGGAGAGAGAATGGAGATCGGTCGATAGTTTCCAGCCACAGTCCTATCACCACCTTTAAAGATAGGGGTGACAGTGGCGACTTTCCAGGTAGTTGGAACCTCCCCAGGCAAAGAGAGTGGTTGATGAGGCATGTGATCGGGTAAGGACTGTGTCTAAGACCAGCCAAGAGGATAAGTCGGATTCAGGGTGTCACTGCCTGTACTATTACCTCTTGAGGCAGTGACAAGTGAGGCCTAAGTTCTTGGGAAGAAACACGGCAGAGGAGAAAATAAGGCTAGAAAGATTTACGGCAGGTGCTGGGGGAGGAGGGTCAAAAATTTGTAGGGAGGATAGGGCTAAGGTCAGTGAATGAGGTGTTGAGGTGGTTGGCTATGAGGGCTGGGTCTGAGGAGATCACACCATTAATGTTGATCTGGTGGGTGGGGGAGTGCGCACTCCATTTAACTGTTTAATGTTATCCAGAAGGTTCTGGGGTTCCCCATGAGGCAGTGAGTGAGGACCAATAGTGCTCAGACTTGGCCTTTCTGATGGCCCGAGTGCACTTGTTTCGGGCGGCAGCATATAACCGCCTGTCATTGGGCCGGCCAGTCTCAATGGCACGGTGCCATTGGTTGTCCCTATGTTTGAGCTGGTGGATCAAAGCTGGGGTTACCCAGGGGGCATTCTTCCTTTTAGAACGGCGGGTCAACATTGGGGCAAAGATATCACAGGCATTATTAAAAGTTTGGGTAAAGATGGAGAGAGCTGTGTCGATGTCAGGAGTTGCCTGTATAGGAGACCAGTCAATTTGGGACAGAAGTTCCTTAAGTTTTATTAGTCCACCAGGTATTAGACGCCGCCGGCATGTGGACTGTGCTATGGGTTTGGGGACTGAGGATGACCAGTGGAATAGAATGGGGAGTGATCACTGAGAGAGTCTGGGAGGACTTGTACATTGGGGATCCGATTAGGGCAGTTGGTGAGTACCACATCAAACAGGGTGCTGGAGCCTCTCTTGGGGTTAGTCCTGGTAGGGTGGGTAACTAGTTGCGTTAGGTCTATTGCTGAAAAGGAGTCTCGGGTAGAGGAGGAGGAGGAGGGCTGAGCCAGTTGACATTTAAGTCACCCACCAGAATTTGATCAGCGGAAGGAGGTAGAGAGGTAAGGTATTCTGTAAGAGAGGCAATGGCCTGCGTTTGGTCCCTGGGGGGGCACGTATGCAGTAGTCAGATAAAGGGGTACCTTTAAAGGGTCAGGGGTTAGTTTCAGCATAAGCGCCTGGGCCCTGGAGTCAAGGATGGGAGTGGGCAGGGCTAGTACGGGGAGAGATTCCTTGACATAAATAGTGCAGCCGCCACCCCGTCTCCCAACATGGTCGGACCGGAAAAGGGTGAAACCAGGAAGGGAGACTAGGGAGTCAGGGGAGGATTTCGACAGCCAAGTCTCAACCAGGGTCATGTCAGAGTTGTTTCATTTCTTGGTCCCAAAAGGTGATTTTGCGGTCACTACATGGAATGACCTTTTGGGATCGAGTGACAAAACAACAGTACTACTGTTCATGAGGTGGGGTCCCAAAAAGCCCATGTTGAAAATCTGGTGAAACAATTCTAAAAAATGACTGTGTTACGGGTGTGCATTGTGCATTTTTCTATGCATGCTCATAACTTCACCAATTTTTAATATTTTCACTCCAGATTTTTAACATTGCCATTTTTAACACCTCCTTATGAATAGAACAGCTGTCACTTTTCACATCCTGCCTGAAATGTGTTTCCACATCTGTGGCAATGAATGGTGTAGTTGCTGTGTAAAATCACCTTTCAGGATTGAGTAACAAAATGATAGTGCCGCTGTTCATGAGGTGGGATCCCAGAAAGCCCATTTTGAAAATTTGGATAGAAAATACCCACAAACACCTGGGGCATTAAGGTTTCCAACTGTAACGCCCACCCTGTAGAGACTGACAGGCATCGAGGGGGTTGACTTGGTTCATCTGCCGTAATGCTCACGGCATTCTACCCCCACCCTACAGTCACTGACAGGCATCATAGTGTGCCTTGGGGTCTTCGGCCCTAACGTTCACCCCATTCTTCTATACTGCACCCACCTCAGCTTATTTCCTTATGGAATGGGGCAAGTAAAGGGACAAAGACCCCAAGGCACACCACAACACCTGTTGCTGTCTGTAAGGTGTGGTGAGGTGGAATGGCTAATTGTTATGGCCGATGACCCAAAGGCACACCCCCAAAGCTTTTCAGTCTCTGCAGGGGGTGGCATTAGCTCAATACTTCACTGCCATTCCTATTGTTCATCTCTCTGTCTCCTACACTACCAGTGCCAATGCCAACAAGCCAACATTTGGCATTGACAAATGCTTGTTTTAACTGTGTGCTGCTACCAGTGAGTAGAAAGCAATTGTTGTGCTTAAACAAATAATATTTTTTAGCACTACATATGTGAGCCTGATAGTTCTTTTTGGAGTGGCCATGAGCTCAAACTATTTCTTGTTAAACTCATTCTGTATTTTCTCTGGAGCTGGCTGTTCCTGGAGCTGCTAGCAGTCTTGCTGACTTTAAAATAGTCTATAGTCATTACTGGGCAGACTAGATGGACAATGAGTCTGTTTCTACCATTATATTCTACGGGACCGATATTCAGACTGTGCCAGGCAATGGCGCAAGTGGGGGCACAGCGCATCCGAGATGCACCAGTGCCAGGACAGTGAGATATTCAAAGGTGATGCACCATGGCGCATCACCTTTGAAAATGGCACAGAATGTACATGGTGCATATACAATGCGCCAGCGCATTCCCCAGACAGGGAGGACCTGGAATGCTCCAGCGCAACCATAGTTGCACTGGGCGCAGCACCCGTGATATTCAGAATTGGTTATGCAACAAATATAATGGGCAGGGGATAAAATGGGCCATTTGCATGTCATTATGGCCCCATTTGCATGAGCTGTGCAGGGCAGCCCAGTAAAATGCTCCTGGCACCCTGCACAGAATGTAGTGTAGACTGAGGGAGTCCCGGGGTACCCCTTGCCCCGTAACTGTGATTGCAGTAAACAGTATTATGGAACAAGATCTGGTGATCCAGTGGTACACCCCCTCCCTCCCGTAACCCGATCACAGGTATTTGTTCATAAACAATATGCCCTGGTAGTCTAGTGGTACCCCCTACCCATCCCAACCCCCTGATTGCCGCCATCTACAGTAATGAAATATCCCTGGTGGTCCAGTGGATTCCCCCCCCTCCCCATCCAATTCCCTGATCGCTGCTGAAGTAGTAACCCACATCTCCCTGATGGTCCAGAGGTAACCCCCACCTCTCCAACCACACAGGTCCCCAGCCCACCCAGCTCCCCCCGTCATTGGTGGGCAGCTGCAACCCGCCTGCATACTGCCCGGCCGCCCTCTGAATGACATCCCACAGTATGAGCTGTAAGCCTATTGGTCCACAGTGTGGACCAATGGGCTTGCAGGGCATACTATACCAGACATGCAGTATGGTCCTTTTCCTGAAAAGCCAGATCAGTGCCCGTTACATGTCAGGTGACAGAATGGAATGCATATATTATAATCATTTGTAATCATGGAGTTCTATAGAGTGATACTGCCATTATTCCATTGCTGTTATTGCTGCACAGTTTTCAATTATGATGTAGAAAAAGGCTATCACAGGTAGTACAGTAGTCTGTGTGTAGGCTAGCTGTGTGGTGCTGTGTCTTTAGTTCTATGAAACAGTTCACCGGGAAAGGCATATTGAGCTACAATAGCTCATTACATGATGTGTCCTTTTGGGGGGGGGGAGATAAAGGGAGTCCATCACTACCTGTAACTTGTGACAGACCCAAGACTGGCAATCTTTCCTCAACCACTGCTGAACAGGGATATTTAGTGACACTGCCTGTGTGTCAGTGAAAAATGGTTATGCATTTCCTAAATTGCAGTTTGCCCTCTATGGTAATCCATGTACAGCACCTTGCACATAGCTAGCATGAAGCTTAAAGTTCCCCCATCATGAGTGATACGACAAGTATCAGCACTACCAGTACCTGAGAACAGAAGTGGGTCTAGAGGCATGGAACAGTGCCAATGCAGTCCCTCACCACAAATGTTAGAGCAGGAAGGGAGATGGAAACTACAGACCTGACAACCTGACCTCAGAAATGCATAACACTATGTAATCCCTGCTAAAGTAAAGCAGCTTGAATAAAGAGGAGCACAAGATCAGAGGCAACATGGAGTCACATCAGGATAGTCAAGTCAAACTAGTACATACCTTTGTCTGGGGGCTCACTAGTGAAGTGGATCAGGGGTGGAGGCGTGAAATGTGACCTGCCTTGACTTCAGCAATGCTTCCAACACCATTCCACATATGGGACTTGTGAACAGGCTGGGCAGTCCGGGTTTGGGTCACAAGGTTTTAAACTGTGTTGGACACTTGGCTACAGAATGGAATGCAGATGGTTGTGGTTAATGGGGTTCCATCAGAAATAGGCAGGACGATAAGTGTGGTGCCAGAGGAATCAGTTCTTGGTCAATTGCTGTAATAAGAACATTACTAAGCTAAACAGAGGAAAGTGTAAGGATTGCAAACAGTTAAGGGGCCAGAAATAAGACATGATGGGAGTGGTGCAGTGCAGTGGCCGTGGAGCAGGAGTCTTCCGCAAGACGTTCTGGAGGATGCGGTGTTGTCCCATCTGCAGGCACCTCTCTGAGCTAAGGGAGGAGGTTGCTCATCTCCATGCTGAGTTGGCGAGGATTTGTGGGACCTCCTCTTCCATCCAGAGACCACCAGTGCCACTGCCGTTGCCTCAGAGGTTGCCAAGAAAGAGGAGCGGTTGGACCACAGTGGGCTCAGGGAGGGTGAGGGTGGTGGAACAGAGGTGCATCCCTCCAGTTGTTCCTCTCCACAATTCCTATGCCATTCTGGCAAAGTGTGGTTCCTCTATGGAGGCACCCGCAGTGGAGACCAAGGAGGATGCTGTGAACCTCCACAAAGGAGACCCACAGGAGGGTGGCAGGGGACCCCACAGGGGAAGGAAACAACTCCTGGTGGGGGACTCCATTGTTAGGAAGGTAGAACTGGGGGAGGAAGGGGAGAGGGAGGTAAGGTGCCTTCCTGGCGCCATGGCTTGGAGGGACAGGGAGCGAATCCTCAGGATTGCCGGAGCAGCTGCACAGGGGAAGGAGCTGGATGTCATTGTCCACCTAGGGACAAATGATTTGGCTAAGAAAGGGATTAGAGAAGTGCAGGAAGAGTTTGTGGAATTGGGGAGGGGCCTTAGACAAGTAGCACGCACGGTAACCTTCTCGGAAGTGCTGCACATCTATAGCATAGAGAGGCTAGGTGTTCCGCACCATGGGATTCAATCAGTGGTTGAAAACTGTGTGGAGCTCAGGGATAGGGTTCATTGGGGACTGGGGGTCCACCTGGAGTGATGCAAGCCTATACTGGCATGATGGGCTGTATCTGTCCAGGAGGGGAACCAGGATCCTAGGTGATAGGTTTAAATGCTTCATTGGCAAGCATTTAAACTAGCCAATGGGGGGAGGCACTGGAAAGGAGCAGAGAAATCCTAGCCCTCCCCAAAAATCTCGGTAGTAAGTGTGGTAAACACCAACATAGAGATGTCAACAGGGAGAAGTGCAGGGGTAAATGGAGGAAAGTGACAAATGCAATAAGAACAGGGATGGGTCAAAAAGGGGTAAGGCCATCAAGTAATGGAGGGTAATGAGTACCAACACCCGTAGTCTGGGCAACAAGCTCCCTGAGCTGGTGACCTTGATGGAAGAGGGATGCCTGGATATTGTAGCAGTCACAGAAACATGGTACACAGAGAACCATGACTGGGATGTTAGCATACCAGGGTACATAACCTACAGGAGAGACAGGCAGGGAGGAGTAGCTCTATGTAAAGGAAGGGATAAAAGCAACTGAACAAAAGAGTAAACAGGGAGGAGAGGAGGCACTGTGGGTCATCTTGGAGACTGGAAAGGGCACCACAATACGCACAGGGGTTGTGTACAGACCCCCATGTCAGGGGGAGGGAATGGACAAGGATATGATAGAAGGCATTCTTAGGATGGCAGAGAAAGGGGAGGTACTGTTGATGGGAGATCTGAATATGCCAGATGTTAACTGGAGCACATTTGCTGCAGCCACATCCAAGAGCAGGGCCATTCTTGATGCCCTACAGGTAGCAGGCCTCAGACAGCTAGTTTCGTAACCCACTCATGAGGGAGCAATCTTAGACCTCATACTCTCAAACGGGGGCAGTGAGAGGATCTCAGATCTAGAAGTGGGTTGCCATCTGGGAACAAGTGACCTTCAAACAGTGTGGTTCACGTTAAACTCGGCTACAGAGTCAAGCCATACAAAAGTGAGGGTACTGGACTTCAGGAGGGCTGACTTTGGCAAGATGGGAGAGTGCCTCAGAAAAGCACTAGCAAACAGGCTAGAAGGAGGTGTGGAGCTACAATGGAGAATCATCAAAACTGCCATCACAGAGGCAACAAGCCTTTGTGTGAAGCAAATAAACAAATCAAAACAAAAGAAAAAGCCACTATGGTTCTCAAAAGAGGTGGCTGTGAAAGTCAGGAAGAAAAAGATAGCATTCCTGAAGTATAAGGAAACACAGAAGGAGCAGGACAGAGAGCTGTACCAGTTAAGGCAGAAGGAAGCAGGGAGGGAAGTCTGAATAGCAAAGGCCCAAACTGAGGAAAAGATAGCCAACTCAGTTAAGAAGGGGATAAAACCTTTATAGGTACATCAGCGGCGAGAAAGACAAAGGAGGGATAGTGAGGCTGAATAGAATGAACGGTGGGTGGGCAGAGGGGGACAGTGAAAAAGCAGGGATACTGAACAAATATTTCTGCTCAGTATTCACAAAAGAGGAGGGGGAAGTGCCTAATCCAATTAAGAGAAGCACTCTTGATAGGGGGGTCGATCCCAGTCCTTTCACAGAAGAAAGGGTTCGGCAAGAACTCCTAAAACTGAAGGTGGACAAAGCAATGGGGCCTGATGGAATTCACCCAAGGATTCTAAAAGAATTAAGGGGGGAACTAGTGAAACCACTGGCTACTCTTTTTAATAAATCATGGGAGGATGGTGTGGTACCAGGACTGGAGGAAGGCGGATGTGATTCCCCTTCATAAAGTGGGACCAAGACAGAGGCAGGAAACTACAGACCTGTCAGTTTGACCTCTGTGGTAGGGAAAGTGGTGGAGTCACTTCTGAAGGAAAGAATTGTTGAGTACCTAGAGGCCAGTGGGGCACAGGACCCAAGGCAGCATGGGTTCACAGTGGGAAGGTCATGTCAGACGAATCTAATAGATTTCTTTGACTGGGTGACCAAAGTAGTAGACCAGGGAGGGGCTGTGGACATGGCCTACCTAGACTTTAGCAAGGCATTTGACACAGTCCCACACAAAAGATTAATAGTCAAATTAACCAGCCTGGGAGTGGGTCCCAGGGTGGTAGCCTGGGTAAAACATTGGCTGGACAACAGAACACAGAAGGTAACTGTAAATGGAGTCCACTCTGAAGAAAGAGGGGTTACTAGTGGGGTACCGCAGGGTTCAGTACTGGGTCCAGTCCTTTTTAAAGTCTTCATAAGTGACATTGCAGAGGGACTGGAAGGAAAAGTATGTCTCTTTGCAGAAGACACAAAGATCTGCAACAGGGTTGATACACAAGGAGGCGTGGAAAGGATGAGAAGGGACTTGGCAAGGTTGGAGGAATGGTCAGAAGTATGTCAGCTTGGATTCAATGCAAAGAAGTGCAAAATAATGCACCTGGGAAACAAGAACCAAGGGGAAGAATACACAATGGGGAGTGGGGTAGTAACAACAACAAAAAAGGAAAGGGACCTGGGGGTAATCATATCTGATGACCTTAAGGTTAGCAAGCAATGTGAGAAGGCAGTAGGAGGGCTGGGGGATACTGGGATGCATAGAGAGAGGCATCACCAGCAGAAAACAGGAAGTTGTTATCCCTCTGTACAGACAGTTGGTGAGACCCCATCTGGAGTACTGCATCCAGTTCTGGAGACCCCATCTCCGCAAGGACATAGACAGGATAGAGGCAGTCCAGAGGAGGGCAACTAAAATGGTGCAGGGTCTGCAAGAGAAGCCATATGAGGAGAGACTAAAGGAGCTTAATATGTATACCCTTGAGGAAAGAAGGGAGAGGGGGGACATGATAGAAACTTTTAAGTACCTCAGTGGAATCAACAAAGTCCAAGATGGTAGCATCTTTCAGAAAAAGAGACGCAAGAACAAAGGGACACAATTTAAAGATGGGGGAGGTTCAGGGCAATGTGAGAAAGTATTATTTCACAGAGAGGGTAGTGGATGCATGGAACAGCCTTTCTGAGGAGGTTGTGGGGTCTAAAACTGTGGGAGAATTCAAAAATGCATGGGACAGACATAAGGCATTTCTTGTGGGGGGTAGGAAGAAATAGGCTGTTGGTTAACTAGGATCAGCGGCCTATCCTGTAGGTAGGGAAATGGGCAGACTAGATGGGCCAAGCGGTCTTTATCTGCCATCAAAGTTTATGTTTCTATGTTTCTTGGTTTGTCAAGGGGCTGTCACATGAGATATACATGGCAAAAAGGTTATATACTTATTTTTTGGTGGGGTATTCTTAATCACAGTTAGCACTCCGTGCTTATGTCAGTGGTAGCAAAGAACAACATCATTACAAAATAAAATGAACCATTAATTCAGACACACATAACCTGATGAATGTGACTAAATGAAGGGAAACAGCCTAACACAAGATTACAGGGGTCTGTACATACAAGGGAATGGGAAAATTAAACATAGAACGTATTTGAGGAACTGATAGGGGACTGTAACATCAATGCATTCAGTGGCTTCAGACATTTCGATTGTAAGCTACACAGGCAGCTCATCACAGCAATTGATGTCATACTACATATAAAGAGGTGTGCTTGACAACAGCAATCTGAGCCCACACAAGTATGACCCGATGTGCTACTCTACCTTAGTATACTTTGACAAAAACCTGGTACACGCATAGTGGTGTACATGCACACACACACACACACACACACACACACACACACACACACAAACCTGAACCACATGCTGCATTTATGAAAATCTGGTGTGACTGCAACATGAGTAGTGGGACAACCACAGGAAGGAGTCTAGCATCATTTTGCATGCAGAGTGTACCAATTGATAGTCCTGTCCACTAGAGCACTGCTACCAACAAATACTGTTAGGATATGCCATACCCGATAGACACTTCCTATTGCTGTAACACAACCTTCCAATCAAAATTAAATGTTAGCTCATGGGGGCAGGGGGGACAACTTCTCTCCAGTGTGATTGTTGCAATGGATGGTGTTCTTGCTTGGCGGGTGGCCACCCATGGCTGGTGGCTACTGTGTTGCGCCTTGCAATACAGCAGCCAGCCTGTGGGTGGTCAGCATTTGTGCCTTTCTTTTCCTACTCAACTTTGTGCCACAGTATGCGGCACATCTGGGGGGTTGTGCCAGCATCTGCACCACACATCCCAGGCTGAATATTGGGATGTGCCACATATGAATGGGCATCGGGACTTGCACTGCGCATGTCACCTTTTTGAATATTCCTCCCGGGCGCATTGTGGGGTTGCACCAGGCTCAACCCCATTGAATATCCCCGCCCCATGTATCTATGTATCTATGAGAAGGATGCATTGAAATTTCAAGAAAGTGTGGGGGAAAAAATATGTTTCGTTTCTACTTCCTTTTCATGGCAACTAGTGCAATCTGGACTTTAGCCTCATTTACCTGACTAAGTGACACAAGACAGAGAAAACTGAGCATGATGGTTGCTGTTTTGATTCAAAGAGCAGACAAGGCAGAAGCACAGAAGATTATAGGCCTGTGAAACCTAGTAAAGGAAAAGCTATGAAAATTCATGTTTTACTAAAACCTCCCTACACACACACACACACACACACACACACACACACACACACACACACACACTCCTATAATAGTAATGCCAGTACATTTCAGATCTAGGCTGTTTATTAAAAAAGTCTTCCCCCTTTTCTCTCTCTTGCCTCACCAACAAATGTCTGAGCTCAGACTAGATGCCCACTCTTCCTATTCACTGACTGATGTCTGGCCCTCCACAATCTCAGCTGCTCACTCCAAAGGCTGGACACTGAATGAGAGGGCTCTGATTGGAAACCTACACCATCTCTCCAGGAAATCACCTGGTAAACTCTTTATCTCTCTCCTTTGCTGCTGGATCAGTTGTCCAAGGGCAAAATGCTGTGAGACAGCTGACTGCAGTTTCTAACAGTCCTAAGCATGCTTGCTTCTGCTACTAGAAGGGAGTTCTTGCTCCTTCACCCCTTTAGAGGATGCTATAAGAATCCTATGTGTAGCTACAGTCAACACAAGCTAGTCTCACTCCCCAAATGGCTCACAACAACAAGGGTTAGCTAATAGAAAATCTTAGGATCTTGAACAGGAGGGCTGCCCATGCCAAGCACAATGCCCAGACTTGACATAAATCATCAATGTGCCTTAATATTGGCAGTCATCATGCCTTTGTACTTATTGGCTGTTGGCATGACCCCTGACCCTTTTTTCATTATCACTGGGGTCATGGGAGCACAACCATGGTCATTTACAACTTTGTCCCTTGGTGGGAGCTTTCTCTTCCACATCACTCACCTGCACCCAGAGGTACTAAGCACCATGCTGCCTGCCCTGAAGTTGGAGAAAATGATTCACTCATGGTGGGCAGCTAACCCATGCTGCCCCATATCACGTGGTCATGACTATGATTAGCAGTGCAGATCCAGGCTGCTAAACAAAAGTGCACTCATTGTCATGGAGATCAAAGTCCTAACCTTGCTACCTTCCTTGTGGCTGGGTGAAGACCCACGAATGAGTGGGCTATGCACGGTGCTAGTTTAAAGCCATTTTTTGAACAATTAAATTCTCACTTTGTGTGGGGGGACCCGTGACCTTTGGCAAGCACTTCAGGGTCTATTTGGGCTTATAACACGTCCCTGCAGTGAGCAGGACAAGCGCGACAGGGCGCGCATTGCCATGCACAGAGACACGCGTGTCTGCTGTGTCTGCTGGGGAGACTGGTGGAACTGGGGAACATGTAAATATATTATTAGCAGAAGCAAGTAAGTTCATAAGTTACTTGATATAATGGAGGGCCCTTTTAAACAGTATAATGTCTGTCTAATGTTCTGCTTGGGATTGCTGTTAGAGAGTTCATTTGCGATAATTGTCTATTAATTAAGTCCCTTCAAGACCAAATTGCTAGTCTTCTGAATAAAGAAACACTTAGCAGTGATATTGACAGTATGAAAAACTTTATTGACCAAGCAGCCGAACATTACATCTCTAGCAATCTCCTTTCCCTTAACTCTACAAGTTTTAACACTGACTCTCTTGCTATGGAATCAGCTGTTAATCATCCCCAGTCTCTTGCAGATGACTGGGTCTTGGTTACAAACTGCAAAACCAAGCGCAGAGGGGGGAATCCATCATCCCTTTCAGCTTCCTCTACACAATAGATTTCAGTCACTAGATGATTAAGATCCTCAGGACAAGACCAACACCATTGACAACCCTGAGTCTTGCCTTACACAGAATACTATTAAAGTTTTAAATCCTGAACCAATGGGTATTATGACTATCAAGAATCTTCAGAATTCCTCTTTATTAGGAGATTCTGAGCCACAGTCAATGTTAAGTAATATAACCCTCTCCTCATCTATCACCCAGATTAACCAAACATCACCTAAATCAGCCTCCAAGTTAATTAATACAACAACATGTTCTCCAGCACCCTTTACTAGCCATCCCATTGCCCCCACCCCAATGGTAAAACCTAAACAGATATTTGTACTTGGTGACTCCATAATAAAACATTTGGATAGGGCCACCTGCAATCCCGACAAAGTCAACCGTACCTGTTCTAGTTTTAGAGGGGCAAAAATATCTGATATTACTGCTATGATTCCTAACATCTTACATAATTCCGTCCAAAATCCCTTTGTCATCATACACGCTGGTGCAAATGATATACACATCACAAGCCAAAATAAACTGAAACAAGACATTATTGCACTTAACAACTTACTTGTGGATAAAGGGTGTACTGTTTGTTTTTCAGAGATTTTACCTATCCCTAGAGCTACCCAATCAATAACTTCTAAGATCAAAACAAACTAATGACTGGTTACAGAAATGGTGCATCAGTCAGAATATTCCCTGTATTATGCATTGGGAAAACTTTGTCGACAAATCTCCTTTATACAGCTGGGATTGTCTGCATCTTAACAGAAGAGGCAGCACTATGTTGGGAAAATCTCTATTAAATATCATTAACACCCATTTAAACTGACTGAAAAGGGGGAGAATGGGAAATTTCCCTAGGCTCTAACTAATTCCAATACTCAGCTCCTTAGAACTTTTAAAATTCTGTCCCTGAATGCTCGTTCCTTAAATCTCTCCAAATTATTGGAATTGGAAGCAAAAAGTAAACTGTTAAATGTAGATATAATTGCAATAACAGAAACCTGACGAGACTCATATTCTCAGTGGAACCAACAAATATCAGGCTATAAACTCTTCCATAAAAATAGAGTGGATAAGAAAGGTGGTGGGGTTTGTCTCTATATTAGAGAGGATATCTCCTTTTACGAACTTCCAGCTCGAAATAATTCTGAAAGCATTTGTGCGGCTGTTCAGTTGAAGGGGCTTCCTCAAGTAATTATTGACAACTGTTATAACCCCCCGATGTCTGATTATTCATATAAGAATGCTTTGTTAAATGACATTGCTCATTTCTCCGATCATCGGGATGAAATAATACTGGGAGATTTCAATATGCCACACATCGACTGGTCCACTAATACAAGTAAAAGTAAACAGGATACTGACTTTTTGTCAGTATTAACAGATAATAGTCTATCGCAACTCATCTCTTCCCCTACTAGAGGAATTAATATTCTCGATCTTCTTATTATGAACATGAGTCATAAACTCTCCAACAGCCACATTTTGGACCCTTTGGGGAACAATGACCACTATTCAATTTTTTTTTACCTACTGTGAGATCATTGTAGCTTAAAGAAACAAGTCAACACACAAAAACTATGATAGTACTAATTTTAATACCATCATTGATAAAATCAGTAACATACAGTGGGAAAAGGCCTTCCAGGGATTTTCAACTAATGAGGCATGGATCTCATTAAAAAACTTAAGTTATTCCCTTGAAGGTAAATATGTACTTATAAAAAACAAATATAATAAAAAAGGCAGGATTCCCAAATGGCTGAATAAATCCATTAGAACACAAATTAATAATAAGAAAAAACTCTTAAAAAAAACTCAGATCTGGTCAATATAAGTGCAATAGTGTAGTTTTCTCTGAGTATAAAAATTGCTACATAAATTGAAATATATGATTAAGCAAGCCAAAATAAAAACTGAATTTAAATTGGTTCATACAAAAGACAAAAACAAATCACTTTTTTCTTATTTAAATAATAAAAAAAGGTAATTCACATAAGGTAGGGCCTCTTACACGTAACGGTACTCCGATGCAGTTAGAGTCTGATATGGTCAACCTTTTTAATACATACTTTTGTTCAGTTTTCACTACAAAAAGAAGCTCCCATCCCCTTATAAAAAGTTCTGGGCCTCATTTCAAATCAACCCAGAAATATACCATTAATGTTTCAGATATTATCCCACTTCTTAAATCATTAAAGAAAACCACAAGCCCTGGACCTGATCAAATCAGTGCTAGATTCCTTATTGAAACTGCTGAGGT
The DNA here is from genome assembly GCA_016271365.2 of Neoceratodus forsteri. Lineage (NCBI taxonomy): Eukaryota > Metazoa > Chordata > Ceratodontiformes > Ceratodontidae > Neoceratodus > Neoceratodus forsteri. Next base: position 317,349,593 of record CM057451.1, read on the forward strand.
ATTAGCTATTCCATTAGAAATAATTTTAAATAAATCGCTTCTTAAAGCAGAAATCCCCCCTGATTGGTTGACAGCATTTGTTACCCCAATCCATAAAAAAGGTAGTAAGTCTAATGTTCAGAACTATCGACCTATTAGTCTTACTTCGATTATTTGTAAAATTATGGAAAAAATGATAAAATAATTTCTTGAAAAAGAAATGATAGAACTTAACATTGACGATACCACACAGCATGGATTTAGAACTGGTCATTCTTGCACTTTAAACTTGTTATCTTTTTATAATAACAGTAGTCAGGGCCTTGACAATAAACACCAGCTAGATGTTATTTTACTGGACTATAGCAAGACCTTTGACAAAGTCCCACATGGTAACCTCACTAAAAAATGGAAACCTTGGGCTTCTCCTACCAACTAGTCAATTGGGTACTGTAAGTGCATGGTTGACCAATATATCTCAGAGAGTTGTCTTAAATGGCTGCTCTTCTGATCCAGGTGAAGTTACTAGTGGGGTTCTGCAGGGCTCGGTGTTGGGCCCAATTCTGTTCAACATTTACATTAGCGATATGCAAATAACCACCAAGAATTGGCTATACAAATTTGCAGATGATTCAAAGCTTGGGGGTCCTGTGAATAATCAATTATATTCTGATTCACTCAAATTAGATTTGCAGCAGGTTGAAAAATGGGCCATTGACAACAAGATGGAATTTAATACTGAAAAGTGCGTGGTTCTGCATTTCGGGTCTCATAACCCTAAAAACAAATATTACTGTATATTAATAATACTCTATTGAACTCCACTGATTTGGAATGGGACCTGGGTACAGTATATTAGTTAATTCAAAACTTACACCAGCTGACCACTGTATAAAAGTGGCCAACTTAACTAATGGGTTACTCAGACAAATTCAGCACTCCTTTGTCACTAAAACTGAACAATGTATAATTACTCTTTATAGAACTTGTGTCAGACCCTTTATTGACTATGGGTCCCCTTTTTGGAGCCCTCACCATAAGTCAGATATTGATCGACTGGAGAGAATACAAAGACGTGCAACTAGGATGGTCCCAAGATTAGCAAATATGCCTTATTAATCAAGACTTACTGCTACAGGCTTATATTCTTTACATAGTAGAAGAATTAGAGGGGACCTACTTTTAACATACTGTACAAGTTACAAAAAGATTTAGATCTTATGAATAAATGTGGGCTCGTTCCTGACACCAGGCGAATTGTTCCTAGATGTCACACCAAGCAACTCATTGTGTCAAAGGCAAGAACTAATCTTAGACTTAATTTTTTCTCAGTGAGGGTGCCTCGACTATGGAATAAATTACCACAGGAATTGGTAGATTCTGGCAATATCGAAGCATTTAAAAAGGGACTCGACAACTGGTTAACCTAGACTCACTTCTTGTAAATTGTGCCCACATAATGTAGGGGAAAATCTAGATGGGCCTCGGCCTTCTTTTTTTCAAATAAACCTAGTAAACCTAGTAAGACATGCTTCACTGCTTCCGCTGCTGCCAGATGATGGTTGGGGTCTGTTTACACAAGCAGGGTTGCGCACAGTATGTATGTACTGTTTGTATCAAATCAATCACACTGCCTCTTCATATATTTACATGCATTAATGGAGCAGGGATATCAGGTTACAGTCTTCCATTTGCAGTTATTATATTCAGCCCTTTTAGTATTTCCAGTAGTTGTTTCCAGAACTGTTTCAATTTTTATCAAGTGATACCCTTTTCCACATTCCCATCACCTCCAAAACAAAGCTCTCATCTTTATCTGATTTCCTCTTTATTTATTTACCAGGAAAGGCCTGCTGAGCTAAACAGCTTGTCTTGAGATGCATCCTGGAGGAAGGGTACAGGGAGAAAATAATCAATACAATAGCTCAAAATGACAGAATAAATCAGTTCTGGACTATTTTTATGGTAAATTCACAGGTTTCCAAATATTTCACAGGAGATTTCAGATTTGTGGATTTTCATAGAAATCATGACCTCCACAAAAATATGATTTATACACGACCCTTCTGACAGTAAATCTTAATAGCAAGTGCTCACACATCATGAGCAATATGCTGCTGTGAGCGAGGTACAGCAATACCCCAAACTATAACAAGCTTCAATGTCTTGTCTTGTTCAGTCTCTTGCAGTTATCCTCTACCTTGCTTCCATGAATATATGGCCTACAGTACCTGAAAATAAAATCACCTCCACTGATGAGTTTGGTATTTGAATAGCCTAGTTATAAATCACCTCAGAATGTCCAGGATTAAATCTTCCTACAAGCCCTGGATTACTCCCAAACTCATTGATCAGTGTAAATCCCGTGATTATGCATGGGCTTGTTACAAATTATCCTGCTCTCTGCCTGACCTCCTCTCTTATAGGGTGCTCAGAAATTCATGCACACAAGAGATTCACTCCCTTTTTGACCCCTACCCAGTCCACTCCCCCAGTCCTCATAGTTCATGATTCACCTGTCTCTGACTTTCCCTCTGTAGCTGTTCACTTTAAATGAGGTCTTCACTACCTGCGCTCTCCCATCTCCCCCCTTCAGGCTCCTCTGCTTCCCCCCCCGCTCTCCCCTCCTCTCCAGCCCACTCCTCCCTGGCATTTTAGTTCCCCTCATTACTACCCAGGAACCCTTACTTGCCTTTTCCTCCCTCAAACTGTCTAACCCAAACCCTAATAGGCTAATTCTTCAACTTCACCATCTTTCAGCTCCTGCTATAACCTCCTCCTTTATTCACCTCCTCAACCTCTCCTTCCAGCTCTTCACTGTCCCCATTCATGAAAGATTGCCAAAGTTCTTCCCCTTTATAAAAGAGGTTGACCACTCCTCCCCTGGCAAATTCTGTTCTAGCTCCCTCCTCCTGTCTCTTGAAAGCTGCAAGAGAAGCTTGTCTGCTTTAGGCTTGCTGACTTCCTCTACTCTTTCAATTTCCTCTCCCCTTTCCAATCTTGTTTTCAGAAGTATCACTCCATTGCCTCCTCCCTGCTACATGTCACTGACTCCATCCTCTCTGGGATGGATCGGGGCATATCACAGCAACCATTTTCATTGATATGACCAAAGCCTTCGACTCAGTGGCTCATTCAGTCCTCCTGGACAAGCTGAGCTCTGCCAGCCACTCAGTTCTGGCTGATGAATTGATTTTGTTCCTATCTCACAGGCTGTAAACAGTTGGTACAGGTAGGAGGCATACTGTCACCTCCCCTACACATCCAGGCTGGGGTGCCACATGGCTCCATCCTGGGTCCCATCCTCTTCTACATTTTCCTGAATGACCTGCACTCAGCCTGTGTCAACTTGCATATTCACATGTATGCAGATGACACAGTCATCTACACCTTCAGACCCCCGGACCATAGCAGTTGAAGGCTTGCTGCAACAAAACTTCCAAAACATCCTGCACTGGTTCCACTCCAAACAACTCTAAGTTGACACTAAGAAAACAGTGTCCAAGACCTTTGGCACTTGCCAGAAATTACCCAAGCTCTCCCTCCATCTTCTCAACTCTGCACGGCACCTCCCTCAAAGTGATTTCTTCTTTCAAGTACATCACTGTGTAGCTAGAGATTAGGTTTAAATTATCTGCCCAAATTGATGCCATTCACTCCAATCTCCACCAAAAACTTTGTGCTTTTTACAGCAACAAAAGCTGCTTGTCTCCCCAAGCCTACCAGGAGTTTGTTGCCAAAATTGTGCTCTCTGCCTTCAACTAAGTGGCTTTGGTCTGTGGCACTGGCCCCATCTCTTCCCTTACCAGACTGGACACTCTCTGCAAGATATTCTGGTGTTTTGCTACCAACTCCTTCCCCCAAACTCACTATTACTCCCTTCACTCCCCTCTATCCATCTTTCCTCTACTCTTGTGTCACCGATCCCACTGAACTTCCTTCATCTCCAAGCACTGGTTTGGGTTGCTGCCCTCTTACCTTTTCTCACTCCTCTTTCCCATTCCCACTACCTCAGACTCCTTCCACTCCAGGAATCCTCCCACCTTCTACATTCCCTGTCCTCACTCCTCTGCTGACTAGTCAGTCATCTATCACATTCCCTCCCTCTGGAACCTGCTCCCCTCCTCTCTCCATTACTTTCCTTCCCCATCTTCTTTAGGCACCAGCTAAATTTTCTCCCAATCACCACATTCTCCTGACTGTCCTCTCCCTGACCTTCTCTGGTTGGAGCCCCTACTATCCCTGATGCTGGGTCTCATCCTTGGTTCTACCTCAGCCTGTATTAGGCTCCTACCAATCTACAACTGCACTTTTTTTAGTTGTTTAACCAGGAGTAGCACACTAAGCTGAAAGCTTTTTTACAGGCACAACCTGGGAGCACAGGGAAGTTAAGTGACTTGCTCAGGGTCACACAGTATGTAAGTGGAAGCTGTGGGATTCAAACCCAGGTCTGGTCTGCTGGATGTCACCAGATTTGCAACTCAGTGCCTTAAACCACTGTGCTATACTGCCTCCCGCACTGCCAGTATTACACCAGCTCTGGTCTCTATTTGTACATCATAAGCTGCTCAATGTACCTTTGTTTAGCTCCATTTATTTTTATGCGTACTTTCACCATGTTAAATTGTACACTCTTTGTACTTTACTTTGTACCATACATTGATACTGTGTTTGCTTTTTATTTTATCCCCATTCCCTCTTCCCTGGTTCACACCTGGAAATGAAACTTAGCTCAGTGTGCCTCTTCTGGTTACCAAGTTTCAAAATAAATTTAATAAATAAATGTGTCACAATTTCTCTTAAATGTTCCCATAACAATTTGTTGCAATAAAGAGAATTTGAAGGTGGGATGTATACATTCACTGTTATGAGTGATTAACAGTTCTCTAGGTCAATTTTGACTGTAAGTATTCCATTTATATTTGCAATGATCTGTCTACACTATGCAGTTTACAAAGATACAATTCATGCTAATAAATCTGCTAAATAATCTACCAGTGTTATTAAATTCAGCTGCATGGGAAGTAAAAGCATAACATCATTAATAGAGCATTCACACTTTGATTAGTGTCAGGTCTCTGTAGACATATTACGCCATACCTTCTGTTCATTATAATCTAAATTTCAATTAAACCCAACTTTGTTCCAGATTAACAGCTTCAGGATATTTGATCTAGGTATGCATGATCTTGTCTTCAGTGTTTGTTTCATCAGTTTTAAGGGATGTGTAGAGTATATTGTATGGTTATTTGAGTATCTCCTTGCATACTCTTAATGCCAGAGAACTGGGAGTTGAAGGTAAACAGTTTTGGCACTCTACAGATGCAAAACTCTTACAGCTATGAGCGACAATTCAAGCATCCCTAGAAACCAATTACAAATCATCAAACTAGGTTTGATGTCTTTCTTGAAGTTTAAACATTATTTTAATATAAAATTAAAGTCTAATGCTACTTCTGCATCTACAGCCAGTTATACTGAAAAATAGCACAATGTGAGGAGCTGGAAAATGCTTGCAGTGGCAGTTATGGTAACTGCATGTTGGTAATGCTACTATGCTACACTAAATCTTATTTATTTGTTTAATTATTTAAGAATTGGTAACTGGGAGAAGCACATTGAGCTGAGGCTCATTTCCAAGTGTGACCTGGGGAAAGGAGAAGGTGACAGCTCATTTACAGATAAATACCATCAGGTGATTTGAATAAAAGGACGATGACAAAAAGTGCATCAGTTGAGTGCAGAACAGACAAAATGGAAACACACACTGCATATGGAAGACAAATAAATTAGCATACAGAACATCTGTTTAATTGAACAAGCTCAACAAGTGCATATAGTGTCAGTATGAAGGGAGGCTGTGCTGGGGTTTGAGAAGGCAAGTCAAAACAGTTGATAAGCTTCAATGAAGTTGCCTGAACTATGATGTTGGGGAGAGGGAAAGGTACAGGGTGGTCAACACCCAGGGAAGGGTACAGAGGGGTTCAGAAAGAGGATAGGCCACATCAGGGGAGAGAGGGAGAGGTTTTAGCAGGTAACAAATGGAAGGAAGGTAGGGGGAAGGTGGATGAAGCAGAGTAGCTGGTTCCAGAGGGATGGAAGGTGGTAGGAGAAGGAAAATTTCACAGCTGAGAACTGTGGATGGAAAAGGGAGAAGGTGCACGGGTCCCTTGAGTGCTGGGAGTAGTAGTAGGGGGAGCGGGTGGGGGAGAGGAGATGGGATAAGTATTTATTTATTTCAAAAGTTTCACCAGGACAGGTATACTGAACTGACAACAGTTCATTTCCAGATGTGTCCTGGGGGGAAGAAGGAAGAGGAGAGTAATACTGTATATATAACAATCATAAGTAACAAAATACATGTCAGGTACAGGACTAGTAAACACTAGGCTACAATCATATAAGCAAATGATACAATATTTGTGCTATATTTGTGCAGATTATGCAAGGATGAGGAGGAAATTTCACCCCAGAGGAAATCAAGAAGGTAGAAGTAAATTGTAAAGTGTAATAAGAAGAAGAACAAGGCAGGGAAAGCTAACTAATGGGATTTGAGGAAGAACAGGTGCCAGTAGGGGGGATACAGAAGGGGTGGTCAAGAGAAGATCAGGAGAGGATGGGTGTAGTGGGAAGAAGGTAGTGGAAACAGGGACAGCTATCAAGTGCAATTGCAGGTGTGAGTTGAGAAGCCATGGAGTAGAGAGGACAGTGAATGCTGGGAAGAGGCACAGTGGATGTTTTGGGGGGATTCCATATTTTCTAGAAACAGAAAGAGAAAGAAGCCTGACTAGCTGAAGATTTTCTTGAAGGGAGTGCAAGGGAGTGATAGCCATAGTCACAAAGGTTGTAAGAGGAGGGTGGCGGGTGAAGAGAAGAGAGCTAAGGTAAGAGGTGAGGGAACCTAGCCAGTATTTAAAGGTATAGGAGGCACAGTGAGCAGGATGTCTGGCTTCAAGGGAGGGGAAGGAGAGGGAGAAATAGAGGAAGCAGTGGTGGGTGCGTAGCCAAGAATCCAAAGCAAAAATGGCAGAAGGAATTAAAGAGGGGGTCCAGCCTGGTAAGGGTAGACTTAGGAGCAGCACTGAAGAAAATGTCACCAAAGTTGAAGATGGTGAGAATCATTTTCTGGACAATAGCTTGGCGAGCAGAAAGAAGAATGCAACCTTTATTCATGTATAAAGTATCAAATTTATGGTGAAGTTTTTTGTGCATGGCTTCCACATGCCCAGAATAGTTGAAGAGATGGTCAAGCCAAACTCTTTGATACTTAAATGAGGGGACATCATCAATTGAGGCCCCAGCTAAGGTGTGTAAGGATGGGAGGGCAGTAAGTTTTGTGAGCTTCTGTCTGGTGCCAAAGGTCATGTAGACCATTTTCTTGGCATTGAGTGATAACTGGTAAAACCAGAACCACTGCTAGACATTGTTGAAGCCCAACTGGCCATCAGATCAGAGGGGGAGGAACCAGAGATAAATAACACCATAGCATCTGCGTACATGTGGACAGACATGGAGGGTCAGGCAGCAAGGAGGTCATTCAAGAAGAGTGAAAAGAGTATCAGACCAAGCACAGACCCTTGGGGGACACTGGTATTGCAAGAGAGTGGGGGAATAGGGAATCTCTAATTCTAGCAGATTTAGTACTATCCTCAATGTAAGAGCGGAACAAGTTAGTAGAGGGTTCAGAGAGCCCCGCTGCCTTAAGCTTGCCAAGGAGTAGGGGTGGGATACAGTGTCGAAGGCTTTGGCCAAGAACATTGGCTGAGGTGATAAGGCCCTAATCCATGCCTGGGAGAATGGAGACAGTGAGCCTGAGATGAGAGGAGAAGGTGGAATGGAATTTACGGAAACCAGACTGGAAGGGGGTGAAGAAGGAGAAGAAGTCAAGAAAGACGGAGAGCTGAGCCAGCACAAGATATTCTTGTACTTTAGCTAAGGTGGGGAGCAAGGAGATAGGGCAGTAGTTTCTAGGATGGGTGCAGTCGCCACCTTTTGGAAGGGGTATGATGGTGGCCTTTTTCCAGGTGTAAAGACAGAGGCAAGGGAGAAAGAGAGGTTAAGAAGGGAGGTGATAGGTAGGGCAATGGCAGGGATAGAGTCATGGAGGAGTTTTGGATTGAGTCCATCAGTCTCTTGCCCTTGAGAGGATTAAGAGTAAGGAAGACTTTGAGGGTGTGAGTAGTAGTGATGGGAGAGAAAGAGAAGGGGGAAGATGGGGCGGTGGGATGGATTGAGGAGAGGAGAAGTGTGGGGGAGGGAGAAGAGAAGGGAAGTGCACAGGAGGTGAAGAAAGAGTTGAACTTAGAGGTAACAGAGAGGGGTCAGAAACTGGAATTGTACCTACCTTGAGGACAGAGCAGGAGGAATAGGTAGTGGGAGAGAAGATGGTGTGGATGACTTTCCAGACCTTTTAGGGGTGGTTAAGGTTGCTCTGGAGGTGGAGGATATGTGCTCAGCCTTGGCAAGCCTAGTGGCTCTGGTGCAGGCATTGTGAAGGGCTCGGTACTTAAGGAAGTCAGCAGGGGAGTCAGAGGACTTATGAGTCTACCATGCAAGATTATGTACAGGTAGACAGGCCATTAACTCTGCAGAAATCCAAATGAGATGGGAACCTCGGAACCTGGTTTCCCTTAAAAGGGCATGCTGATCCCAAATTGCAAGAAATTTGGTACTGAAGTAGTTATGGGCAGAGTTAATGGAGCTGGTAGAAGAGATGGGGGACCAATCAGTAGTTTCCAAGTCTGCATGCAGGAAGGACAAGTCTAGTGACTGGAAGGACCTGATCTGGAGGAGTTTGGAAGGGACTTTGGGATAGTGTATTTTTCACATGCAGTAGACCATGTGGTGGCCACTAATGGCATCAGGGAGGGTGCCAGCATCAATGATGCAGTGGGGATGAGAGGTAAGAACCCAGTCCAGCAAGGAGTGATTGAGGGAGTTATGATTCAGATGGCTAGGGTAGGAGATCAACTGAGTTAAATTAAGGAAATTAATATTTTGGCAGAATTTAGATTGTGAGGGGGAGAGCCAGTTGATATTAAAGTCCCCAAGGATGAGTAATTCCTCAGATGAGGCATGAGTGGAGACAGTGGTCAGAAGATCAGTGACAGATGAGGTAGATAGCCCGGGGCAGTAATAGATGCCAGCTACAAAAATAGGGACAGAGAAAGGGGGAGAGAGTTTGAGAAGGAGAAGCTCATATGCAGAAGGGACGGTGATAAAGAGTACAGGGTTGAACTGGATGGCATTAATGTAGGCAGGCCATCTAATCACACAACAAAGTACTTGAAAGTTGGGACTTCTTCAAGCAGGGTGCCATCCAGCTTGGAGAAGATAGGGAGGGGTGGAGACCACTATTAAGAGAGTTTCACAAAAATACAGTTGATGGAAAAGCTTTAGAAACTAATTTTACATCTTGTGCTCTAATTAATACAGGTTTTCAAGTAGAAAAACATTTAATATTTGTAGATTGTATTCACTTTTTAGAAAAAAGACACCAATTATAGTTGTCAGTAGTTAGTTAATTAGTTCATTTTAATTTTTCCTTAGCAATTACAAAAAAAATAAGAACAGAACACAACCACACAAAAGTATGCTTTGTACAATATGACAATAAATATACATACTTTTAAAAAAGATTATTGGTTAAATACACTTGAATTAACGATATCATGTTTTATCAGATATAAATAAGTGCTGATACATTGAGATCAAATTTTAATTCTCAGTGTAAGTATCAATAAATATAGGACAATAGTGTAATACAGTCCACAGTTATATACTGTACCTACAATTCTAAAGTGCAACCATGTAATTACGTGGCACATCATGAAAGGTTTGGGCCTGGTTATCTACATTCCTTAATACATGGAGACAATTTAATTCTCAAATTCTCTATACCCGTTTGCGAAGATACAAAGAATATAGTTTGCATAAAATGCCATGATTTATGCTGTTAACAAATCCTAGTGAAATTTTATCCTGGACTGAAAACAATATAAAAGTGGGCATTAGATGATGATGCACAAGAAAAAAAACCTATAATCTGATTACATCCTCAACAGACATGAATTTCCATGTTACTGCTGCTGACAGCTCATGCTTAAGATGTTATATATATAGTATTCTACCTTTCAGAATCTCTGCCTGAATCCAAAGATTGTCAGTGTTTTTTTTTCAGTATCTATTGAAAATGTGCACAATTACTAAATAGAAAAGGACAGTTCAATAAATTATCAAACTGTTGTGCAGGAGTCAATTTTGAATAACCCAGATAACTTCCTAACCACGTCTTTCTGTAAATATCGAACCTTGGACACTGTGAAATCATATGTAAATTATTCTCTTCTTTGCCAAGGCCACAACCACATAGACTACTGACTGGGTCCTTATCTTTATCAAACTTGGGTTTTAATATATTTGATTTATTTTGCTGAAAGCCAAATTTAGTGTACTATATCTTTTCCTAAGTAGCAGATCTAGTGACAGTACCAGATATAACTACCTAAAATGGATCAACTTATGGGAAACCAGACATCTGCTAAAGGTATAATTGCACATTATCATAACTCAGTCCCTATAAAAAAAATATTTCTCTTTCCTTTATAAAAAAAAATGTGTAGGACTTAGCAAGGACAATACCCTTGTCATGCAAGGAAACTACATATTGGGTACTAGTAATATCCAACCTTTTATCAAGAATGTGTAACAAGTTTGATGGACTAGACCACTGTCTCAAACTACACTTATTTTATACACCAAATAGACCAGGCAAGGCATTTTTATTTTTATAGTGCCTATCCCAGGGGCTCCCAGTGTTATATATGATAATAATAGACAGAAAAGTAAATTGACAATAAAATGCAGAATAAAAGACAAAAAAACAAAATAGTAACTATATATGTATGACTCCTGCAGCAACGAGGGTCATAATTGCCCAGGAAGGCCTGATTTCTTGCCCCTCCTATGGGCTCACCTCTTTCTATCAAACAAGTGCAAGAAACCCAACTAAATGGAATGTCACCTACAATAATATATGTCCAGTAGATTTATCTTATCGGCCCCTTGACTGAAACATCACTACAAGCTATACGCCAGCCTTGGCTAGCTATGTCCCACTGAGCAACTCTGCACTACTGCTGTGTGGAATGTGGAATACCGCCAGACAAATTAGTATGGCGTGACTATTCAGCAGGTGGAATTTTCACCTGAATTTTGCTGGTTCTTCTGCAGAATTCTGCCTACTGTGATCTGTGGGAACAGCATTTTTCCACAGAAAATTATTTTGCAGCTGAAAATATTGAGATCTACTGAATAATATTCTGCGGAACAGCATTTTTTTTCTGTGGAAAATTATTCCACAACTATTTTCTGCCATGGAATTCCACCAATCTGTTTCTGGTGAAATTCAGCAGAATTTTGTCCGAATTTTGAAAATTCTATAAAATTTCATTCCACCAGAATTTGACAATTCTGCACAGCACTACTCTACACAATATGCTGTGTCATTGACAGTGTTATTAGGTTGACCAAACCAACCAACCTGGTCGCTATGTTTACACCCTTAGACCAAGCATATGCCTTATGCCGAAATTATCTGTCTCTCCTGGCCTTTTCCAAGTGTTCCTTGAAAATGAGTGAGCAGGTATTAGCCTCTTTCACTCCGAGGGCTTGGAACTCCCTTCCTCCCTATCATAGGGTTTGTCAGTCCCATCTCATATTCAAAAGAGAAATTTGCAACTTTCTAAGTTCCATAGATGTATATGCTCTTGCACCTGAATCTGTACTGGTGCTAACTGCCTTGTAAGTCCATGTGATTTACTGCTCTTGTGATTTTTGACCCTGTAACAGTGATTGTCAGATGTTTTGCCATTTTACACTATCTCTCACTGTTTTGCTTTGTTTTTTTTTAGATTTGCTGAGCTCTTGCCTGTTCTTTGTGCTATGTTATCTGACACATTGAATGTTTTACTGTCTTCCTATTCATATGAAATGTTACTAACCCTACTTCATTTGTAATTTTCCAATTGTCTTTGTAATCCCCCAGGACCTACCTGGTCATCAAAAACTAGCTAAATTTATATATATACAGTACATATAGATATATAAATTAAACTGTACCAAACACTTGTTTAAACAAGTAATACTTCAACACATTCTTAAACTCCTCCACCATGGGGAACTCCTAAGGTGGAGTGGTAAGGAGTTCTAAATGGCCATGCCACTACCAAGAATGTTCTATCTCCAGATTCCTTTAATAAGGATCTCGGAGCAGTCAACCACAGCACCTCGGTGGAGTGGAGTGAGAGACCAGGAGTGAACCAGACCAAGACATCTTTTAGATAGCTGGCACCCAAATGGAATAATAATGCTCCTGCCCCAACCAACCCCAACATTATAACCTCCCTATCTTGTGCATGGGGTTCTGATTGCATCTCCCACCACCTTCTTGGACAGCATATCTAAGTGTCAGCAGAGAATAGTTAGGGCCACCAGCATTAGCTATGGTGTGGGATTTTCAGCATGTGTAGAGCCAAAGGCAGACTCTGGCACATATTAGTAAAAAGGGCTAGTATAAAAAAAGTTAAATTCAATGTAGCCACAAATACCTTTCTTAAAAAGATGATTGGGAAAGGATGAACCTTCACCAACATGCAATATTAAAGCAGGTTATCTGCACATGAGTAGAACAGCACTGTTACCAACCAGAGCACTTTCTCTTGGATCTGATTGCTTTTATATTAAGAGGTAATTTCAGAAATACTTAGCAGGGAAGGACATGGGAGCTGAAATACAAACAACCAAACTCTAAACCTTATGGGCTCAAACAGGACATTGGATTAATGCGTAATATAGAAAACTTTAACACGTGGATCCCTAAATGGTACTTTTTACAGTTATACTCTCATTTCCAATTTATTTTTCTTTATGTTCCACCTCCCTAGTACTTTGTGTATTTCAGTTTATTGCTGTCACCGCTTCCTGTGTTTCTGTCACAAAACTTTTCACATTCTCTTTTGGGCCATTTACACAGCTGCATTTTCACTGCAGCAACCCACCCTTTAAGTTGCTGTGGTGCAAATGCAACCACATAGACACTTACCTGAACTGGCTAAATTGGTCACTGCACATATCAGGGACCAATGTAATCTTATAACTATGTTCTGGAGTGAGTGGTGTTATATGAACTGGCTGCACCGCTTGCTCAGACATAGAAGAGTCTACCCCCCCCTTCACTGTGCCACCATGTATTTCTTTGTGCTTCCCCTGACTCACATCCCTCTCCAGTACATATTGCATCAGTGCTGGAAAGGGCCACTTAAACTAAATTGTTAATCAGCTCAGGAGGTTGGGGGGAGCGCTAACAAGCACCGCAATTCTGAGCCTAGTGACTGTGTAAACAGGGTTTTTCAATAACACACTAGTTCACGTTTCCTTCTTCTCTCATATGAATAGTGTCTTAGCACTTCCTTCAAAGGCATTCCTCACTAGTGAAGGCCTGTTCCCTCTTTATTGTCTACCCGCCCTTCCTACTAGCTCTTATTACCTTATCTAAACTATCCTGCCACAAACTATTTTGAAGCTATATAATTCTAAGTATAAATTAACCTTCTTGTTTTTTCAGAATGGTATTGCACCTGATGGAGGAATTTTTTGACCCTAAAAGCTTGTGCACTATACCATCTTTGTACAAGACATATGTTGGTCTTATAAAAAGTATCAAGCCATCCAGCCATTCCTGTTTTCTGAGAACCAAAACTTCAGTTTCTTTTTACTACTTAAAAGTATGGCAAAACAAGGAACATTTCATTTAGCTTAGAAACATGTAAGTGGATGGCAGATAAGGACCACAAGGCCCATCCAGTCTGCCCATTTTTCTACCTTATGAATGTGCCATAGGCCTTTACTCGGTCAATGGCCTATCTATTCATACTCATCTGTATTACTCCCTTATGTCTATCCCATGCCTGTTTGAAGAATTTCTTGTGTAAAGCTGTAGAATTTTAGGTTTGACAGACCTTTCTTCTGCACTGCCTCATATTCTAAGCTCACAGCCCAATCCTTGCCTTTTGCTTTCCCACCTGTCTGCTCTCTCACCCACCTACATCTCCTCCCTGTTTCTGTTTCTCTGCCCACCCTTTATTTTAGCCTCCATCTTCTAAGTAATTTGGCCCACCCTGTTTCTTTGTTTGAGCTAACCACCACTCACCTGCCTGCCCCTACTTAATCCATCTCCTTTCCTCTTCCTCTCCCTCTCAGGTATGACATGCCCAACTCAGGCTCAGACCTCACCGCTGGAGGAGAAGATACAAGCCTACCCTGGGAAGTAACCCGGGGTCCTGCTCCTGCTAATTGGCAGACTACGTGGCTTCTTTCCCCTGTTGTAACTGCTGCCTGGGATCCTCCAAACTCTGGTTTGTTGCAGGGTCCAGCAATCTACAGAAACAGACAAATTAGGTCTCACTAGCCCAACCTGTACTGAACCATGCTCTGGTGGCTCACCTGGAGCTGCGGGTTGGAAAGCCGTATATCCCCTCAATTACGTTGGTATTTGTCACCTTTGGACATTTTTAAATTTTAGCGTCAACACTCTGATTGGAGGATCTCAGTCTCACTGACTTCTCTCCGACTGGTCTCCATTTTACCTTGCTTCATTAGAGACGCTTATCAGCACTGACCGTCCTGAGAGACAATCTTTATTTTCTGTAGAGCAAGAAAGGCTGCCTCTCTCCTTTTTTTTTTTTTTGTCTCCTTTCCCATTTGCAAATTATACTGCAAAGCCACTAGAGGGCAACAACAGCAGTTTCTCATGTTAAAAGTGCAATACCTAATATTTTCTCCTTCCTCTTCTGCTCCAGTGTACCCTGGACACTGCTCTTTCTGAGGACCATTCCATGGGTATTAGCCATGGTTCCTGCCTGTTTCTTGGGCTGGACCATGCTCACCCTCTGAAAGCTGGAAGACTTGAACACCTGCTCCTGCACCACTTCCAGGCTGGTGGAGCAGGGCTAGAAAAATGAACAAAAATCACTGACCAAGCCTCCCATGCTAGATATCACCCTTGAGTCACCCTGCTGGTTCAACCAAAAGTCTTACCCCATCGGCGATTTGCGCCAGCTCCCCACCCATCCTAGGTGGACCCTGCCTTATACAGACACTGTGTGGTCAGATGACTAAGTGCCTATTTTTCCATTGGTCCCTTATATTGGGGCTGCAGGACTGCTGACTCCATGTCCACTCCCACAGACCAGGGGAACCACCTTCGGGAGCTTGATCGCCATGGACCATGCTAGATTTACAGGCCGGCTCTACGCTCTCCAAAGACAAGCAACAAGAAAAGGCACCTGCCTGCCCCCAAGCAAACAGCCATCAGACAAGCCCTCTCTGCCACCAAAGCACAGCCTTGAGACATTCTGCTGGTTTGGCTGACTGAAAGCTGATACTCCCCAGGTACATCTTTGGTGCCTAGACACCACTCAAGTCATCCAGAACTTTGAACTGGAAGCGCCTGACTGCTGATTGGTCAAAGCCCCCATCACTTCAACTGAGGTCTTTTCTCATGACACTACATGCACTGCCAAGTACTTTCCTGGCTGAACACCCCTGCTGACTTACAACTAGGCCTCCTACATTGTGCGATGGGAACTAGTACCATGGACCGATCTAAGCTCCTACTCTTTCTAGCCATCGTGCCACTCATGATCCACTTGTCTGCTAACAGAATATTCAATACAGAAGCAAAACAGACCATAATTATGCCACATCTGACTGATTTTCACTTCTCCAACCTCCTCTGCCTCCATGAACTACCACAAGACTCAACACCTCTTTTAATAATTAAAGGCATGATCTACCACACTGTATCGGATACTAAGAAATGCTTCCTATGCCACCTGATTTTATTCCCTTTTTGCCACTGAAAACTCTGGTACCTCCTACTGCTGGCCATCTTGTTCTCCAGTGACACTGAAACTAACTCTGGCCCTACTTGCCACCTATCCCACTCGGATGCTCTACTACACAATACTAAAGACATCCTTATTGTCCACCACAACATTAGGAGCCTAGAGCACAACTTCCCTGAACTAGAGGCCTGGGTCTCCCTATACAAGCCTGATATCCTGTGTTTGACTGAAACGTGGTTGAAGCCCACAGTCCCAGATTCTCAGTGCTCTAGTCCCTCCTACAACCTACTCTGGAAAGATAGAACTTCCACTAAAAGAGGGGGTGGCATTGCTATCTATTTAAAGAGTCACCTGCATCTCACTGTCCTGAACACAGACCCCTCTGATGCAGTGCAAGTCTCTTCACTCCCTCCTTACACTTGGGGCAATAAAGCTGCATATTATCTGTGCATACAACCCCTCAAACAGTGGCCACTGTGGCTTAGATGAGCTCCTCAACCAAATGGCCATGCTCTCTGGCAAAAATTTAGTAGTACTCCTACTAGGGGATATAAAACTGGTTAGGAAAATGCCAGGACACCTTAATCTCCAAAATACAGAGCTACAACTTGCATCAAATGATCACCGAACCTACAAGGATTGCATCCAGCTCCAACTCCAACACCTTAATCGACTGGGTACTAGTAAACCGTACTGAGCATATCCTCTCTGTCAGCAGTCTTGCAGATACCATCACGGACCATCATCCAATCTTTTGCTCCTGGGGGCTGGCTCCATCACTCCCACAAAAACTGCATTTCAACACCATCTGAAACTATGCTAACCTGAATACCGAAAACTTTCTTCATGATGTAGCCAACATAGACTGGTCCAGTCTCTATATGACCTCTGACATGCAGTATGCTCTCAGCATCTTCACTGCAAATTTCTCAGCCATTCAGGACACTCACATCCCTTGGATAACACGTTGAGTCAAAGGGAAGCCAACCCAATGGCTAAGAAAAGATCTAATAAACAAAATAAAACAGTGTGATAAGAGCTGGAGTCGATTCATGTCCTCTGGTCTACAGAAAGACCAAAACACCTATAGGATGCCTAGAAATACATGCCAAAAGGAGATCAGGGCAGCTAAAAGCTCCTATTGCAAAAGCTTATTAACCAGTGCATCGGGGTTCCTAAAAAATTCTGGTCCCACATAAAAATGTTCCTGAGATCTAACTTTTCCCCTACCCTGAATGACATGGTACTAAATGTGCCCACTGCAACAACCCTCAGACCATCGCTAATTTCTTTAATGACCAATTTACAGACTTGACCAAATACACATCTGCTTTCCCTGCCTCGAATCAGCTGGGTCCTTTAACTCCCTCCCACCAAGCATCAAAAATTCCCTCCTTTCATTTTAATAGGGAGGTCACAAAACTCCTCAGAAAGATCTCGGACAGCACAGCCACTGGATCAGATGGTATCCAGCCCAGGCTGCTAAAAATTGTTGCACCTCTCATTGCCAGACCCTGGCTAGGATTTTTACACTGTCCTTATGTCATAGCATAGTCCTGGACTTTTGGAAAACAGTGGGAGTCACCCCTGTCTTGAAAAAAGGCAACCCTAAAGACCCCTCTAATTACAGGTCCATAGCCATCCTGTCAGTTCTAAGCAAAATATTGGAAAAGCTAGTTACCATGCAAACCATTGAGTTCCTCTGAGACAATGACATCCTAACCTCTGCATAACACGGCTTTTGAAAAGGTCACAGCACCACAACCGCCCTACTCAAATTTGCTACAGACACCCTCACTGCCATGGACTCAGGGCTTCTCACGGGAGCGTTTTTCATTGTTATGACAAAAGCCTTTGACTTGGTAGACCATCCACTTCTCCTCAACACACTCCACTCTATGTGCTTTGCTTCTAGTGTTGTCAGTTGGTTTAACAGTTACCTGTCAAACAGGGCCCAAACCGTTAAATTCAATTCTACATTCTCTGACCTAAAGACAGTGAACATTGGAGTTCCCCAAGGCTCAATCCTTGGGCCACTTCTCTTTTCAATTTTTGTCAACAGCATCACCACTAATCTCCTTGACACCTCATCTCTATTCTATGTGGACGACATAATCATGTATGCTCGTGCAAAACATGTGTCTGATATCAACCTATGTCTTGCCTCTGATTTCCAACGCACATAAGCCTGACTACGGGACCACAAACTTGTTCTAAATGAGGCAAAAATACAGTCCATGCTATTTGGGACCCTCTCTAAATTCAAGACATTCCAAGATAAGTTTAGGGACTCCTGCTTAGATGGCTCACTCATAACTCCTGTAATGTCGTTTAAATACCTTGGGGTCAC
This sequence comes from Neoceratodus forsteri, assembly GCA_016271365.2. Lineage (NCBI taxonomy): Eukaryota > Metazoa > Chordata > Ceratodontiformes > Ceratodontidae > Neoceratodus > Neoceratodus forsteri. Next base: position 317,367,827 of record CM057451.1, read on the forward strand.
CCTTGACCAATCTCTAAATTTTGAAATCCACATCATCAACGCATGCAAATCAGTCAGTTCCAAGTTAGGCATGTAATACTAGACCAGCCACATGCTAACCCCTACTGACAGAGTGGCTATAGCTTGGGACACACTCCTACCACTCTGATCTATGGAGTGACAACGTATGCTCCTTTACCAAAATCAGATCTTCAAAGATGAGATGTAACCTATAACAACATCTGCAGGTTCACCTCAGCCTCCCACAGACTAAAACACCATTGTCTATGATACTCATATCTAAACTGGTTGTCCCCCAATGATACTAGACTTTACTCCCTTGGCTCCACTGATGACAGTATCATGAGATCTCATACCCCAACAACTCTAGCAAGCTACTCATCTACCAGACCTCCAACTACGGCCTGCACTTGGCTGACAAATCCCTACTATGCATCCCCAAATGCAGTACCACCAAAGGCTGTAGTGCCTTTGTCCACTATGCACCTCAATTATGGAACTCACTCCCTCTGGACATCCTGCTAACTCCTACACACAATGCTTTTAAAAAAACACTCCACCAGCTTCTCAGTTCCACCAGCCAATGCTCCTGTTTCAAACCTCCTTAGTCCTCTGGGTATCTTGCCTATCCTGAAGCTCTTACCTTTTCTCCACAATGCACCCCTTGTGGTATAGCCTATCCCAGCTCTCTCTCCTGACACTAGCCCCCTGCAGCCATCACTTTTTCTCATTGTCACCTCCAATCCTATACCCTACCTTTCCTTATCCTGACCTGCTATTATCCCTACTGTTCACAGTCTTGCCATTCTCCTGCCCATTATCTCCCCTGCACGTGTCAGTATTTGACCATATTTTTATAAATTTTTGTTGTTCATTTTAAATCGTACTTTCAGGACCACTACTGCAATACTCTTGCTACTGTATGTTTTTCATCATGCTATGACTGTAAAAATATCTATGATCCTTACAGGACCACCCTGTGTACTACCTGTAATGCTTAGCCTATTGTTAAATGTTTTTTGAAATACCCTGTATACTACCTGTGCTGCTTAGCCTATTGTTTAATGTTTCACAACACCTTCTTTATATATCTCAGTGTAATCTGCCATTCGTTATACATGCAATGTCTGCCCTGTAACTTTCTGAGGTAGGCTATTCCATGCATCCACCACCCTTTCTGTGAAAAATAACTTCCTCACATTACCCCTTAATCAACCTCCTTCTAATCTCATGTTGTGTCCTCTTGTCCTGCAATTTTTCTTATATTGAAACATGTTAGACTCTTTCACCTTGTTAATGCCCATAAGATGTTTTTATGTTTTGATTGTATCACCTCTCTCCCTCATTTGCTCTAGGGTATACTTACTGAGCTCTGTTAATCTGTCCTCGTATGTTTTCTGATGCAGCCCCTGCACCATTTTGGTTGCCCTTCTCTGGACTGCCTCCATTTTGTTAATGTCCTTGTGCACATGCAGCCTCCAGTACTGCATGCAGTACTCCAGATGGGGACTAAACAGTGTCTTGTAAAGAGGGATTATTACCTCCCTCTTATGACTTGTGATACCCCTACTGATATACCCCAACATCCCTCTAGCCTAGCCTACTGCTTTAGTGGTCTGCTTGGATGATTTCAGGTCATCTGTGATGATGATGCCCAAGTCTGTTTCTTCCCTTGTGATTGCCAACAACTCCCCTCCCAACTTACAGGTAGCTTCAGGGTTTCTCTTCCCTATGTGCATGATCTTGCACTTCTCTGCACTAAACCCCAGTTTCCACTCTTCCAACTATTATGCCAGTTTATCCAGATCTCGTCTCATTCTGCCCACCCCATCTGGATCATCTACTCTGTTGCAGTTCTTGGTGTCATCTGCAAACAGATAAATCTTACCCTCAAGTCCATCTGCAATGTCACTGAAGAAGATATTGAAGAGGACTGGCCCCAGGACTGATCCCTGAGGTACCCCACTTGTGACTTGCATCTCTTCTGACTGTATACCATTTACCACCACTCTCTGTTTTCTGCTCGCCAACCAGTGTGCCACCCAGTTGACCAACCTCTGACCAACCCTGAACCTACCCAGCCTATTAATCAATCTTCTATGTGGAACAGTATTGAAAGTTTTTCTGAAGTCAAGGTAAGTGACATCAGCTGCTCCCCCTTGGTCCACCACTCTGGTTACCCAGTCAAAGAAATCTATGAGATTAGTTTGACAGGACCTTCCTGTTGTAAACCCATGCTGTCTTGGATCCTGTGCTCCTATGGATTCCAGGTGTTGCACTATCTTTTCCTTAAGGAGTGCCTCCAAAATCTTGCCCACTACTGAGATAAGACTGACTGGTCTGTAGTTCCCTGCCTCCTCCCTGCTGCCACTTTTGTGGAACGGGATCACATGAGCCCTTCTCCAGTCTACTGGGACCTCACCTGTGCTCAGAGACTCACTAAACAGTTTTGATAATGGCTCTGCTAGTTCCACACTTAGCTCCTTCAGTAGCCCAGGATGTATGCTATCAGGTCCTAGTGCCTTGTCCATCTTGAGCTTAGCGAGCTCTTGTAGGACCCTTTCTTTTGTGAAGGGACTTGTGCACATCTCCCTCCCTCCCTCCTGTGTCCATGGTGCTGAGCTGTGGGTCCTGCCCTACCTTCTCCTCAGTAATTACTGAGCAGAAGTATCTATTTAGGATAGATGCTTTTCCTTGGTCCTCTCCACACACTCCCCCTTATCTCCTTTGATCTTGGCAATATCTCTTCTGGACTTTCTCCTTTCACTAATGTATTTATAGAAAGTCTTGTCCACTTCTATTACTGTTCATGCTAGTGCTTCATCAGTTTGGGCCTTTGCCTGCTTTCCCTGCTTCCCTTAGGGAAGGTTGGTATGCATCCCTATCTTCGTCCTGCTGCGTTCTCTTATATTTCCTGAAGGCCAACCTTTTGGCTCAGATCTTTTCTGCTACTGCTTTTGAGAACTTAAGTGTTTTCCTCCTTCTTTTGCTCTTGCTTTTCTCCCTAACACAATGGGATGTTGCTTCAAGTATTGCATTCTTAATGCTTGCCCACTTTGCCTGTGCCCCCTCACCTGTATTTCTTCTTGCAAGGGCTAGCTTAACTCTGTTGGACATCTTATGAAAGTCAGCTCCTCTGAAGTCCCATATTTTTGCCTTGGAATGGGATGATTTAGTTCTAGTGGCCAAACTGAACCATACCATGTGATGGCCACTGGCCCGCAGGTGACCTTCTACCTGGAGATCTGTGATTCTTTCCCTGTTAGTAAGTACTAGAACTAGGATAGCCCTGTCTCTTGTGGGTTGCTGTATTAGTTGTTTGAGGCCCTTCCCCTTCAGGGAATCCACTATGTGTCTAGTTCTAGCAGATATTCCTGCTGGTATTGACCAATCTGTATCTGGCATGTTGAAGTCTCCGATTATCAGAACCTTCCCTTTAGCTGTCATGTTTTGTATATCTTCTAACAATAATGTGTCTATATCCTCCCCATGGCCTGGAAGCCTGTAGACAACCCCAGTTCATATTGCTGTCCCATTTCCTGTTTCCAGGGTGACCAACAGTTCTTCTGACTCCTTATGTGTATTCTGAATTTCTGTAGCTTTGATATTTTCATTGACATAAAGGGCCACTATCCCCCCTTTGCACCTCTGTCTCTTCTGAACAGTACATAGCCGGGTATTGAAGTCTCCCAAGTGTGGTTACTGGTGAACCATGTCTCACTAATGGCTACTATGTCCAGTTTAGCCTCTGTCATTGTTGCCTCCAGGTCTGGGATCTTGTTTCCCAGACTGCAGGCATTTGTGTCCAGAATTTGCCATTAGCCAGATTTTGGTGTGTTAGTTGTTGGGTGAGGTACGGTGTTTCCCCTGTGTGTCATATGGGGAGCCAGACCCTTTTCCTTACCTGGTGATGCAAATGAACTACAAACATGCTGAACTCCTGTTTGATCACTAGCTGATGGGGGAGGGGTGTTCTTTCCATTTGATGGATCGGATGCTGCACCCCTCTCCCCATTTGCTAGTTTAAATATTCTGCAAAGACATCAAACATCTGCCCCAATGCACTGACTCCCTCCTTAGTAAGATGCAGTCCATCAAATTTAAAGAACTTTCACTCCCAAAACTGTTGCCAGTTATCTACAAGTTTGTGTCATTTTTCCTGGCACCAGCCCTTGAGCCACATGTTTAGGTCCCCTATCTCTCCTTCTCTGACCTTCCGTCTGTCTGCCCCCCCTCCCAGACTGGGAGGATCTCAGAGAAGGACATGCCAGATGAACTGGATGACAGTTTGTCTCCCAGCCTGGTCAGGTGTTCCTTGGTCTCCACAACTGGCCGGCTGGTGAGATCATTAGTCCCTATGTGTACCAGGATGTCATCATTTTCTCCTGCTTCCTGCATGATTTTAGCAATGCAATCAGTGTCTCTCCAGACTGATGTACCTGGGAGACATCCGACCATTGCCCCTGGCTGGCTGTAGGTATCAACTCCCAGAATCATGCAGTCTCCTATGATCAGAAGTGTTTTGGATTTCCTCTTTCCTTTTTTTGTTTTAGTCCCTGCTTTGAGTGAGTTTTGTAGTGCTAGCTCCTGTGCTGCAGTGTCCTGCTCTGCAGTGTCCTCTGCCCCTTTGGTTGATTTCAGAGATATAGGTAGTTACCCATTTGTAGTTTTTATATGGTTTGTGGAGGTGATGCATTGGTGAGCATTGAGTGATGGGGCACCTGATTTGCCTCTCCTAACCACTTGACAACATTCTGGATGAACTACCCTGTGCGGTTGAGGAACTTCAGTTAGATGTTATTTTTGTATAACTTTTTATAACAAATTAAATTAATTGTGCCTCTGTACTTGAGGTCACTGTGTCAATACCCCTCTGATCCTCCCCTTCCTGTTTTGCTACAGGAAATTTGATGACTGTGCTACTCTATAATAGGAGTGTAGCATTGGGTGGTTGGGGATTGGTGTGGGTGGTTGGGCCCTTCCCTTGCCAAAAAAGAAGAACCATGGATGAAAGAAACAAGGAGGTAAGAGCAGAAACAGTCATCTGACAACAAATGCAGTAGCCCTGAAAGCTTAGCTTAATGACAGATAAAACTATAAAACCTGTAAGCACCACCTCTAACAATTTCACAGAAGATATACCCTGCAAAAAAATACTTTGCTACAGAGAAAAATAAAGCAGTAACATAAGATATACCTTGCAAAAAACAATCTGAATCAGAGAAGATTACAGCAGTAATCTGTAAGCACAAAACAGTAACAAACCTGTAGGCACACCCTGTAATAATGCAGCAGAAAGCATACCCTACAATAGCAATTTGAATCAGAGAACAATAAAGCAGTAAAATGTAAGCAAAAAACAGTTACAAAACCTGTGACCACAAAAGAAAATAGTGACACACAGTAAATCTGCCTAGCCAAAAGAAGCCTTAATCTTTTTCATTGCTCTGATAATGTCACTCCTTGCTCTGTCCTTATAAGCAAACCTAGAAGGAAAGAGCTCAGGTGAAACTAGGTGCCTTTGCCAGCAAACCTAGTCTTCCACCAGCTTGTCATATCCCTCTGTTTTATCGTGCTTTATAGTAAAGAAATATTTATTTTTTTATTTATTTATTAGGATCTTGGAAAACACCTGCGAGTGGAAGCTCGTTGAGAGGTTCCACATCATTACAATTGTTGAGGAAATCACAGTAATGGGGGAGGCAAAATAGCAAGACTAAGTATATAAAACTGTACTCAAGCACAGCATACAAAAAATACAGTAGGGCTTCATAGACAATAGAATAGTGTAATAAGGCATTGTACAATGTATGACTACGTTCTAAGTAAAGAAGAGACAGAGGGGTAGAGAAAGGCGGAGGGGGTGGAGAGGAGATGGGGAGAAGGAGGGGTTGTGGGCAGAGGCAAGGAGTGGGAGGGGGATAGGGAGAGGCCGTGGATGAGTGAGGGGTTGTAGAAAGAGGCAAAGAGAGGGAGCAGTGGTGGGGAGAGAACAAGAGTAAGGAAGCGACATTTTGTGTAGGGGTGGCTTGCAAGTGGTGCAGAGGGGCTATTCTGGTAGGATGTGACAGTAAGTGCTAGGGTTGGGTCATCGCTGTATGGGAGGAATTAGTGAGGACATATACAGGTGCTACTTTCACTGAGGTGCTGATGCAGTCTACATTTAAAGGATCCCAGTGTAGTGACATTGGAGAAGTCTGGAGGTAGGCCATTTGTCCAGAGAGGAGCACGATGAGCAAAGGAATGCTGGGCCATGGCTGTCCGGCACCTAGGCATATAGAAGATTTGGTTGGTCGAGCTCCTGGTGAGTCTGGCATTAGAAGGTGGAGCTAGAAGACTCTGTACCTCAGTGGGAAGCAGGTATAGAGTGACTTTTTTTGCAAGGAGACATGTTTGATATCTGATTCTGTCACTCAAGGGAAGCCAGCATGTCCAAGCATACAGCTCACATGTATGGGTGAGCTTTGGGGGCATTGGTGAGCAGATAGCAAGATTTGTTTAGTGCCATAGACAGGTGGAGAAGAGTTGAGTCTGTTGCAGAACCATAGATAGCCAGGCTGTAGTCGATCAGGGTTATGAGTGAGCTGTTTATTGCCAGGTTCAGAGCTTCAAATATTAGGCTGTGTCTGTGTCTGTAGAAGATGCTGATCCTGGTGTTGAGGGCTTTGGCAAGGTTGTCAATATGCTGGGTGTAGGACAGGGCAGAGTCCAGCATAATACCCAAATATCTGAAATGGGGAACTAGGTCTACGGTGAGACCAGCGTCATTTTGAATTGCTAGGGGGAAGTGTATTTGCTTGCTTTGGGCTGATGTGTAGAGTATGGTCTTGGTCTTTTTATAGTTCAAGACCAGTTTTTTCTCCTTGAGCCATTTTTTGGCAGTTGTGAATCCAGATTGGAGGTCCGATTGAAGATGTAGGGGGTCACGGTTGATTGAAAAGATCACTGCATCATCTGCATAGAGGAGCATGCGGCAATGGCAGAATGCTGGAAGGTTGTTTAGGAAGATGCTGAAGAGTAAGGGGCCGAGTATGGAGCATTGAGGTACCCCCGATCTGACAGGTCTTCTTTCAGAGAGAACGTCCCCAATCCTGACTTGCTGGGATCACAGGGTCAGCAAATTTCTGAACTATTGAACGGTTTCCCAGGCAAGGCCTATGTCTGAACGTTACTCAAGGAGGAAGGCATGATGGACTGTAACAAATGCCTTTGATAGGTCAATTCAGACCGCCACTACAACTTGCCCTTTGTCAAGCGCTTTATGTATGAAACCAGGGAATTCAAGAAGAGCAGTGATGGTGCTGGGGCCATCTCTGAACCCATGCTGCTTGGGGCATAGAAGCTGGTGTTGATTGATGAACTCCATCATCTGGTCAGCCACGATCCATTCAAGGGCTTTTGAGAGTGGGGGAAGTATAGAGAATGGCCTATAGTTGTTGTGGATTGACTGGTCTCCACCTTTGTGTACCGAGGTGACCGTTGCAGATTTCCAGAACTGTGGGAACTGAGACTGGCAAAGAGACAGGTTAGTTATTTCTGAGGGGACTGATAATCTCATCCAGTGCTAGCTGCACAAATTTGAGGTCCAAGCTGTCCCCACTGTGTCTCTACTTGCCAAGAACCTTTTCAAGATATTTTCTTGCCTCAGTTTCAGGAACATGCTTGATACAGAAGGGTGGCAGGTTAGATAGTACTGATTTTCTACTGTGGCCTTTGGGGCATGAGTGGTAAAGAAGTCCCCAGGAAGCACACTACTAAGTTCCAAGAAGGCAAGGTTCAGCTGTTTGGCAATGCTCAGTGGGTCAAGAATGGGGACACCCTCAATATTAAGCATTGCAGGGGCAACTTTTAAGTTTTTCCCAGTGATGTCACTTAAATTAGTGCAGAAGGACCTGCTACTGTTCCAGGTCTTGGCTAGGGCTTCTTTGTAAAAGTTACTTTTAGCAAGTCTGACTGCTTTTGTACACTCATGCGTGTCTTTTTATAAAGCTGGATGTTTTCCACTGTGTCATGTGCTCATACCTTAAGCAAGAGTTGATCTATAGATGTTAGTTAAGCCAGAAGATCAGGGGGTAATCCATTGGTTAAAGGGACCTTTGGCTTTTCTTATTTTGACTGGTGCACGTTTGTCACAGGTGGCATTGAATTTTGCAATAAAAAGGTTAAGAGTGGTGTCCATGTCTGAGGCACTGTGCAGATCAGACCAGTCAAGTTGTTTTAGGTCTGCCTTTAACTGTGGGAGATGGACTTTTATAAGCTGCCAATTTGTTATGTTTCTAGGTGAAGACTTACAGTAGTTGTTATTCCATAGGCATTTGACTGGGGAATGGTCACTTAAGGAGTCAGGGAGCATGGTGAGGTCGGTGATGTGTGAGGGGCAGTTAGTTAGTATCCAGTCTAGAAGTGTGCTGGTGCCAGTCTTGTAATTTGTTTCTAGTAAGGGTGACCACCAGCTGGGAGAAGTGGACAGTGGAAAGGATGTCTTTGATGGTGTTAGATGTAAGTGAGAGCCAGTTTATATTGAAGTTGCCCAGCAGTACTGTTTCAGTGTTCAGGCTCAAGGTGGTGATATAGTCCAGTAGATTACTGATCCCAAGCAAGGTCTGCTTGGGTGGGATATAAACAGCCAGTAGGGTGAGCACTCTTTTGTGTGCCCCTAGTAGCAGTTTAATGGCCAGGACTTATAGGTTGTCACAGCTGTTTGGTGGTGGGATGACATATCCCTGGAGTGGCTCCTTGGTGTAAACAACACATACTCCACCCCTTTTCAAATGGCAGTCCTGTCTATATAATGTGTAGCCTGGCAGGGAGATGGCAGTGTCAGGGATTTTTGGTGATAGCCAGGTTTCCACGACAGAAATTACAACTGGGTTTTGTTGGGTGACCCAGACCTTGAAGCTGTCTAATTTTGGGAGGAGGCTGCAAATATTTATCGAGGCAAACACAAGGCCTGTGGATTTGCATGGGTTAGTGTTGTGGTGTGGTAAGGGTCTGGTATTGGGGTGCATGTTGCCAGACATCAAGAGCAGTAGAAGCAGAAGGAGTCTGAGGGGCTGTTCCTGGATACATTTTTTATGCAGTTGCTGTTGTTGTTTAAAGGGTGAGTTGGTTTTCGTATGTAGAAAAAGTGCACCTAGGACATTAAGGAGTGGCACCCGGGATGGGTCAAAGATCAGGTTCTGCTTTCCCAGGTTCTTGGAGGGGTACACTCTAAGGTGGCCTAAGTCATCAGAGAGGGTGGATGTCACTTTACTATATACATATAGTGCCACCGCATTTTGGGTATCCAGTGAGGGCATTGAGTGGCCATTTCAACTGGCCAGGTAGATAGCAATGGAAAAAACAAGGATACAATGAGTGGTTATTGAGACAGTAGGGGTCCTTGTAGGAGCAGCAGTTGTCCACGTCTTTGCAAGCACAGTGGTCATGGGCAGAGAAGAAGAATTAGGAAGGTTGGTTGAGCAGAGTGAAGGTAGCAGGGTTACAGCAGAAGCAATTTGAGAACTGTAGCTTTAAGACTAGATGAGAATACTAGTATCCAGAGGAGTGCCATATAGGGGGAGGGCGGGGCCAAGGTGTATTTAATTAAGGCTGGGAGAGGGGTGGGTGAGGGCAAAAGAGTAGCCGAGTAGTTTTGTTTCTCTGCATAAATTGTTTTGCCTTCTTGTTCTAGTAATAAAAGTGTTTTCAGTGCTGCAGTCAGGAGCACCAGCAAATCGAGTTACAAAATGGTGCCAAGTTTAAAAATATGCCTGATGAGCCTGTACCTGGAGTCAGCAGGCAGACGGGCAGCTCAACAGGGTCTGTGGAAATCAGATTCACCACTTGGGCAGCAGGTCCCTGAGAAAGAGAAGGGGCAAATGTTAGCTTTAGTAGGGATGGAGACAAAAGGAACAAAGGAGCAGGGAGGGTCCAAGTAAGGATTGGGGGTAGCAGTGCTAGAGGGGACTGTGCAGGACTGGCTATGGGATCAGGGAACACAGAGAAAGGCAGATGGGCAGGGGTTCCCTTTTCAGGAGGTGGGGGGGTTTGGAGTCAGAAAAGTCAGAAGGTAGTGGCTTACAAACTTAGGCTCTAATTTCCACAAATTGTTTTAAAGGTTTTTAGGCAAAATAGCTTTGAAACTTAGGCTCAAATTCCTGGATACTGTTTTACAGAAAAATTGCTTCAAACTTAGGCTCTAAATCTAATTTGCTGTCTTAAAGATGTCCGAAAAATAGGTTACATGCTTAGGCTCTAAAATGCAGTAACTGTTTTAAATTTGTAATCCTAAGCAGGTACTAAATGCTGTAGAAACAGTGTAGGAGGTCAAAATCCTAGGCAGGTTCCCATGCAAGTATAACAATCTTATTTGGCTATATAGTGCTCTGTGAAATGTTCAAATTCAATGGAACAGAATTCAATAGAATTTCAGAAACTTCCGTCCTAATACTGTAGAATTTCATCAATAGCATCATTTTGAGATTTCAAAAGCAGAATGCTATTTATGGATTAGTGATCCACGGTTTACCTAAAGAGCAGATTCATTTTCTGCAAACCACAGAAAATTATTCTGTGGTTTGCATAATCCATGGAAAGTTATTCTGTGGTTTGCACAATCTATGGAAAGGTATTCTGTGCTTTGCATAATCTGTGGAAAGTTATTTTGTGGTTTGCACAATCCATGGAAATTATTCTGTAATTTACACATTTCATGTAGTTATTCTGTGATTTACACACACCATGGAAAGTTATTCAGTGGTTTACATAATCCATGGAATGTTATTCTCTGGTTTACACAATCCATAGAAAGTTATTATGTGGTTGACACAATCCCTGGAAAGTTATTCTGTAGTTTTCACAATTCGTGGAAAGTTATTCTGTGGTTTGCACAATCCGTGGAATGTTATTCTCTGGTTTACACCATCCATAAAAAGTCATTCTGTAGTTTACACAATCCCTGGAAAGTTATTCGGTAGTTTGCACAATCCCTGGAAAGTTATTCGGTGACTTGCACAATCCATGGAAAGTTATTCTGTGATTTACACAATCCATAGAAAGTTATTACGGGTTTGTATAATTCATTAGAAAGATATTCAGTGGTTTGCATAATATGTCGAAAGTTTTTCAATGGTTTGCACAATCCATGGAAAGTTATTCTGGGGTTTGCATAACCCATGGAAAGTTATGTGGTTTGTACACTCCATGGAAAGTTATTCTGTGGTTTGCACAATCTATGAAATTACACAATCCATGGAAAGTTATTCTGTGGCTTGCACAATCTGTGGAAATATATTCTGTGGTTTGCACTATCCATGGAAAGTTATTCTGTGGTTTTCACAATCCATGGAAAATGATTATGTGGTTTGCACAATCCATGGTAAGTTATTCTGCAGTTTATATAAAAATGCTTCTCGGAATTCGACTGAATTCAAAGAGAAATTTCAAAAAGCATTTCGGAAGTAGACTTGCCACTCCATATAAATTCCACTGTCGGAATTTTGCATTTTGTGCAACTCAACATAAATGTTAAAATAACAACCCCATCCCAGTCCATTAACTCTGAAATTGATGTCCTCCCCAACACATCACTATGGGAGGGGGATGTGGTTAACTTCTACTCTCTATGTCTATTTAAAATTGCATTTGCTCAAGACATTTCAAGTCCTGATCAATTGGGAGAAAGATTTGGGGGATATTCTGATAATGTTCTTTTTAATGAAATTTCTGGCCAGTTGCATATTCCAAAATAGCAATGATCAGCCCAAATAGATCTTCAGCTAACCCACCTCCTATGAACCCTGATAAAAGTACATGGCATCACATACTTGTCCCTTAACAATTGGGCTTTGTAGGAGCAACTTATTTATTTTTGGTTTATTTACAATTGCCAATTTAAATTTTTTCAAAGAGGCCTGGGCCAGCTGGCTTTTGCTTGTCTCCACCCCTCTAAGGTGCACATTTTGATACACAAACCCAAAAAGCATGTATTGTATGTGTTACATATCTAACCAAGAGTTAGCTATCAGACCGATCACAGTTACTGTGACTCACACAAATGAGTAGTTTGTACTAATAGGCAAATCACATGTCAAATATTTATAACTGTTAAGGCTATGGAAGCATTTAATCAATCAAGCCTTCAAAGGAGGAGAGCATCTAAACCAGTGATTCTCAAATGAAGCCAGCATCACAATTTTCTGTGATCAAAGAGCTCTTTATAGCCCCAATTACTCTATAAAGATAATGGAATGGATACTTTCTTTCCTTAAAAAGTAGGAGATACATTTCAAGTGAAAATGCGTCAGTGACTTAATTTATTGTATACTGTGTGAAAAGAGATTTGTTGTACCGGGGGTTGGGGTGAAAAAATAAGGAGTGATTATTTATGTTTCTTGGCATTTGTGGATTTAAGTCATAAGAGCACTATTCTCAGTCAGATCAAAATAACATTAGTTGTGCAAAATTTCTTCATCTAAGTTGGTCACATCTTAATCCTTTGCTACACTTCTATTGTTGGCCTTCAGAACAAACATCTGCAGTTTTTAGTCACAGTCAGCAGATAGCTCTTGTAAAAGAGTCAGTCCTGGTTACTGGCATTCAGTACTTTTTTATCCAAGTTTGTGGGCTTCCTGACTCTCCTGATGGCCCAACCCTGTCCCCATCTTTCTCATGGACTTACTGCTTGTCCACCACTTACCTAGGTCCACAGTAGTGGTGGGTGGCCTGCCATGTTAGTCAGATGTGGCCTGTGGGTGGTACCAGCACAACAGCAGGCCAGAACATTTTCTTCACATCCAAAACTAGCATGATCTAACTTTTGCATTGTTCACAAAATATAATTCACATTTCTACTGAAGGGTGCTACTGGTCTGTGGCATGTAACAGACAAACAAACAGCATCCAGTGCAAGTACCCCACCCCCAAACATTGCACATATTAGAAATTAAACATTTTAACTGCCTGAATTGGCTTTTCCTGCTTTAAACTCCATGAAAAAAGGGTCTTCTTAGTTATCAGATTGGAATTCCAATGTGAGCAAGCCAGACCACCAGATTATCAAGGTGAGACCTACGGTTTGGTCACTACAATAACTTCTCAGCTCTGAAATGCCTGCAGTGGCTACACTTAAATATTGAGTGCATTGCCTTATTGGCTCCTTTTAATAAAGTTCTTCCACCCAGGAAATTTCACAGGTGGTCAAATGGAGCATGCTAAAAGGAGTACCACAACTTGCAAAACTTTAAGCACATCCAAAACTAGCATGCTCTAACTTTTGCATTGCTCACAAAATATAATTCACATTTCTATTGAGGGGTGCAACTGGTTTGTGGCATGCAACAGACAAACAAACGGAAGCTAGTGCACAACCCCCCCACCCCCAAAACTTGGCACATATTAGAAATTAAACATTTTAACTGCCTGAACTGGCTTTTCTTTCTTTAAACAAGATGAAACAAGCATTTGTCAATGCTGAATGTTGCCACACTGGCATTGGCAGTGGTGGAGGTGGAGAGGCATAGCACTGTGAGTTTGTTAATGTGTCCCAAAAGGTGACTTTGCACAGCGAGTACGCCACTCTGCGGCAGAGCTGCGGAAACGCGTTTTGGGCAGGCTGTGGAAAATGGCAGCTGGACTGTTGATAATGAGGTGTGCACAAATGCCAGTGGTGAAAATGTGGCATGAAAATATTGCAGATTGATAAAATTACAAGGGTGCGTGGAAACTGCACAATGCACGCTTGCAACATAGTCATTGTCTGGACTTTCACCACCAAATTTTCAACATAGGCATTTTAGGACCTCTGCTGATGAATAGTGTCACCATAATTTCCTGAAACTGTCCCGAAAAGTGATTTTGCACAGTGACCATGCAATTCTGCACCGGATGTGCGAAAACACATTTCAGCCAGCTGTACTGTTCATGAGGAGGTATGGAAAATGGCAGTGATGAACAGCTGGAGTGAAAGTATTACAAATTAAAAGTCACTGAAGCGCAGTTGCAACTGCACAATGCGCCGTCGTAAAACACTCATTTTATTGACTTTCATCCCTAAATTTTCAACATAGGCATTTTAGGACATCTGCTAATGAACAGTGTCACTGCCATTTTCATAATGTGTCTCGAACACGGGCTTTCCACAGCGACCGCGCTATTGTGCGCCAGAACTGCGAAAACAGATTTTGGTCAGGATGTGAAAAATGACAGCTGTACTCTTCATTAGGAGGTGTAGAACAATGGCACTGTTGAAAATGTGGAGTGAAAATATAAGTTTGCGAACTTACGAGCGTGCGGCAAACTGCGCAACGCACGCTCATAACGCAGTCATTTTATGGAGTATTACCACCAAATTTTCAACACAGGCATTTTAGGCCCTCTGCTCATGGACAGTGTCAATGTCATTTTCATAATGTGCCCCAAACACTGATTTCACACAGCAACTGCACTATTCTGCGCCAGAAGTGCGAAAACAATTTTGGGCAGGATGTGAAAAATGACAGCTGTTCAGCTCATAAGAAGGTGTGGTAAAATGGCAATGTTGAGAATCTAGCATGAAAATAATGTGAATGCGCTAACTTAATGGTACGCGCTGGCGCAGTTGCCACGCACACTCAGAACAGTAATTTTTTTGATTTTTCCTAATTAAATTTAGAACATAGGTTTTTGAGAGCCCCTCTCATGAACAGTGGCACTGTCATTTCATTACTCAGTCCTGAAAGGTGATTCCACGCAGTGACTGCGAAATCACCTTTCGGGACCGAATAACACCATAACAGTGCATGAATTCATGAGTAGGGGTCCCAAAAACCCCATGTTGAAAATTTGGGGCTAAAATTCACAAAAATGCCCGAGATACACATTAAAGTTGAAAAACCAATATTCATTCCATTATACAGCTTACCAGCATTTCTTCAGTTCGCGGTCGGCTTTGAAGAGTGCAGACATGTTCCCGGTCCACAGAAGATTGTCGCACCAGACTCGCAGGTAAGTATGGGATGAGGGGGGAGGGAGACAGGGTGTACAGTGGTGGGTGCGGGTGAGGGAGGGGGCATCGAGACTACAAGGGACTGTTTTCATTTTACAGGGAAAAAAGAAAAACCATAGCGGGACAGTTTTTTTTTTCAGGGGATTTGGCATGCTGGGGTGGGCTCCCAGCGTGCCACCTAACTGTTTGGGGGGTGCCTGTGCGACAGGGGATTGGGCATCCTCGTTGTACACAACACGGGGAGGAAGTAATGCCGAGGGGATTGGGCACCCCGTCAGCACAAAAGCGGCGGGAGCGAGGGGGATTGGGCACCCTCCTCAGCATTCAACAATTGGGGTGTTTATGCTGACGGGGGGATCCCGTCGGCACAAAAATAAAGTAGGCATTAACCGACAGGGTTTGGGCACCCTCGAGTCGGTAGTGTAGCGGCCGCCATATCGACTATTATGACATAATGGCAGTAGATGGCAAGAAAAGGACCGCTGCATATGACTAACTTTGCTTGGTTTGCAGCGGACCTTTTCTTAGATGTGCTCACCACATTATGTATGCATGGTGTGGCGCCGGCATGCAGGCTGATTGAGGAATGCGGGATGCACCTACTGGTGCATGCCCTGCATTCGCCCAACAGTGACCCTGCCTCCAAAGCTGCACTGTCCCACGATGTTGGCTGCGCAAGCACGCCAACATAAAAAGGGAGTCCTCTTCATTATCAGATTGGAATTCCAATGTGAGCAAGCCAAACCACCGTGGATCCCACCTTGATGATCTGGTGTTTTTTTATTGCAATATTTGTTCATGTCTAACCAGTGCACCCATAGCAAAAGAATTAACAAGCTAAATTTTGCAAATGCCTGATTATGTAAAATAATGAGTAACACTATGGCCCCCACTCTCCAATCAACAAGCCTTCATATATGACAGCAGCAACACTGTGTCCCCCATCTCTCAGTGGTGACAGCAGCAGAAGTATTATGGCCCCCATCTCTCAGAAGTGACTGTGATAAAATCCCATTATTTTAAGGCCTAGCAGTTGAAGGCTTGCTGCAACAAAACTTCCATACATCCTGCACTGGTGCCACTCCAAACAACTCTGAGTCAACACTAAGAAAACAGTGTCCATGACCTTTTGCACTAGCCAGAAATTACCCAGGCTGTCCTGCCCATCTTCTCTACCTCATGGCACTCACCTTAAAGTGATTTCTTCCTTCAAGTATCTCACTGTGTAGCTAGACAGTAGATTTAACTTCTCTGCCCACATTGATTCCATCCATTCCAAGCTTGACAAAAAACATTGTGCCTTTTACTGCAACAGAGACTGCTTGTCTCCCCAGGCCTGCCAGGAGCTTGTTACCAAAATGGTGCTCTCAGTCTTTGACTAAGTGGCTGTGGTCTGTGGCACTGGCCCCTCCTCTTCCCTTACCAGACTGGACACTCTCTGCAAGATCTTCTGGTGCTGTGCTACCAACTCCTTCCCCCAAACTCACCATTACTCCCTTCTCTCCTCTCTATCCATCTTTCCCCTACCCTCATGTCACCAATCCCACTGAACCTCCTTCATCTCCAAATACTTGTTTGGGTTGCTGCCCTCTTACCTATCCTCACTCCTCTTTCCCATTCCCACTACCTCAGACTCCTTCCACTTCAGGAATCCTCCCACCTTCTCTCTTCCCTGCCCTCACTCCTCTACTGAACAGTTAGTCATCTATCACCTTCCCTCCCTCTAGAACCTGTTCCACTCCTCTCTCCATCACTTTCCTTCCTCATCTCCCTTAGGCACCAGCTAAATCTTCCCGCGACCATCATGGTTGGAGCCCCTACAACCCATGATGCTGGGTCTCCTCCTGGGTTTTACCTTAGCCTGTGTCAGGCTTCTACCAATCTACAACTGCACTGCCAGCATTACACCAGCTCTGGTCTCTATTTTCACACCGTAAGCTGCTCATTGTAACTTTGCTTAGCTCCATTTATTTTTTATGTGCACTTTTGCCATGTTAAATTGTACACTGTTTGCACTTTACTTTGTACCATTCATTGATACTGTGTTTGATTTTTATTGTATCCCCATTCCCACTTCCCTGGATCACACCTGGAAATGAGACTTGGCTCAATGTGCCTCTTCCAGTTATCAAGTTTCAAAATAAATTAAATAAATAAATAAATAGCCAGCCGGGTGGTGCTAAGGGTTGAGGCGCTGGACGCCACACCTCACTCCATGCCAGTGACCTGGGTTTGGGAATGAGCCTGGGTCTTTGGGGGTCAGCAGGGGAGGAATGGGATTGAGCATCAGACAATAGCTCTCCTAGTCCTGAGGAGAAGGGGTGGATGCACACTGCACTCTGCTGGTCCATGGGGACACCTGGGGGTACTACAGTTGTGTGGGTGCTAGTGGGGAGAAGCACGACAAACATCTGCATGCTAGTGCATTGATGTCCATGCACGTCCATGCTTCCTTCAGGGGAGATAAGTGGGGAAAAGGCAGGACAGATCCGCGGAAGCTTGATGGCCGCAGTTTCACCGGACAACGATACCCAGAAGGCATGTGCCAGTAATGGTTCCTCGCTGGGCATGGGGGCTACAGGCGGGCACCCATCACAGGTTTAGATGCATCTGCCAGCTGGGCATGTAGAGCTTCAGGGTTGGGGGTGGAGCAGAGGAACGGTGGCTGGATGTAATGCAGGACTGTGGCTGCAGGTGAGGAAAAAAGTTAAATGATAAATAGATAAATAAATATGTCATGATTTCTCTTAAAGGTCCCCATAACAATTTGCTCTAATAAAGAGAGTTTAAGGGTGGGATGTATACATTCACTGTTATGAGTGATTAACAGTTCTCTAGGACAATTTTGACTATAAGTATTCCATTTATATTTGCAATGGTCTGTCTACGCTATACAGTTTACAAAGATAAAATTCATGTTAATAAATCTGCTAAAATAATCTACCAGTGTTATTACATTCAGTTGCATGGTAAGTAAAAGCAATAAAATTATCAATAGAGCATTCAAAATTCGATGAGTGTCAGGTCTCCTGTAGACATATTACTGTATGTCATGCCTTCTGTTCATTATCATCTAAATTTCATTTAACTCCAGCCTTGTACCAGATTAACAGATATATGTATGCATTATCTTGTCTTCAGTGTCTGTTTCATCAGTTTTAAGGGATGTTTAGAGTATATCTAATGGTTATTTGAGTATCTCCTTGCATACTCTTAATGCCAGAGAACTGGGAGTTGAAGGTAAACAATTTTGGCACTCTACAGATGCAAAACTCTTACAGCTATAAGAGAAATTTCAAGCATGCCTAGAAACCAATTATAAATTGTCAAACTAGGTTTGATGTCTTTCTTGAAGTTTAAACATTGTTATTTTAATATAAAATTAAAATCTAATGCTACTGCTGCATCTACAGCCAGTTATACTGAAAAAATAGCACAACGTGAGGAGTTGGAGAATGCTTGCTGTGGCAGTAATGGTGACTGCATGTCGGTAATACTAATATGCTACACTAAATTTTATTTAATTATTTAAGAATTGGTAACTGAAAGAGGCACATTGAGCTGAGGCTTATTTCCAATTGTGACCTCCGGGAAAGGAGAAGGTAACAGCTCATTTACAGATAAATACCGTCAGGTGATTTGGTTACAAGGACGATGAAATAAAGTGCATCAGTTGAGTGCAGAACAGCTAAAATGGCAAAACATTGCATATGGAAAACAAATAAATTAGCACACAGAACATCTGTGCTGTTGAACAAGCTCAAAAAGTGCATATAGTGCCTGTATGAAGGGAGGCTGAGCTGGTGCATAGAAGGCAAATCAAACAGTTAATAAAATTCAATGAAGTTGCCTGAACTATGAAATTAGGGGGGGAGGGAGAGGTACAGGGTGGTCATCCCCCAGGGAAGGGTACAGAGGGGATCAGGAAGAGTATAGACCACAGAAGGGGGAAGGAGGAGAGGTTATACCAGGTGAAAAATGGAGGGAAGGGATGGGAAGAGATGGATGGAGAAGGGTAGCTGGTTCTAGAAGGAGGGAAGGTGGTATGAGAAGGTAAATTTCACAGCTGAGAAGTGTGGATGGGAAAGGGAGGAGATGCATGGGTCCCTTGACTGCTGGGAGTAGGAGGAGGAGGAGGAAGAGGAGCGGATGGGGAGAGGAGATGGGATAAGTATTTGTTTATTTCAAAATTTTCACCAGGACAGGCATACTGAGCTGACAACAGCTCCTTTCCAGATGTGTCCTTGGGGGAAGAAAAGTGTAATGCTGTATATAACAATCATACACAAAGAATTACATTGCAGGTAGAGGACTAGTAACAAACACTAGGCTACAATCACATAAGCAAATTATACAATATTTGTGCTATATTTGTGCAATTTATGCAAGGATGAAGAGGAGATTTCGACCCAGAGGGAACCAAGAAGGTAGAAGTAAATTGCAAAGTGCAATAAGAAGAACAAGGCAGGGAAAGCTAACCAATGGGTTTTGAGGAAGAACAGATGCCAGTAGGGGGATACAGAAGGGGTGGTCAAGAGAAGATCAGGAGAGGATGGGGGTAGTGGGAAGAAGGTAGAGGAAACAGGGACAGCTATCAAGTGCAACTGCAAGTGTGAGTTGAGAAATCAAGGACTAGAGAGGACAGTGAATGCTGGGAATATGTACAGTGGATGTTTGGGGGAGGATTCCATAGTTTGGGGAAATGGTAAGAGAAAGCAGCCTAACTAGCTGAAGATTTTCTTGAAGGGAGTGCAAGGGAGCGATAGCCGTAGTCATAGTCACAAAGGTTGTAAGAGGAGTTTGGGGGATGAAGAGGAGAGAGCTAAGGTAGGAGGGGAGGGAACCTAGCCAGTATTTAAAGGTATAGGAGGCATAGTGAGCCAGGTGTCTGGCTTCAAGGAGGGGAAGGGAGGGGAAGGAGAGAGAGAAATAGAGAGAGCAGTGGTGGGAGCGGAGCCGAGAATCCAAAGCAAAGTGGCAGAAGGCGTGAAAGAGGTGGGTCCAGTCTGGTATGGGTAGACTTTGGAGCAGCACTGTAGACAATGTCACCAAAGTAGAAGAGGGTGAGAATCATTTTCTGGACAATAACTAGGCGAGCAGGAAAAAAAATGTAACCTCCTTTCCTGATTAAAGCATCAAATTTAGGGTGAACTTCTTTGTGCAATGCATCCACATGCCCCAAAAAGTTGAGGAGATGGTCAAGCCAAACTCTTAGATACTTAAATGAGGGGACGTCATCAACTGAGGCC
This sequence comes from Neoceratodus forsteri, assembly GCA_016271365.2. NCBI lineage: Eukaryota > Metazoa > Chordata > Ceratodontiformes > Ceratodontidae > Neoceratodus > Neoceratodus forsteri. Next base: position 317,388,041 of record CM057451.1, read on the forward strand.
CCAGCTAAGGTGTGTAAGGATGGGAGTGCAGTAAGTTTTGTGAGCTTCTGTCTGGTGTCAATGGTCATGTAGACCATTTTCTTGGCATTGAGTGATAACTGATTAGACCAGTACCACTGCTGGACATTGCTGAAGCCCAACTGGCCATCAGATCAGAGGGGGAGGAACCAGAGATAAATAACACCATATCACCTGTGTACATGTGGATGGATATAGAGGGGCAGGCAGCAGGGAGATCATTCAGGAAGAGTGAAAAGTGTATCTGATCAAGAACAGAACTTGGGAATACCAGTATTGCAAGGGAGTGAGATTGAATCCTACCCTCAAGGTAGGAGCAGAACTAGATAGTAGAGGGTTCAGAGAGCTCCGCTGCCTTAAGCTTGCCAAGGAGAAGGGGTGGGGTATGTTGTTGAAGGCTTTGGCAAAGTCAGTAAAGATGGCTGAGGTGATACGGCCCTAATCCATGCCTGAGAGAATGGAGTCAGTGAGCCAGAGATGAGAGGAGAAGGTGGAATGGAATTTACACAAACCGGACTGGAAGGGGGTGAAGAAGGAGGAGGAGTCAGGAAAGAGGGAGAACTGAGCCAACACAAGGTATTCTTGTTCTTTAGCAAAGGCGGGGAGCAAGGAGATAGGGTAGTAGTTTTTTTTTTTTTAACTATACGTTTATTGGAATTTTCCATAGATACATACAGAAAGTACTCTGACTGGACACACAAGAGTAGGATACTTAACACTGAGGTAACCACACCTCTTAATACATGCGATTCTAATAAAGACGTGCCAGTTCTAAAAGATACATCATATGGGAGTTCACCTTTCGTTGCATTAAACAGTATACAACCAATGTGCCATATAACTGAATCCAGGAGCAGCATGTTTTAAATTCGAAAACTCAAAAAATTAATTTCACAGTCTTTAATACCCTTTGGGAATATAAAATACATGCTTTATGATAGTGTAATAGTTGCCAGGATGGGTGGAGTCTCCACCTTTGGGTAGGAGTATGACAGTGCCCTGTTTTCAGGTGTCAAGGACAGAGGCAAGGGAGAAAGAGAGGTTAAGAAGGGAGGTGATAGGTAGGGCAATGGCAGGGATAGAGACATGAAGGAGTTCTGGGTCGAGCCTATCAGTCTCTTGCCCTTGAGAGGATTAAGAGTAAGGAGAACCTTGAGGATGTGAGCAGTATTGATGGGGGAGAAAGAGAAGGGGAAGATGGGTTGCTAGGATGGAGGAAGGAGAGGACAAGTGTGGGGAAGGGAGGAGAGAAGGGAAGTGGTACAGGAGGTGAAGAAAGAGTTGAACTCAGAGGTAACAGAAAGGGGTCAGAAACTGGAATGTTACCTACCTTGAGGACAGGGCAGGAGGAATGGGTAGAGGGAGAGAAATAGCATGGATGACTTTCCAGAACTTTGAGGAGTGGTTAAGGTTGATCTGGAGGTGGAGGAGAAGAACTCAGCCTTGGCAAGCCTAGTGGCTCTGGTACAGGCATTTTGAAGGGCTCGATACTTAAGAAAGTCAGCATGGGAGTCAGAGGACTTATGAGTCTTCCATGCAAGATTATGTGCATGTAGACAGGCCAGTAACTCTGCAGAAATACAAGGGATATGGGAACCTCAAACCCTGGTTTTCCTAAAAAGGGCATGCTGATCCCAAATTGCAAGAACTTTGGTATTAAAGTAGTTATGGGCAGAGATACTGGAGCTGGCAGAAGAGATGGGGGACCAGTCGATAGCTTCCAAATCTGCATGCAGGAAGGACAAGTTCAGCAACTGGAAGGACCAGATCTGGAGGAGTTTGGAAGGGACTTTGGGATGGTGTATTTTGCACATGCAGCAGACCATGTGGTGGTCACTAATGGCATCAGGGAGGGTGCTAACATCAATGATTCGTGGGGGTGAGAGGTAAGAACCCAGTCCAGCAAGGAGTGATTGAGGGATTTATGATTGTGATGGCTAGGGTAGGAGATGAACTGAGTCAAATTAAGGAACTTACTACTTTGGCAGAATTTAGATTGTGAGGGGGAGAGGCAGTTGATATTAAAGTCCCCAAGGAAGAGTAATTCCCCAGATGAGGCATGAGTGGAGACAGTGGTCAGAAGTTCAGTGACAGATGAGGTAGATAGGCCAGGGCAGTAATTGATGCCAACTATAAAAAAGGAACAGAGAAAGGAAAAGCTCATATGCAGAAAGGGAAGTGATAGAGAGTACAGGGATGAACTGGATGGTAGAGGAGAGGTACTGTAGATTTCAAACACCACCACCCCTCAAAGCACAATCCTGCTGGACAAGGGTGTAGCCAGTGATGGTGACTGTGGACTCAGGGATCTTGGGGGATAGTCAAGATTCCAAGATAATTAGTACATCTGGTTGAAGGTTAATGATGAGTAGTTGCAGCTGGTTGATCTTGAGGAGGAGGCTTCAGGCATTAATGAGTCACTCTCAACCCTTTGATGGGTAGGAGATGCATTTACATGGCTGGAGATGGGAAGAGAGTGGGTATTTGGTGGGAAGAGAGGTGGGAGAAGAGAAAAGATTTAATAGTTTTGTGGTGAAGCCAAGAGGAGGAGAGAAGGGAGCAACCAGGGATCTGTGGGGAGTGCAAGTTAAAGGGAAGGCTGGAGGAGAGGAGGGTAGGAGAAGGGGACAGGGACAGGGAGGGATAGTGAGGGGCGAGGAGATGGAAAGCCAGTCAGCGGGAGAGAGGCAAGGGAAAATAGGAGGGGAAGGAGAGAGAGGGAGATAGAAAGCCTGGAAGAATGTGTGAGCAGAGCTTGATAAAGGATAAGTGGGAGGGCAGCTAAAACTGAGGGAGGGAACAGAAGTAAAAGTTGAAATTTGATTGATAAGGTAGGGATGTACACAGTCTGAGGAGGTGAAGGTAGAAGATATGAGGGAAAGGACCCAAACCAGTATTTAGAGATGAGGGAAACACAGTGGGACTGACGATGTGGAAGGGAGATGGAGAATGGATAAGGAGGAGTAAAAAGAAGTAGTGGTGGGTATGAGAGTGTGAGTTGGTAGCAAGGCAGTGGAAGGCATTGCAGATGGTGTCCAGTTTGCCAAGGAAGTTGGCGGGTGTGGTGTCATAAACCACATCCGCATAGTCAAAGATCGAAAGAACCATTTTGGTGACCAGCTACCGGGAGACCTGGGGAGAAAGGCTGTCCTTATTGTGGTACAGGACACCAAGTTTAGGGTGAGTTTGACATTGATGGCATTAATGTGGGCAGGCCATCTAATCACACACCAAGGTACTAGAAAGTTGGGACTTCTTTAAGCAGGGTGCCATCAAGTGTGAAGAAGAAGAGGGGGTAATCACTAAAGAGATTTTCACAAAAATATAGAATCAATGGAAAAGCTTTAGAAACTAATTTTATATCCTATGCTCTAATTGATATAGGTTTTCAAGTAGAAAAACATTTAATACTTGTACATTGTATTCACTTTTTAGTAAAAATACACCAATTATAATTTTCAGTAGTTAGTTAATTAGTTCATTTTAATTTGTTTTCCTTAGCCATTACAAAAAAATAAATAAAATAAGCAGAACAGAACACAACCACACAAAAGTGTGCTTTGTACAATATAACAATAAATATATATACTTTTAAATAAGATTGTTGCTTAAATACACTTGAATTAATTATATCATGTTTTATCACCTATAAATAAGTGCTGATACGTTGAGACTAAAGTTTAATTCTCAATGTAAGTATCAATAAATATGGGACAATACTGTAATACAGTCCACAGTTATATACTGATATATGATTGATTGATTGATTGATTGATTGATATACTGTACCTACATTTCTAAAGTGCAACCATGTAATTACGTGGCACATCATGAAAGGTTTAGGCCAGGTTATCTACATTCCTTAATACGTGGCAATAATTTAATTCTCAAATTCTCTACACCCCTTTAGTTTGGGCCTAGTTACCTACATTTCTTAATATGAGGAGATAATTAAATTCTCAAATTCTCTATACCCTCTTTGGGAAGATACACAGAATATAGTTTGCATAAAATACCATGTTTTATGTTGTTAACAAATCCTAGTGAAGTTTTATCCTGGACTGAAAACAATATAAAAATGGGCATTAGATGATGATGCACAAGAAAACAATCCTATAATCTTATCACATCCTCAACAGACATGAATTTCCATGTTACTGCTGCTGACAGCTGATGCGTAAGATGTTATATATTGTATGTAGTATACTACCTTTCAGATTTTCTGTCTGAATCAAAAGATTGTCAGTGATTTTTCAGTATTAGGTTATCAGGTTATCTGTGATTCTTTTTTGGACAAATTCCTTGATTTGTCTAGGTATACGCAGGCCTTTACTCAGGACCTGTGTACAGATAGACAATCTCATGTTGTTTCTGAATTTGTTTTTTTTTTCTTTTTCACTTATTGAACCATATCGGGTTTATTATCTTTTGAAACACATGCCAATTTGTTCAAGTGCATGTGAACTTGAAACCCGGTTCTTAAAATTGATTTCTGAATATATTACTTATCCACTTACTTCTATTTATAATTTGTCTTTGCTTACTGGATGTTTCCCTGATGTATGGAAACAGACAGTAATCAAACCCATTTATAAATCTGGTGATAGAATGGACATGGACAATTATTAACCTATTTCTCTTTTGCCACCTTTGGGTAAAATTTTTGACAGACTTGTGAATGAGCAGTTTACTGCCTATTTACAAGATAATGGTCTTAGGACTCCTGATCAGCACGGGTTTCGTAAGTATCATGGGACGTGGACGGCCTTGGCCAGGTTCACGAACCACACCAGTGTAGCTATGGATGAGGGTCTGCTCACTGGTGCTGTGTTCGTGGACCTGTCCAAGGCCTTTGATCTTGTAAGTCATCCTTTGCTGATTAGGATGCTCCGAAGTTACGGTATGACAGAGATTGCTGTTGATTGGTTTCATAGTTATTTTTCTGATCATCCACTTGAAGTAGAACTAAATGGAGCTTTTTCAACTAGTAAAATTTTGTCACAAGGGGTGCCTCAGGGGTCTGTTTTGGGCCCTTTGTTGTTTACAGTATTTGTAGATGTTGTTCCATCTTTATTGAATGATACACATTGCCTGATTTATGCAGATGATATTATTTTGTATAAAAGTTCAATTTCTGTTGAACTTATAAATAAGTCCTTAAATAAGGACTTTTCTATTCTATGTGGGTGGTTAAAAGGGAATTGTTTGGCATTAAATAATTTGAAAACAAAATGTATGCTGTTTGGATCTAGAATTAGATTAAATAGATCTCAGAATTTGTCCATCTCTGATTTGTTGGGTAAGGAGATGGAGCAGGTAAAACAATTTAAATATCTTGGAGTTTTGTTAGACCAACACTTAACATTTTCTGATCATGTAAAATGTATTTCTCATCAGATAAATCAGATACTTGGTGTATTATTCAAGTTTCAATCCCTGTTGACTTTACCAGCAAGACGGTAATAGCAGAGGGTGTCTTATTACCACAGTTGAATTATAATGCATTTCTTTTACTAACTTGTCAAATAGAGAGTTATCTCCTTACTAATGTGTTTCATGGTATTTGTAGATTTACTTTTGTTGTCCTATTCTACTATCACTGTGAACTGTATAGACTATCTGCCTGGCTTCCTCCCAGGGTGAGTTGTCTATACAGTCTATGTTTATTAACAGATAAAGTTCTTCGTCAAGGTATGGATTCTCCATTATATTCACTTTTACACATTAAAAAATTCACGGAACTCGCTCTGATCAACAAATTAAGTTAAAGGTCCCAAAACTAAGACAAAATGGGGATGGTTCGTTTACTTACTCTGCTGCTAAAATTGAATGAGTTTCCTTTGTTTTATATGAAAATGTTTGTCATCAAACTTTTAAAATTAGGTTAAGAAATTATTTTCTTGCTAAATTGCATTGTTGCTGTTTTCAGTAATTATTTTATATATATTTATTTGTAATTTGGTAATGTATGTTTAATGTTGTATTGTATTGTGATGTGAGTTGTGTTAATTGTAAACATCTTGACTGTATATGTATGGTCCCCGGGTCGTACATGAAAACGGGCCTTTGGCTCATTGTACTTACCCAGTAAACAAATGTTTAAAATAAAATAAATAAATAAATAAAATCTGTTGAAAATGTGCGCAATTATTAAATAGAAAAGGACGGTTCAATAAATGATAAAATTGTTGTGCAGGGGTCAGTTTTGAATAAGTCAGATAACTCCCTAACCATGTCTTTCTATAAATATCATACCTTGGACACTTTAAAATCATATGTAAATTATTCACTTCTTTGCCAAGGCCACAACTACATAGACTACTGACTGGGTCCTTATCTTTATCAAACTTGGGTTTTAATATATTTGATTTATTTTGTTAAAAGCTAAATTTAGTGTACTGTATCTTTTCCTAAGTAGCAGATCTAGTGACAATTCCAGATATAACTATCTAAAATGGATCAGCTTATGGGAAACCAGACATCTGCTAAAGGTATAATTGCACCTATCTCTGTCCTTATAAAAAATTATTTCTCTTTTGTTTATAAAAAAAAATTATAGGACTCGGCAAGGACAATACCCTTTTCATTCAAGGAAACTGGATATTGGGTATTAGTAATATCCAAACTTTTATCAAGAATATTTAACCAGTTTGATGGACTAGACCACTCTCTCAACCTACATTTTATTTTATACACCAAATAGTCTAGGTAAAGCATTTTTATTTTTATAGTGCCTATCCCAGGGGCTCATGGTGTTATATTTGATAATAATAGACATAAATGTAAAATCACAATAAAATGCAGACTAAAAGTAAAAAAAAAAATAATAATAAAAACTATATATTTATGACTCCCGCACCAACGAGGGTCGTAATCACCCATGGAAGACTGCTTCCTTGACGATCCTATGGGCTCACCCCTTTCTATCAAGCAAGAGCAAGCAACCTAACTAAATAGAATGTCACCTACAATAATATGTGTTCAGTAGATTTGTGTTATCGGACCCTTGACTAAAACATCACAGCAAGCTATACTCCAGCCTTAGCAAGCTATGTCCCACCCAGTGACTCTGCATTAGTGCTGTGTGGAATGTGGAATACTGCTGGCCAAATTAGCATTGAATGATTATTCAGTCAGTGGAATTTTCACTGGAATTTAATGGATCTTCTGCTGAATTCTGTCTACTGTGATTCACGGGTAAAGCATTTTTCCACAGAAAATTATTCCCCAACAATTTCTGATGAAAATATTGAGATCCGCTGAATAATATTCTGCGGAACAGCATTTTTTCTGCTTAAAATCATTCCATAACAATGTTCTGCCATGGAATTCCATCATTCTTTTTCTGGTGAAATTCAGCAGAATTTTGTCTGAATTTTGAAAATTCCGTAAAATTTAATTCCACCAGAATCTGAAAATTTAGCACAGCACTACTTTACACACTATACTGTGTCATACTTCAACACATTCTTAAACACCTCTACCATGGGGGAATTCCTAAGGTGGAGTGGTACGGAGTTCTATATGGTAATGCCACTACCAAGAATGCTCTATCTCCAGACTGCTTTAATCAGGATCTCGGAGCAGTCAACAACAGCATCTCGGTGGAGTGGAGCGGAGTGAGCTACCAGGCGTGAACCAGACCAAGAGATCTTTTAGACAGCTGGCACCCAAATGAAATAATAATGCTCCTGTCCCAACCAACCCCACTATTAAAACCTCCCTATCTTGTGCATGGGGTTCTGTTTGCATCTCCCACTTTCTTGGACTGCATATTTAAGTGTCAGCAGAGAATAGTTAGGGCCACCAGCATTAGCTATGGTGTGGGATTTTCAGCATGTGTAGAGCCTAAGGGAGACTCTGGCACATATTAGTAAAAAGGGTCAGTATAAAAAAAGTAAAATTCAATGTAGCCCCAAATACCTTTCTTAAAAAGATGATTGGGAAAGGATGAACCTTCACCAACATGTAATATTAAAGCAGGTTATATGCACGAGTAGAACAGCCCTGTTCCAAACCAGAGCACTTTGTCTTGGATCTCACTGCTTTAATATTAAGAGGTAATTTGAGAAACACATAGCAGTGAAGGACATGGGAGCGGAAATACAAACAACTAAACTCTAAATCTTATGAGCTCAAATAGTATAGTGAATGTATGATGTACTATAGAAAACTTTAATACATGGATCACTAAATAGTACTTTTTACAGTTGTACTGTTATTTCCAGTTTATTTTTTTCTATATGTTCCACCTCCCTAGTACTTTGTGTATTTCAGTTTAATGCTATCACCTCTTCCTGTGTTTCTGACACAAAACCTTTCACATTCACATTTGGGCCATTTACACAGCTGCATTTTCACTGCAGCAACCTGAACTTTTGAGTTGTTGCGGTGCAAATGCGACCATATAGACACTTACCCGAACTGGCAAAGCTGGTCACTGCACCTATCAGGGAGCAATGCAATCTTATGACTGTGTTCTGGAATGAGTGGTGTAAGTACTGTAGCTATATAAACTGGCTGCACCACTTGCTCAGATATAGAAGAAACCACCCCCCTTCACAGTGCCACCATGTATTTCTTTGTGCTTCCCCTGACTCACATCCCTCTCCAGTACATATTGCATCAGTGCTGGGAAGGGCCACATAAACTAAATTGATAATCAACTTAGGAGGTTGGGGGGAGAGCTAACATAGACGGCAATTCTGTGCCAAGTGACCGTGTAAACAGAGTTTTTCAATAACATGTCAGTGCACCTTTCCTTCTTCTCTCATATGAATAAAGTGTCTTACAGTAGCACTTCCTTCAAAGACATTCCTCACTAGTGAAGCCTGTTTCCTCTTTATTGTCTACCCGCCCTTCTTACTAGCACTTATCACCTTATCTAAACTATCCTGTCAAAAATGATTTTGAACCTATGTAATTCGAAGTATAAATTCACCTCCTTTTTTTTTAGAATGCTATTGCACCTGATGAAGGGATTTTTTTGTCCCTAAAAGCTTGTGCACTATACCATCTTTGTACAAGACATATGTTGGTCTTATAAAAGGCATCAAGCCACCCAGCCACTCCTGGTTTCTGAGAACCAAAACATGTCTTCAGTTTCTTTTTACCACTTAAAAGTATTACAAAACAGAGTAAGGGACATTTCATTCAGCTTAGAAACATAGAAACATAGAAGTGCACGGCAGATAAGGACCGCAAAGCCTATCCAGTCTGCCCATTTTTTATACCTTATGAATGTGCCATAGGCCTTTACTCTGTCAATGGCCTATCTATTCATACTCATCTGTATTACTCCCTTATGCCTATCCCATGCCTGTCTGAAGCCCTGCAATGTATTCATACCCACCATTTCCTAAGTTAGGCCATTCCATGCATCCACTACCCTTTTGTGAAAAAGAACGTCCTCACATTACCCCTTAATCGACCTTCCTCTAATCTCATGCTGAGTCCTCTTCTCCTCCTATTTTTCTTATATTGGAACATGTTAGACTGTTTCACCTTGTTAATGCCCTTAAGATGTTTGAATGGTTCAATCATATCAGCTCTCTCCCTCCTTTGCTCTAGGTTAGGGTATACATATTGAACTCTGTCAATCTGTCCTCGTATGTTTTCTGATGCAGTTCCTGCACCATTTTGATTGCCCATCTCTGGACTGCCTCCATTTTGTTAATGTCCTTGTGCAGGTGCAGCCTCCAGTACTGCACACAGTACTCCAGAAGGGGCATAATCAGTGTCTTGTAAAGAGGGATTATTACATCCCTCTTATGACTTGTGATACCCCTACTAATACACCCCAACATCCCTCTAGCCATACCTACTGCTTTAGTGGTCTGCTTGGATGAGTTCAGGTTATCTGTGATGATGATGCTCAAGTCTCTTTTTTCCCTTGTGATTGCCATCAACTCCCCTTCCAACCTATAGGTAGCTTCAGAATTCCTCTTCCCTATGTGCATGATCTTGCACTTTTCTGCATTAAACCGCAGTTGCCACTCTTCTGACCATTTTGCCAGTTCATCCAGATCTCTTCTCATTCTGCCCACCCCATCTGGATCATCTACTCTGTTGCAGATCTTGGTGTCATCTGCAAACAGATAAACCTTACCCCCCAGTCCATCTGCAATGTCACTGATGAAGATATTGACTAGGACTGACCCCAGGACAGTTCCCTGAGGTACCCCGCTTCTGACTTGCATCTCTTCTGACTGTATACCATTTACCACCGCTCTCTGTTTTCTGCCCGTTGACCAGTTTGCCACCTAGCTGACCAGCCTCTGACCAACCCTGAGCCTACCCAGCTTATTAATCAATCTTCTATGTGTAACAGTATTGAAAGCGTTTCTGAAGTCAAGGTAGGTGATATCAACTGCACCTCCTTGGTCCACCACTCTGGTTACCCAGTCAAAGAAATCTATGAGATTAGTTTGACAGGACCTTCCTGTTGCAAACCCAGGCTGTCTTGGGTCTTGTGCTCCTATGGATTCCAGGTATTGCACTATCCTTTCCTTAAGGAGTGCCTCCATAATCTTGCCATGACTGAGGTAAGACTGACTGGTCTGTACTTCCCTGCCTCCTACCTGCTGCCACTTTTGTGAAGCGGGATCACAGGAGCCCTTCTCCAGTCTTCTGGGACCTCTCCTGTGCTCAGAGACTCACTAAACAGCTCTGATAATGGCTCTGCTAGTTCCACCCTTAGCTCCTTTAGTACCCTGGGATGTATGCCATCAGGTCCTATTGCCTTGTCCACCCTAAGCTTAGTGAGCTCTTGTAGGACCCTTTCTTTTGTCAAGGGACTTGTGCATACCTTCCTCCCCCCGTGTCCATGGTGCTGAGCTGTGGGCCCTGCCTACCTTCTCCTCAGAAAATACTGAGCAGAAGTATCTATTTAGGTCCTCCTCCTCCACACACTCCCCCTTATCCCCTTTGATCTTAGTAATACCCCTTCTGGACTTTCCCCTTTCACTAATGTATTAATAGAAAGTCTTGTCCACTTCTTTTACTGTTCGTGCTAGTGCTTCCTTGGTTTGGGCCTTTGCCTGTCTTACAGCTTTCCCTGCTTCCCTTAGGGGAGTTTGGTATGCCTCCCTATCTTTGTCCCACTGCGTTCCCTTATATTTCCTGAAGGCCAACCATTTTGCTCTGATCTTTTCTGCTACTGTTTTTGAGAACCAAAGTGGTTTCCTCCTTCTTTTGCTCTTGCTTTTCTCCCTAACACAAAGGGATGTTGCTTCAAGTATTGCATCCTTAATGCTTGCCCACTTTGCCTGTGCCCCCTCACCTGTATTTCTTCTTGCCAGGGCTAGTTTAACTCTGTTGGCCATCTTATCAAAGTCAGCCCCTCTGAAGTCCCATATTTTTGCCTTGGAATGGGATGATTTAGTTCCAGTGGCCAAATTGAATATTGGCCAAATTGAACATTGGACATTAACCAAATTGAGGCAGTCCAGAGAACGGCAACCAAAATGGTGCAGGGACTACATCAGAAGACATATGAGGACAGATTAACAGAGCTCAATATGTATACCCTTGAGCAAAGGAGGGAGAGAGGTGATATGATCGAGGCATTCAAACACCTTAAGGGCATTAACAAGGTGAAAGAGTCTAACATGTTTAAATATAAGAAAAATAGCAGGACAAGAGGACACAGCATGAGATTAGAGGGGGCTCGATTAAAGGGGAATGTGAGGAAATTCTTTTCACAGAAAGGGTGGTGGATGCATGGAATGGCTTACTACAAGAAGTGGTGGCTATGAATACAGTGCAGGGCTTCAAACAGGCATGGGATAGGCATAAGGGAGCAATACAAATGAGTATGAATAGATAGGCCACTGACAGAGCAAAGGCCGATGGCACATTTATAAGGTAGAAAAAGAAATGGGCAGACTGGATGGGCCTTGCGGTCCTTATCTGCCGTCAACTTCTATGTTTCTATGTTTCTATACCATGTGATGGTATCTGGCCCCCAGGTGACCTTCTACCTGGAAATCTGTGATCCTTTACCCATTAGTCAGTACTAGATCCAGGATAGCCCTGTCTCTTGTGGGTTGCTGTGCTAGTCGTTTGAGGCCCTTCCCCTTCAGGGAATCCACTATGTGTCTAGTTTTTCCTGCTGGTATTGATCAATCTGTATCTGGCATGTTGAAGTCTCCCATTATCAGAATCTTCCCTTTAGCTGTCATGTTTTGTATATCTTCTAACAGTAATGTGTCTATATCCTCCTCCTGGTCTGGAGGCCTGTAGACAACCCCAGTTCGTATGGTGTCCCATTTCCTGTTTCCAGGGTGACCAACAGTTCTTCTGGCTCCTTATGTGTATTCTGAATTTCTGTAGCTTTGATATTTTCATTGACATAAAGGACAACTCCACCCCCCCTTTTGCACCTCAGTCTCTTCTGAACAGTACATAGTCAGGTACTGAAGTCTCCCAAGTGTGGTTACTGGTGAACCATGTCTTGCTAATTGCTACTATGTCCAGTTTAGCCTCTGTCATTGTTGCCTCCAGGTCTGGGATCTTGTTTCCCAGACTGGAGGCATTTGTGTCCATAATTTTCCATTGGTCAGATTTTGGTACATTAGTTGTTGGGCGAGGTCCGGTGTTTCCCCTGTGCGTCATATGGGGAGCTGGACCTTTTTCCTTACCTGGTGATGCAGATGAACTATAAACATGCTGAACTCCTGTTTGATCACTAGCTCGTTGGGGAGGGGTGTTCTTTCCATTTGATGTATCGGGTGCTGCACCCCTCTCCCCATTCGCTAGTTTAAATATTCTGCAAAGACATCAAATAACTGTCCCAATGCACTGACTCCCTCCTTAGTCAGATGCAGTCAATTGAATTTAAAGAACTTTCGCTCCCAAAACTGTTGCCAGTTACCTACAAATTTGTGTTCTTTTTCCTGGCACCAGCCCTTGAGCCACATGTTTAGCTCCCCTAGCTCTCATTCTCTGACCTACTGTGACCTTCTGTCTGTCTTCCCCCCTCTCCCAGACCAGCAGGATCTCAGAGAAGGACATGCCGGATGAAATGGATGACAGTTTGCCTCCCAGCCTGATCAGATGTTCCTTGGTCTCTACAACTGACTGGCTGGTGAGATCGTTAGTCCCTATGTGTACCAGGATGTTGATGTTTTCTCCTGCTTCCTGCACAATTTTAGCAATGCAGTCAGTGAATCTCCATGCTGATGTACCTCGGAGACATCTGACCATTACCCCTGGCTGGAGGTAGGTATCAACTCCCCGAATCATGAAGTCTCCTATTATCAGAAGTGTTTTGGATTTCCTCTTTGCTTTTTTTGCTTTAGTCCCTTTTTTGGGTGAGTTTTGTAGTGCTAGCTCCTGTGCTGCAGTGTCCTGTTCTGCAGTGTCCTCTGCCCATTTGGTTGATTTCAGAGATATAGGCAGATACCCATTTGTAGTTTTTATATGGTTTGTGAAGGTAATACGTTGGTGAGCATTGAGTGATGGGGCACCCGATTTGCCTCTCCTAACCACCTAATAACCTCCCAGATGAACTACCCTGTGCAGTCAAGGAGCTTCAGTTAGATGCTATTTTTGTATAACTTTTTATAACAAGTTAAATTAATTATGCCCCTGTCAGTGAGGTCACTGTGTTGATACCCCTCTGATCCTCCCCTTCCTGCTTTGCTACAGGAAGTGTCACGATTGTGCTACTCTATAAAAGGAGTGTAGCATCGGGTGGTTGGGGATGGGGGTTGGTGGTTGGGCCCTTTCCCTGCTGAAAAAGAAAAAACATGGATGAAAGAAACAAGGGGGTAAGAGCAGAAACAATCAACCAGCAACAAATTCAGTAGCCCTGAAAGCTTAGCCTAATGACAGATAAAACTATAAAACCTCTAACAATTTCACAGAAGATACACCCTGCAAAAAATACTTTGCCACAGAGAAAAATAATGCAGTAACAGAACATATACCTTGCAAAAAACAATTTGAATCAGAGAAGATTAGAGCAGTAATCTTTAAGCACAAACAGTAACAAACCTGTAGGCACACCCTGTAATAATGCAGCAGAAAGTATACCCTCCAACAGCAATTTGACTCAGAGAACAATAAAGCAGTAAAATGTAAGCAAAAAACAGTAACAAAACCTGTGACCACAAAAGAAAATAGCAACACACAGTAAATCTGTCTAGCCAAAATAAGCCTTCAGCTTTTTCCTTGCTCTGATAATGTTGTTCCTTGCTCTGTCCTTACAAGCAAACCTAGAAGAAAAGTGCTCAGGTGAGCTAAGTGCCTTTGGCAGCAAACCTAGTCTCCCACCAGCTTGTCATAGCCCTCTATTTTATCATGATTTATAGTAAAGAAAAATGTATTTTTTATTTATTAGGATCTTGGAAAACACCTGTGAGTGGATGCTCGTTGAGAGGTTCCACATAGGTTTATAGGTTCATAGGTTAACTCAGAGCTCAGAAGACTTAGAAGTCCATATAGCTCACTTAGCGTAATTGCTGATATCCCAAGAAGTTTTTTCCTCTCAGGAATCTATCCAAATTTGTTTTAAATGCTTGCATGTAACTACTTAATACCACATCATGTGGTAATCCTTTCTAGACTGTTACTTCTCTGATACTGAACCAATGCTTTCTTTTTGTGGTTCGATACCTTTCCCTAATGAACTGCCACATGTGCCCTCTTAGCTGATGTTTCTGTTCACGTAGCTTTAAACCCAGTTGCTCCCTCAGATTAAGATCGGTGAGAGTCTTGAATACCATGCACATGTCTCCCCTTAACTGACGGTATTCCAGTGTATACAACCCCAATATAGACAACATGTCCAGATATTCTTTCCCCTGAGCAACTTCAGTCATTCTTGTGGTTCTTTTCTGTACCCTCTTCAATGCAGCAATCTCCCCTTTAAAGCCAGGGGACCAAAACTGTGCACAGTATTCCATGTGTGGCCGCACCAGTGACCCATAAAGTGGCAACAGGACTTCCCTAGCTGTGCTTTTTATGTGCCTGAGTATACAATTTAGAATGTTTTCTGCCTTTTTAACTACCAGACTACAGTGTTGCTTAAATTTTAGGTTGTTTGTGACCCTAATTCCCAGATCTCTTTCATCTTTGACTTCTCTAATCAATTGTCCGTTTAACATATAATTAGCTCCTGGGTTATTTCTACCAAAGTGCATAACTGTGAACTTATCTACATTAAAGGTTAGTCTTGAGTTATGTGCTCAGTCCTGTATTTTTAATAGGGTATCTTGTAGTTTGTTGTCCTCCATATTATTATTTACCTTGTAGCCAATCCTTGTGTCATCGGCAAACTTAACTTCCCAAACTTCCCCACCTGCTGTCATAGAGTGTATATAATTATTAAAAAGACAGGGGCCCAGGACGGACCCCTGTGGCACACCACTCATAACCTCTGACCATCCAGAACTGCTTCCCCTGATTGACACCCTTTGTTTTCTGTCTAAGAGCCAGGAACTAATTAATTTTGTAATGTTGCCATGGATGCCATGATCTGTCAAGGAATCAACAAGTTCCCCATGTGGCACTCTGTCAAAGGCCTTGGAGAAGTCCAGAAAGACAACATCCACTGCACTTCCTTCATCCAGGGCCCTACTGACTCTTTCGTAAAATCCCAGAAGGTTTGTCTGGCAAAACCTTCCCTGTATAAAACCATGCTGAGTGTCACCTATATCTCCTCTCTGCTGCATATCCAAAACTATATGCTCCTTAATTATCCCCTCCAAAATCTTTCCTAGTAGTGAAGTCAGACTAATCGGATGGTAATTACTGACATCCTGCCTGGATCCCTTCTTAAAAATTGGGATAACATCTGCATGCTTCCAATCACCTACCACAATTCCCTGGTCAATGGGAGCCTGAAACAGGTGTGTGAGTGGTTCAGCCAATAGGTCTGCTAGTTCTAATATTACCCTAGGGTGAATTCCGTCAGGACCCATAGATTTCCTCGGATTTAGACCAAGCAATCTCTTATGAATATCTTCCTTATTTAATTTTAAAGTGCTGTGAGTTTCAAGATGCTGCTTTACACCCTTTGTTTTTTTTATTATAAACAGATGAAAAGTAACTATTATATTGCTCGGCCATCAGTTTCTTGTCCTGTAGTAAACTACCGTCTTGTTGCTTTAGTGGTCCAATCCCCTGAGGGCCCCCTTTTTTATGATTAATATACTTGTAAAAGGTTTTATAATTGTTCTTAACTATGTGTGCCAGTTTGAATTCGTAATCTCGTTTAGCTACTGAGATACTTTTTTTTTACATTTCCTAAGGAGATATCTATATAAATCCCAATTCCTAACATGGCCGCTTTTTTAGCTTTAACATAGGCCCTGTTTCTTCTATTTAAAAGCTTCTTGATCTTAATGTTCATCCAGACAGGAAACATCCCAGAGCCATTATATTTCTTATTAAGTGGGATATGCTTATCTACTATTTGGTTTAATTTGTCCACCAGGGCATCCCACATATGAGGAACTGATTTTCCTTGCATATCGTATTTCCAGTTCCATTTATTAAAATCATCTCTAATGTGGTTAAAGTTGGCTCTACCATAGTTTCTTACCATAGTTTCACCCTTTACCAAAGTGTATTGTTTAATTATGGTAAATTCCACTTTATCATGGTCACTAGACCCAAGAGGAGGAGTGATCCTACAATGCTGGATACTATCACCCATGTTACTAAGCACCAAGTCTAGTAAACTGGTTTGCCTGGTTGAACCCTCCACATATTGATCCAAACCCATTAGACTAAAAGTGTCCAGAAATCTAGACTCTACTGCCTTAAGTGCTGTATGATTTTCTCAGTTTATACCAGGTAGATTTAAGTCACCTAATATAATTAACCTGTCTGGCACCTCCATATTGTCTAATTTATCTATTAGAGAGTTGTCTGTCTCTAAGGAGGAGTCGGGGGGTCTGTACAATACTCCTAAGGTAATTTTCTCACTTCCATCTGAGGAGACTCTGACCCAAATTTGTTCAATACCCTCCGTCACCTGTACCTCCAATTCCTCACATGTGATTTTATCAGATATGTAGATTGCTACTCCCCCTCTCGTACGACCCATTCTGTCACAATGGAATAACTGGAAGCCATTAATCTGTCTATCCCAAGGATTATTTGAGTCCCACCATGTTTCAGTAATTGCACAAATCTGGAATTTCTCTTTTATTAGTAACTGGACTAATTCATCCATTTTATGTACTATACTTCTGGCATTTACGTTTACGCATTTTCAGTTAATGTCTTTATTGCCATTAATGTTTAAACTCTTATACTTTTGGGAGATAACCTTGCCTCCCAATTTCCCCCTTTTTGTTAGTTTAAATATTTTTGTGCCGAGTTCAAAAGCTCCTGTGCCAAGATTCTAGTCCCCTGTTTATTTAAATGAAGTCAATCCCTGCAAAACAATTTGGGATTTATAAAAGAGTTCCAGTGTTCAATAAGTGTCAGTCCCTCCCTAGAACACCACCTTTTTAACCATCCATTTAGTAGTTTAATATCTCTCATTTTAGCTGGGCTAGTTCGTTGAATAGGGAGAACCTCTGAAATAAGTACCTCACAGCCTACACCCTTAAGGAGTTTACCTACTTCCTCAAAGTCCTTTTGTATCTCTATTAATTTCCTTTTTCCTAAATCATTTACCCCTACATGAATGACTATAGTAGGTTTAGTGCAGTTATGCAGTAAACCTGGTAGTAACTCCCGAATATCCCCAATTCCTGCTCCTGGAAGAGTACTAACTGTCGTGTACTCATTTCTATTCTTACATATGATGCGATACAAATTACACACCAAGGAATCCCCTATAATCAATAAATCTCTAGGGGGCTTCTTTGTTTCTGATGTTAGATTACTAGCCATGTGCGGGGTGCGGTCTTCAGCTTCATATTCTGTATCAAGATGATTTTCTTCCTTCAGAATTTTGATTTTATTATGTAAGTCTAAAGGGCAAAGGCCACCTATATTTCTCCTACCTTTTTTGGCACCTTTCTGGACTTTACACCATTCCTCAACTACACTGGTACTATTTGCACCACTGGTGCCTGGTATGGTAATGGCTTGTAAGTGTTCTGGGTCAGTGTCTGGAGATAAAAATTTACCTATATTGGTTATCTCAGCAGACTCTATGAAGCATTCTAATTCAGCAATATCATGCTGAATTTGTACTCTATTTTGTAAGGACACTATTTCTTGATGTAAAATCTCAATTAAGGTGCATTTATCACATTTAAAGTCCTCTATGATGTCACCCTCAATAAACATGAGACACTCCTGGCCCATAAGCATGGTTTCCATTTTATTAAAGTTATGTTTAGTGCTTTACACTTGTTAAAGAGGTATCAGTACAAAACATAAAGAGAGGACCTACCATTGTATAAAGTGATCTTTTGCCTAAGTTAATTTTTTTTCCCTCTGTCCCTGTCTTCCCCAGCTGACACAGCCGACATGCACCGAACGTGCATATCTCTGCGTGCATCTCAGTGCACGGTGACGCTCCTCATACCCGCGCGTACCCTGCTCACAGCAGACTGGCTATTTAAAAGGAGTTATACCCCGGAAGTTTTCCACAGGGGTCAAGAGCTCTGCGAGATTTCTCACTCCAAATAAAATTTCTTTTATGCCCCAAGATGTTTAAATAGCGCTACAGTGTGTGTTAACCTCTCATACGAGGCTAAGGCACAAATTATTTGTTTAAAAAGTGCTCAATTAGCAAATGTTGTAGTCCAGCATAACACCACTGGACTACAACTGCTCCCTTCCTTCTTCCTGAAGTATCAGGTGGTAGGGCTCCAATAGACAAATGCTGAGTAAAATAAATAAAAACAAATCAGGCGTTGTTTTCACTGCAGGGCAAATATATCACTCCCCCATCCCTCACAGCTCCTCTCCTAACTCTAGATCACAATACTAGTCACCCTGCTCACAGCAGGCTGGCTATTTAGAGGGAGATATACCCTGGAAGTATTCCACATGGGTCAAGAGCTCCATGAGGTTGCTCGCTCCAAATAAAATTTCTTTTATGCCCCAAGATGTTTAAATAGTGCTACAGTGTGCATTAGCCTCTTGTATCATTACAATTGTTGAGGAAATCACAGTAGTGGGGGAGCCAAAATAACAAGACTAATTATATAAAGCTATACTTAAGCACAGCCTACAAAAAATACAGTAGGGTTTCATAGACAATAGAATAGTGTAATAAGGCATTGTACAATGTATGTCTACATCCTAAGTAAAGAAGAGGCAGAGGGGTAGAGAAAGGCAGAAGGAGTGGAGAGGGAATGGGGTGAAGGAGGGGTTGTGGCTGGGAGGCAGGAGTGGGAGGGGGGTTGGGAGAGGCCATGGCTGAGTGAGGGGTTGTAGAGAGAGGCAAACAGAGGGAGCAGTGCTGGGGAGAGGGCAAAGGTGAGGAGGTGACAGGTTGTGTAGGGGGTGGGTTTCAAGTGCTTCAGAGGGACTAGGAGGCAAGTGCTGCAGAGGGGCTAGTCTGGTAGGACATGACAGTAAGTGCTAGGATTGAGTCATTGCTGTATGGGAGGAATTAGTGAGGACATATACAGATGCTACTTTCAGTGAGGTGCTGATGCAGCCTATGTTTAAAGGATCCCAGCATAGTGGCATTGTTGATGTCTGGAGGTAAGCCATTAGTCCAGAGAGGAGCACCATGAACAAAGGAACGCTGGGCCATGGCTGTCCGGCACCTAGCCACATGGAAGATTTGGGTGGTTGAGCTCCTGGTGAGACTGGCATTAGAAGGCAGAGCTAGAAGACTCTGTACCCCAGTGGGAAGTAGGTGTAGAGTGGCTTTTTTGCAAGGAGACAGGTCTAATATCTCATTCTGTCTCTCAAGGGAAGCCAGCCAATCCGAGCATACAGCTCACAGGTGTGGGTGAGCTTTGAGGGCATTAGTGAGCAGACAGCAGGCTTTGTTTAGTGCTGTAGACAGGCTGAGAAGAGCTGAGTCTGTTGCGCAACCATAGATAGCCAGGCCGTAGTAGATGAGGGTTATGAGTGAGCTGTTTATTGCCATGTTCTGGGTTTTGAATGTTAGGCTGTGTCTGTTGAGGATGCTGATCCTGGAGTTGAGGGCTTTGGCAAGGTTGTCACTATGTTAGGTGCAGGACAGGGCAGAGTCCGGCACAATACCCAGATATTTGAAATGGTGTCCACCTTGGTGTGCTGGGGTGACTGTTGCAGACTTCCAGATTTGTGAGAACTGAGGCTGTCAAAGAGACAGGTTAATTATCTCTGTGAGGGGACCGATAATCTCATCTAGTGCTAGCTGTACAAATTTGAGGTCCAAGGTGACCTCACTGTGTCTTGACTTGCCAAGAACCTTTTCAAGATGTTTTCTTGCCTCATTTTCAGGGACCTGCTTGAAACAGAAGGGTGGCAGTTTGGATAGTACTGATTTTTCCGCTGTGGCCTTTGGGGGCATTGGTGGTAAAGAAGTCCTCAGGAAGCAGACTACTAAGGTCCGAGAAGGCAAGGTTCAGCTGGTTAGCAATGCCCAGTGGGTCATGGGTGGGGACACCCTCAATATTAAGCATTGTCAGGGCAACTTTTAAGCCTTTCCCAGTGGTGTCACTTAAATTAGTGCAGAAGGACCTGCTGCTGTTCCAG
Organism: Neoceratodus forsteri; assembly: GCA_016271365.2. Classification (NCBI taxonomy): domain Eukaryota; kingdom Metazoa; phylum Chordata; order Ceratodontiformes; family Ceratodontidae; genus Neoceratodus; species Neoceratodus forsteri. The sequence goes on from CM057451.1 coordinate 317,408,672, forward strand.
GTCTTGGCTTAAGCTTTTTTGTAGAAGTTACTTTTAGCAAGTCTGACTGGTTTTGTACTCATGCATATCTTTTTATAAAGTTGGATGTTTTCTGCTGTGCAATGTGTTCATACCTTAAGCGAGAGTTGATCTCTAGATGTTAGTTAAGCCAGAAGATCAGGGGTAATCCATTGGTTGAAGGGACCTTCGGCTTTTCTTGTTTTGACTGGTGCATGTTTGTCACAGGTGGCATTGAATTTTGCAATAAAAAGGTTAAGAGTGGTGTCCACATCTGAGGCACTGTGCAGATCAGATCAGACCAGTCGAGTTGTTTTAGGTCTGCTTTTAACTGTGGGAGGTGGCCTTTTATAAGCTGCCAATTCATTATGGTTCTAGTTGGAGGCTTGCAGTTGTTGTTATTCCATAGGCATTTGACTGGGGAATGGTCACTTAAGGAGTCAGGGAGCACAGTGAGGTCAGAGAAGTGTGAGGAGCAGTTAGTTAGTACCCAGTCCAGAAGTGTGCTGGTGCCAGTCTTGTAATTTGTTTCTAGTAGGGGTGACCACCAGCTGGGATAAGTGGATAGTGGAAAGGGTGTCTTTGATGGTGTTAGATGTAGGCGAGAGCCAGTTTATAATGAAGTTGCCCAGCATGACTGTTTCAGTGTTCAGGCTCAAGGTGGTGATATAGTCCAGTAGATTACTGATCCCAAGCGAGGCCTGCTTGGGTGGGATATAAATGGCCAGTAGGGTGAGCACTCTTTTGTGTGCCCCTAGTAGCAGTTTAATGGCCAGGACCTGTAGGTTGTTGCAGCTGTTTGGCAGTGGGATGACATATCCTTGGAGTGGCTCCTTGGTCTAAACAACACATCCTCCACCTATTTTCGAGTGGTGGTCCTGTCTATACAATGAGTAGCATGGCAGGGAGATGGCAGTGTTAGGGATTTTTGGTGATAGCCAGGTTTCCATGACAGAAATTACATCTGAGTTTTGTTAGGTGACCCAGACCTTGAGGCTGTCTAATTTTTGGAGGAGGCTGCAAAATTTATCAAGGCAAACACAAGGCCTGTGGATTTGTAGGGGTTAGTGTTGTGGTGTGGTGAGGGTCTGGGATTGGGGCGCATGTTGCCAGACATCAAGAGCAGGAGAAGCAGAAGGAGTCTGAGGAGCTGTTCCTAGATATGTTTTTTATGCAGTTGCTGTTGTTTAAAGGGTGAGTTGATTTTCACATGTAGAAAGCGTGCACCTGGGACATTAAGGAGTGGCACCCAAGATGGGTCAAAGATCAGGTTCTGCTTTCCTAGGTTCTTGGAGGGGTGCACTCTAAGGTGGCCTAAGTCATCAGGGAGGGTGGATGTCACTTTACTATATGCATATAGTGCCTCCGCATCTTGGGTATCCAGTGAGGGCACTGAGTGGCCAATGCAACTGGCCAGGGAGACAGCAATGGAAAAAAACAAGGATACAATGAGGGGTATTTGAGACAGTGGGGGTCCTTGTAGGAGCAGCAGTTGTCCGAGTCTTTGCCATCGCAGTGGTCATGGGCAGAGAAGAAGAAGAAGTAAGAAGGTTGGCTGCACAGAGTGAAGGCAGCAGGGTTGCAGCAGAAGGGATTTGAGAACTGTAGCTTTAAGACTAGATGAGAATACTAGTATCCAGAGGAGTGGCATATAGGTGAGGGTGGGGCCAAGGTGTATTTAATTAAGGCTGGGGGATGGGGTGGCTGGGAGGGCCACAAAACAGCCCCAGAGTAGCCTGAGTAGCTTTGTTTCTCTGCAAAAATTGTTTTGCCTGCTTGTTCTAACAATAAAAGTGTTCTCAGGGCTGCAGTCAGGAGCACCAGCAAATCAAGTGAGGAAATGGTGCCAAGTTTAAAAATATGCCCAACGAGCTGTACCTAGTGTCAGCAGGGGGACGGGCAGCTCGGCAGGGTCTGTGGAGATCAGATTTTCCACTCGGGCAGCTGACCTCTGAGAAAGAGAAGGGGCAAAGGTTAGCTTTAGTAGGGATGTAGACAAAAGGAAAAAAGCAGCAGAGAGGGTCTGAGTAAGGATTGGGGGTGGGGTGGTAGAGGGGACTGTGCAGAACTGGCTATGGGATCAGGGAACACAGAGAAAGGCAGATGGGCAGGGGCTCCCTTTTCAGGAGGTGGAGGGGTTGGAGTCAGAAAAGTCAGAAGGTAGTGGCTTACAAATTTAGGCTCTAATTTCCACAAATTGTTTTAAAGGCATTTAGACAAAATAGCTTTGAAACTTAGGCTCAAATTCCTGGATACTGTTTTACAGAAAAATAGCTTCAAACTTAGGCTCTAAATCTAATTAACTGTCTTAAAGACATCTGCAAAATAGGTTACCTGCTTAGACTCTAAAATCCAGTATCTGTTTTAAATTCTTAATCCTAAACTGGTACTAAATGCCGTAGAAACAGTGTAGGAGGTCAAAATTCTAGGCAGGTTCCCATGCAAGTAAAACAGCCTTATTTGACTATATAGTGCTCTGTGAAATGTTCAAATTCAATGGAACAGAATTCAACAGAATTTCAGAAACTTCCATCCTAATTCTGTGGAATTTTATCAGTAGCATTATTTTGAGATTTCAAAAGCAGAACGCTATTTATGGATTAGTAATCCACGGTTTACCTAAAGAGCGGTTTCATTTTCCGCAAATCACAGAACATTATTCTGTGGTTTGCATAATCCATGGAAAGTTATTCTGTGGTTTGTACAATCTGTGGAAAGTTATTCTGTGGTTTGCATAATATGTGGAAAGTTATTTTGTGGTTTGCACAATCCGTGGAAAGTTATTCTGTGGTTTACACAATTCATGTAGTTATTCTGTGGTTTACACAAACCATGGAAAGTTATGCAGTGGTTCACAGAATCCATGGAATGTTATTCTGTAGTTTAAACAATCCATACAAAGTTATTCTGTGGTTTATACAATCCCTGGAAAGTTATTCTGTAGTTTTCACAATCTGTGAAAAGTTATTCTGTGGTTTACACAATCCGTGGAATGTTATTCTCAGGTTTACATCATCTATAAAAAGTTATTCTGTGGTTTTCACAATCCCTGGAAAGTTATTCTGTGGTTTGCACAATCCATGGAAAGTTATTCTGTGGTTTACACAATCCATAGAAAGTTATTCTGGGTTTGCATAATTCATGGAACGATATTCTGCAGTTTGCACAATATGTTGAAAGTTTTTTGGTGGTTTGCACAATTCATGGAACGTTATTCTGGGGTTTGCATGATCCATGAAAAGTTATTATGTGGTTTGCACAATCCATGGAAAGTTATTCTGTGGTTTGCACAATCTCTGGAAATATATTCTGTGGTTTGCACTATCCATGGAAAGTTATTCTGTGGTTTTCACAATCCATGGGAAATTCTTATGTGGTTAGCACAATCCATGGAAAGTTATTCTGTGATTTGCAAAATCCATGAAAAGTTATTCTGTAGTTTACACAATCTGTGGAACGTTATTCTGTGGATTGCACAATCCATGGAAAGTTATTCTGCAGTTTACACAGAAATGCTTCTCGGAATTCTGCTGAATTCAAAGAGAAATTTCAAAAAGCATTACGGAAGCAGACTTGCCACTCCATACAAATTATTTTTGCAAATAGCTTTATTTTTTTTAGAAAAATAAATTACAGAAACTCATAAGTAACAAAGATCTCAAACCAACATTCTGTCTTAGTTAGACAATCACAGATTTGTTCATATGCCATAAAATAAATCAACATAAAAACACACAAAAAACCTAAATATAACCCAGACAAGGCCCTCCCCCCTACCCAACCCGCAGCAGCCCTTTTACCATAATCTAGATGCTTCTACAACTGATATTGTATGAACCATATAGGTCCACACAAGAGTCCTTAAATAGTACAAGTAGAAGTTCATGGCACAACCCTTAACCAATCCAACACAAAAAATAGTAGAAGGGAGGAAACAGTGAAAGAAAGGTACCACACAAGGGAACCAATATATAAACGAAGAAGAAAGAAACAATAAGCTGAAAGGAACATGCTGGAAGTTACTATGCCCCCCCCAAAGAAGCCTAGAAATATAACCATCTCTTAACAAAGGAGTATCCAGCACAACAAACATCTATGGTAAACTTATAACAGAGGGGTCTTAGGCCTAATAGAGGGAAAAGGAAAAGGAAGTGGCAGGGATTAGTTCAATAACCAAATTTGTCCTTAAGAATTGAAAAAAGTTCACACCAGCATTCTTGGAACTTCTCGCCAGAGTGGGATAACCAGACTACACATCTTTCTGCATTTAGAGCGGTAAGAAATTCTGTCCACCATTCCCCGAATGAAGGTTCCCAATCCTCCTTCCAGTGTCTAAGTATTACTAACTTAGAGACCATAGCCACCAATGCTAATTGCATTTTTTGAGAATACGTAAGGATCGTTGAATACATACCTAGCAAACAAGTGTCTTCATTAAAATATGTGGCAATTTTAAGATAGGACACCACCCACTGTTTAACCGAATTCCAGAATTTAACTATTTTAGGGCACGACCATAGTTTATGATGTAACGTGGTGAGCTCAGAGCCACAATCCTAACATTCTGCTGAGGCTAGCCTCCCAATCCGGAATAATTTAGCGGGTGTAAAATATAAGTTATGAAGAATATTGAACTGCGTGTTTCTGTTTAATTAAAAGATAATTATCCATCCAGATCTTTTCCCAAGTTTTATCTGAGAAGTCCTTGTTGTAGTTATTTTTCCAATAGTAGGCTATGAGGGAAACCTTTGACACAACATAGTTTACAATTCTCTTATGCAATTTAGCTAGCGCTTTCGGCCCCTTAGATATTGACCAGAGGTTATTTAATACTACCCCCGCGTTGTCCGACCATGGAGGTTCACCCAGAAAGTGATTAATACGCTGCCGTATTTGATATAACTGAAACTGATTCTTTTGAGGCACTTTAAACTTTATTTGCAGAGTAGAGATAGATAGGACCAAGTTATCCAAGACAAAATTGGCTAGGTATAACTTATTGTGGGATCCTCCGAAAAATGTTTTCGTTGTTTTCTTATCTATTTTTAAGTTTGGGTTATTTATCAGGGGTTGCTTCAGGTCTTTTATAGTGGAAATTTGGAGCAAAGAGCATAATTGCTGTAAAGCTCTCACATCCCACCCGAGGGGAGAGTTCCTAAGTTTTTCTAGGATATTCGACCATGGATTAAATAGGAAAGCCTCCAGGTCCATATTACAAGAACCTGCCTGTTGATTGTCTAAGAGCAGCCAAGGGGGGCTATCCAATGTGCAGGCCGTAGATGTAAACCAATGTAAAAATCTATTAGCATGAATTGCTAGATAATAGACATAATAGTCAGGTAATTGAAGCCCCCCAAAGCTCTAGGGCAGGTAAGTTTTCCGTAAGCCCTACATGGAGCTTTCCCTTTCCAAAGGAATTCTGAGCAGAGCCTTTGAAGCGATAAGAAAAAAAGACTTGGGGAGGTGAATATTAAGATTACTCAAGGGGTAACAAAATCTGGGCAAAATTGACATTTTGAGAACATTAGCCCTTCCCCAAAAAGATAGTGGTAAATTGTTCCACCTCGCCAGATCTTCTTTAGTAGATTTTATCAGTGGGACTAAGTTGAGATCCTTAAAAGTAAACATGTCTTTAGAGATTTTGATACCCAGGTAGGTTAGATATTCTTTTTCCCATTGGAGGCCCATGTTTACTATTAGGTCTCTCGTGAAGAGCGGAGATAAGGAATATACCTTGGTTTTATTTTTATTAAGTTTATAACCTGAAAATTCACTAAACTGAGAAATAATTTGGAGAGAACGGGGGAGGGACTGTCTACTGCTCTATATGTGAAAAAGTAAGTCATCAGCAAAGAGGAATAGTTTAAATTCAAGATGTTCCAGTCGGATACCTTGTATCTCCAGATCCAAATTAAGAACTCTAGCTAAGGGTTCTATGTATAGATTAAATAAATAAGGGGAAAGAGGGCAGCCCTGTTGGGTACCTCGACGCAGTGGGAAAACATCAGAGATATGATTATTACATTGCAGTCGTGCTGATGGACAGCAATACAAATCCCAAATTTGGTTAATGAAGGGTTGCGGTATGCCAAATTTTAAAAGGACCTCAAACATATATTTCCACTCCACCCTATCAAATGCTTTTTCTGCATCCAGGGACACCAGGGCCGCTTCCAGCTCGGGGTCCCTGGATGCAGAAATCTAGGTGGAACAATTTCCTAAAATGATCCGTCTGAAGTACGCCCGCCACAAACCCTGCTTGTTCAGGGCTTAATAGACATTTACCCCCAACCTGTTAGCCAGGATTTTTGCATATATTTGACATCAATGTTAAGCAGTGAAATGGGTCTGTAATTGCTGATCACTGACGGGTCCTTCCCCGGCTTAGGTAGAAGGATTATTCTCACTTCAAATAATGACTGGTCCAGGGCTGGGAAGATGCTCCAGTAACTATAAAGCTGTAGTAACAGAGGGGTAAGATATTTTTTAAAGGTTTTATAAAATAGGCCTGTGAACCTGTCTGGGCCCGGTGCCTTATCTGGTTTTAAAGAATCGATCACTGCTGAAATTTTTTCCCCAGTAACTGGGGCTACTAAGAGGGTCTGACTATCACTGGACAAGGTGGGTAAACCAGCTTTCTCCAAAAATGCTGACATTTTCTCAATATGGGCCCCCAGCAATGGGTCCGGAGAGTACAGTGCCTTATAGTACTCCCGGAATAGAGTTAGAATCTCTGGAGGACTAACCACCAAATATTCTGATTGGGGATGTTTAATAGCTGCAATCCATTTAGATGCGGACTGCTGCTTTAGTTGCCTAGCAAGTAATTTACCCACTTTACTACCTTGGCCAATATAAGATGCCTTTAATAATGAAGCTGACCTCTCCACCCTCTCCAGTAAAATACTAGCATAGTGTGCTCTCAGCCTAGTAAGTTCCTGGTCTTCTAAAGATGAAAGTTTGTCCACCCCTTTATTTTCCAAACTTTTAATTCTCCGCAGGCAATTATTCATTTGACTGATCTTTTTCCTTTTTTGTACTGTAGCAATACGTATGAGTTCCCCCCTCCAAGTTGCTTTTCAGTTGCCCAGACCCGATCCACAGCAGGGATCAATTATAATTAACCTTAATGGAATCTTGCAAAAAATATTGGAATTTTGAAGTGATTAGCTTGTCTTTTAATAACCTATTGTTTAATGGCCATGTATGTGACCTGATAGGGATGTTAGGTATTTCTATCTGAATTAGTATTGGGGAGTGGTCAGAAACCACTAGACCTAGTATTTTGGAATCAGTCATACATGAAATTAGTTGGTGACTTACTAGGAAGTAGTCAATACGAGAATAGCTTTTGTGTACTGGGGAAAAAAAAGTAAACTCTTTTCCTGATGGATTACGTAATCTCCAAGGGTCTATAAGGCCCAAGAAGGAAGTAAATTCACCTAGGGCTTTTGTGTTGAAGACAGTCCCACTCCCCTTTGATAAGTATGGTCCAGATCATTTGCTTGAACTAAATTCCAGTCTCCTCCAATTATAATAGGAGGGGGTTTCCACATTAGGGCCATAAACTGATCCCAGTACTATATCAAAACTGCCCAGTTTGCCTACAACAAAAATAAACCTCCCCTCAGGATCAGTAATAGACTCCACCAGAGTGAAGGGTATTTTTTTGGCACGCAACAAGGCCACCCCACATTTATTAGAGCTGAATCCCACTCTGAAGGATTGGCCTACCCAGCTCTTTTTAAAGAACTGTAACTGTTCTGGAAGCATATGTGTTTCTTGAAGAAACACGATAGAAGGGTCATACTTGGCAAGATGGTTTAAAACAATATATTTCTTATTATTATCTTCCCCCCTTTTATGTTTCATGAAAGAATATTCAAGCCGTTGAACATAAATTAATCCTTAATTGTGCCATGTAATAAAAAGTGGTTGAAGGACTGATCTGCTGCCACCCCCACTCCCCCCAAAAAAAAAAAACAAGCTATCATGAAAATATCCTCCAAACGCCCTGAAATTAAACTGACCCTCAAAACATTTTGAACTATATACAAGTCTCCATACCCAGGCCCTAAGCCTCCACCTTACCACATGGTCCATGATACTCACAAAGGAGCGAGCATCGCTCTACCACCTCCCCAACCCCAGAACAAGAAAAGGTATGGGAGTAACTCGTGGGACAGCCACCATCCTCCCATCCCTATATGTTCTCCACACCTAAATAAGATGGTATAACAGAAGGGATACTATGTATCACTCCCAGCATTAGTTAGGAAACCGGATTTCCAGAGATAGACAAGAAAAGAAAACCTATTACTATTCAGCTTACATAACCACTGACTTTTACCTAACTTGATCCTACTAGGGCTCTAACATTTATATATGGCAAAGGAAACTCCAGAACCTTAGATAATAAAATAAATCAGACTTAGGATCCCGGTAGGAATATTCCCTTGAAGGACCATACTGTTCCTGGTGCAAAAGTAACATCCAAACATATTTAATGGCCTACTACACTTCCGTCTAAGCCTATGACCCAAACTCCCATATAGGCTGTGAAGCACTTTCCCAGGATGACTATAATTAGTGTAAATTATGCCAGAATAGCTAACTGGTCCAATAACGATGGGACTAAATGAGAAACAGTGAGAAAGAAGCAACAAAGCTGTTATGGGACTAAATCGTCACAGCTCTCCCCTGGGAGAGCTGTTCAGTGTCTCTAACTGTCCAAAGTCAAAAAAGGAAACTTATCTATCTCTTCCCCTGAGCTGAAAACACAATGGGAAGTAAACCCCCACCGAAATCAAAATTGAGAGAGGGAGACACCGAAATAACTATAGTACCGAGAAATCAGGAAACTTAAATCAAGAGATCTGACAGTAAACACTTGTCAATTAACCAGAAGTATTTGGCGCCATCTAACAGACAAACCAGACTATCACATCCCTCGCAACATCTTCATAAGTCAACCATAGAAAAAATATGGAACAGATAATCCGAGTTAACCAGAAAGAGTCCAATAGTGTCCTAAAGAGTAAACTTTTCTCATTCGATTAGAAGAAATACATGCTCTTCTTTTAACAAGCATTTAATAGGATGGGTCTAGTACGATCTCCCGACTGTAAACTTCCCGATGTCAATAATCACGAAATTTATTTCCTGAATATTACCTTCCTGCTTTTACTGTTTTCCCGATGAACATTCTCCCGACAGACACAGACACTTATCGGTACTGCAGCTAGTGAAATCAGTTTAGCCAACAATACATTTGACGATTGAAACCCACGTACATTCTGTATATTGATTTATAACAGCAAGCACTTCCAACCCTATATTCAGCAGGCTAAGCAAGGATAATAGAATAGCATTGTTATAATGAATTATTAATCAGCCTCCCTTACCAGTGCTGAGAATCTGGGGGCTCGTTCTTTACTATGGCCAGCAGTCAGTTGAAAGGCAATCTGCTTTATGAAATCAGGAATTGATGTGTAGGCACAAAGTGTGTCCAAAATAATTGACTTATACTTTGACCTGTCAGACAACGGGGTTAACGAAAGTTTTTCCAGTAACCTAACACAGCATACTGAATAGCACTAAATAGTTGAAGCACAGCTGATTGAACATTAGCCAACAGTACATTTGATGATTGGCTATATTTTGCACTTCACAAAGCATAAAGACAGTCCGTTTCAGTGGTGCTTCTCCCTATCAAATCAAAATGGCAGAAGCAACCACGTCAACGGATTTTTAATGTTTTCAACATTTTTAAACTTTATCAGTAAATACTGGATTTTAGTTGAATGTGCTCGCTTCATTAGAAGTCTGAAATAACCTGAACTGACCCACACTGAGAAATAAAATTCTTCACCGGATGCACTGGTAAGTAGGAATATTACTTGATTCGGCAAATGTCAATCCTTGAAATGAAATGTCAATATCTGTGAAATATTGTGTCTGTGCACTGAGTTAATATGAGCCTTGTCAGTGAGATCGTCAGCGCTGAGTAAATGCTGGATGAAGTAGTCAGTCAAATGCAATCTGTTTGATTTAATACGAGCCTTGTCAGTGAGATCGTCAGCGCTGAGTAAATGCTGGATGAATTAGTCAGTCAAATGCAATCTGTTTGATTTAATACGAGCCTTGTCTGTGAGATCGTCAGCGCTGAGTAAATGATTTGTACCTGTGAAATATTGTGCCAGTGTCGGGAATAGTATTTGTCAGTAACTTTTTCATCGGTAATTTTGCAATGTCAGTAATAAATTGTTGGTTTAATTATAGTTGGGAGGTTCATATTCGGGAAAACGTACTGATCCCAATACGACAAATCTACCCAAAAGTATTTAAACAGTATGGAGATACACAGTCCTTCTTGAATGTTCTTAAAGCTGATCCTTTAAGTCCTCATATAACTAGACCAGGACCTTCTCATTTAGGAAATAGATCGGGATAACTTTTTAAAAAAGTTTTAACAGCCTCCTCTATGGTGTCAAAACGCTTAGCTCCTTCCTTTAAGAACACTTCCAGACGAGCCGGGTATAACATATGATGCTTTATACCAGCTGCCAGAACTTGGAAGTGATGGGGCGAAATGAAGCTCTTAGCTGACGGGTTTTCAATGTTAAATCAGGAACCAGCCTCAATTTTTTGCCTTCCCACAGAATAGCTGATAATTTTCAAGCTTCCCTGTGAATGAATTCCCGGTCTAGGTAGTTTAGTAGTTTAAAGATTATAGGCCTTCGCGGGTCAACTGGAGCGGGTTTTGCCCTCAAAGATCTGTGTGCTCTTTCAATAATAAACTCTGGACCATTCAGGGAGGGACCCACAGTTTTCTTCAGAAAACACTGTAGAAACTGAATTGTATTAGGGCCCTCTTCCCCTTCAGGCAGCTCTATCAGCACCAGGTTGTTCCTCCTGTTTCTCCCCTCTAAATCGTCAAGGCAATCTTCCACTTTGGTTAAAGTCCTTTTAACTTCCACCACCTCAGGCTCCATTTTATCCTGCTTTCTTTCCACAGAGGCTATTCTGGCTTCTGTATCTGTTACCCTGTGGGCTAGCTGGGTAAGCGCAGGTTTGAAATCTGCAACATCTTCAATTAACTTCATCAAAGCCTCTTTTGCAGTTAATTTATTTATTGTTAAGATTTATCCATTACATATAGTACATTTTGCAAAATCGAATATGGATGATGTTTCACATTGTATACCAGGTACTAAAAATGGTAATTTGTAAATCATAATGAGTTATCAACACACCAGTATACTAATTCACATACTTGGTGCCCTAATAGGGGATTAATATGAACACATATTCAGTATATCTTCTCTGTATGTACTATAATGTAAATCTAATAATAAACAAGAAAAAGGAAATGAAAGAGATTTCTCTTGGTGTGATTTATAATCTATACTAAATCTAAGAGCTGCATAGAAAGTTGATTATACCTCTACATCTAAGTTAGAAGTGTATCTAACATACATGATATGCAATATTTAATCCGTATGCGTTTGAAGAAAATTTAAATAGTCCTGCCAACACAAATAGAACTCATTTGTTCGGTCTGTTATCAAATATGAAATTCTTTCCAGAGATGCGATATGGGTCAAATTATTTAAAATATCTTGGAGAGTAGGTATACGTTGGTTTTCCATTGATTAAAATTAATTCTTAATTTGCATAAATAAGATCTGCAACCATCTATGTTGGTATTTTGTTAGATTTATATTGTTGTTTATGATTCCTAAAAGGCAAAATTTGGGTTCAAAGATGATATCATGTCTGACAATTTGGGTAACTAAATCATGAACAGTTTGCCATAGATTAGCTATAGGTTTACAAGACCATAGTATATGTAAGAGATCTCCATTTGGCGAGTCACATCACCAACACTTATTATTGGGAGCTAAACCTATATTATATAAATGAGATGGTGTTTTATACCATAAATGTAAAATTTTAGATTGAATCAACCTACTACGCATGTTCTTAAAGGTGTCATGACAATTTTTCCAACAACTGTTCCACTGAGGGTCCGTAATATTTACATTTAATATTCGGTTCCATTTGTCTCTAGCTAAAAGCGATTGATTTGGTAATATGTCTCTAATCTACATACATATTTTACTGATCAAGCCGTGGGAGGTATTGATCCATGTATTCATATATGAAAATGATAATTTTGATTTGTTAAATTTCTGAAAGTTGGAGAATATGGCCTTACGGATTTGTAGATATTTCCAAAATTCTTCCTTAGGGATATTCCATTTTATTTGGATATTATTGAAAGAATTAAGTGTGTTACCGTTATCCGTTAAAATATCACACAGAAATAGAATGTTTTTATACATCCATGATTTACAATATATTGGTTTATTTTCTAATAGGAATTTTGGATTGCCCCAGATAGGTGTAAATGGTAGAGGAGAAGGGTCAGATTTAAGCCATTTATGCATTTTAAACCAATAATAAATGGATGCATTAATTATGGGATGCCTTTTTAGTTTAGGGGATAATGAGAAATAAATGTTACTGTTAGGCGTATATCCTGGAGACAAAGAAGCTTCCATGTCGTACCATAATGGTACATTATAATTGGGTTTGATAAACCACTTTATAGTTTGTGAAGCTCTAAAAGCCCACATATAAGCCATATACCATGGTAATCCAAAACCACCCTGAGACCAGTGCAATCGTAATTTGGTACGGTTAAACCTTGGAATACAACCTTCCCATAGAAAGTTTCCTATAACTTTGTCAATATTTTCCAGTAGGGAGAGAGATATCTTGAGTGGGATGCAGGCAAACAGATATAGAATTTTAGGTGTGATATTCATCTTAATTACAGCTATCTTGCCAAGGAAAGATAATTTCAGATTTTTCCATCTATCTAAGTCTGCTTTAATATTAGCGAATAATGGACGTAAATTGTTGTCCCATATCTTATCAAAATCGGTTGATACTTTAATCCCTAAGTAGGTAATGTAACGTGGGGCCCAACGAAAGCCCAGACGTATATTCATGGTAGATGTACAGTGTTTGTTCAATGGTAATATTTCAGATTTTGATAATTAATGTAAGTCCAGAAAGTCTAGAAAACAGATTAAAAGATGTTTTAAGTAGTTCTCCAGATATTTTTAGATTCTCAAGTAAAATTAGCATATCATCAGCATATGACAGTGTTGTATATTGCGTATGACTGATATTAATACCCTTGATGTCATTGTTCTGTCTGAGAAAAGTAGCAAGAGTTTCCAGAGCTAAGATAAAAAGAGATGGTGAGAGAGGGCATCCTTGTCTGGTACCCCTTTCTAGCCTAAATGACTGAGACAATGTAGAGTTAGTAAGTACCTTAGCATGAGGATTAGTATAAAGAAGTTTAATCCAAGAACAAAATTGGTTACTAAAACCAAAACGGGACAATACCAAAAAGAGAAAATTCCAACCCAGTGAATCAAAAGCTTTTTCAAAATCTATAGCAATTGCTGCTGCAGGAGAACTGAGAGTCTTGGCTCTGTAAATAAGATTTATTAGAGAACGTAAATTATCAGATCCCATCCTTCCCTTAACAAAGCCCACTTGAGATTTATGAATTAACTTTGGGATATATGGTTCTATACAGTTTGCCAAGATCTTAGCAAAGATCTTGCCATCTGTATTAAGTAAAGATATTGGACGGTAGTTAGCTGGAATGGTAGTATCTTTATCTTTTTTTGGAAATTTTAATTATTGCATCTGTCATAGTATATGGTAAATGACCTAACAGAGAGGATTCATGAAATACTTTACATAATAGAGGACATAGTTGTTCCTCACAAAGCTTATAGAACTTGACAGGAAAGCCGTCTCCACCCGGAGAGCACCCAGATTTAAGAGAATGAACAGCCTTTTTTTTATCTCTTCTACAGTAAACGGTATGTCTAGAGAGTGTATTGTCTCCTTCGAGAGACAAGGGAGTGCTATTTTATCCAAGAAGGAAGTAATGTCTGAAGTTGATGGTGAATGAGATAGAGAATAAAGTTTTTTATAAAAAGATGTCATTATCTGATTGATAGCAGACTCATTAGTTTGAATCTTCCCTGTATTATCTTTTAAAGCAGCTATGTAATGTTCCGGCCTGTTGCATTCTAAGTCTGTAGGCAAGAATTGTACCCTTTTCACCACCTTCCCAGAATTTTTGTTTTATTCTAAGTAAAGCAATTTCTGTTTTCCTGGATATTAGCTCATTGATTTGCATTCTTAATTGCAAAATTTCATAATGCAAGTTCGAGGAAGGGTCAGGATGAGAGGTACTAGAATATAATCTTTGCTTTGTTTTCAACAGCTTTTCAAGATTATTAATTTGCTGTTCTCTAAGCTTCCATCTATGGGCCGCATAGCTAATTATTTTACCCCGTAATGTGGCTTTAAGCGCTTCCCATGTAATACCCATGGAAGTATCTTTGGGGTCATTAATATGTACAAATTCTTCTATTTGTGCTTTAATCCAGGGTAAAAATTCAGGATCCTTAAGTAGTAAGGGATCTAGTCTCCACGCAAAGGATTTTGTAGGGGGGGAGCCCCAGGTAAATAAAAGCTTAACTGGAGCATGATCTGATATAATTAATGGTAGAATATTGGTGTCAATTGTATTTGCAGTTATTGTAGGAGAGGTTAACCAATAATCTATTCTGCTGTAAATCTGGTGATGTGAGGAATAAAATGTATATTCTCTATCTCTGGGGTGAAGAGTTCTCCATATATCGGATAGGCCCAAATCCCGCATTAATTGAGCAATAATAATTAAACTTTTAGGGTGACAATCTAATGAGCCATTGCTCCTATCCATGTATGCATCTAAAGTAAAATTAAAATCCCCTCCAAATAATACTGGGGAATTGTTCATGTTTAAAGTAATTAATATTTGGGTCAAGCTCTGGAAAAATTGAGGGTCGTCTGAATTTGGTGCATAGATATTGACTATAGTTAATGGCCCTGATGGAGTACTAAATGTTATAATAAGCCATCTGTCATCCGTATCTTTCTGGATGTTAGAGGGCGTCCATCTCAGTTTTTTATGTATCAGTATAGCAACACCTCTTTTTTTAGTATTGGCCGACGCTGCAAACACCTGACCAACCCAGTCACTTTTTAATCTGTCATTGTCTGCATCTAACAATTTAGTTTCTTGCAACAACGCAATTTGTACTTTGTGTTTCTTAAGATGGTTCAAAACTTGTTTGTGTTTATTTGGTGCATTAAGTCCCTTGACATTCCATGTACATAATGCTAAATTGGCCATTTTATATTAAGTTAATAGCCTACTGTATAGTAAATATAATGTCAAGGGACAGTAATGCAGATTAATATATGGCAATGACATACAGATCAAATTATAATGAATTTTATATATTATCATGGCGTTGGCAGGTGTTTTTAATGTTAATAAACTGGCAGGATATATCCTTTCTATCAGATGTTTTTCTATGCAGCTCTTTCTAACCTTTGTAATTCTAACAATCTTAAACATCAACAACACGTAATAATAAAGTAAAATTAACATCTAGGATATACAGAGTGGATAAGGTCGGTCTGAGTAAAGAGAGAAAAAAAAAAAAAAAGACCAAGACCACCTCCCTGCACTCAAGGACGTAGCTTATCAATCAGGAAGAAGGGAGATCCCAATTAAAAGTAAGAGAGAAAAAGGGAATTGTCCAATCTTCCTTAATACAGTGACACAACCAATGTTGGTCAAGCTATGTCTAAATGATATTATTTATAGTAACCCTTTAAGGTAGGGTAGTAAATGTTAAACTCCGCTAAAGTTAGAAATATTAATTTCCTCTAACCTAACTGTATCTAGCATCACCTCTGGTAAGGAGAGAAGTAAAAAAAAAATGAGTTAACTTCTAGAGGTTAGACAATATATACAAATAAGACATATTGTATTCCCATCTCATAATCAATAGATTCTGAAGTTTAAACTGTCCAGTATATGATAACTGTTGTTGCACCTTTATAATATATTGTCTTTCCTCTCTCTCTAGCAAGGAAAATTACCCAATATGCTTGTAAAAATGAAGGAAAAAAAAAATCCAAGGTTGGCAAAAATTTCTGTGAATCCATTAACTTTAACTGGGTACATTGCTGGATAACGTTATATAACTATCTTTTATATTAATTACTACTAAGTATTGCAGCTTTGTAACAGACTTCTTATAACCTAATTGGTTTCCAAATAAATGAATGCGCTCCACCTTATGGGTACATCCTATAAAATTAGGACAAAATAAACTAATTGAACTGTGAAGTACAATATTATAAACAAAGAGAAAAAAAAAAAAAAAAGATCCCAGACACAATTGTGGTGTTCACAGTGAGTTTTTATTTGGTCAAACTGATCCTACGCGATCCGGATAGAGAAAGTGTCAGTACACTCCTCCTAACATTACCCCCAGTGATTGCAATGCTGTTACTGATTGAGATTAATTGCCAGGCTCTATTCAAAGTGCTTCTTTTCATAGCTGTGATACGCGTCTAAATCGAGCCTATAGTAGTGCCAACTTTCGAGTCCCGACATAGCCACTTGCGACCTCTTTGCATTTTAAAGCTTCTGATTGATCTTGTAACTCCACCTACTATTTAATCCTTCAAAGTGAAGAATTTGATCCACTACAATAAATCGGGATCTCAGTTATTATACTTATAACCGCATTCAAATAAAAGTTGATGTATTGAGCATACATCGTGATGCTCATCTCCAGTGTTTAGTAGAAGTGTCACCTTTATATTTACTCTTGCCTCGGCGTTTTTTCTTTGGCGGTTCAGTAATTTTAGCTGGGGATTTCTCTTCGCAGCCTGCCCATGAAGATTCTGTTTGTTCACAGTCTGCCTCTTCCCTTATCGAGGTACCGGACTCTGTCTCTGTGCCATCACAAAAGGAAGGTAAATCTTGTAGCACAGCATATTTATTCTGTAATGTGACGTTCATAAAGATTAGCGTCTCAGACTTAGACTTGGGGTTATTTTTGTTTAAAGATTCGTAGCTGCAATTACTCGTAGTTGGTATGGCTAATTGAATTTTGGGATTTTTTTGCACAGAGTTAGACTGCACCTTCAACGGATTCTCAGATGAAACCGGAGAATGATCCATTACATTGTGAGTGTCTGTATTGTTTACTAAATCCAGGCCAGCGTTCTCGGAGGCATTAACTGTAGACGGGGCTTGTCGGTTCTTTACTTCACTTTTTTCAGATGATGAGTAATTGTTCAGGAATAACGTAAGAGACTCAGGGTTGTAAAAATCTTTTACTGAATTCCCTATGTATAATCGCATGATTGCTGGGTACCTTAGATTAAAGTGGATTCCCATCTGATGCATTAACCGTCTGGCAGCAGTGTATGCCCTCCGTTTTAGAGACAGTTCTCTTGAAAAATCCCGGTATATATAAATGTTGTGATCTTGCCATTTAAGTTGACCAATTTCACGTGCTTTCTGCAGAATTAGCTCTATGCTGGTGTAATTAAGGAATTTTACAATTATAGGTCTCGGTTTTTGATCTGCAGAGGGCTTTGGGCCTAATGTTCGGTGGCTATGTTCTATAATTAATTCTTTGCCAGTTTGGAGGTGCAGTATATGCGGTAGCTCTTGTTGTAGGAAAGCAGTAGTATTTTTAGCCTCCACGCCTTCAGGAAAACCAAATATACGTAGATTGTTTCTTAGGGTTCTATTTTCTAGATCTTCAGTTTTTAATTGCAGTTCTTTGATCACTCGGTCTTGAGACCTAATAGTTGTTTGTAGGTCCTGTATAGATTTTTCATTAAGACGAACTTTATTCTCAGTGAAAGCCAGCCTTGAATCAATGCTTTTCATTGTTTGTGTATTATAATGTGTAGCAGATTTTAAATCTTTCATATCCATGGATAACTTATTAAACATTCCTTCTATTTTCTCCAGTGGATCTGGTTGCTTGTCAGAGTAGACCATTATGGGGCCTTGCAGGGTCTCACCAAGATCTCCAAAATTGTAAGGGATTGTAGACGTATCTTGATAAAAGTATTCTTGATAGCAGCAGTATCCCTCCTTACTTTGTTTTCTTGAGTTGGATGGTATTTATGGCTTTATATAACAGAGGATGATACTAGATTCATCTTGTCAGTGAGGAGCTCTGAAATTAAGCCTCCATCTTGTTCAGTGTCAGGCCACGCCCCCATCAAAGCCTCTTTGATAGTTGATAGCTCTGAATAGACATGCGAGGGTGAGAGCTCCTCCGAGGGACTTTGGGGAGAAGAACTACGGTGAGGGCATTTAGTTTCTGACTCCTTGGTGGCCTCCTCAGCTACTTGCTGCATAGACATGTTGCAGAAATGCTCAGCTGCTCCAAACACCACCTTTTGACTTTTGATCTCTTAATTTCTTGTAATATTGGGGAAATAGCCTGAGTAAATGGACGTTAATAGCGGTTTGGGTCAGTGAGAGAGCGGACCTCCGACGATCACGTCCTATCCCCTGCACAGCATCACATGACTCCCCACTCCATACAAATTCTGCTGGCGAAATTTCACATTTTGTGCAACTCAACATAAATGTTAAAATAACAACCCCATCCTAGTTCATTAACTCTGAAATTGATTTCCTCCCCAACACATCACTAAGGGAGGGGGCTGAGGTTAACTTCTACCCTCCATGTCTATTTAAAATTGCATTTGCTCAAGACATTTCAAGTCCTGATCAACTGGGAGAAAGATTTGGGGGGTATTCTGAAAACGTTCTTTTTAATGAAATTTCTGGCCAGTTGCATATTCCAAAAATAGCAATGATCAGCCCAAATACAGCTTCAGCTAACCCACCTCCTTTGAACCCTGATAAAAGTACATGGCATCACATACTTGTCCCTAAACAACTGGGCTTTGTAGGAGCAAATTATTTATTTTTGGTTTATTTACATTTGCCAATTTAAATTATTTCAAAGATGCTTTGGGCCAGCTGGTTTTTTGCTTGTCTCCACCTCTAAGATGCAGGAAGGAGGGGTGGAAGAACAATGGGGAATAATCAAAACTGCCATCACAGAGGCAACAAGTCTTTGTGTGAAGCAAATAAACAAAACAAAACTATGTAAGAAACCACTATGGTTCTCAAAGGAGGTGGCAGGGAAGGTTAGGGAGAAAAATAAATCATTCAGGAAGTACAAGGAATCACAGAAGGAGCAGGACAGAGAATTGTATCAGTTAAAGTAAAAGGAAGCAGGGAAGGCAGTCAGAGCAGCAAAGGCCCAAACTGAGGAAAAGATAGCCAACTCAGTTAAGAAGGAGGATAAAACCTTTTATTGGTACATTAGGGAGCAAAGGAAGACCAAGGGAGGGATAGTGAGTCTTAATAAAGGGGAGGGTGGTAGGAAGAGGGAGACTGTGAAAAGGCAGAGATACTAAACAAATATTTTTGCTCAGTATTCAAAAATGAGAGGGGGAGGTACCTAAACCAAACAATAGAAGCACTCTGGATATGACAGTTGATACCAGCCCATTCACAGAAGAAAGGGTTCTAAAAGAACTCCTAAAATTGAAGGTGGACAAAGCAATGGGGCCTGATAGGATTCACCCCAGAATTCTAAAAGAACTGAGGGTAGAACTAGTGACACCACTGACTACCCTCTTTAACAAATCATGGGAGGATGGGGTGGTACCTCAGGACTGGAGGAAGGCAGAAGTTATTCCACTTCACAAAAGTGGGAGCAGGGCAGACGTAGGAAACTACAGACCTGTTAGTTGGACCTCAGTGATAGGGAAAATGATGGAATCACTTCTGAAGGAAAGAATTATTGAGTATCTTGAGGCCAGAGGAGCACAGGACCCAAGGCAGCATGGATTCACAGTGGGAAGGTCATGTCAGACAAATCTAATAGATTTCTTTGACTGGGTGACCAAAGTAGTAGATCATAGCCTGGGTAATGAATTGGCTGGAGAACAGGACACAGAGGGTAATAGTAAATGGCGTTGACTCTGAAGAAAGGAGTGTTACTAATGGGGTACCGCAGGGTTCAGTACTAGGACCAATCCTCTTCAATGTCTTTATAGGCGACATTGCAGAGGGACTGGAAGGAAAAGTATGTCTCTTTGCAGACGACACAAAGATCTGCAACAGAGTTGATACACAAGGTGGGGTGGAAAGGATGACAAGGGGCTTGGCAAGGTTGGAGGAATGGTTAAATGTATGGCAGCTTAGATTCAGTGCTAAGAAGTGCAAAGTAATGCAGCTGGGAAACAAAAAACCCAGGGGAAGAGAACACAATGGGGGGTGAGATACTAACAACAACAAAAATGGAAAGGGACCTGGGGTAGTTATATCAGATGACCTAAAGGTGGGAAAGCAATGTGAGAGGGCAGTAAGGAGGGCTGGGGGGGAGAGACTGGGATGCATAGGGAGAAACATCACCAGTAGAAAACAGGAAGTTGTTATCCCTCTGTACAGACAGCTGGTGAGACTCCATCTGGAGTTCTGCATACAGTTCTGGAGACCCAAAATCTGCAAAGACATAGACAGGATGGAGGCAGTCCAGAGGAGGGCAACTAAAATGGTGCAGGGTTTGCACCAGAAGACATACTGTATGAAGAGAGACTTAAGGAGCTTAATATGTATAGCCTCGAGGAAAGGAGGGAGAGGGGGGACATGATAGAAACTTTCAAGTACCTCAAGGGAATCAACAAAGTCCAAGAGGGTAGCATCTTTCAGAAAAAGAGGTGTGCAAGAACAAGGGAGCACAATTTGAAGATAGAGGGGGGACAGCTCAGAAGTAATGAAAGGAAGTATTTTTTTCACAGAGAGGGTTGTGGATGCATGGAACAGCCTTCCTGTGGAGGTTGTAGAATCAAAAACAGTGGTGGAATTCAAGAATGAATGGGATAGTCATAAAGCAATTCAAGGGGGTGGGGCTAGAAAGAAGTAGGCTGTTGGTTAACTAGGATCTGCAGCTTATCCATTAGTTAGGGAAATGGGCAGACTGGGTGGACCAAGCTGTCCTTATCTGCCATCAAATTCTATGTTTCTATGTTTCTATGTTTCCATGGACATTTTGATACACAAACCTGACAAGCATATACTGTATGTGTTACATATCTAACCGTGAGTTAGCTATCAGACTGACCACAATTACTGTGACTCACACAAATGAGTAGTTTGTACTAATAGGCAAATCACATGTCAAATATTTATAACTCTTAAGGCTATGGAAGCATTTAATCAATTAAGCCTTCAAAGGAGGAGAGCATTTAAACCAGTGATTCTCAAACGAAGCCAGCACAACAACTTTCTGTGATCAAAGAGCTCTTTATAGCCCCAATTATTCTATAAAGATAATGGAATGGCTACTTTCTTTCCTTAAAAAAATAGGAGATACATTTCAAGTGAAATTACATCAGGGACTTGATTTATTGTATACTGTGTGAAAAGAGATTTGTTGTACCAGGGGGTTAGGGATGAAAAAATAAGGAGTGATTGTTTATGTTTCATGGCATTTGTGGATTTAAGTCATAAGAGCACTAGTCTCAGCCAGATCAAAGTAACATTAGTTGTGCAAGATTTCTTCATCTAAGTTGGTTACATCTTAATCCTTCGCTACACTTCTGTTCTTAGCCTTCAGAACAAACATCTGCAGTTTTTAGTCACAGTCAGCAGATACTGTAGCTCTTGTAAAAGAGTCAGTCCTGGTTACTGGCATTCAGTACTTTTTTATCCAACTTTGTGGGCTTCCTGACTCTCCTGATGGCCCAGCCCTGTCACCATCTCTCTCATGGACTTACTGCTTGTCCACCACTTGCCTAGGTCAATAGTAGTGGTGGGTGGCCTGCCATGTTAGTCAGATGTGGCCTGTGGGTGGTACCAGCACAACAGCAGGCCATAACATTTTCTCCACATCCAAAACTAGCATGATCTAACTTTTGCATTGTACACAAAATATAATTCACATTTCTACTGAAGGGTACTACTGGTTTGTAGCATGTAACAGACAAACAAACAGCATCCAGTGCACACAGACACACACCCAGAAATGGCACATATTAGAAATTAAACATTTTAACTGCCTGAATTGGCTTTTCCTACTTTAAACTCCATGAAAAAAGGGGTATTCTTAGTTATCAGATTGGAATTCCAATGTGAGCAAGCCAGACCACCAGATCGACAAGGTGAGACCCACGGTTTGGTCCCTATACTAGCTTCTCAGCTCTGAAATGCCTGCAGTGGCTACTCTTAAATATTGAGTGCATTGCCTAATTGGCTCCTTTTAATAAAGTTCTTCCACCCAGGAAATTTCACAGGTGGTTAAAGGGATCATGCTAAAAGGAGTACCGCAAACTCGCAAAACTTTAAGCACATCCAAAACTAGCATGCTGTAACCTTTGCATTGGCCACAAAATATAATTCACAGTTCTATTGAGGGGTGCTACCAGTTTGTGGCATGCAACAGACAAACAAACAGAAGTCAGTGCACAACCAACCCCCTTCCTCTAAACTTGGCACATATTAGAAATTAAACATTTTAACTGCCTGAACTGGCTTTTCTTACTTTAAACTAGATGAAAAAGGGGTCCTCTTAATTATCAGATTGGAATTCCAATCTGAGCAAGCCAAACCTCCGTGGATCCCACCTTGATGATCTGGTGTTTTTTACTGCAGTATTCGTTCATGTCTAACCAGTGCACCCATTGCAACAGAATTCGCAAGCTAAATTTTGCAAATGCCTGAATATGTAAAATAATGAGCAACATTATGGCCCCCACTCTCGAATCGACAAGCCCTCATGTGTGACAGCAGCAACACTGCGTCTCCCATCTCTCAGTGGTGACAGCAGCAGTAGTATTATGGCCCACATCTCTCACGGGTGACAGTGACAGAATCCCATTCTTTTAAGGCCAACCTCCAGAAAAACCTTAACTCCCCAGCCAAATTCTGAAAGGAGATCCACTCCCCCAGTCCTCATGGTTCATGATTCACCTGCCTCTGACTTTCCCTCTGTAGCTGGTCACTTTAATGAGGTCTTCACTACCTGTGCTCTCCCATCTCCCCCTGTCCCTGCTCCTCTCCTCTCCCCCCCCGGCTCTCTCCTCCCCTCCAGCCCACTCCTCCTAGGGATTTCACATTACTTGCCTTTTCCTCCCTTAACCTGTATAAATCAAGCCCTGATAGACTAGATCTTCAATTTCTCCATCTTTCAGCTCCTGCCATCACCTCCTCCTTTACTCACTTCCTCAACATCTCCTTCCCCCTCTGCACTGTTCCCCATTCTTGAAAGATTGCCAAAGTTCTCCCCCTTTATAAAGGGTTGACCCACTCCTCCCCTGGCAAACCCTGTTCTATCTCACTTCTCCTGTCTCTTGCAAAGCTGCAAGAGACTGCTTGTCTGCTTTAGGTTTGCTGACTTCCTCTACTTTTTCAATTGCCTCTCCCCTTTCTAATCTTGTTTTTGGGAGCATCACTCCATTGCTTCCTCCCTGCTACATGTCCCTGACTCGGGATGGATCAGGGGCACATCACGGTGGCCATTTTCATTGAATGGCCAAAGCCTTTGACTCAGTGGCTCATTCACTCCTCCTGGACAAGCTGAGCTCTGCCAGCCACTCAGCTCTGGCTGCTGAATTGGTTTTGTTCCTACCTCACAGGCCTTAAACAATTGGTACAGGTAGGAGGCATCCTGTCACCTCCCCTACACATCCAGGCTGGGGGCCCACATGGTTCAGTCCTGGGTCCCATACTCTTCTCCATTTTCCTGAATGACCTGCACTCTGCCTGTGTCAACTCGCATATTCACATGTATGTAAATGACACAGTTATCTACACCTTCAGACCCTCGACCATAGTAGTTGAAGGCTTGCTGCAACAAAACTTCTATACATCCTGCACTGGTGCCACTCCAAACAACTCTGAGTCAACACTAAGAAAACAGTGTCCATGACCTTTCACACTAGCCAGAAATTATCCAGGCTCTCCTGCCCATCTTCTCAGCTCTGCATGGCACTCACCTCAAGGTGATTTCTTCCTTCAAGTATCTCGCTGAGTAGCTAGATAGTAGATTTAACTTCTCTGTACACATTGATGCCATCCATTCCAAGCTTGGCAAAAAACATTGTGCCTTTTACTGCAACAAAGACTGCTTGTCTCCCCAGGCCTGCCAGGAGCTTGTTACCAAAATGGTGCTCTCAGTCTTTGATTAAGTAGATGTGGTCTGCAGCACTGGCCCCTCCCTTTCCGTTTCCAGACTGGACACTCTCTACAAGATCTTCTGGTGCTTTGCTACCAACTCTTTCCCCTAAGCTCACCATTACGCCCTTCACTCCTCTCTAGCCATCTTTCCCCCTACCCTCATGTCACCAATCCCACTGAACCTTCTTCATCTCCAAATACTTGTTTGAGTTGCTGCCCTCTTACCTATCCTCACTCCTCTTTCCCATTCCCACTACCTCAGACTCCTTCCACTCTAGAAATCCTCCCACCTTCTCCCTTCCCTGCCGTCACTGCTCTGCTGAACAGTCAGCCATCTATCACCTTCACTTCCTCTAGAACCTGCTCCTCTCCTCTCTCCATCACTTTCCTCCCCCATCTCCCTTAGGCACCAGCTAAAACTTCCCCCAACCATCACATGCTCCCAACTGTCCTCTCACTGACTCTCCCTGATTGGAGTCCCTACAACCCATGATGCTGGGTCTCCTCCTGGGATCTACCTTACCCTGTATCAGGCTTCTAACACTCTACAACTGCACTGCCAGCATTACACCAGCTCTGGTCTCTATTTGCACATCTTAAGCTGCTCATTGTAACTTTGCTTAGCTCTATTTATTTTTTATGTGCACTTTTGCCATGTTAAATTGTACACTGTTTGCACTTTATTCTGTACCATTCATTGATACTGTGTTTGCTTTTTATTGTATCCCCATTCCCTCTTCCCTGGATCACACCTGGAAATGAGACTTGGCTCAGTGTGCCTCTTCCGGTTACCAACTTACAAAATAAATTAAATAAATAAATGTGTCATGATTTCTCTTAAAGGTTCCCATAACAATTTGCTGTAATAAAGAGAGTTTAAGGGTATGATGTATACATTCACTGTTATGAGTGATTAACAGTTCTCTAGGTCAATTTTGACTATAAGTATTCCATTTATATTTGCAACAGTCTGTCTGTGCTATGCAGTTTACAAAACCTGCTAAATAATCTACCAGTGTTATTAAATTCAGCTGCATGGGAAGCAAAAGCAATAAAATCATCAACAGAGCATTAAAAATTCGATGAGTGGCAGGTCTCCTGTAGACATATTACTATATGTCATGTCTTCTGTTCATTATCATCTAAATTTCAATTAACTACAGCCTTGTTCCAGATTAACAGATATGGGTATTCACAAAAAGGCAGCTACCGACGAAAACAGCTTCAGTATATTTGATCTAGGTGTGCATGACCTTTTCTTCAGTGTCTGTTTCATCAGTTTTAAGGGATGTTTAGAGTATATTGGATGATTATTTGAGTATCTCCTTGCATACTCTTAATGCAAGAGAACTGTGAGTTGAAGGTAAACAGTTTTGGCACTCTACAGATGGAAAACTCTTACAGCTAGAAGAGACATTTCGAGCATCCCTAGAAACCACTTATAAATCATCAAACTAGGTTTGATGTCTTTCTTGAAGTTTAAACATTGTTATTTTAATATAAAATTAAAATTCAGTGCTACTTCTGCATCTACAGCCAGTTCTACTGAAAAAATAGCACAACGTGAGGTGTTGGAGAATGCTTGCAGTGGCAGTTATGGTGACTGCATGTTGGTAATGCTACTATGCTACACTAAATTTTATTTATTTATTTAATTATTTAAGAATTGGTAACTGGAAGAGGCACATTGAGCTGAGGCTCAATTCCAAGTGGGACCTGCGGGAAAGGGGAAGGTGACAGCTCATTTACAGATAAATACCGTCAGGTGATTTGGTTACAAGGTTGATGAAATAAAGTACATCAGTTGAGTGTAGAACAGCTAAAATGGCAAAATATTGCATATGGAAGACAAATAAATTAGCACACAGAACATCTGTGCTGTTGAACAAGCTCAAAAAGTGCATATAGTGCCTGTATGAAGGGAGGCTGAGCTGGTGCTGAGAAGGCAAGTCAAAACAGTTGATAAGCTTCAATGAAGTTGCCTGAACTATGAAATTGGGGGGGTGGGAGAGGTACAGGGTGGTCAACACGCAGGGAAGGGTACAGATGGGATCAGGAAGAGGATAGGCCACAGCAGGGGGGAAGGGGAGAGGTTTTATCAGGTAAAGAATGGAGGGAAGGGATGGGAAGAGATGAATGGAGCAGCGTACTGGTTCTAGAGGGAGGAAAGGTGGTATGAGTAGGCAAATTTCACAGCTGAGAAGTGTGGATGGGAAAGGGAGAAGGTGCGTGGGTCCCTTGACTGCTGGGAGTAGAAGGAGGAGCGGATGGGGAGAGGAGATGGGATAAGTATTTGTTTATTTCAAAGGTTTCATCAGGACAGGCATACTGTTCTGACAACAGCTCATTTCCTGATGTGTCCTAGGGGGAAGAGAAGAGTAATATATAACAATCATAAACAAAGAATTACATGGCAGGTAGAGGACTAGTAACAAACACTAGGCTATAATCACATAAGCAAATCATACAATATTTGTGCTGTATTTGTGCAATTTATGCAAGGATGAGGAGGAGATTTCTACCCAGAGGGAACCAAAAAGGTAGAAGTAAATTGCAAAGTGCAATAAGAAGAATGAGGCAGGGAAAGCTAACCAATGGGATTTGAGGAAGAACTGATGCCAGTTGGGGGACACAGATGGGGTGGTCAGGAGAAGATCAGGACAGAATGGGGGTAGTGGGAAGAAGGTAGAGGAAACAGGGACAGCTGTCAAGTGCAATTGCAGGTGTGAGTTGAGAAGTCATGGAGTAGAGAGGACAGTGAATGTTGGGACGATGCACAGCGGATGTCTGGGGAGGATTCCATAGTTTGGGGAAATGGTAAGAGAAATCAGCCTGACTAGCTGAAGATTTTCTTGAAGGGAGAGCAAGGGAGTGATAGCCATAGTCATAGTCACAAAGGTTGTAAGAGGAGGGTGGGGGGTGAAGAGGAGAGAGCTAAGGTAGGAGGGGAGGGAATCTAGCCAGTATTTAAAGGTACAGGAGGCATAGTGAGCAAGGTGTCTGGCTTCAAGGGAGTGGAGGGAGAGGGAGAAATAGAGGGAGCAGTGGTGGTGTGGAGCCAAGAATCCAAAGTAAAGTGGCAGAAGGCATGAAAGAGGGGGGATCCAGTCTGGTAAGGGTAGACTTTTGAGCAGCACTGTAGTCAATGTCACCAAAGTAGAAGAAGGTGAGAATTATTTTCTGGACAATAGCTCGGTGAACAGGAAGAAAAATGCAACCTCTATTCATGTATAATGCATCACACTTATGGTGAATGTTTTTGTGCATGACATCCACATGCCCAGAATAGCTGAGGAGATGGTCAAGCCAAACTCTTAGATACTTTTTTTTCCATTTAAAGTTTATTGAAAGTTTCACCATACATTGACAGATCTTCCAGTACAGATACACATCACTTAGACAATGTACATTAGTCTAGACCTGTCCGTTCCCCCCTTCCTCTTCCCCCCCACCTACATCCCCCTTCCCCGCCCCACTAGTACGGTCTTGAATTAAAACCTGTTCCCTACGATTCCCACAGCATAGACAACACAAAGATACTAAAGTACCTCAGATAGTAAAGTCCTCACTCTGAGAAGCTCTAAATCGAGAGTAATGTGTATAAGGGGTCCCATATTTTCTTAAACCTATCCAACCTATTATTTAAACTTGCAATAGCCTTTTCCGTTCTGAGATTTGCAAGGAGCTCAGATAGCCATTCCCCATACTTGATTTCAGATTGGTCTTTCCAGTGTCTTAAAACTACTTTCTTAAGTGACAGGGATATCAAGGCCATGTAATATTTTTTATTAGGGAAACTAATACCTGAAAAGTCACCTAAGATGCATATTTCGGGATTAAATAAATCCTCTATTCCCAAAATGAGATCAATCTTATTTCGAATGGCGGTCCAGAGAGGCATTATGTTGGGACAAGTCCAAAAAATATGAAGTAAAGAGCCTTCATGTTTAAAGCATCTCACACATTGAGAAGAGGATGTTAATCCATACTTAAACATTTTCTCAGGAGAGAGATATACATTATGTAAAATAAACATTTGCATCATCCTTAATCTGTCTTGCATTATGAATTTATGACATTAAACCAAAGGTCTGCCCAATTAATGTTGTAGCCAGGGAAGTGAGAAGACCAGTAATGAGTTGAACCATAGCAGTCTGGATACACTCTATCAAACAAAATACCGTAAATCTTGGAGACCGCTTTCTGCTGGCCCACCCATTGAGCCAAGTCCGGCACTAAGGGAGGGTCTGCACAAGGGCATGGCTTTTGCCCTAACACTTTAATTAACAGGTGTCTGAGTTGAATGACTCTAAAAGAGTGTTTAGTAGGGATCTTAAACTTTTGCATTATACATTGGCCTGATAACCAAGCGTTATCATCCCCTATTAAGGAATACAGGGGGGTATCCTTCAGTTGAGGTAACCAGTTAGAAGGGATACATTTCTCACTGATCTTAAAATTAGGGTTTCCGAACAGGGATTGGTTTGTGTCCCTTTTATTATCATATTTAAGAAAACGACACAGTTGAGAGTGAACTCTAACTGATAATGCTATGGGGGTATTTTTTAACCTGCTGGGGAGGAGATTTTATTTCATATGCAGTAAAGATTCTGGTGCTAAACCACATGTGTTAATCTGGGCCCACTCTATTTTGAGCCATAGTGGGGTGTAACTCGTTGATGCAGGTAGTGCCCATCTCAGGTATTTATTAATGTGGCTTGCCCAAAAATAAAGCTCTGAGTGGGGCAAACGCAAACCACCTCTCAACTTAGGTGCACTTAATTTGTGGAACACAATCCTAGGAGTCTTGTATGCCCAGACAAACTCTAAAAACAGACTATTTACCTTCTTGAACCACGATACTGGGAGCCAAATATTAAGCATTGACAGGGGATAGAAAAGCTGTGGAAATACATTCATTTTGAGCAGGTTAATTCTTCCCCAGATAGAAATTGGGAGGGAGGCCCATCTGCTGAGATCCTGTTTGATCACATGTAGCAGGGAATCCAAATTCAATTTTATAGTGCTTCCCGTAAGTCTAAATAATTCGATACCTAAATATCGGAGGGAGTCCTGCTTCCAGGCTAGTCCCATTTCTAGGATATCCGCTTTGTGGAGCTTGTGATTGAGAGGGAAAACAGTTGTTTTGTTTACATTTAGCTTGTAATTAGAGACTTAACTAAAGGATTTAATAATCTTTAACATTGGGAGGATAGAAGAAACAGGGTTGGCAACTTGGAGGAGAAGGTTGTCTGCATAAGCGGAGACCTTGATCTCACATGGGAAAATCGGAATTCCTTGTATCTCTGGACAGGCCTGCAATCTATGGATGAGTGGCTCTAAGTATATGTTGAACAATAAAGGGGAGAGAGGGCAACCTTGCCTAGTTCCAGAGTAAAGGGTAAATGGATCTGAAATAACTCCATTGCCCAATATTCTTGCAGTGGGAAAATGATAAAGGGATTTGATCCAGGTCTGAAAGACATTAGGAAATTTAAAGGCTTCAGCATCTGGAATAAGTATTACCAGTTAACTCTGTCAAAAGTCTTCTCAGCGTCCAGAGAAATTAGAGCCACGGGATATGGGGCATCTCTGGACGCCAAGAAAACATGAGCCAGGGTGCGGAGGTGGTCCGAGGAAAATCTGCCTTTCATGAATCCTACTTGTTCGGGGCCAATAATGGAAGGGAGAATTGGGTTAAGACGACAAGCTATTAGCTTGGCCAGTATCTTAACATCCTGGTTCAGAAGGGAAATTGGTCAGTAATTTGTGACTAGTTCAGGTGCCTTGCCCGGCTTAGGAATAAGCATAATTAGTGCTTCAAAAAGAGAAGCATCTACTTCCGCTCCAGAAAGTATATACTGGAATAAAGGAAGCAACAAAGGGATGACAGAGGTTTTAAACCTTTGATAAAAGTAAGCTGAGAAACCATCTATCCTTGGGGTTTTGTTTAAGGGTAAAGTACTTATTACATTAAATATCTCATTGCCTGTAATAGGTGAAATTAATGCCCTCTGCTGGTCTTCAGTAAGATTCGGCAGGGAGGTCTCCCTAAGATAGCTTTCTAGCTGACTCTGGGTTGGGGGGTCTGGCATAGGGCCGTATAGATCAGTGTAGTAGTTAAGGAATTCCAAAACTATGTCATTCGGGGTGGTCATCGGAAGTCCATCCGTTTGGGATGGGATAGAAGCAATATACCTAGAGGATTCTATTTGTTTAATTCTACGAGCCAAGAGGCATTCTGCTTTCTCCCCCTGGTCAGTAAATGATGCCTGTGTTTTTAGAATGGCGTATTCCACTTTTTCTCGGAGAATCTCGAGATAGGCCACCCTTAATTTAATGAGCTTTTGAAACATGCGTTCTGGTGTGGCAGGAGACAGGTCCTTTTCTATAGCCCTTATTTGAGACAACAGCTGGGACATCTCTTGCTCCTTTGCTTTCTTCCTATTAGAGGCTAACCCAATAAGTACTCCCCTTAGATAAACCTTAAAGGCACAAAAGAGGATGTCTGGCCTATGGGTTGTGCCCTGATTAAACTGAATAAACTGATCGATATGGTCCTGTACTATACGGGCCAAATTAGGATCTTTGATAATTTGGTTGTCAAGTTTCCATCTTCCTCCACCTCTTCGCGGAGGTTCTATAGTCAATTGACAGCTTACGAGGGAATGATCTGACAGGGGTCCCGACTGTATCTAGGGATCAATAACTTGTGGGATGTAAGCCCTTGAGATAAGCAAATAATCTATTCTGGATGAGATTTTATGGACCGGGGAGATGAAGGTATATTCCCTATCACCAGGGTGTAAGACCCTCCAAATGCCACACAGCCCAATCTGGTCTAGTAAGTCTCTAAACGCATGTTGGGCCGGAGATAATCCCCTCCTTGAGTATCCAGTTTTATCTACCATCGGGTCATACACCAAGTTAAAGACCCCATCTAGTATCATCGGAATTGAAAGGAAAGGGAATAAAGTGGTAATAATTTGTGTAAAAAAACTAGGGGAATCCTGGTTTGGTCTGTAAATGCTCCCCAGGAGTAATTCTTTCGCATATAGGTTACCAATAACAAAAATAAATCTACCCTTGGGGTCTTTTATTATTTGTGTTGAGGTAAGGGGGAGTTTCCTATGGACCAAGATCATGGTACCACCACTATTTGTGGAGCACTCGGCTGAAAAGACCTGTCCCACCTGTAGCCTCCGCAATTTAATTGCCTCAGCGTCTAATAAAGTGTGTTTCCTGTAGAAACATGATTTCTGCAGCAACTAAATTTAAATGTTTTAAGATTGAATATTGTTTAGTTTTAGATCTGACCCCTTTAACATTCCAAGTTATGACATTCAATGGTTTGGTTATTGTCCTTTAACTATCCAGCTCGATAATAATGTAAATGCAGAAAAGAATCCACCAGAAATATTGCGGTGGAGTCTATATGTGCTGTGCTGTGCCCTCCCCACCTCCCTTATACCCAGCCCTTTACCCACTCCCTTTATTTCTCCCCCAAAACCCTTCGCCCCAGACCATATGGCGAATACTATCTTTACCAAATCAGTGACCCAAATTACTCCACCTTCTATTATTCCCACTTTGTGCAGAACCACTTTTCACTACCCTCCCAGTTGTTCTGCCCCATCGCCTGACTCCAAGAAGAGTCAATATAAGACTGTACCAAAACTTTTAGAAGGCTCAAAATAATTACTTCAGGGGGAACCCCCATGCACATTTAATGGGAAAGTTCCCAACATGATAACAACACCAACTAGTCCCTTCAATTAACAGTGAACCACACTAGTTATAAACTGCAAACTTAATTATAGGTTTGTTTATGTACCAGTACCTAATCGGGGGGTGAATACAATATGACTTCAAAATAATCAACTGCACTTAGTTATGACTTTTTGGCCATTTTGTTTGACCTTGATATGCCCCCTAAGGAAAAATAAAGCGCTCTAAAGATGGGGGGAGGAGCTTTATCTTTATGCATAGTTTGATTCCCATTTACCCAAAGGGAATCCCACACATAAATCAAGAAACCCCCAAATGCGCTTGGGAGGCAATCCTCCTTAAAAACGAGATCTTTTGTACACAGATCAACAGATATCTATCCCTAATCCACGGGATAGCATGAAACAAAACAGAGAGCACTTCTCTGGTTGATATTAAACCAAGATACTGTCCGTTAATAACGTCTAGAGGCAGAGCTTACCGTCTCAATCAGTACCTTCAATAAAAAAACTACTGCTAGATTGACACAAGAATTAGAACCAGAGGTCAGATAGACCGTGTAACCGAGCTATAAAAGGTCCAGATTTTGGCTTGCTCTGCATCCCCACATAAGATCCACTCATTCTTCTGTCTTCTGGAGACCTCTAGCAGCAGCAGAGCGCGACCGCAACTTCCACTCGCTCGGAGAAACTGGTAGCAATTTCTCATATGCCAGCTATGCCTCTTGGAAAAACGGTACCTGCCCTTCAAATAATGTACACTGTCCAAAGATTCAGGGCTTCTCTTCAGGGTAAGAGTCCTTATATAAAGGAGATCGCCAAGACTAGACTGAAATTCTGAAGCTTGTAGCCGAGACCAGATTGGGGGGGGGGCGGTCTTCCACACATCGATTATCAGGATTTCAAATCAACTGCTTAACTTTCAGCTTTCATGCATTGGAGAACATAGCTACCAAAGTCCCATTTAATTATTCTCAGCGGTTGCTAAACAGGTCAGGCAGGGACTTCTGAAGGGCCGCTTTAGCCACCTCCACCTCCTCAAATGCAACCCAGGAGCCATCCAGCAGTACTTGCTGCCTGGCAGGGTATCCCATTTTAAACTTTATACCAGAAGCAATTAGTTTTGAGACAATTGGATGGAATTGTGTGTGACGCTGCCTAATGGAAGCAGGGAGGTCTTGCGTTATTCTGATTTTTACACCCTCCCATCTAATTTCTTGCAGCTCCTTTATCTTTCCCAATAAATATTGCCTCTCTTGGTAATTAAGGAACCTGGATATTATCGGATGGGGCAAGGCTCTGGGTGGTGGCATAGGTTGGAGAGCTCTGTGTGCATGCTCTATCATGTAAACTTTACCAAATGGAGAAGGGCCAGCTAGTTTTTCCACCAGTTTTTGAATGAAGCTAATAGCATTTGCGCCCTCTTCTTTTTCTGGGATACCGAGAAAGACCACGTTGTTTCTGCAGCTCCTTCCTTCCAAATCCTCCAGTTTGGCCTCCAGTTTTTTAATCCTGCGATGGCTTTCTACTACCTTCTCCCTTATGCTGTGTGCTTTTTTCTCCAATGAGACAGTACGGGCTTCATTGTCAGTGATTCTTGCGGTTAGGTCCTCCATTACCGCGGTCATCTGCTTAACCTCAGTTGTAAGGGACTTAACATCCTCCCTGAATGGGGTGAACTTGGCAAGAAACCATTCCAGTGTCAGAGGGATATCCCCAGGTTCTCTCACTGGAGTGGAGCTGCTAGCTGCTACCTTGCCGGCATGACTTTCCTGGGCCTTAGGCCGTTTGCTCTGTTTCTCAGGAGATACCAGCGGGGTGTGTTTAGGGGATGCCGAACACATCTCTGCCTCCATTTTCAATGACCAGACTCTTCTCCTGTCCTTGAACAAGTAATTAGCCCCCAGATAACGGTCTTGAGAAAAAATGGATATTATAAAAAGGACTTTTTAACACGCCAGGTGACGGGAGCTAAACTAGTGAGCTGCTACTCGGCGTGCTGCATCACGTGGTCCATACAAACTCTTAGATACTTAAATGAGGGGACATCATCAATTGAGGCCCCAGCTAAAGTGTGTAAGGAAGGAAGGGCAGCACATTTTGTGAGCTTCTGTCTGGTGTCAAAGGTCATGTAGACCATTTTCTTGGCATTGAGTGATAACTGATTAGATCAGAACCACTGCTGAACATTGCTGAAGCCCAACTGGCCATCAGATTAGAGGGGGAGGAACCAGAGGTAAATAACACCGTATCACCTGCATACATGTGGATGGACACAGAGGGGCAGGCAGCAGGGAGGTCATTCCGGAAGACTGAAAAAAGTATCGGATCAAGAACAGACCCTTGGGGAACACCAGTATTGCTAGGGAGTGAGGGGATAGGGAATCTACAATTCTAACAGATTGAGTCCTACCCTCAAGGTAGGAGCGGAACTAGTTAGTAGAGGATTCAGAGAGCCCCACTGCCTTAAGCTTGCCAAAGAGAAGGGGGTGGGGTATGGTGTCAAAGGCTTTGGCACAGTCAGTAAAGATGGCTGAGGTGATAAGGCCCTAATTCATGTCTGAGAGAATGGAGTCGGTGAGCCAGAGATGAGAGGAGAAGGTGGAATGGAATTTATGGAAACCAGACTGGAAGGGGTTGAAGAAGGAGGAGGAGTCAAGAAAGGGGGAGAGCTGAGCCAACACAAGGTATTCTTGTACTTTAGCTAAGGTGGGGAGCAAGGATATAGGGTAATAGTCTTTTTTTTTTTTTAACTACACGTTAATTGGAATTTTCCTTAGATACATACAGAAAGTTGATTTTCAAAGACATTCCTAGCACACACAAGCTAAAAATCAGGACGCCTGTTATATTAGAACAAAGTTTTTATTTAAAACATAACAGACTGCTCGCCTGACGTGTTTCAACATGTACTCTGACTTGACACACAAGAGTAGGATACTTAACATTGAGGTCGCCACAGCTCATAATACATGCGATTCTAATAAAGACATGCCAGGTTTAAAAGATACATCGTATTGGGTTCACCTTTCTATGCATTAAACAGTATACAACCAATGTGCCATGTAACTGAATCCAGGAGCAGCATGTTTTAAATTCGAAAACTCAAACAATTAATTTCACAGTCTTTAATTCCCCTTGGGAATATAAAATACATGCTTTATGATAGGGCAGTAGTTGCCAGAATGGGTGGAGTCTCCACCTTTGGGAAGGGGGTATGACAGTAGCCTGATTCCAGGTGTCAAGGACAGAGGCAAGGGAGAAAGAGAGGTTAAGAAGGGAGGTGATAGGTAGGTAGGGCAATGGCAGGGATAGAGACATGAAGGAGTTCTGGGTCGAGCCTGTCAGTCTCTTGCCCTTGAGAGGATTAAGAGTAAGGAGAACCTTGAGGATGTGAGCAGTATTGATGGGGGAGAAAAAGAAGGGGAAGATGGGGTGGTGAGATGGAGGGAGGAGAGGAGGAGTGTGGGGGAGGGAGGAGGGAAGGGAAGTGGCACAGGAGGTGAAGAAAGAGTTAAACTCAGAGGAAACAGCACTAAGGATCTAAACTGGGAAAAGATATGGCAGGCAGTGGTCTCTTATACTTCCAATGATAATCTTCGGATAATGCAATTTTATATTTTGCACAATATGTATCTAACTCCCTCCAAGTTAGCAGCCATGGGTAAACTAAGCGACAATATACATACTAGATGTGGTAAGGCAGAGGGTACTCTGCTCTACATACTATGGGATTGTCCAAGGGTGAAAGTCTTATGGAAAGAGATGCAAGAAAAAATAGACCCTTTATTAGGTCTGGAAGAGGGTTTCATACTTTTGTATAGTGGGGGATTACTCCACCATCCCTGTTAAAGAGAGACGGTACATCTTAGCCCTTATATCCCATATGGTTAAAAAACTGGTGCTTAAGCACTGGAAGGACTCCTCAGTAATCACTTACACGGAATGGCTGAACGAACTACTTTACAATCTGAGAGTTGAAAAAACTATTACATCTTTAAGACATAATCTTAGAGGTTTTGATAAGAAATGGCAGAGGCTCTATGCGCTGTGCTTATCTAATATGGATACAGTTACCTAGATGTACAGTAGTCTTTCAGGTAGTCAGTATTATAATGATACGTTAACTCCTGGCCCCATACCCGTTTTTTTTTGGTTTTTTTTACTTTCTTTTTTTTCTTCTTTCTCCCTTTTTAATAAGATACCGGTGCTTGCATTCCAGTCAAGCTGCCATTTCCTTGGCCCTGTTTGGTTGCAGCTCGTATGTTAGGTTAGTTTTGAGGGGTGGACATTGGGAGGTGGAAGAGGGGAGGGAGGGTTGGGGCCTAGCTGAGCCGATGTAACCTATACATATTTGTATATTGGTATATTTTACATGCATAATTGGATGAGTGTATTTCTTATTGTATGGGGTTACTCCAGTCTGTGTGGTTTGATGTGTTTAATTGTTTGTTGATTCTTTTTGTTACTCAAAACTTCAATAAAGCATATTAATTTAAAAAAAAAACTCAGAGGAAACAGAAAGGGGTCAGAAATTGGAATGTTACCTACCTTGATGACAGGGCAGGAGGAATGAGTAGGGGGAGAGAAGATGGTGTGGATGACTTACCAGAACTTTGAGGTGTGGTGAAGGTTGCTCTGGAGGTGGAGGAGAAGAACTCAGCCATGGCAAGCCTAGTGGCTCTGGTACAGGCATTGTGAAGGGCTCGGTACTTAAGGAAGTCAGCAGGGGAGTCGGAGGAATTATGAGTCTTCCATGCAAGATTATGTGCATGTAGAAAGGCCAGTAACTCTGCAGAAATACAAGGGAGATGGGAACCTCGGACACTGGTTTTCCTAAAAAGGGCATGCCAATCCCAAATTGTAAGATGGGGGACCAGTCGGTAGCTTCCAAATCTGTATGGTGGAAGGACAAGTCCAGCAACTGGAAGGACCTGCTCTGGAGGAGTTTGGATGGGACTTTGGGATGGTGTATTTTGCACGTGCAGCAGACCATGTGGTGATCACTAATGGCATCAGGAAGGGTGCTGGCATCAATGATGCAGTGGAGGTGAGAGGTAAGATCAGAGTCCAGCAAGGAGTGATTGAGGGATTTATGATTGTGATGGCTAAGGCAGGAGATGAACTGAGTCAAATTAAGGAACTTAATATTTTGGCAGAATTTAAATTGTGAGAGGGAGAGCCAGATGATATTAAAGTCCCCAAGGAAGAGTAATTCCAAAGATGAGACATGAGTAGAGACAGTGGTCAGAAGTTCAGTGACAGATGAAGTAGATAGGCCAGGGCAGTAATAGATGCCAACAACAAAAATGGGGACAGAGAAAGAAGAAGCTCATATGCAGAAGGGGAGGTGATAGAAAGTACAGGGATGAACTGGATGGTAGAGGAGAGGTACTGTAGATAGAAAACACCACCACCCCTCAAAGGACAATCCTGCAGGACAAGGGTGTAGCTAGGGATGGTGACTGTGGACTCAGGGATCTTGGGGGATAGCCAAGACTCCAAGATAATTAGTACATCTGGTTGAAATTTAATGATGAGTGGTTGCAGCTGGTCGATCTTGAGGAGGAGGAGTAGGCTTTGGGCATTAATGTGAGTCACTCTCAACTCTTTGATGGATAGGAGATGCATTTACATGGCTGGAGATGGGAAGAGAGTAGGTATTTGGTGGCGGAGCCAAGAGGAGGGGAGAAGGGAGCGACCAGGGAGCTGTGGGGAGTGCTCAATAAAGGGAAAGCCACAGGAGAGGAAGGTAGGAGAAGGGGACAGGGAAGGAGAGTAAGGGGAGAGGAGATGGAAGGCCAGTCAGAGGGAGAGAGGCTAGGGAAAATAGGAGGGGAAGGAAAGAAAAGGAGATAGAAAACCTGGAAGAATGTGCGAGCAGAGCTTGATAAAGGTTGAGTGGGAGAGGAGATAAAACTGAGGGAGTGAGCAGAAGTGAAAGTTGAAATTTGATTGATAAGATAGGGGTGTACACAGTCTGAGGAGGTGAGGGTAGAAGATATGAGGGAAAGGACCCAAACCAGTATTTAGAGATGAGGGAAACACAGTGGGACTGGTGATGTGGCGGGAGATGGAGAATGGCTAGGGAGGAGTAAAAGAATTAGTGGTGGGTTCGAGAGTGTGAGTTGGTAGCAAAGCAGTGGAAGGCATTGCAGATGGTGTCCAGTCTGCCAAGGCAGTTGGAGCGTGTGGTGCCATAAACCACATCCGCATAGTCAAAGATCAGAAGAACCTTTTTGGTGACCAGCTCTTGGGAGACCTGGTAAGAAAGGCAGTCCTTATTGCGGTACAGGGCACCAAGTTTAGGGTTAGTTTGACATGGATGGCATTAATGTGGGGAAGCCATTTAATCACACACCAAGGTACTTGAAAGTTGGGACTTCTTCAAGCAGGATGCCATCCAGCATGGAGAAGAAAGGGAGGGGTGTTGAGCACTAAAGAGAGTTTCTCAAAAATATAGAATCAATGGAAAAGCTTTAGAAACTAATTTTACATCTTATGCTCTAATTGATACAGGTTTTCAAGTAGAAAAACATTTAATATTTGTACATTGTATTCACCTTTTAGAAAAAATACACCAATTATAGTTGTCAGTAATTAGTTAATTAGTTTATTTTAATTTGTTTTCCTTAGCCATTACAAAAAAAAATAAGCAGAACACAACCACACAAAAGTGTGCTTTGTACAATATAACAATAAATATAAATACTTTTAAAAAAGATTGTTGCTTAAATACACTTGAATTAACTACAGTATATCATGTTTTAACACATATAAATAAGTGCTTATACATTGAGATCAAAGTTTAATTCTCAGTGTAAGTATCAATAAATATCAGACAATACTGTAATACAGTCCACAGTTATATACTGTACCTACATTTCTAAACTGCAATCATGTAATTATGTGGTACAACATGAAAGGTTTGGGCTTGGTTATCCACATTCCTTAATACGTGGAGAAAATTTCATTCTCAGATTCTCTATACCCCTTTAATTTGAGCTGAGTTACCTACATTCCGTAATATGTGGAGATAATTTAATTCTCAAATTATCTATATCCCCTTTGGGAAGATACAAAGAATATACTTTGCATAAAATACCATGCTTTATGTTGTTAACAAATCCTAGTGAAATTTTATCCTGGACTTAAAACAATATAAGAGCGAGCATTAGATGATGATTCACAAGAAAACAATCCTATAATCTTATCACATCTCAACATACATGAATTTCCATGTTACTGTACTGCTGCTGACAGCTCATACTTAAGACGTTATATACTGTATATAGTATTCTACCTTTCAGATTTTCTGTCTGAATCAAAAGATTGTCAGTGATTTTTCTCTATCTATTGAAAATGTGCACAATTACTAAACAGAAAAGGACAGTTCAATAAATTATCAAATTGTTGTGCAGGGGTCAGTTTTGAACAAGCCAGATAACTCCCTAACCACGTCCTTCTGTAAATATCGTACCTTGGACACTGTAAAATCTTATGTAAATTATTCACTTCTTTGCCAAGGCCACAACTGCATAGACTACTGGCTGGGTCCTTATCTTTATCAAACTTAGGTTTTAATATATTTGATTTATTTTGCTAAAAGCTAAATTAAGTGTACTGTATCTTTTCCTACACAGCAGATCTAGTGACAATTCCAGATATAAGTACCTAAAATAGATCAGCTTATGGGAAACCAGACATCTGCTAAAGGTATAATTGCACATTATCATATCTCTGTCCTCATAAAAAATTATTTCTCTTTTGTTTATAAAAAAATTTATAGGACTTGGAAAGGACAATACCCTTGTCATGTAAGGAAACTAGATATTGAGTATTAGTAATATTCAAACTTTTATCAAGAATATTTAACCAGTTTGATGGACTAGACCACTCTCTCAACCTACATTTTATTTTATACACCAAATAGACCAGGCGAGGCATTTTTATTCTTACAGTGCCTATCCCAGGGGCTCATGGTGTTATATTTGATAAAAATAGACAGAAAGGTAAAATCACAATAAAATGCAGACTAAAAGTCAAAGAAACAAAATAGTAACTATATGTTTATGACTGCTGCACAACGAGGGTCGTAATCACCCAGGGAAGACTGCTTCCTTGCTTCTCCTATGGGCTCACCTCTTTCTATCAAGCAAGTGCAAGCGACCTAATTAAATAGAATGTCACCTACAATAATATGTGTTCAGTAGATTTGTCTTATCGGACCATTGACTAAAACATCACAGCAAGCAATATTCCAGCCTTGGCTAGCTATGTCCCTCCCACTGACTCTGCGCTAGTGCTGTTTGGAATGTGGAATACCACCGGCCAAATTAGCATTGAAGGATTATTCAGCCAGTGGAATTTTCACTGGAATTTTGCTGGTTCTTCTGCTGAATTCTGTCTGCTGTGGTCCACAGGTAAAGCATTTTTCCACAGAAAATTATTCTGCAACAATTTCTGCTGAAAATATTGAGATCCGCTGAATAATATTCTGCGGAACAGCATTTTTTCTGTGTAAAATCATTCCACAACTATTTTCTGCCATGGAATTCCATCATTCTTTTTCTGGTGAAATTCAGCAGAATTTTGTCCGAATTTTGAAAATTCCGTAAAATTTCATTCCGCCTGAATTTGAAAATTCTGCACAGCACTACTTTGCACACTATGCTGAGTCATACTTCAACACATTCTTAAACACCTCCAACATGGGGTAACTCCTAAGGTGGAGTTGTAAGGAGTTCTATATGGCAATGCCACTACCAAGAATGCTCAGTCTCCAGACTGCTTTAATTAGGGTCTCAGAGCAGTCAACAACAGCATCTCAGTAAAGTGGAGTGAGTGACCAGGAGTGAATCAGACCAAGAGATCTTTTAGAAAGCTGGCACGCAAATGATATAATAATGCTTCTGTCCCAACCAACCCCAACATTAAAACCTCCCTGTCTTGTGCATGGGGTTCTGTTTGCATCTCCCGCTTTCTTGGACAGCATATTTAAGTGTCAGCAGAGAATATTTAGGGCCATCAGCATTAGCTACGGTGTGGGATTTTCTGCATGTGTAGAGCCTAAGGGAGAGTCTGGCACATACAGCATTAGTAAAAAGGGTCAGTATAAAAATAAGTTAAATTCAATGTAGCCCCAAATACCTTCTTAAAAAGATGATTGGGAAAGGATGAACCTTCACCAACACGTAATATTAAAGCAGGTTATCTGCACAAGTAGAACAGCCCTGTTCCAAACCAGAGCACTTTCTCTAGGATTTCACTGCTTTAATATTAAGAGGTAATTTCAGAAACACATAGCAATGAAGGACATGGGATCTGAAATACAACTAAACTCTAAATCTTATGAGCTCAAACAGGACAGGATCACTAAATGGTACTTTTTACAGTTATACTCTTATTTCCAGTTTATTATGTTTCACTTCCCTAGTACTTTGTGTATTTCAGTTTATTGCTGTCACCGCTTCCTGTATTTCTGTCACAAAACTTTTCACATTCTCTTTTGGGCCTCTTACACAGCTGCATTTGCACTGCAGCAACCTGAACTTTTGAGTTGCTATGGTGCAAATGCGACCATATAGACATTTACCTGAACTGGCAAAGTTGGTCACTGCACCTATTAGGGAGCAATGCAATCTTATGACTGTGTTCTGGAGTGAGTGGTGTAAGTAGCTATGTGAACTGGCTGCACCACTTGCTCAGACATAGAAGGGACTGCCTCCCCTTTACAGTGCCACCATGTATTTCTTTGTGCTTCCACTGACTCACATATTTCTCCAGTACATACTGCATCAGTGCTGGGAAGGGCCACATAAACTAAATTGGTACATCGACTCAGGAGGTTGGGGGGAGCACTAACATGGACTGCAATTCTGAGCCAAGTGACCGTGTAAACAGGTTTTTCAATAACATGTCAGTGCACCTTTCCTTCTTCTCTCATATGAATAAAGTGTCTTAGCACTTCCTTCAAAGACATTCCTCACTAGTGAAGGCCTGTTTCCTCTCTATTGTCTACCCGCCCTTCCTACTAGCACTTATTACCTTATCTAAACTATCCTGTCACAAATTATTTTGACGCTATGTAATTTGAAGTATAGATTCACCTCCTTTTCTTTTTTCTAGAATGCTATTGCACCTGATGAAGGGAATTTTTGACCCT
Source organism: Neoceratodus forsteri (assembly GCA_016271365.2). Lineage (NCBI taxonomy): Eukaryota > Metazoa > Chordata > Ceratodontiformes > Ceratodontidae > Neoceratodus > Neoceratodus forsteri. The sequence continues at coordinate 317,450,730 of CM057451.1, forward strand.
GAAAGCTTGTGCACTATACCATCTTTGTACAAGACATATGTTGATCTTACAAAAGGTATCAAGCCATCCAGCCACTCCTGTTTTCTGAGAACCAAAACATGGCTTCAGTTTCTTTTTACCACTTAAAAGTATGACAAAACAGAGTAAGGGACATTTCATTCAGCTTAGAAACATAGAAACATTGAAGTGGATGGCAGATGAGGACCGCAAGGCCCATTCAGTCTGCCCATTTTTTATACCTTATGAATGTGCCATAGGCCTTTAGTCTGTCAATGGCCTATCTATTCATACTCATCTGTATTACTCCCTTATGCCTATCCCATGCCTGTTTGAAGCCCTGCACTGTTTTCAGCTCTCTCCCTCCTTTGCTCTAGGGTATACATATTGAGCTCCCTCAATCTGTCCTTGTTTGTTTTCTGATGCCTTGTGATACCCCTACTAATACACCCCCAACATCCCTCTAGCCTTATCTACTGCTTTAGCTGTTGGCTTGGATAATTTCAGGTCATCTGTGATGATGATGATGCTCAGTCTGCCCTACAGGTGGCATGCCTCAGACAGCTAGTTTCGGGACCCACTCATGAGGGAGCAATCTTGGACCTCTTACTCTCAAATGGGGACAGTGAGGCGATCTCAGATCTAGAAGTGGGTTGCCATCAGGGAACAAGTGACCATCAAACAGTGTGGTTCATGATAAACTCAGCTACAGAATAAAGCCATACAAAAGTGAGGGTACCGGACTTCAGGAGGGCTGACTATGGCAAGATGGGAGAGTGCCTTAGAAAAGCACTAGCAAACAGGCTAGAAGAAGGGGTGGAGCAACAATGGGGAAACATCAAAACTGCCATCACAGAGGCAACAAGCCTTTGTGTCAAGCAAATAAACAAATCAAAATGAAAGAAAAAGCCACTGTAGTTCTCAAAAGAGGTGGCAGGGAAAATCAGGGAGGAAAAGATAGCAGTCAGGAAGTATAAGGAAACACAGAAGGAGCAGGACAGAGAGCTGTACCAGTTAAGACAGAAGGAAGCAGAAAGGGAAGTCAGAATAGCAAAGGCCCAAACTGAGGAAAAGATAGCCAATTTGGTTAAGAAGGGGGATAAAACTTTTTATAGGTACATCAGGGAGCATAGAAAGACAAAGGGAGGGATAGTGAGGCTGAATAGAATGAACGATGGGTGGGCAGAGGGGGACAGTGAAAAAGCAGGGATACTGAACAAATATTTCTGCTCAGTATTCACAAAAGAGGAGGAGGAAGTGCCTAATCCAATTAACAGAACCACTTTGATAGGGGGTCGATCCCAGTCCTTTCACAGAAGAAAAGGTTCTGCAAGAACTCCTAAAACTGAAGGTGGACAAAGCAATGGGGCCTGATGGAATTCATCCCAGGATTCTAAAAAGAATTAAGGGGGGAACTAGTGAAACCACTGGCTACTCTTTTTAATAAATCATGGGAGGATGGTGTGGTACCTGAGGACTGGAGGAAGGTGGATGTGATTCTCCTTCGTAAAGTGGGGACCAAGACAGAGGCAGGAAACTACAGACCTGTCAGTTTGACCTCTGTGGTAGGAAAGTGATGGAGTCACTTCTGAAGGAAAAGAATTGTTAGTACTTAGAGGCCAGTGGGGAGCAGGGACCCAAGGCAGCATGGGTTCAGGCGGGTCACGTCAGATGAATCTAATTGATTTCTTTGACCGGTGACCAAAGTAGTAGACCAGGGAGGGGCTGTGGACATGGCCTACCTAGACTTTAGCAAGGCATTTGACACAGTCCCACACAAAAGATTAATAGTCAAATTAACCAGCCTGAGGGTGGGTCCCAGGGTGGTAGCCTGGGTAAAACATTGGCTGGACAACAGGACACAGAAAGTAATTGTAAATGGAGTCCACGCTGAAGAAAGAAGGGTTGGGTACCGCAGGGTTCAGTACCGGGTCCAGTCCTTTTTAATGTCTTTATAAGTGACATTGCAGAGGGACTGGAAGGAGAAGTATGCCTCTTTGCATAGGACACAAAGATCTGCAACAGGGTTGATACACAACGAGGTGTGGAAAGGATGAGAAGGGACTTGGCAAGGTTGGAGGAATGGTCAGAAGTATGGCAGCTTGGATTCAATGCAAAGAAGTGCAGAATAATGCACCTGGGAAAGAAAAACCCTGGAGAAGATTACACAATTGGGGGGGAGGTAGTAACTACAACAAAAGTGGAAAGGGATCTGGGGGTAATCATATCAGATGACCTTAAGGTTAGCAAGCAATGTGAGAAGGCAGTAGGGTGGGCTGGGGGTATACTGGGATGTATAGGGAGAGGCATCACCAGCAGAAAACAGGAACTTGTTATTCCTCTGTACAGACAGTTGGTGAGACCCCATCTGGAGTACTGCATCCAGTTCTGGAGACCCCATCTCTGCAAGGACATAGACAGGATAGAGGCAGTCCAGAGAAGGGCAACTAAAATGGCGCAGGGTCTGCAAGAGAAGCCATATGAGGAGAGAATAAAGGAGCTTAATATGTATTCCTTGAGGAAAGTGGGGGGACATGATAGAAACTTTTAAGTACCTCAGTGAAATCAACAAAGTCCAAGAGGGTAGCATCTTTCAGAAAAAGAGATGTGCAAGAACAAGGGGACACAATTTAAAGATGGGGGAGTGGTTCAGGGGCAATGTAAGGAAATATTTTTTTCACAGAGAGGGTGGTGGACACATAGAACATCCTTCCTGAGGAAGTTGTGAGGTCTAAAATTGTGGGAGAATTCAAGAATACATAGAACAGACATAAGGCAATTCTTGTGGGGGGTAAGAAGAAATAGGCTGTTGGTTAAATAGGATGCGCAGCTTATCCTGTAAGTAGGGAAATGAGCAGACTAGGTGGGACAAGCGGTTCTTATTTGCTGTCAAAGTCTATGTTTCTATGTTTCTAACTCTCTTTTTTCCCTTGTGATTGCCATCAACTCCTCTCCCAACCTATTGGTAGCTTCAGGGTTTCTCTTCCCTATGTGCATTATCTTGCATTTCTCTTCATTGAACCCCAGTTGCCACTCTTCTGACCATTTTGCCAGTTTATCCAGATCTTTTCTCGTTCTGCACACCCCATCTGGATCATCTACTCTGTTGCAGATCTTGATGTCATCTGCAAACCGACAAACCTTACCCTCCAGTCCATCTGCAATGTCACTGATGAAGCTATTGAAGAGGACTGGCCCCAGGACAGATCTATGAGCTACCCCACTTGTGACTTGCATCTCTTCTGACTGTATACCATTTACCACCACTCTCTGTTTTCTGCCCGCCAACCAGTTTGCCACCCAGCTGACCAACCTCTGACGCACCCCAAGCCTACCCAGCTTAGTAATCAATCTTCGGTGTGGAACAGTATTGAAAGCTTTGCTGAAGTCAAGGTAGGTGATATCAACTGCACCCCCTTGGTCCACCACTCTGGTTACCCAGTTAAAGAAATCTATGAGATTAGTTTGACAAGACCTTCCTGTTGTAAACCCATGCTGTCTTGGATACTGTGTTCCTATGGATTGTAAGTCCAAACAAAAGGTAGTGCGCAACAGTACCTTCCCACCAACAGCTTAGTTCTTAATAGAAGATGGAAGAAAGGCACAGTCCACAGGAAATAATTGAACTGCAGTGGCCAGGACTGTTATTTATTCTCTCAAGTCTTCCATAAAAATTGTTTGTAGTACAAAAGGTGGGCAAAGCTGGACCTTCGGCTAAAAATGGAAACCCCTAGCACCTCGGCACTCATGAGTCTTCAAAGGGGGTGTAGCATGCAAACATTCAAACCAATTTAAATCACTGGCTCATTAATAATAATGAGATAATCAAACCAACATTTAAAGTGCAATACCAGAAATTATTCACCAAGACATTGTAAAGTGCAACAACATTACCCTAGTATCTATATAAATAAAGAAACAGTATATACTTCCATAATATCACAAAAAATAAAAAACTGGAGTCTGATTTTAACCTTCTTATTACTCAAGCACATTTTATGCACATTTATATGTTTCAAAAATAGAAGGTCACTCCAGAATCTGTATTCAATCAATGTCCTATTAGAGAGAGGGGAACAAAAGGATACAAAGAGAAACAAGATTTACAGTGTGAACACAATATTATTATTTATATATGGAAAAAGGCTAAATTGCACTACTCTAAATAAAGGTTCTACACAAATAAACCCTGGTTAAAGACAAAACGTAACCTATTAGTGCTAATCATTAAATAGGTTTTACAAATCTGTTACTTTTATGTAAAAGAAATCGTAGAAAGAAAAAGGTAAAGTTTACACAGACTGATCTCTAAATGACAAAAGTAAATAATTTTTTGAGAAATGGCTTTACATCCCATTTCTCATTCAATCCGTTAGGTTTTACACTGTTCATTTTAAAAATCCACATGCTCTCCTGTTTGAGCAAAATGTTCAACCTATCACCTCCCATAGGTAATGGTGCAACATGTTCTATGCCCATAAATTTCAAATCATTGGGTGATGAATTGTGGCAAAGCGTAAAGTGGGTACCACTAGTGTATCCTGTTGATTATTAAGTATAGACTTAACATGTTCCTGAATTCTCTGTTTTAGAGGTCTCACTGTCTTACCAATGTATAGTAGTTCACAGGTACACCAGAGGGCATAAACCACCTATGGGGTATCACAAGTTATAAGTTATCTCACCTCCATCTTTTTATTTAGCTCTTAGGATGAGACAATATGTCATGAGTGACCGTCCTATACTTACAGATGTTATACCTCTTATATGTGAAGAAACCTTTTGCCCTTTTTGGGAGCCAAGTGCTTTTCTCAACAGTTTCAGTTTTTTTTCTGTCCGCCACGAACCACTTTTTCTTTAATGCTATGGGCTCTACAAAAGTGATCCGGGGTTTAACACCCACTGCATTTTCCAATTGTTCATCACCCAATAAAATGGGCCAGTTATGGAATATGATGTTACCTATGTGCCCTGCCACATGGTTATATTCTGTAATGAATGTGCACAAAGATTCACCTTTGTCATTGCCTTCTTTTTGCTCTAGAATGAGAGCCCTATCAATCTTTTTTACTTTTTCATATGTGTTTTTCAGCATCTGTGAATCATATCCCCCATCTTAAAATCTTTCTAAAGGTTCTTCTGATTGTTTTCCAAAGTCAATATCAGAGCTACAGTTCCTTCTCCTGTGCTCCTGTGGATTCCATGTGTTGTACTATCCTTTCCTTAAGGAGTGCCTCCGTAATCTTGCCCACTACTGAGGAAAGACTGACTGGTCTGTAGTTCCTTGCTCCTCCCTGCTGCCACTTTTGTAGATTGGGATCACATGAGTTCTTCTCCAGTCTTCTGGGACCTCTCCTGTGCTCAGAGACTCACTAAACAGTTCTGATAATGGTTCTGTTAGTTCCATCCTTAGTTCCTTTAGTACCCTGGGATGTATGCCATCAGGTCCTATTACCTTGTCCACCCTGAGCTTAGTGAGCTCTTGTAGGACCCTTTCTTTTGTGAAGAGACTTGTGCATACCTCCCTCCCCCCTGTGTCCATGGTGCTAAGCTGTGGGCCCTACCCTACCTTCTTCTCAGTAAATACTGAGTAGAAGTATCTATTTAAGATAGTTGCTTTTCCTTGGTACTCCTCCACACACTCCCCCTTATCCCCTTTGATCTTAGCAATACCCCTTCTGGACTTTCTGTTTTCACTAATGTATTTATAGAAAGTTTTGTCCACTTCTTTTATTGTTCGGGCTAGTTTTTCCTTGGTTTGGGCCTTTGCCTGCCTTACTTCCTTCCCTGCTTCCATTAGAGAAGTTTGGTATGCCTCCCTATCTTTGTCCCGCTGCATTCCCTTATATTTCCTGAAGGCCAACCTTTTGGCTCTGATCTTTTCTGCTACTGTTTTTGAGAACCAAAGTGGTTTCCTCCTTCTTTTGATCTTGCTTTTCTCCCTAACACAGTGGGATGTTGCTTCAAGTATTGCATCCTTAATGCTTGCCCACTTTTCCTGTGCAGCCTCACCTGTGTTTCTTCTTGCCAGGGCTAGCTTAATCCTGTTGGCCATCTTATCAAAGTCAGCTCCTCTGAAGTCCCATAATTTTGCCTTGGAATGGGATGATTTAGTTCAAGTGGCCAAATTGAACCATACCATGTGATGGTCACTACCTCCCAGGTGATCTTCTATCTGGAGATCTGTGATCCTTTCCCCATTAGTCAGTACTAGATACAGGCTAACCTGGTCTCTTGTGGGTTTTTGTACTAGTTCTTTGAGACCCTCCCCCTTCAGGGAATCCACTATGTGTCTAGTTCTAGCAGATATTCCTGCCGATATTGACCAATCTGTATCAGACATGTTGAAGCCTCCCATTATCAGAACCTCCCCTTTAGCTGTCATGTTTTGTATATCTCCTAACAGTAATGTGTCTATGTCCTCCCCCTGGTCTGGAGGCCTGTAGACAACCCCAGTTCGTATGGCTGTCCCATTTCCTCTTTCCAGGGTGATCAACAGTTCTTCTGGCTCCTTATGTGTATTCTGAATTTCTGTAGCTTTGATATTTTCATTGACATAAAGGGCCACAACCCCCCCTTGGCACCTTGGTCTCTTCTGAACAGTATATAGCCGGTTACTGAAGTCTCCCAAGTGTGGTTACTGGTGAACCATGTCTTGCTAATGGCTACTATGTCCAGTTTAGCCTCTGTCATTGTTACCTCCAGGTCTGGGATCTTGTTTGGACTGAGGGTATTTATGTACATAATTTTCCATTGGCCAGATTTTGGTGCATTAGTTGCTGGATGAGGTTTGGCATTTCCCTTGTGCATTGTATGAGGAGCCGGACTTTTTTCCTTACCTGGTGATGCAAATGAACTACAAACATGCCAAACTTGAGTTTGATCACTAGCTGAGGGGGGAGGGGTGTTCTTTCCATTTGTTGTATCGGGTTCTGCACTCCTCTCTCCATTTGCTAGTTTAAATATTCTGCAAAGACATCAAACTTCTGCCCCAGTGCACTGACTCCCTCCTTAGTCAGATGCAGTACATCAAATTTAAAGAACTTTCCCTCCCAAAACTGTTGCCAGTTACCTACAAATTTGTGTCCTTTTTCCTGGCACCAACTTCTGAGCCACATGTTTAGCTCCCCAATCTCTCCTTCTCTGACCTTCCATCCATCTGCCCCCCTCTCCCAGACTGGCAAGATCTCAGAGAAAGATGTGCTGGTTGAAATGGATGGCAGTTTGTCTCCCATCCATGTCAGGTGTTCCTTGGTCTCCACAACTGACTGGCTGGTGAGATTGTTAGTCCCTATGTGTACCAGGATGTCAATGTTTTCTCTTGCTTCCTGCATGATTTTAGCAATGCGGTCAGTGTCTCTCCCTCGCTGATGTACCTGGGAGACATCTGACCATTACCCCTGGCTGGAGATAGGTATCAACTCCCTGAATCATGGAGTCCCCTATGATCAGAAGTGTTCTGGATTTCCTTTTTGCTTTTTTTGCTTTTGGTCCCTGTTTAGGGCAAGTTTTGTAGTGCTAGCTCCTGTGCTGCAGTGTCCTGCTCTGCAGTGTCCTCTGCCCCTTTGGTTGATTTTAGAGATATATAGGCAAATACCTGTTTGTAGTTTTTATATGGTTTGTGGAGGTGATATGTTGGTGAGCACTGAGTGATCGGGCACCCAATTTGCCTCTCCTAACCACCTGCCAACTTCCCGGACCAACTACCCTCTGCAGTTAAGCTGCTTCAGTTGGATGTTGGGGAAATGGTGGGCAGCTCTTGTAATATATTTCCTCCTGAATATGTGATCTGAGGTGTACACTCTCTGCTCATGCTGCCCAGAGCTGAGCCCATAGATCTCTGATGGTCCAGCATGTAGGACAATATCCTAAATCCTGCATAACTGCACTTATGGAAAGTGTCCCACAGTCCCTGCAGTTAATAATATCCATTCCAGTTGAGCTGCTGAGTTTATAACCTGGTCTGAGTAATTATAAGGAAAATTAAAGCAAAATATGTTTTTTATATACATATATATATATATATATTTTTTTTTTGTTTGTTTGTTTGTTTTGTGTGCTTGTTTTTGTATAACTTTTTGTAACAAGTTAAATTAATTGTGCCCCTGTAAGTAAGGTCACTGTGTGGATACCCCTCTGATCCTCCCCTTCCTGCTTTGCTGCAGGAAATGTTAAGACTGTGCTACTCTATAAAAGGAATGTATCATGGGGTGTTTGGGGATGGGGGTGGGTGGTTGGGACCATCCCGTGCTAAAAATGAAGAACCATGGGTGAAAGAAACATGGAGGTAAGAGCAGAAACAATCAACCAACAACAAATTCAGTAGCCATGAAAGCTTAGCCTTATGATAGATAAAACTGTAAAACCTGTAAGCACCACCTGTAACAATTTCACAGAAGATATACCCTGCCAAAAACAATTTGAATCAGAGAAGATTACAGCAGTATTCTGTAAGCACAAAACAGTAACAAACCTGTAGGCACACCCTGTAATAATGCAGCAGAAAGTATACCCTGCAATAGCAGTTTAAATCAAAGAACAATAAGGCAGTAAAATGTAAGCAAAAAACAGTAACAAAACCTGTGACCACAAAAGAAAATAGTAACACACAGTAAATCTGCCTAGCCAAAAGAAGCCTTAATCTTTTTCCTTACTCTGATAATGTTGTTCCTTGCTCTGTCCTTACAAGCAAACCTAGAAAAAAAGAGCTCATATGAAGCTAGGTGCCTTTGGCAGCAAACCTATTCTTCCACCATCTTGTCATATCCCTCTATTTTATCATGCTTTATAGTAAAGAAATAAGACAAATATAGTGCTCTTTGAAATGTTAAAATTCAATGGAACAGAATTCAACAGAATTTCAGAAACTTCCACCTTAGTTCTGTGGAATTCCTTCAATAGCATCATTTTGAGATTTCAAAAGCCGAATGCTGTTTATGGATTAATAATCTACGGTTTACCTAAAGAGCAGATTAATTGTCTGCAAACCACATAAAAGTATTATATGGTTTGTATAATCCATGGAAATGTATTCTGTGATTTGCACAATCTGTGGAAAGTTATTCTGTGGTTTGCACAATCCATGGAAAATTATTCTGTGGTTTACACAATCCATAGAAAGTTATTCTGGGTTTGCATAATTCATGGAATGATATTCTGTGATTTGCACATTATGTGGCAAGTTATTCAGTGGTTTGCACAATCCATGGAAAGTTATTCTGTGGTTTACACAATCCATAGAAAGTTATTCTGGGTTTGCATAATTCATGGAATGATATTCTGTGATTTGCACAATATGTGGCAAGTTATTCAGTGGTTTGCACAATCTATGGAAAGTTATTCTGTGGTTTGCATAATCCATGGAAAGTTATCATGTGGTTTTCACAATCTATGGAAAGTTGTTATGTGGTTTGCACAATCCATGAAAAGTTATTCTGTGGTTCACACAATCTATGGAAAGTAATTCTGTGGATTACAAAATCCATGGAAAGTTATTCTGCAGTTTACACAGAAATGCTTCTCAGAATTCTGCTTAATTCAAAGAGAAATTTCAAAAAACGTTTCGGATATAGACTTGCCACTCCACACAAATTCTGCTGGCGGAATTTTGCATTTTGTACATCTCAACATAAATGTTAAAATAACAACCCCATTCTAGTCCATTAACTCTGAAATTGATTTCCTCCCCAACACATCACTAAGGGAGGGGGCTGAGGTTAACTTGTACTCTTCATGTCTATTCAAAAATCGCATTTGCTCTAGACATTTCAAGTCCTGATCAATTGGGAGCAAGATCTGGGGGATATTCTGAAAATATTCTTTTTAATGAAATTTCTGGCCAGTTGCATATTCTAAAAATAGCAAGGAGCAGCCTAAATAGAGCTTGAGCTAACCTACCTCCTACTAAAGAAAAGCTCCTGTGACTGTACTTTCTAATTACTCCACACACACCCACTTCTGACCCCGGCCTTATTCACCTTTCAGGTTATTACTATCTCCTCACTACTCCTACTTTGTCCTTCTACCCTGAATTGTCCCCATTTTGCCCTGCAATACCCTGCACTCTCCTCTCCTCTCCCACCTCCCCTAAATAGTCATCATCCCCCCCCCACTCAGTGCCCCCTATTCTCCTTTCTGGATAGCTGCTAACTGTCTTTTACCTGACAATGCCACCTAGGCTGCTACTGTTACCTGAATTATCCTAGTGTTAAAACCATCTCTGTTTCCTATTTACAATGTAATTTTGTCTATGTTTACTCATCTAGCTAAATACTCCTAAACCCACAGTGTATGTATACCCACCCTTTACGACGTGGAGCCTTTGTAAAAGAGCGGTCTCCAGCTCAAAGGTATTGTAATCCAAGACTGAATAAATAAAATAAAAACCTCCTTTGAACCCTGATAAAGGTACATGGCATCACATACTTGTCCCTTAAGAACTGGGCTTTGTAGGAACAACTTATTTATTTTTGGGTTATTTACAATTGCCAATGTAAATTATTTCAGAGAGGCCTGGGCCAGCTGGCTTTTGTTTGTCTCCACCCCTCTAAGGTGCACATTTTGATACACAAACCCAACAAGCATGTATTGTATGTGTTACATATCTAACCAAGAGTTAGCTATCAGACCGATCACAGTTACTGTAACTCACACAAATGAGTAGTTTGTACTAACAGACAAATCACATGTCAGAAAATTATAACTGTTAAGGCTATTAAAGCATTTAATCAATCAAGCCTTCAAAGGAGGAGAGCATCTAAACCAGTAATTCTCAAATGAAGCCAGCATCACAATTTTCTGTGATCAAAGAGCTCTTTATAGCCCCAATTACTCTATAAAGATAATGGAATGGATACTTTCTTTCCTTAAAAAAAAATAGGACATACATTTCAAGTGAAAATACTGTACATCAAGGACTTGGTTTATTGTATACTGTGTGAAAAGAAATTTGTTGTTCCAGGGGGTTGGGGTGAAAAAATAAGGAGTGATTGTTTATGTTTCTTGGCATTTGTTGATTGAAGTCATAACAGCACTAGTCTCAGCCAGATCAAAATAACATTAGTTGTGTAAAATTTCTTCATCTAAGTTGGTCACATCTTAATCCTTTGCTACACTCTTGGCCTTCAGAACAAACATCTGCAGTTTTTAGTCACAGTCAGCAGATACCTCTTGTAAAAGAGTCTGTCCTGGTTACTGACATTCAGTACTTCTTATGTTGCTTGCACGCATGTGCAAGAAACATAGTGCCACCATCCGAGTTTTCGGAGGTGTAGCAGCCCGTCTTCCAATTCAGTCACTGAGTTTGCAGGCGCAGCCGCAGTTCCTCCAATGACTGTTGCAGCTGTCTATAACAGCAGTCTAAAATGCAGTGGCATACAGTTGAAAGGGAGAGCACCGCTTCAGTGAGCAGAGCTCTCCCCCCACACACACACACAGACACACACACACACACACACACACACACACAAGCATGAATATTGCGTGCTGATGCGCTCCCTCCCCACACACTGTATGGCGCGGTGGTGCCCATCGCCTGCCGGCTCCACATCCCCCAACAAAAGCTGCCCAGGTGCCATGCTGGGAGCCCACCCCAGCGTGGCAAAAAATGTTATAGCCAATGGGGTGCCCAACTCCTGTTGGCTCCACAGCTGCACGCCCGAAACTTTCCAGGTGCCACGCTGGGAGCCCACCCCAGCATGGCAAATCTTTGTTATGCCAACGGGGTGCCCAATCTCCGTCAGCTCCAGCCCCAAACAGTTTTTCCAGCTGCTATGCTGGGAGCCCACCCCAGCATGGCAAACATCCCGCTGCTTAATTTAAATAAAAAGGTCCTCACAGTCTCACTGCCCCCACCCGCACCGACTCACTGCACACCCTGCCTCCCCACACCCCTCACCCCATACTTACCTCTGAACTCGCCGATCATCGGTGGACCGGAATGTGTCTGCACTCTTCAAAGCTGACCACAAACTGAGGAAATGCCGGTAAGCTGTATAATGGAATAAATAGGTTTTTTCAACTTTGTTGCATATCTCAGGCATTTTGGGATTTTAGGCCAAATTTTCAACATGGGGTTTTTGGGACCCCTCCTCATGAATTCTTGCACTGTCATGGCGTTAATCAGGCCCGAAGGGTGATTTCGCCGTCACTGTGCAAAATCACCTTTCAGGGCTGGTTAATGAAATGACACTGCCAGTGTCCATAAGGTGGGCTCTCAAAAAGCCTATGTTGAAAATTTGGTGAAAAAATGCCTAAAAATGACAGTTTTACGAGCGCGCGTTGCGCAGTTCCTATGCACGCTCATAAGTTTGCGAATTTTCAATATTTTCACTCCAGATTTTCAACATTGCCGTTTTACCACACATTCTTATGAGCAGTACAGCTGTCATTTTTCACATCCTGCCCAAAACGTGTTTCCGCCCATGTAGCACACAATGGCACAGTCGGTGTGCAAAATCCATGTATGGGACACATTAAGAAAATCACAGTGACACTGTTCATGAGCAGAGGTCTTAAAATGGCTATGTTGAAAATCTGGTGAAAAAATTCCTAAAAATAACTGTTTTATGAGTGTGCGTTGCGCAGTTCCTACGCACGCTCATAAGTTCGCGAATTTTCAATATTTGCACTCCAATGACTTCCAAATACCTAAACAGCACACACAAGCAAGCTACATTCGGCATTGACAAATGCTTGTTTATCCAACTTTTTTGGCTTCCTGACTCTCCTGATGGCCCTGTCATCAACTTTCTCATGGACTTACTGATTGTCCACCACTTGCCTAGGTCCACAGTTGTGGTGGGTGGCCTGCCATATTAGTTAGACATGGCCTGCAGTATAATACTCATCTCCAGTATTCAGACACCTGTATAAATACCAAAGGTTCCAGATTATCGTGACCCTGTTCAGCTCTCAAAACTGCTTCTGCGGTACTAAGTGAAACCCCCAAAATTGTTCTATAGAAAGTTGTTAATGTTTGGTCCAGCACCCGCCATGGGGGCTTCTGCCCAAACCTCAGCTTGGTATAATACCGTACTTCTCTGTTTTGCATTTGAGGCCATTAAGACCATTTCACTAAAAATATCACCAGCAGCTTAATCTGGTTCAAGGTCAGTTGGCATTTACAGTATCTGTATCCCCCTTCCCCGGGTCGTGCCTGAAAATAGGCAGGATTTGTCTAGTGCACTTACCCGGTCATGAAAAACTAAATAAAAAATAAATAAATAAAAAGGCCTCCTTAATTGTGACACCACCATACAGTACATATTATCAAACTGCTTTAAACCCATTAGGGTTTGATATAGTCTCAAAGATGTTTCCCCATGTGCGTCTTCCAGTTCAGTTTGTAACCCATTTCTAAACCTAAATGGGTTTATGAAATAACAAATCTACTCTTGTCCCAGAGGTGTACCAAGACCAAGAAAAATGTGTTTTCCCCCATCCCAAAACACAGTTTTGGTTTTTTTTTTGCCTTTTTTATTTGGTCTCTGGCTTGCTTTCCCACAGCCCTGTCCCTGCTCTGCCTTGCTCCATCCCCCGGGACTTACCTCTGTCCACCAGCATTCACCCTGTATTGCTCCCCAGGGTGGGGCTGTTGGGGCAGCCCCTCGTAACTCCCCAAACTGTGCCACATGGTTAGTTCAGTGTTGGAGTGCCTAGCTAGCTGTGTGGGGCTTTTGTGGGGACAGGCATCATCCTGCCATAGCCGGAGTCCTGTTTTGAATGTTGTTGATTGAAGATGTGGCATGTAATGAAGTAAGGCCCCAGTGCCCACATCTGGCACACCACTTGGAACTTTCAAGCCTCAGCTGGGATGGCCCCCAGCCTCTGCCAGGGGTCAGTCAAGTATTGAGTGCTTCCCCACCCTCCCCACAAAAGAGGAGAGCAGTCCATCGGATGCTCAATCCAGATCCCCCCCAGCCAACCTCCAATGTTCCAAGAATGCACCTGTTCCTGGATCGCCAGCGTGGCAGCAGGTAAGGCATGGTACCTCAGCCCTCTGTGCCACCAGCTGGCACCAAAACATGTTTTTTTACATTTGGATATATTAGTTTGTATGTTATTATCACAAAATGTCTACAAGGCTTTTTGCTGTTTCTGCAGGCCTCCTGCCATCCATCAGTAGTCATCAATAACATACACACAGGTGTTTATTAATGGTTCACATGTTGTTGTCATTCAGTGAAAACTGATATTAGTATTTTTGTAAAGAATAAAGTATATTTTTAAAACCATTAAAGGCAATGCACTGATATGAACAAACAAAAGTAAGAAATTAAATCACTGTTTTTCACTTCACAACCTCTTCAGGAAGGCTGTTCCATGCATCCACAACCCTCTCCATGAAAAAATACTTCCTCACATTACCTCTGAGCCATCCCCCATCTAGCTTCAAATTGTGCCCCCTTGTTCTTGCACACCTCTTTTTCTGAAAGATGCTACCCTCTTGGACTTTGTTGATTCCCTTAAGGTACTTGAAAGTTTCTATCATGTCCCCCATCTCCCTCCTCTCCTCAAGGCTATCCATATTAAGCTCCTTAAGTCTCTCTTGATATGTCTTCTGGTGCAGACCCTGTACCATTTTAGTTGCCCTCCTCTGGACTGCCTCCATCCTGTCTATGTCTTTGTGGAGATTGGGTCTCCAGAACTGCATGCAGTACTCCAGATGGGTTCTCACCAGCTGTCTGTACAGAGGGATAACAACTTCTTGTTTCCTACTGGTGATGCCTCTCCCTATGCATCCCAGTATCCCCCAGCCCTCCTTACTGCCTCCTCACATTGCTTGCTCACCTTTAAGTCATCTGACTACCCCCAGGTCCCTATCCATTTTTGTTGTTGTTATTATCTCACCCCCCACTGTGTACTCTTCCCCTGGGTTTTTGTTTCCCAGGTGCATTATTTGCACTTCTTAGCATTGAATCCAAGCTGCCATACATTTAACCATTCCTCCAGTCTTGCCAAGTCTCTTCTCATCCTTTCCACCCCATCTTGTGTATCTACTCTGTTGCAGATCTTTGTGTCATCTGCAAAGAGACATACTCTTCCTTCCAGTCCCTCTGCAATGTCACTTATAAAGACATTAAAGAGGACCGGTCCTAGTACTGAACCCTACGGTACCCCACTAGTAAACCCCCTTTCTTCAGAGTGGACTCAGTTTACTATTGCCCTCTGTGTTCTGTTCTCCAACTAATTCTTTACCCAGGCTACCATCTTGAGACCCACTCCCAGGCTGGCTAACTTGTATATTAATATTTTGTGTGGGACTGTGTCAAATGCCTTGCTAAAGTCTAGGTAGGCCATATCCACAGC
The DNA here is from genome assembly GCA_016271365.2 of Neoceratodus forsteri. Taxonomy (NCBI): domain Eukaryota; kingdom Metazoa; phylum Chordata; order Ceratodontiformes; family Ceratodontidae; genus Neoceratodus; species Neoceratodus forsteri. Next base: position 317,466,036 of record CM057451.1, read on the forward strand.
CCTCTCCCTGATCTGCTACTTTGGTCACCCAGTCAAATAAATCTATTAGATTCATCTGACATGACCTTCCCACTGTGAATCCATGCTGCCTTGGGTCCTGTGCTCCTCTTCCCTCTAGGTACTCAACAATTCTTTCCTTCAGAAGTGATTCCATCATTTTCCCAATCACTGAGGTTAAACTAACAGGTCTGTAGTTTCCTGCTTCTGCCCTGCTCCCACTTTTGTGAAGTGGACTAACATCTTCCCTTCTCCACTCCTCAGGTACCACCCCTTCCTCCCAAGATCTTTTAAAGAGGGTAGTCAGTGGTGTCACTAGTTCTACCCTTAGTTCTTTTAGAATTCTGGGATGAATCCCATCAGGCCCCATTGCTTTGTCCACCTTCAGTTTTAAGAGTTCCTTCAGAACCCTTTCTTCTGTGAAAGGGCTGGTATCAACCCCCGTATCCAACGTGTTTCTATTGTTTGGTTTAGGTTCCTCCCCCTCTTCATTTGTGAATAGATTATCTACCCCCGTCTCACTATACTCGTTCATCGCCCATATTACTCGCTCGCTGTAATTGCAAGTGCTGTAATTGAGTAGCCGTAAATGACTCACTGAAATTGATGTGCTGAATTGACGTGCTACCAAAAGAAAGAGCAGTAGCTGGCGAGGAGAGTAAAACTCTGTTGATCTCAGGGCATCCAAAAGATAGATTAATTATTTATCAAAAATTGGTCAAAGCATATCAGAGTAATTATTGAGTACTGTAGTAAAAGTAAGTAGAAAATATTTATTTAACAGGAGTAAAAAAAAATGTTATATACACCAACAGGTCAATAAATGTTCTGTTTACAAAGTGTCCCTGTAGGTGGATAAATCATTTACATTTTTTTACACATACAGGTAATGGACATACAAACATACAACACAACTTACATTTATCAAACTACATTCAGTTTACTGGTTATTTATACAGAGGTTGTTTGTACTATATTAATCTATTACAAGTACATCAGAATTGTAGTTCTTGCTTCATAGCATCTTTGAATGCATTTATGGGCATTTCAAGACTTCTCATGCTTGGGGGAGCTTATTCCTAGTAATAGCAGCTATAAATTTGAATGACATTTCCCCATGTTTGTTTTGAGCCTTTGGCACAATCAGCTCCTTGGCTCCCTTCTTTCTTAACTGAAAAGAGTGGATGGGTTTAGTCATTTTACCTGCAAATCCAATGGGTCTTTTATTCTTAAGTATTGTATACACAGTTGAATACCAGATTTCATGTCTTTTTACTTCCTGGGATTTCCAGTTTAATCTTTCATACACTGAACAATGATGCACTTTATAGTTACATTTTAATATAAATCTTGCCAATCTGTTACAGCAGATGTCAAGCCTATGTAGATTAGCCCCACACAAATGCCGATAAATATGACTTCTATAGTCAATAATCGGGATAATAAGTTGATTTGCTACTGATAGTCCAGTTTTCATAGTAAGGCAGTTTGAAAATCTTCTTAAGACTCCTTTCCTAGTGTTGACTTTTTTAACCAGATCATTTATGTGTTGGTCAAATGATAATTTATGATCAATTTGACCCCTAAGTATTTATATGAATTAACCTGTGTCAGGATTGATCCACAAAGTGTTTTTAATTTGAGCCTATCCATATTTTGTGTTTTTTAATGTAGTTCTAATGAAAAGCATTGATTGAGTTTTTTTAGTGTTCAGTATCAGTTTTGAATTCATGAACCAATTTTGCAGTATATCAATGTCTGTTTGTAATTTTTGTTCCATCTCCCTAATGTTTTGCCCTTCTGCCACTAACACTGTGTCGGCATAAAGCCAAATGTTAGTTAATTTAAATTGTATGGTAAATCACATGTATATATATATATATATATATATATATATATATATATATATCAAAAAAGTAGGGGCCAGTATGGACCTATTAAGGAACACCACTAGTCACTGGTAGTACACTAGAGTGTGTTCCACTCACAGAGACCATCTGGGTCCGATCAGCCAAGTAAGACTTGAACCATTTATAAGGTTCTTCAGCTAATCCTGTTTCTATTAGTCTGTTTATGAGAATTTTATTATCCACAAGATCGACAGCTTTTGACAAGTCCATGAACACCATGCCCACAGATCTCGCTCCACCCAACGGAGTCGTCAAAGCATATCAGAATAATACTGTATCTTGCATGGATAGGAAAATGGGAGGGCTCAGAGCAGCTAACTATGTTTCCTATCACCTTTAAAAGAGTAGTACACCCTCATATCTTGTAAATGTTTTTTGTTTCCATGTCAGCAGATAACTCTTTTCATGTATCTATTGGGGATGTATGTGTTTGCTTTAGTTTGTTTGCACTGTTCACACCAGCACCTGTAACTAGCCGGGAGGGGTCTCCTTTTTCTTGTTGTTGGAATCTCATTGACCCTGAGAGCTGCATTAGCATATGATAACATGATGCCACAGAACCCATTTACTCCATGTATCTCTATGTTGAAAGTACACATAACCTGAACATAGAAACATAGAAACATAGAATTTGATGGCAGATAAGGACCGCTTGGCCCACCCAGTCTGCCCATTTCCCTGCCTACTGGATAAGCTGCAGATCCTAGTTAATCAGCAGCCTACTTCTTCCTACCCCATCCCCTAGAATTGCCTTATGACTGTCCTATGCATGCTTGAATTCCACCACTGTTTTTTACTCCACGACCTCCTCTGAAGGCCGTCTCCATGCATCCACAACCCTCTGTGAAAAAATACTTCCTTAAATTACCTCTGAGCCACCCCCATCTTCAAATTGTGCCCCTTGTTCTTGCACACCTCTTTTTGAAAGATGCTACCCTCTTGGACTTTGTTGATTCCCTTGAGGTACTTGAAAGTTTCTATCATGTCCCCCCTCTCCCTCCTTTCCTTGAGGCTATACATATTAAGCTCCTTTAGTCTCTCTTCATATGTCTTCCGGTGCAGACCCTGCACCATTCCCTTCACAACTCTCTAGAAACACAGAGATTGAATGCAATTTAAAGGAAAAAGAACAGCATTACATCTAAGACAGTTTGTAAAGCTAATTGAAGGGAAATGTGGTATTTTCCACCTTGCTGCAACTTGTTTTGTTGAATTCTAAGTAAGCAGACAAGCATACTGTAGAATCTAAAGAGTGCTGACACATCATGTTCTCATATGCTAACATACTGTAGCTCTCAGGCACAATGAGATTTCAACAACCATAAAAGGGAGACACCTAAGCTAGTTAAGGGGCTGGTATGAACAGTGAAAATAAACTAAGGCAAACACAAGCAGAAAGAGTTGTCTGTCGAAAAGGAAACAATTGACATCTACAAGATATGAGGGTGTACTACTCCTTTAATATAAGTCCTGAATTTCAATACATTCAATATCTAACCCCCTCAGTATGGATCCTAACAAGCTAAACTTCACTTTTGAGGATAGTATTGTGGTAGTACTTCCCTCAAAAGTGAATGTTGGACTGCTCAGCTACAAAGTTGCTATACAGTAAATGGTATGCAAACTGCCCCACTGTCCTAAAACCTGCTGCTCACATACTGTAGCATCATGAAAACTCTATTCTAGAGGCAATGGGTCATGCAGGAAACAAGTCATGACAAGATTTCTCTCTAAAAAGGATAACTTTTGACAGAAAATAAATTTTAAATAAAACCTTTTCTAGGCCCCAGGGAAGGCAGCAACTTGAAGTGATCTGCTCACCCCGGAGTAACTCCTGTGACTGAATCCTAATCTATTCCTATTTCAAATAAGAGTTTGTTTGGGCAGCATTTTTTTATAGTTACACAGTGTAGTGAACACATGGATGCCAGTTAAAAAATTAATGTGTTGTTGCAGTATCATGTACTGTAATACTTACTTTGTGAAAAAACTGCAGCTGTAGGGGAGGCATTATAATAGAAGGATGCTTGAAGTATTGTTGTAAAATGGGATTATTTTAGAATGCCATTTGGAGAAAATTGTTTCTATAGTCCAGTATTTAAATCTTTGCTGTTTAAGATGTTCTCGTATGTGATAGTGATGTGTTCTGAAATGTTTAATATCCCAGTGTTCTGCATGCTCGTTAAAAGGTTTCAGTAATTTTTTCCTCTGACATTATGTGTCATGTATGCTTTTATGTAAATTCATCTGTCCCTATTCATCATGATGTGTGTCTGTTTGGTAATCTTCTATAGACATCAGATTTTGTGTAAATGTCACAGATTGTTGTAGCTTTGGATAATCTTTAGGTTTAAATGTTGCCTAAGTTTTGTGAAGCAGTTTAATGTGCTTTCCGCGTATATTTGCTGAGCTACAGAAGGTGCTGTGGCTCTTGTTGATAACTAGGGTTGCCACCCTTGGATGAGGTAAAAACTAGATATTATACAATGGGGTCTCTTTTTTCAGCAATCTGAAAGGCCACCAAGGGTCTTTACCCATGGGTAAATCCTACAATAACAAACAGCTAAAGATCCAGTAGCCCCTTCACAAAATCACTATGACCCTTGAAAATGGAAAACGAAATCTGCCATATTAGATCCCTGCTAAAGGGACGAGTCCTGGTGCAACACATTAATTAAAGTAGAACAAGTTATTCAAATAGTCAGAATAGCAATTCAGACCAAAACAATCTTTTCCAGCCCTTCCCCCATAACCGCTTCCATCCGACTCACCTGTGAAGCGATTTTTTCAGTGCCACTTGCCTCCGTTCCCACATCCCTATCAGGGCTGCTGAAACTGCTTGCTCCTTCTGCCTCACAGTAAAAGTAATTATTGCTCCTCCAGAAAAAACAGACTGACACATCAGGCAAGAAAGTACAGAACCCCAACTCAAAGTGCTATTTGCTCCTGACTACAAAACAGACATTCACCCAGAACTACAAGGTAAACGACACCGGCAGGCTTGCACCATGTTTTCGCATATACTCGGAAACTCTAACTAGAAAAAAATCACAACAGGCAGGCAGACCGTTAGCACTGGCACCACTCAGTGACAGTTGCTTGTCATTCCCAAGCTGTCTCTATAACTAAACAAAAAAAGAACCCTGTAGTCACAGCCCTCTCTTTAAGAAAAACAAAAAACACAAAAAACATGACAGATAAAACTGTCTGTAGGGCTGCATTAGAATGGATGGTCAACAATACTGCATCCATAGCAACAGCCCTAGCAACCAAGGACTATTTTTTCTGGCATAGTAAAAACAAAATAAAAATAAATTTAAATACCCAATAAAACCCTTTTTATTTATTTGTTTTGTATCTCAAAAGAGGGGTATACTGTATAATTGCAATAAACCACTCCAGGGTGTGGGTTATGCTGGTATTTATCCACTTCTGGTGTGGTTTGGGTACACAGCCTGTGGCCTGAACTCAACCACACCAGGCATGGTTGTAAGCACCAGCATAAATCACACCCTGTCATGGTTTATTGCTTAATTATACAATGAGCACACAAACAGAATGCAAATCCTCCATCCTGATTGGTTGACTGGCACTCCTCTCCCATTGTAAATCCTACATGGATACATGGTCTTAATTCCTTGAGGTTCCTTGACTAGAGTTTTTTGTTTGACACGAATACTGTCAATTTATATTTAAATGATCATTTATACAGTCCTGTCACTACACTAGAGGTTTTGGAAATTTATTGGGCCTTATATCTAGCTTGAGAGTACAGCTGGGTGACAGGTCCAGCTAGGTTTTACACATCATACAGTGTGCACTGATGTTTTTAAGACAACTTTACCGGTAAATTCTTGTCTATAATGAAGGCATTGAAATTTCTTGGAGCCCTAAGACAATCTTAGTTTGTCTTTAATCTGGGTGGGGGTTGCCTTTCAGTAATCACATCCTTATACAAACTGTGACACTCATAGCTAGATTTAAGAGTCATCTGCTTCAGGAGTGTTATCTTATGTCAATTAAATTTATATGCAGTAGGATTCTTTGTATGTGTGTTCCACCAAGTACCTTTGACCTGGGGACCCTCCTGGCTGAAGGCAGTATGGTACTGTTAAACTTCACTGACATCATCTTCTGTATTTTTTAAATGAGTATTTTAAACTAATGGGGAATTTTTCTGTTTTTTTCTGCATGATCTAGCTGTTATAAGTATTGTATTTTCTAAACAGCTGCCATTAGGCTTCTGAAGAAGGACTGGTTGGTCCAAAAGCTAGAGCACTTTGTTCTTGTTGTTTCATCTATGTTGGTCCATTAAAAAGTATCAAATCATTTGCTTCTGGATTGTAAATCCTAGTATCACCCCATGGGAAGAGGTGCCAGCCACCAGTCAGCTGAATCAGTAATGCCACCCAAAATCACTACAATCAACAGAAACCAAGAATTGGCAAAAAGAACACTCCCTGCTATACTGCCATCTCCCAGAACTGCTGCTGTGCTCCCGCTCCAATACTCAAGCTCTATTCAAACTACAAAACTATTTTTTTTTTAAACAACTTTCTTCTGTGACACCTCCCTGTTACAGTTCCCCATTAAACTGAAGATACAAAAGTGAGAATTTCAGACACGGACTTCATTATAAAAAAAAAAACATAGAAGGTCTCTCAGTACTTCATACACTCAACGTGACTGCTTGGCGCTGACACCCGGCTTTCTCTGATGCTGTCCACTACAGTCCCCGCTATGCATCTCTCTCTCTCTCCTCATATAATTTGTGGTACATTTCACATCAGGAGTTCATCACCTAAACACAAAAGGCAGCAGAGCTTTATACATACAGAACTCCCAGTCATGATCATCATTTTTACCTGTAAACATTCTCTGTAATATCTGTGTCTTGTTTCCTCAAACATGATAACTGCCTAGGACCATTTGTACGGAACGCACAATAATCCAATGCAGCACCTGCTGCAAAGCTGTCAGCTTAATTAAAAAGCCGTTCTGCAGCACAGTATCTCTCACCCCCCCCCACACACACACACACACAAACTGCTGCGGCGGTATCGGTGTGGACACCCAGCACTCTCCTTTGCTAACAACACTGTGCATGCACATACCTAGCAACAAAAGACTATTTTTCCACATGTAACAATAAATGTAATAAAAAGTAATAAAAAATCTAAACCAACTAATTTTTTTCTAATTTTTTTATGCACAAAACATACAGGGGTCCATTGTATAATCACAATATGCCACTCAAGAGGGTTGGCGATGCCAGGATTTACCCATGCCTGGTTTGTTTTGCTCACTCAGCTACACCTCATGAACAAACAACACACCAGGCGTGGGTAAATCCTGGCATCACCAACACCATCTTGTGGTATATTGCTTAACTAAACCACACCCTAAACTGTGCACTAGCTCCACCCCTTGTCATGACTGGTTATGATTGCTCCTCATTCAAAGTCATTGATTATGCCAGTGAAGACTTTAATGGAGCAGTAAAAAGTACTTTAAGCAGCAGTACAACAAAAATGTTAACATACTGAACCTTTTAATTTGCTTTTCTAGGTTCTTCCCAGTTATTTATTCATTGAAATTGTTTTACCAGGTAAACATACAGAGATAAAGGAATTCTCATTTACAGATGTGATCAGGGTGGGGGGGGCAAGAGAAATATTGTAAATAGTATACAAGGCTATATAATTTGCTAATTGTTTGTTTCCTATAATATAGAATAATGCATGGGGAAGTGTGGTTAATGAGGATTTTATGCACACCAGAGGTGTATGATGCCCCATAAACCCCAAGGGTGAAGCCTGAGGGGTTTATCAGGGCATTGCACACCGAGAGTGTGCATAAAATCCTCATTTAAACACTTTGCCATGTTTTATTTTTTATATTTACTGGTTCTTTTGTTTTAAACAGTGTCACACAACCCCACCTCCCCATCTTCAGTTCCACCCACGGCTCCTGTAAATCAGAACTGGTAGGAACAATCCACAGTAAGGAACAACATTTTTTAAGTGTAAGTGTTTTTAAAGGAAACAGTTTTTTTCTCAGCAGTCAAAAGTCTTTGTTGGTTAAAGATTTTCTCACAGTCAGCTGCGTTCTGTTTCGGGGTTGCTGCTCTTAGATGAATTGTCCATTTCATTTGATGGTGGAAAGGGAGATGAAATGGCCATATTTTTATTGTGTTTCATTGACAATTTTGTGGTAAAACTATGTCCTGCTTTTCAGAAAACTCAGTCCATCATGTTGGTGGTTTTTCTGTGTGTCCAGTTTTGGTTTGTCCAACTGCCGAGATGTCTGTTATTCGCGCTGGCAATTTTTCTGAGGGAGCGTGAGCGAACGACCAACACAAGGACAGACTGCTGTACAGGTGCTTGGATACAGTGAAATCTATTTTTAGAAAGATGTTTAATGTAGCTCATTTATTCACACATGTGAATAATGGAGTTTGTGAGGCTGTGCCAGCAGTTGATAATGGGCACTAATAAATAAATATTGTATACTACTGTATCAATTTGTCTGGATCCAATTCCTTTTCATTACGACAATTCTATTTCAAAGCCAAATGAAGTGGCCTTACTTTTATTGTTCAGGAGAAAAAAAATTCAAAATTTAAAAATGTTTAAATTCTGGTAGAGACGGAAATGAAAGTGGAAGATAACTGAATCATTTACTGTTAACAAAACAGTAGGGTCAGGCTTGTTTCCCAGGTTTGCTGCACTATTGTTTTAAGATGCAGAGTGAAAAAGATAAGGTTAAGTAACTGCTAATGGTCTTAATGGGCATACTTTACACAACCCAGGCTGGCTGCTGTTACAGAGCAAGGGCTCTATTGATAACAGATCTTGTTCTTAACCTGGGCAATGAATGATATGACAGTTTTAGGAGTACGCAACTACTCAAAATGGTTCAAAACTTGACTATCACTGAGCAAAACTGGCTAACCAGATTGGGACCCTGAAATTTGGATTATGAGGTAAAACAACTGACAGGTGGCAACCCTATCAATGGTAATACCAGAATGGTAAGCACATGTGAAGCTGAGTGCAGCTTCAGTACACTAAGTCCATGCAAAGTGATTAAAGATTGCTCAGCACGCTGGCTCAGTGGCAGAGAGGGCTGAAGCGCCTAGCCCCTTACCAGTTACCATGCCAGCGACCCAGGTCAGGAGCAAGTTCAGGCCACCGGGGGTTTGTCAGGGAGGGATTGAGTGTTCAGTGGACAGCTCTGTTCTCCTAAGGAGGGGAGGTTTTTCAGCTTGTCCTTTGGCTGCCCCGGGTAAAAGCCTAGTGGTAGAACTGACGGTTTGAGTGGTAAGGAAGGAAGGGACCGTGGATACACAGTGCATGCGTGCCTCCATGTGCACGCACTTACATGATGCTGTGGTAGGGGAATCAAGGAGAAAACATAAAATGGCAGTCGCAGGCTCCATGAAATCCTGCCTGGCTGCCCTCACTCCACATTGCCACTGGCTCGCCAACCCCGGAAGTCCAGACACTAGGTCCCCGGGTGGGTGGAGGCCAGCCCTCCCCCTCCTGGCCCAACCAGATGGGTCAGTCTTTGAGGGATATGGGGCTTGGTGGGCCGGTTGGGACAGCTGCCAAGTGGGAGAAACAGTGATAGGATGGAGCAACCACCTGTGGCATTCCAAAGGGAGAAAAACCTATATGAAAAAAAGATTTTATAGCACTATGCCTACCACTACTTTGCGTGGCTCTTCACGTAGCATTATGCATAGCCAAGTGTCAACTTTTCTGGGTGTAGACTACATGAAATGGCACTTCACCCACAAAGTATAATTTTGCATAGTGCTTCACCTAGAAAAGACACTAGGAAGTGGCACTTTTCCCTTCCCCGCCCTCTCAATCACCCTCTACTACCTTTTTCTCCATCCCTCTTCAGTTTCAATATAGTGCACCCTGTATTATCCACCAACTTTGGTGTACCAACTTTTTGGTGGATAACCGAGGGTGGTGGATACTGTAACAGAGGTGAGCTTAAAACATAGGAAAATTAGCACAGGACTACATTTAGGTATTTACTATTCAGTCCATTTTTTGTGTACAGTTTTGTAAAAAAAAATACTTGAAAACCACAGTATGACTATTAAAATCTAGTTTAGTTCACTTATTTTTTATCAGTCTGCTTTAAAGTAATCAGTGATGGTCATAAAGTCTGGCTTTATTTGTGATGATTAATTTCATTTTTGGAATCTAAGTCCTTCTCTCCCATAAGCCTGAAGCAGTGTTCAGAGAAATTATAAAGCAGTCAAACTGCCTCAGCCAATCACAGCAGCACTTTACTGTAACTCTTATCAAGTGTACAGTTGCTGCCTCGTGCTGCAGTGATCAGTTGATTCCTGCTGTACTACTTTCCGTCACAATCACCGCAGCATGAACCTTCAAAATGAAAATCGGCATAGGCTTTAAGTTTTTCACGGAAAGAAATTGTATGTGAAGAAGTACCCATTTACCTTCTACTTTTTCCACTTTATAGACTTCTGTTAAGTCACTCCAAATTCCCAACACCAGTACATTGTAAATGGCATCACCATGTCCTGCATTGTGTGGCATGGAACAAACCATTTTCTAGTGTAAATGGGGTGGGGCACTAAAAATAAAAAAAAACTAATTTTCAGTTACTTGATCATAGTATCTCTGTTTAATTTCATTAGAGACCATTCGGTGGGAAGAGCTTGACATCTAAAACAGTGGCAAGTTAATTTTCACAGAGGAGACCTGAGAAAACTGCTTTATGATCAGCCGATAAATCCATCAATGACAGCAGACTTTATTTGAGGTAATTGGACCACACCATAATGAGACATCTTATACTAAAATCGGATGGGGCATTGCTGAGAAACACCATCTCTAACCTTGTTTGGTAAGACTGTATGGTTCCCACTCTAAAGACCAGTACAACAGCGCCACTCCAGCTGCAGAAGAGCCCATTTCAGAACTTTTACAAGCGGGCCCTGAGTATATGGCAGAAGAGGTGCAGCATGGCCGAGTGCAGCTCCCCATCCTGCATGGCATGGAACTTTGAAAAAATGACAGCCAAGCTCAGCAAAGTTCTGCAAGACATGGCAGAACTTAAAACTACAACAAATAGGACATGTGAGGATTTGAGGGGGCTAGCAACCAGAGTGGAGGGAAATCAAAGAATAGCAAAGCAGCACTCGGTCCAGCTGTCCCAACACAAGGAGTACGTCAGAGAGCACCATGGTCAGATTCAATACTTCCTCACTAAGGTGGACAATATGGAAAATCGAGCGAGAAGGGAGAACATTAGCATAATTGGCATCCCTGAATGTATAGTGGGAAGGGACATAATATCCTTTCTGGAAAATGCCCTGCCTGGCATGTTACACCATAATAATAAGCTGCCCCACGAACTTGAAAGGGCGCACTGCACTTTAGCCCCCAAACCCAGACCAGGAGAGTGCCCTCGTCCCATACTTTGTAAATTTCTAAGATACCTGGTTAAAGAGCATTACCTAAGAATAGCAAGGGAGCTAAAATATGTGGCATGGCAGGGCTGCTCAGTATAACTGTTTCAAGAAGTCTCCCCTGAATTAGCAAAAAAAAAGAAGGACTTACACGGGAGTGAAGCAGCAGCTGTACAAGCTGAACATTGCTACCTCCCTAAGATACCCAGCAATGCTGCGGATACAATATAATGGGGAATTTTTAATGTTTAACTCACCTGGTGAGGTAGAACAGTTTCTGCAAAGCATTCAGAGGGATGAGAGGGTGTCATGGCAGCCCCCAGGACTACCATGAGGCACCACATGGCAGAACATGGAGGTGGCACCAGCAGACTCCGTGCAGACACAGAATGGTCCACAGCAATAAAAGGAGCAAGGAGACACATGGCAAAAGGTGGAGAGGGGGAGATCAAAGAAACCAAATAGGAATACTGCCAAAAAGAAAACATTGCCGAGGAGGAACAGATCCAGAAGTCGCCAGAGGCTACAGAATCTGTCTGGTGTAGCACAAACTCCCCAGCTGACATTCCAGTAAAGTTCACGAATCGCTATGAACCATTGAGGGGAATTAATGCCCATGGCCATAGACTTGTCTGGCACAAAAGCGCAGCTGGTGCTGCCAGCCTAAACAGAACAGGAACCACTAATAGACTGGGCCCCACTGTGCCAGGAGTGGGCAGAGTGCGTGGGGGAAGTTGCGGATGATAATCACCCAGCGGATCCAGAGCAGACCCTGACAGGAGCAACACACCCAAACTAAATGATGTGCAGACTAAATAACATTTTGATTGACTCTTGTGAGAGATACATACAGGTCAGTAGTGAGCAAACAGCAGTAAATGCACCAGCCTGCGCACCTGAATGTGTCACCCTTACAGAGAGCCAAAAAGATCTGCTGCGAAGGATACTTTTGCTTGGAAAATGGGGGTAAAGGGCTGACAATATTGGGGATTTACCCTAATGCCCCTGAACTGTTTACTGACAATGACCCTAAGGGAAATACTATTGCCTTGCCCTAAACATGCTCCAATTATCCTGACCCAGCAAAGTGGCTGCAACCTTGAAATAATATGCAGCAGTTTCAAATATGGGCATTGCAGCAGCTAATGCAGTTTAACAGGTTAAGTTTTTAAAAGGTATGTTCAATGGGTAAAGGGCCCCCAAACACAGCTCAAGGAGGTGCAGAGGTGAGATTCTCCCTCGCATACCTGGGGAGCCCCATTTGTATGTTGTTTAGGGTCAGATAAATTGGAGCTCTGATGTGTGTCACAACCCTAGTGTTTGAAGACATGGGTCCAAGACTCCTGGGGCACCTTGTTATTTTTCCTTGGAGGCACATGTGCCTTAGTTTACTTGCCAGCCTTAGATCCACAGTGCACCATGGCATGAGCAGTCAACCCCTCGTTGTAGTGACATCTGCCGTAAGCTCCAATGCAAGGGGAGGGGGGAAGCTGATGTTACCTTATGAATCCAGGCACCCCAAATAGGGGCGTTGGCTGCAATGATGACCTATTAAGTCCGACTAGAATGGTTTGGGTGAGCAGGTACCTCCAAACATGTGCGACAGTTGGCGCACAAACCAGAGGAAAACTCTTTGTTTCCTCAAAGCTCTTAGTGTTGTAGGTTGTTTTCTTTTTTCTTTTTCTAGGCTAAACAGTAACAAACCATCCCTCTTACCATATGGGATATCCAGAGATGAGCAAGTATGCACAGCATCTGAGTCCGGGAAGAAGAATGCTGAATAAATCCTGACTAGGGAGGGAGAGATAGGAGGGCCCAGGATGAGAAGTAGGCGAGCAAAGTTTTCTCTCAATGGGCCATGAGTAAACATTTTCCACCATGCTAGTAGCATCAGAGTGAAGATTAGGGTGCAGGGGCAAGGATATAGTGACCTGTTGTGCAGGACCCAAGCAAAAGACCTCCCCCCAGTGGGTTGGAACTCAAGACCTAACGGGCGCATCTCGCCCCCCCCATCCAACCACTCAAAGGATATCAGTTGCTGCGCCTCCAAGCTAATGCTCCAGGTAGGAACAAGGAAAGCTAAATAACAGCTACTTAACAAGTGTATGCTACTAAAAAAGTAATAACTGTTGTTTCACTGTTAAAGGGGACACCAGGTCTCAGTGTTATTTGAGTGTATAGAACCAGACTGCCACGCTAGGCAATTATTACACAGCTGTGGAAAGTAGAATGCCAAGACCCAGAACCAAGAGGGTCTCTCCAAGCCATGGGCCATCAACGCCAGTTGTGGCAAGGTTGTTAAAGAGTGACCCCTTAGGCAGGAGAAGAGATGTTAAAGAGGCTATGGAGATGGTTAAGGGGAATGAACATATTGACACAAAAAGGTATTTAAGCCAAGATGTAACTAACACCACATTAAGTCCAGGGAAAAGGTCTTGCCTGCTAGGGCATAGTAGCTACCATAGAGGGGCCTGAGATAGGGGAAACAGGACCAATGGTAAACAGGGAGGGAAAAGCACTATGGAGACACAATTAACATGCTACATTAAGAGTACTGCCTACCGCAGGCTGAAAGGTGGACACTTGGGAATGGGGTGGAGCAGACATGGGTGCGGGAGGAAGGGACCGATTAGATATTTTCTTGCACAAAGGCATAGACCACAAAAGGCAACTGGCCTAGATTGGAACAACCCCTTAGGACTGATAGATGGTGGATAAAAAGTTACTAACTGCCACCTCCTGGAATGTGAGGGGCCTCAACTCACCTGTTAAAAGAAAAAAGATTCTTAGCCATTTAAAAAACTGAAATCAAATATTGTCTTTTTGCAGTAAACAAAACTGAACCATGTAGAAGCAAATAAGCTGGTCAGAGAATGGGTGGAATAGTGCTGTGGACAAAGCTAAACAGGGAATGTCCATACTTTGTCACAAAAAGTTAAAGTGGATGTTGTTGGAGCACAGAGCAGACAGGGAAGGGAGATGGGTCCTAGCTTGAGTAGGTACCCCCAAAGGGGAGACACTGTTAGCAAATATATATGCACCAAATGAAGACTCGCCTGAGTTCTTCCATAGACTCTCCCAGGACCTGCTAGATATGACAACAGGGGAAACAGACATATTGTTGGGGGGAGACTGCAACCTTGTGATGGACTTTCTTCTTGGTAGGTCCAATGCCAGACCGGAACCCCATACTCGCTCTGTAAGGGAGCTAAAGGAGATGCTGGAAATAAACAAACTGCAGGACATCTGGAGGGTGGCACACCCAAACAGAAGGGACTATACATACTTCTCAGATGCCAGGTAGGTACCCAGTAGGTTAGACTACTGGTTTACATCCCCAAATATCATGAGACAGGTGCTAGATGTCAATATAATCCCCTTATATATATAAAACCATGCTCCATTACCCTTGTCCCCAATTCTCAACCCCACCCCCAGTCCCAAATCTGTAAGCTGGAGACTAGACCCCTTGCTAATGCAAGAAGAAGATTTTTAGGAATGGCTGAAATTGAAGATGAAAACCTACTTTCTGGATAATCCCCCATGGACAATGCTAGCAGTGGCCATTTAGGAAGACTTCAAAGCTATGGTGAGAGGACGATAATTAGTTATGTGTCCCACAACAGGAAACAAAGAGAGAGAGAGGTGGCTGAACTAGAGAACAAATTGAGAGAAAAAGAGACCATATACAAAAAAACCCTGGCAGACTCAAAACCCAGCATCCATATACATATATATATATATATATATATATATATATACACATTTATTTATTTAAGTCTAGGATTACAAGTACCTCTGAGCCAAGGCTCTTTTACAAAGGTTCCACATCAAGAGAGTACATACATGTTAGGCAAAAGAAAACATAATTAAAAAAGAGCATATAACAATATTCATCAGTTCAGGTATGACATCATAGTAAGAAAATACATGGATAACACAAACTGGGATCAGTTCAAAATATGGCCTCATATCCCTAAGAATACAACTAAATACCCTGGCCACGAGGAAGGCTGAACTACAGATACTGAGAATGCAACATAAATTCTGGGAGGGAGGGGAAAAAGAGGGCTAGCTGTTAGCTTGCAGATTAAAAAAAACAACATGCCAACAAAAGCTGTGGTGATTAGGACAAAGGTTAGAACATCGCTGGCGAAAATCCGCCCTGGAGGTTGACCATCTTAGTTTGGTGGAGCATTATCAGACCTACCAATCAGTGATCTCCTGTAAGAAGGTAGAGTTCCTGTCCAGGGAGATTGCTGTTGCTCAGAATCGACCAGCTCAGCTCTTCCAAACTGTGGACAGGTTGTGCAACCCAGCCTGTCTGCAGCTCCATTGAGCTTTTTCACAAATGGAGTGTGATGAGCTTGCTTGATTCTTTGTGAATAAGGTGGCCGACATCAGGTTGGAGATCCTCTTGACTCATTCTATGGTGGATACTATTGGTCGGTGCTCGGTCACTACACCTCGTACTTCCTGGAGTACCTTTGACCTGTCAGAGTTCGGGGATATTATGCGGCTTGTCCAGGGGATGCACCCTATGTGCTGTGGTTTAGATCCCGGGCCAACTTCCCTGATCTTGGGTTGCGATATCATCGGCCCGGTTCTGGTGCTTCTTGGAATCGGGTGAGTTCCCAAGCTCCCTGAAGGAGGCGGTTGTGACACCCCTTCAGAAGAAAGCTTTGTTGGACCCGGACGCTCTAGCTAACTACAGACCTATCTCGAACCTTCCCTTTATAGGGAAGGTTATTGAGAAAGTAGTGGCAACTCAACTGGAGAACCACTTGACCATCCATAATGTCTATGAACCTCTCCAGTTTGGTTTCTGAAAGAGGCATAGCACTGAGACTGCTCTGGTTCGGGTGCTCAATGATCTCCTGATGGTGAGAGATTGGAGAAACCATTCCATTCTGGTACTCCTTGATCTCTCTTCAGCTTTTGACACTGTAGACCATGGCGTGCTGCTTGAGTGCCTGAGGGTCATCTGTGGCCTGACAAGTATGGTCCTCAGGTGGTTTACATCTTTCCTAATGGGCAGAACACAGAGAGTTGTGTTGGGGATTTTTCTTCTGACTCAATCTCTCTGTCCTGTGGGGCCCCTCAGGGCTCAGTGCTGTCCCCCATGTTGTTTGCAGTGTATATGCTACCCCTACGAGATATTGTAAGATGGTATGGGCTGAGGTTTCACTGCTATGCTGATGATACCCAGCTCTTACTGTCTTTTGCTCCCGATGAGGTTAGTGCTCTCTCAGTATTTAATAACTGCCTCTCTGAAATCCAGGACTGGATGAATTTGAGTTTGGTAAAGTTGAACACGGGAAGGACTGAGGTTATGGTTGTGGACCCAGGTCACAGGATAGAGGGGTTGAGGACTGGTCAGCCCTCTGGATTATTTCTGGGGGGCTCCCAGATTCTTACCTCAGAATGGGTGCATGACCTGGAAGTGGTACTTGATGACGGGCTGACTCTTCGTTATCAGGTGTCAGCAGTTGTCAAGTCTGCCTTTTATCATCTTAGGAGCATTGCCAGGGACAAACACCTTGTTCCGTCCAGCAATCTGCCAATGTTGGTCCACGCCTCGCGCCTTGACTATTGCAACTCCCTTTACTTAGGCTTCCTGGGGTTGATATCTGCCACTTGCAGCTAGTGCAGAAAGCTGCTGCTCAACTGTTGACCGGGGCATCTCGGAGGTTGCATATCACTCCTTTGCTGCGCGATCTGCACTGGCTGCTGATTCAGTGACGGATCACCTTTAAAGTAGGTTTATTGTCTTACAAAGCCCTACAAGGACTTGGTCCTTACTACTTGAAAAAGCTTCTGATTCCCTACTCCCCTGTGCAATAGCTCTGTTTGGTTGATATGGGGTTGCTGGAGTTTCTGAGGGTAACTTTGAAATCTTCTGGGGCCCGTGCATTTATGTTTGTGGCCCCTACCCTCTGGAATTCTCTACCCGTCAGTTTCGTAACGCCACCATGGGGTAAACAGGCACTTAAAACTTTTCTGTGGGATCAGGCTTACCAGTGAACTGTTGGTATCTGTAACTGTCATATTATATATTAACGTAATAGTTTTTATGGAATTACGTTTTATTATTGTAAAGTGCCTTGGTATTTGAAATGTACTTAAAAATAAAGTTTATTGTTATTATATTATTATATAGCCCAGTTACAAAACAGCCATGGAAAGAAGCAGCACAAACCTGAACTAATCAATAAGGCCATGCTAGAAATTTATAAATCCCTTTACAGCTCACATGTGGTGAAGGACAAAACTAAGTTCTCTACCTTTATGGCAGGCCTCAAGCTCCCTAAACTTACACCACTTCAGAAAGAAGGGCTGGAGGCACAAATTGAGAAACAAGAAATTAGATCTGCCATAAATCAATCAATCAATCAATGTTATTTAACCAGGCATAAACACCATTGAGCAAGCTCATTTTCAAAGTGGTCCTGGACATTAATACAATACAATACATAGTCACAGATGCTGTAATCAACAACGCGAAGACATTGTACAGGTGATGGTCAATATAGGCCTATACATACTGGTCTAACATAGGTGCATACAGTTACAATTCATAAAAAAGTTTACAGGAGAGAGAAGAGCCAACAATCCTTGGCTGTCTCCAGCTTATTGGTAATAAGTAGGGAGAGAAAAGGCAGGAGGAATGGTGTGTTAGTGGGAAGGGGTAGGATGAAGATGGCCAGGATTAGAGGGGATAGGCTAGTAAGTGCTGGTTATTCCTTACTTGGGATGTGAGGTGAGCGAGATTCTGAACGTAGGATTCGTGGGAGGAATCAGAGGCTAAGGGCTCAGTGTCATCTGAAACAACTGCATGTTTCCTTCAGATATTCAGCTATCAGAGCTTTGAATGTGAATAGACCTGGAAATGAGGAACGCTTTAATGAGCTTTGCATGGTGTTCCAAAGGGATGGGAGTGAAAAATTAATTGAGGCCAAGTCATATGTTGTTTTCACTCTAGGAATCTGGAAACAGTATAGAGAAGCGTCTCAGGCCATAAGATCCCTTGGCCCATTCGAAAAGGCTCGAAATGTATGCAGGAAGATTATCAGACAGTGCTGTATAGAGCCAGAGGAGAGCATTTATTTTCCTCCTAGTTGAAAGTGAGGGCCATCCCGACTCCTGGTACAGTAGGCAGTGGTGAAATAAATAGTATGGCTCCACACAAAGCCCCAGGGTGAGATGGCTACTCGGCAGAATGTTACAAAATTATAAATGGGGAAGTCTCCCTGCCAATGAGGGAAATGCTCCGGAAGGTGTTGCAAAAGGAGGAACTACCTAGTACCCTGAGAGAAGCCATTATAACAGTCCTTCCCAAGGAAGGGAAGGGCCCCACTTTCCCGGCAAGTTACAGGTCTATCTCTTTAATCAATGTTGATACTAAAATACTGGCAAAGGTCCTGGTGACCCGCCTGGAAAAGGTCCTCCCGTTTTTGATCCATCCCGCACAGGTGGGCTTTGTGAAAAGGCGGGCTAGTGCTGACCACTTAAGAACTATGGTGTCCTTGATACAGAGGGCGGACTCCCTCCCCACTCCAGCAGCAGCCATCTCGGTGGATTTTGAAAAGGCCTTTGACTCACTGGAGTGGGATTTCCTCCATGCAATACTTGAACACTGTAACTTTGGCAACACTTTCAGGGGGAGGATCAAAACTTCATATAAATTGCCCGCTGCAAGACTACTGATGAATAACACCCTATCAGAACCATTTTGGCTGCACAGATGCACAAGTCAGAGATGCCTGCTGTCACCAATGTTGTTTGTGCTAGACATAGTGGCCCTTGCGGGCACGGTGAGGGAGCACCCAGGAATAGAGGGCGTAAGTGTCAGAGGCACAGCATATCATGCTATACTCTATGTAGACAAGTGCCTGATAGTAACTAGTGACTTTCAGGTAAGTGCCCCACATACTTTAGATTTGCTGCAGTCTTCTGCAGACATCTCTGGACTCCGAATTAACAGAGGTAAAACACACATCCTCCCTCTCAACATGCGCTTAACCCCAGAGGCCTCGTCAAAGGTGGGCCTGGCATGGGCTAAAGGGAGAATAAAATATTTAGGGATTAAGGTCAATTTGAACATGCATAATATGGTGGAAGCAAACCTATCCCCTCTTATTAGCAGCTTGCAGGCAGGAGCACAGAGATGGAAGTATTTAAATCTCTCAATGCCAGGGAAAATTGCTGTAATTAAGATGATGATTGCACCCAGGGTTTTTTACATATTATCTCACCTGCCAATAGACATACCGAAGAAGTGGTTTCAAAAATTACACACCCTGCACCCTATTCTAGAAGAAACATAGAATTTGATGGCAGATAAGGACCGCTTGGCCCACCTAGTCTGCCCATTTTCCTACCTAACAGATAAGCTGCAGATCCTAGTTAACCAACAGCTTACTTCCTCCTACCTCCCCCCCCCCCCAGGACTGCCTTATGTCTATCCCATACATTCTTGAATTCCCCCACTGTTCTTGACTCCACGACCTCCTCAGGGAGGCTGTTCCATGTATCCACAACCCTCTCTGTGAAAAAATACTTCCTTACATTACCTCTGAGCCGTCCCCCTCTATCTTCAAATTGTGCCCCTTGTTCTTGCAGATCTCTTTTTCTGAAAAATGCTACCCTCTTGGACTTTGTTGAAACCCTTGAGGTACTTGAAAGTTTCTATCATGTCCCCTCTCTCCCTTCTTTCCTCAAGGGTATACATGTTAAGCTCCTTCAGTCTTTCTTCGTATGTCTTCTGGTGCAGACCCTGCACCATTTTGGTTGCCCTCCTCTGGACAGCCTCCACTCTGTCTATATCTTTGCGGAGATGGGGTCTCCAAAACTGCACACAGTACTCCAGATGGGGTCTCACCAACTGTCTGTACAGAGGTTACAGAAACTTCCTGTTTTCTACTATTGATGCCTCTTCCTATGCATCCCAGTATCCCCCCAGCCTTCCTTACTGCCTTCTCACATTGCTTGCCCACCTTTAGGTCATCTGATATAATTAGCCCCAGGTCCATTTCCATTTTTACTGTTGTCAGTATCTCACCCCCCATTGTGTACTCCCCTCTGGGTTTTTGTTTCCCATGTGCATTACCTTGCACTTCTTTGCATTGAATCTGAGCTGCCATACATTTGACCATTCCTCCAACCTTGCCAAGTCCCTTCTCATCCTTTCCACTCCATCTTGTGTATCAACCCTGTTGCAGGTCTTTGTGTCATCTGCAAAGAGACATGCTTTTCCTTCCAGTTCCTCTGCAATGTCACTTATAAAGACATTATAAAGGACCGGTCCCAGTACCGAACCCTGCGGTACCCCACTAGAAACCCTCTTTTCTTAACTGTGTACTCCATTTACTACTACCCTTTGCGTCCTGTTCTCTAGCCAATTTTTTATCCAGGCTACCACCTTAGGACCCACTCCAAGGCTGGCTAACTTGTGTATTAATCTTTTGTGTGGGACTGTATCAAATGCCTTGCTAAAATCTAGGTAGGCCTTGTCCACAGCCCCTTCCTGGTCAACTACTTTGGTCACCCAGTCAAAGAAATCTATTAGATTCGTCTGACACGACCTTCCCATCGTAATTCCATGCTGTCTTGTGTCCTGTGCCCCACTTGCTTCTAGGTACTCAATAATTCTTTCCTTCAGAAGTGATTCCATCATTTTCCCTACCACTGAGGTCAAACTAACTGGTCTGTAGTTTCCTGCTTCTGTCCTGCTCCCACTTTTGTGAAGAAGAAGAATCACATCTGCCCTCCTCCAGTCCTCAGGTACCACCCCATCCTCCCATGATTTGTTAAAGAGAGTAGTCAGTGTTGTCACTAGTTCTACCCTTAGTTCCTTTAGAATTCTTGGGTGAATCCCATCAGGCTCCATTGCTTTGTCCACCTTCAATTATATTAGTTCTTTCAGAACCCTTTCTTCTGTAAATGGACTGGTATCGACCTCCGTCTTCAGAGTGTTTCTCTTGTTTGGTTTAGGTACTTCTCCCTCCTTTTCCTTTGTGAATACCGAGCATAAATATTTGTTCAGTATCCCTGCTTTTTCACTGTCACCCTCTACCCACATTCCCTCCCCTTTATTAAGCATCAGTATCCCTCCTTTGGTCTTTCTTCACTCCCTAATGTACCTATAAATGGTCTTATCCCCCTTCTTAACAGAATTGGCTATCCTTTCCTCGGTTTGGGCCTTTGCTATTCTGACTGCCTTCCCAGCCTCTTTCTGCTTTAACTAATAAAGTTATCTGTCCTGCTCCTTCTGTGTTTCCTTATATTTCCTGAATGTTATCCTTTTCTCCTTAACCTTCCCTGCCACCTCTTTTGAGAACCATAGCTGTTTTTTCCTTCATTGTGTTTTGTTGATTTGCTTTACACAAAGGCTTGTTGTCTCTGTGATAGCTGTTTTGATTACTCCCCATTGTTCCTCCACCCCTCCTTCTTGCCTGTTTGCTAGTGCTTTTCTGAGGCACTGTCTCATTTTCCCAAAGTCAGCCCTCCTAAAGACCAATACTGTCGCTTTTGTATGGCGTGATTGTATGGCTGTGTTTATCGTGAGCCACACTGTTTGGTGGTCACTTGTTCCCAGATGGCTACCCACTTCTAAATCTGAGATTCTTTCTCCGTCCCCATTTGAGAGTACCAGGTCTAAGATTGCTTCCTCCCGAGTGGGTTCCAATACTAGCTGTCTGAGGCATGCCGCCTGTAGGGCATCAAGAATGGCCCTGCTCTTGGATGTGCCTGCAGCAAAGGTGCTCCAGTTAACATCTGGCATATTCAGGTTCCCCATCAATAATATCTCCCCTTTTTCTGCCATTCTAAGGAAGCCTTCTTTCATTTCCTTGTCCATTCCCTCCCCCTGAGATGGGGATCTGTATACAACCCCCATGCGGATTGTGGTGCCATTTTCTGTCTCCAGGGTGACCCAAAGGGCCTCATCTGCTCCCTGTTTACTCTTTAGTTCTGTTGCTTTGATCCCTTCCTTTACACAGAGAGTTACTCCTCCTCCTCTTTTACCCTCCCTTTCCCTCCTGTAGATTGTATATCCTGGTATGTTGACATCCCAGTCACGGTTCTCTGTGTACCATGTTTCTGTGACTGCCACAATATCCAGGCAACCCTCTTCCATCAAGGCCACTAGTTCAGGGAGCTTGTTACACAGACTATGGGCATTGGTACTCATCACCCTCCACTTTTTGATAGCCTTACCCCTTTTAGCCCCATTCCTGTCCTTACTGCCTTTGCCTTTTTTTACATTTACCTCTGTCCTGCTCCCTAATAACTTCTCTGCCTTGGTGTTTACCTCACTAATTACCATGTTTTGTGGGGGAGGCTGATTCCTGCTCATTTTCAGTGTCTCCCCCCTTGGCTAGTTTAAATGCTTGCCAATGAAGCATTTAAACCTCTCACCTAGGATCCTGGTTTCCCCTTGACAGATGCAGACCATCGCACCAGTATAGGTCTGCATCCCTCCAGGTGGCTCCCCAGTCCCCAATGAAGTCAAAACCCTGAGCTCCACACCAATTTTTCAACCACTCATTAAATTCCCTGGTGAGGAGTGCCCTAGCATCACCCTTGCCATAGACAGGCAGAACCTCCGAGAAGGTTACCATATGCGCTACTTGTCTACGGCCCTCCCCAACTCTACAAACTCCTCTTGCACTGCTCTGATCCCATTTCTAGCCAGGTCATTTGTCCCTCAGTGGACAATGAATATCCAGCTTCCTCCCTCATGCAGCTCCTCCCACGATCCTGAGGATTAGCTTCTTCTTGTCCCTCCAAGCCATGGCGCCAGGAAAGCACCTTACCTCCCTCTCCCCTTCCTCCACCATTTCTACCCCTAATGATTGAGTCCCCCACCAGGAGTTGTTTCCTTCCCCTGTGGGATCCCATGCCACCCTCCTGTGGGTCTCCTTTGTAAAGGTTCCCAGCATCCTCCTTGGTCTCCACTGCAGGTGCCTCCATAGAGGAGCCACGATCCACCAGAAGAGTGAATGAATTGTAAAGAGGTACAGCTGGAGGGATGCAACTCTGTTCCACCACCCTCTCCCTCCCTGAGCCCACCCTGGTGCAGCCTCTCCTCTTTCTTGGCAACCTCTGAGGTAGTGGCATTGGCCCTGGTGGTCCCTGGGTGGGGGAGGAGGTTTCACCGAATCCTAGCCAGGTCAGCCTGGAGATGGGCAACCTCCTCTCTCAGACCAGAGAGGTGCCTGCAAATAGGGCAGCATCACGGCCTCCAGAATGTCTCCCAGAACACTGCCACTGCACAGCCATTGCACTGCACTACTCTTATCATGTCTTATTTTGTGTCCCCTCTCCTGTTTCTCTGTCTGCTTACTCTCTCCTCTCCTTACAACTCTCACCCTTCCTGTTCTGGGACAGCAACTTCCTATCTTCTTCAGTAGCCTCCTTCTTCCTTGCTCAATGTCAGACCACCAGCAGCTGGGGGGGAGAGTGGACTACTTTTTTCCTTTAGGGTTGACAAAACCAATGTTTCTCTATGATCCTTCCCTTCCTACTGCCAAACAGGAAGTTCCTGTTGACAGTCAAATCCAGTGGCTATAAAAGTAGAACTGACTTAGGGTGGGTGGGATGGAGGGCAATTAGTAAGAAAAAAGGCTAGCAACAGGAAGTTGTAATTTGAGTCACCTGCTTCTATAGTGTCTAAGCCACACTCCCAATTAAACTCTCCTCTCCTCCTACTGGTTTAGCAAAGTCAGCTGATACAGTACCCTTCCCAGCAAAGAACACACACACTGACTTTCTTTCTTTTCTTTCTTTTTCTTAACCCTAAATAAGATCCCTTCTACTTCTAATAAAGTATCTGTCTACTTAATCTCAACAGACACTGACTCCTACTGAGATATAAGTGTTAAATTAATAAGAAAATGTAGCTTCTTTTAGTTAGCTGCTTTCTGCTCTACAAGCAAGGCTAGCAACAGGAAGTTGTAATTTGAGTCACCTGCTTTTATAGTGTCTAAGCCACACCCCCAATTAAACTCTCTCTCCTCCTACTGGTTTAGCAAAGTCAGCTGATACAGTACCCTTCCCAGCACAGAACACACACTGACTTTCTTTCTTTTCTTTCTTTTTTTAACCCTAAATAAGACCCCTTCTACTTCTAATAAAGTATCTGTCTACTTAATCTCAATAGACACTGACTACTGCTGAGATATAAGTGTTGAATTAATAAGAAAATGTAGCTTCTTTTAGTTAGCTGCTTTCTGCTCTACAAGCAAGGCTAGCAACAGCCACCCTGCAGGGCTGCCCACACCCCCTGCCCCAAGCCTCCAGCAATTGCCCAGCAGGGCTGGCCACACTAACTGGCCCCCGAAACCCCCAGCAATGGCCCTGCAGGGCTGGCCACACCAACTGGCCCCCAAACCCCCCAGCAATTGCCCTGCAGGGCTGGCCACACCAATTGACCCTCAAAACTGCTGGTATGTGCCCAGTAGGGCTGGCCACACCAACTGGCCCCCATGCCTATGTTACATGCCCCACAGGGCTGCCCACATCCCAGCCCCTGAATCCCCTGTAGTAGAATGCCCCATAGGGTGGTGCTGTCATCCCCCACCTGTGCTTCAACCCCCAAGTTGCTCCGCAAATGTGTAACATCCCTGATGAGCCCTGGTAGTCTCAGGTCCCCTTCACTCCAGCCATGTAAGTTTCACCCAGCACCCTCCCACCTGTCCCCAACTGGCAATGGCTAGCCCACCTCTCACTTCATATCCAGCCATCGACTGAGTGCTGTAGGAGGCTCTGTCAAGATGCACTTTCTGAGTGCATCTTTACAAGAGTGCCCTACAGCACTTAGTCAGTGGCTGGCCGTGGAAGTGAGAGGTGGCTGTTCCAGTCACCGGCCGTGGATGGGTGGGGGTGCTGGGTGGCTGGCATGGCTGGGTGGGAGGATGGGGGGCCTATCGGGTTATTTGTCACATTTGCGGCCGGGAACTCGGGGGTCAGGGCATGGGTGGGGGGCTGACAGTGTTGCCCTGCAGGGCATTTTACAATGGGGTATTTGGGGGCTGGAGGTGTGGGCAGCCCTGCTGGGCATGTAACATAGGCATGCTGGGGCAATTGGTGTGGCCAGCCTATGGGGCCATTACTGTATGGGGGCATGTACAGTACAGGGATTGGGTGGGATCATGCTGTGATGCCCAGTGGGGCAGCAACAGGGGTGGTCTGGGCATATGGAGGGGCACATGGACCAGGTTCTACAGGATCCTTGGAGGACAGATGTAAGTTACACCAGCTAAATGCAGGTCTAACTTACTTTGCCGGTTCTCATCCAGGGGTTCTTGTAGAATCCCAACATTGGGGACTTTGTTGCTGTCTTTCTGGAATGGGGTGCAACTGCTGCTGTAAACCCCCTAGTGCCATGTCGCAGGGGGTTTATGGTGCAACTGCCAGTGTAACAGCTATTTGGTGCAAGTGGTCTTCGACATGTCGCAGGCCACTTTGTAGAATAGTGCAAGTTGCAACTGCTGGTGTAAGCTGCTACTTACACCATTCTACTTGGTGCAAGTGCTGTTATGCCAGGCATAACCTTTCTAGAATCGGGGGCCCTGATAGGAAACTTTTTGTGGGAGAACAAAACTCCTAGGTACAGTAGGGCTAAACTTTGAGCACTCTGAAATAGGGGAGGATGGTGCCTCCCACATGTTCAGCACCATGCATATGCCTTCTCTATGGCCAGAACCTGCAAGCTGTTTGTAGAGGAGGGTCATAACAAACCTGCATGGGAAGAGCTGGAGAGACATGCATTACAGGGTACTGACCTCACAGGGTACATTGGCCAACCCCTCCCACCCCAATTCAGATATTGGCTTACGGTCAAAGTGGCCCACATGGCATGACAGTAGCTTGGGGTCATTGCCAATGCTTGTATCAACCTGGGGAAATATCTTTGTTTTTGGAAAAAAAACTGCTGGACGATAGAGAAAACACCATTCCTATGGGAAGAGTGGTGAGGGAGGAATATTTGTAGGTTAAAGGATGTACTGCTAGCAGACAGGTGTACCCCAGACAGTTTCACTTCTTTACAAGAGAAGTACCATGTGGGGAAGGGAAACTTTTGGAAATATCTTCAGCCAAGACACCTCTATAGTAGCTGGGTAAAGCAGAAATGTACCTGTACTAGGTGCAAAGCTTCAGGACAAAACATAGGGAAAAAACTCCTCATAGATAGGTGGTTAAGAACATCTAAAGGGCTGGCAGGAGTGATATATAAATACATGAGGGATGAGTTGCCTGACCCATCCTAATCATCCAGGGAAAAGTGGGAACACTTGCTAGGGATGCATGTAACAGTCAAAGAATGGAGAGGGTGCTGGGCATTAGCCAGGAAGGCATGTGGGGATCCTAGGAGCTTTTTAATACAAAACAAAATTCAACATCTTTGGTACCGCACCCCAATACAGCTTAAAAAAATGGGATTATTGTATGAAGATGTACGCTGATTCAGAAGGTGTGATACTAAGTGAGCAGAACTACTACATATATTATGGCAATGTGGCCCCATTCATTCCTTCTGGAACAAGGTAATTACCCAGTGCTCTCAAATTTTAGGACATCAGATCCCAAGCACCCCAGCTTTCTGGCTTCTTGGTATTCCCAAAGTCAGACGCATGGTCATAGGCCAGCAGAAACTCTGGTTGATGCAAGCGTCAGTGGAAGCCAAGAGGCTCATACTACAAAAGTGGCACACCAAGGAGACCTCAATACTCAAAGAATGGATCCTAGCCATGGAGAGGTTGTCAAACCACTCCAGGATGACCCATATTGCTAATCGTACCCAGTCTGTATTCATAGATAGGTGGTCCCCCTTTATTCATTATATACAAAAGACATCATGCATCCCTAGAGCCCTACAAAGAAAGGACTTTCTCAAACCCCCCTGATGGGCCTTAGTGGCCAACAGGGCAATACCATCTCTGAACCCTGTGGCCTAACAATGCAAGAACCCCCCCATACTCAACCAGACAGAAACATAGTAGAGGATGCTGTCCCAATCCCCCCCCCCACCACATAGATGTCCACTTTTAAATTAATCAAAATCTATGTATGAACTGTAGTTAATCAACCTAGTAGCCTTAAAGGGTATGTAGAATGTAAATCCCAAGTTGTACCTCCAAGTATATTTGTACCTGTAACAAAGAAAACAGTATGTATGTAAAGATAAGAACTGTATGTAGCACCGTGATTGTGACCAATTGTATGTCCACAAATGGATTGTTGATTGTTGTTTATATGACTCTGTAGTTTCAATAAAAAATTTAACTGCAAAAAAAAATTAGATGTTATCCAAGTGCTTCTTCAGTTTATTAATATGTATAGTGCACTGTGATATAGTATCTGTTTTTAGCTTTGTTAGAGGCAGTTTGACTGCTTCATAATATATTAATAAGCATAGTGTGCTGTGTTTCTTGTGAGATAAGAATGTTATCTTGTGTTGTTTTGGTGTGACAGAATTACTCAGCTTTGCTTAGCAGTCCTCTTGCCCAAAATGGTGCAAGATAACATTATTATCCCATTAGAAACATGATCACTATATATACAGTATATTAATATATAAATTGAAAAAACTGTGTTAATGCTCTAGTTAGGGTTAAACCTACAAAAGTAGGGAAATGTGGCATTAGGGTTTCCAACCCTAACTCTTCACTCCCACCCTGCACACACCAACGGGTGTTGGGGGTGTGCCTTAGGGTCGTCAGCCCTAACACTCACCTATTCCATAAGTAAATAAGCTGAGATGGGTACAGTATAGGAGACTGGGGTGATTGTTAGGGCTGACGACCACATGGCACACCTCTGATGCCTGTTGGTGTATGTAGGGTGGGGGTGGAGTGTTGGGGTGGAAACTCAGATGCCATATTTCCCTACGTTTGTGGCTTTAACCCTAACTAGAGCATTAATGAAGTTTTTTGCAATTTATTTCCTTGCTTTTTGAGATAGTATAATCATATCCTTATTCACCTGTGGGAGCGCAAGGCCCTCTGGGCCCTGCACTCCCATCCATCTGTAGATGCGTATATGTATGTAGCTGTGCCCTGCACTACCATCCATCTGTAGATGTGTATATGTATGTAGCTGTGCCCTGCACTTCCATTTATATGACAACAGTGGCTAAATTGTCAGCATAGCTTTCTTATTACCCCACCTCATGAACCCCGTACAGAAAAGTTTTGAATCCCAGCAAAAACGTAATTCTGCACAACTGCAACACCATTCTGCACCACTGGTGCAAAAAACACACTTTGACCCAGACTTGAAAAATGACAGCTGTGACATAGATGAGGTGGGGTACTAAGAAGGCTATGCTGAAAATCTGGGGTAAAATATTTAGAATTTCCAAACTTACAAGTGTGTGTAGCCAAATTATAATGAATGGTCATAACTTTGCCATTTTTAATAACTTTGACCCCACATTTTCAGCATAGCTGTTTTATGACTCCACCTCATGAACAAGATCAGGAAATATTGCCAAATCCTGCCTGAAAGGTAATTTCACCGACTGACTGCAAAATCACCTTTTAGGTGAGAGTTGTGTGAAGACAGTCATATTGTTCATGAGGTGAGGTCCCCAAAAGATCATGTTGAAAATTTGGGGTCAAAATCTCACAAAATGACTAAGTTATACATAAAAGTTGAAGACCCAACTGAAATGCATTGAACTGCATTTACCTTAGTTTCTCATATTGCAGTCATCAGTTCCAGCAGCAAGATGTGTCTTCGATCAGAGAGTGGGTCTTAAACCTGGGACCTGATCAGGTGCGTGAGGATATGTGGGGGTGTACTGGGAGGTGTGGGGTAATGAGTGCTCAGCGGCAGATGGGGATGGGGTGCTGATCAGTGAGGGGCCTTTTTTATATAGGTTTAAAAAAAACATAGAGAGAGACTGTTTTCTTTATTTCAGTTTTTTTTTTTAATTGGGAGGTTGGGGGGTGCCGCTAGACAGCAAGAAATACAGCATAGCATGAAGGGGATGGCAATCATCATGTGGGGGTGCCACTAGACATGAGGGAAATGAGCAACTGTGATTGGTGGGTGGGGGTGCCACTAGACACCAGGGAAATGTGGAACAGTGATTGGTGGGTAGGGGGTGCCACTAGTCACCATGGAAATGGAGAATATTGATTGGAGGGTGGGAAGAGGGACCGCTACACTACAGAAAACTATTTTATATGGGATTGGTGACCGCAGAGGGAGGAGGGACCACTATACTATGGAAAACTAATATTCATATTGGATCGGTGACAGGGGAGGGGGAGGGAGCACTACACTATGGAAATAGGAAATTACAGGGAAAGGCTGGGAAAAGTCTTTTTCATGGGTGTCCCAAATCCTTTTTCATGACTCATAATCCTTTTTCATTTGAATGACAAAGGATTCACTAAAAAGGATCTTAGAGAGTGACAAAAAAGTATTTAAATAGTTAAAAAAAATATTCAGAGGCCATGGGAGCTATAAAAAAAAATACTAAGTGAAGCTCATCAGCTCCTGATTAGCAAGATATATGTTTGGATGTCTGTAAAAGATATACCTGGACAGTGATATGACAGTTTGCTGTGTGAAAAAAATAGACAACAAGATAGCAGCTCACGAAAAAGGAATTTTTTCTGGCTAAAAAGGACTGGCCCCTCTTGAAAAAGAATCATTTTTGTGAGACTGAAATCCCTTTTTGTTCCATTCCTCTATCCTGGAAAATGAAATTCCCATTAAAAACAATGGAAACTTAAACTTTGAACAACTTTGCAACAGATTTATATTTTTTCACCAAACACATGCAAGGCAGTTCTGTGACACTAGTGTTTCTACCATAAAAAACATCCTACCAATATTCCACACCATCTGGGTGCAAGGCAATGAGGAGAAAACTGCAAAAAATGGTGAATGTTAAGGTTTTTGCACTATCCTGATCTCAGAATCAACACATCCAACCAGAACGAAACTTGCCACATCAGGTGATCGACCCCATGGGACAGCGAATGCCAAATTTTGTGTAAATCCATTGATTAGTTGCAAAGTTATTAAAGTGCAAAATATGAGGTTTAACATTAAAGTGCCTACTCAACCCTAACTATAGGGGCATGGCCATGCCCCTAAAATTGTACAAAGAAGGGAGACTGGGAAGGAATAGGGAGTGATAATGAGGAGGCTGGGAAAAATCCACCACCTGCATGGCTGACGCTGTATAATTCCTAATATTTTGTCACTGAAATGTTAGAAACTGACACTCAGATTGTAGAGGAGTGCAGGACACTGACCTTAATAATTTGGGGCACATCAACTACACATGGAGGCAAACTCAGAACACAGGGAGATACTGCTTTACCAGCGCTCCACCCCTGATCACAGCCTGGACACTTGTTGAAAATCCTAAAAATGAGGTGATAACTCACATTGAGACAAAACCTTAGCACTTAGTCACCTGCTTTAGCTATAAGGTTGTCTAATCAACTACTTCCTACTACAACACAAAAATGTCTTATGGTAATTACGTAGTGTCTTACTGACTGTATACACTGCACTATTCCTTGTAACCTGATGCTGTTGTATCTTCTTATGAAGTACTGTTGTGTTCTACTGTCCTATTGTACTGCACTGTCCTATGTTATCTGCTGTTGTATTTCTCCCAGGTCGTGCCTGAAAAAAGGCAGTTTCTGTCTAGCGCACTTACCCAGTAAACAAAAACTAAATATATAATAAATGTGGGGGGTCCCCATCTTGCACTGCCAGGTGACAGGTAATTACAGCTGATAAACAGCTATAATTCACACCAGGCAATCTGGAACAATGAGGGACATTAGGGTGAGAACCATATCCTGCTAAATTAGGGACTTTTCTACCTTAATTGAAAGCCATAGAAGACCTGCACTAGCAAAAATGGAAAAACAGAAGGTTGGATGCACTAGTCCAGATCAATTTGCATTATGTCCTGGATAAGTAAAACAATGGTAAAATTGACCCTTGTTTCTAATATGAACTCCTCCTTCCCTTTGGCCCTGACAGTTTCAATAATCTCTTCATCAATGATGTTAAAAACCTCACCATGATTTTCTAAGGTAGCATAGTCCTCAGCACTGCCTTTCAAAATACTTCTTAAGACTTTACAGCAACCACAAAATCAGGACCATAATGCACTGAGCCAACGCAAGTGACATGTTGGATGACAGAGGCAGAAAATCATGAAAAAGATACAGCCTGTACACTGAAAGTGTTGGTGAATGTCTTATTGAAAGGGTGCCAGATTATGAGGGAATTTCTATACAGAGAGAATGGTGCTGGAGGTCAGGTTGATGGATAAGTAAGGTGGCAGATGATAGATGGGCAGATGATCAAGGGTGAACTGTACATAGTCATCCCTTTTCAGTACCCAATGAGCAGCACCCACCAGATTCATACCCCCCAGCCTCAGTAGTAAGAGTGCAGTTCACACAGTTTATGTTTTGAAATCCATCAGTTTAATATGATACAGATGGGAGGTTGTCAGTCACAATGGTCTTTCTTAGGCACTGTAAACATAGTTGTGCTTAATAATGACTCAGTCTCACCTAACACTGTCACAATTGGTTATGTTCACTGGAGCAGACATGACAGAAGATGTCTGGACACAGTTATTTGCAATTTTATTCACACTCTTGAAAAGCACCGTGCTTAAAAATTGTACAAAAATAATATCCCTTTATTATTTACACAGGTTCATTCGAGAAATAATGTAAGCAAAATTTGAGCTGCATGCAGTAGTGATGTTACCAGCACAGGTTTCAGGTACCTTAATTTACAGTCTCTCTCTCTCTCTCTCCCTATGTATCTGCCTGTCCCCAAGATTCTCTTTGTCTTTCCATGGCCCCCCTTGTGCCAGCAAATGTCAAACCACAGGCTTTGATAAATGTTAATCCAGACATTTTCCCTCAAGAATAGCCTATTTTTTGCCTACCCGCTGACTGGTACTCCTCCCAAAGGGTCTTCAATCACATTTCTAATCTGCCCCCCCCCTCCAAATAAAAACCCAGTGTTTTCACAAATTGAAACCCACCTGTTTGTTCTCTAAAATATCTGTGCTGTTTACAAAAATTACATGACTTGAAAGCACGCATGTCTACCTCCACGCACGTGACAACTTGTCACATAACTCCCCCACTCCCCAAAAAAATAAACAAAAAAGGCTTGGGTCTTGTAATCCATCTACTTCTTTATTCTGTATCACATGTGTATCAATGTTCTAGTCTGGCACTAAGGTCCCAAATCTATTTATTGGGACAACGCATCTGCATTTTCCCTTCCTGACCAAGGTCTGTCAGTCAAGTCATAGACTAGCAGTGCAGTGCCAAGCTCCACCTTAATAGCCTTCCATTCTTGCCACTCATTTGATTGAGCCACTTCAGAGAATCATTATTAGTGGAGACCTGGAAGCAATATCTGTACAGGTAGGTGTTCCATTTTGTTAAGATCCTACAGAATGCCAATGTATTTCCACTCTACTGTGGCATGTTCCATTCCTTGTGCATCCCACTTCCAGATTAAATTTGCAAATGGTTGCTCCTCCCCAATGCTTGCATATTGTCTAAGTGCTGTGCTTAAGCTTTTGTCTGAAGCATCAGTGTGCACTATAAATTCCATCTCACTCATGGTCCAGGCTAGCAAGAACAAGGGCTTGACGTAATGCCTTTTTCAGTTGTCCAAGTGCCTTAGGGAGGAAACAACAAGGTACAGAGGAACTTGGTGGGCTAGGCAGTGTGCCCACATATATAAGAATATAAGCTCAGCAGAATAAAGGAGTTAGCTGAGGCCCATAAAAGCAATGAGGTACATCCACAAGCTAAATACCTGAAGGTACAGGACAGGCTGTTGGGGAGGCAGTGGTTTGCAAGGGGGGCCATGGGTGTCTCCTCCAGACTGCACCATCCTACCAGCATAGCAAAGGAATTGTGCAGTGATACAGTGGGAGCAAGAAAGGCAAATATTCCAACAGACTTTTGTGTCACAAGAATGCAGGAGACAGCTACTAGAGCTGGCTAATGATTTTCAAACTTCAGGGCACCTAGGGATAAGCAAGATATGGACTAGTCTTTTGAAGAACTTTTACTGGTCCACAGTCTTCCCAGATGTGGCCTTGTATGACCCAACCTGTTTTGCATGCCAGAAGACAGAGAAGGTAAGAGATAAGACAGATGTTCCCTTATGCCATTGCCAGTCATAGACAAGCCATTTAAGAGAGTGGCTACTGTTATTGTGGGTCCCTTATGTAAGGCCATCCAGACAAGAAAAATATTTACTTTGGGGGTAGCACATTTTGCAGCTAGATACCTTGAGGCAGTTGCCATGTTTTCCTGTGGAAAGGTGCTAATGCAATAGTGCAGCAAGCAGAAGCCCCCTGGTGGTGACAGCATCTAAATGACAAGGAAAGCCTGCCACAGGTGTTGCCCCATTTGTACTCACCTCTATCTGGGTTGACAGCAGAGGATGCTGAACTCTGGGCTAAACTGGCAAAGGTGCAGAGAACCTTCTTCCCCATCCAAGAGCCATCAAGTTTGCCCCCACTACCTCAGAGGATGCCTAGGCAGAGGCAGAGCAGCTGGACCTTGCTGGGCTCTGGGAGGGTGGAAGTGGCAGGAAGCCCACATGCTCCTCAGCCTGTATCACTGCACAATTCCTTTGCTATGCTGGTAGGATGGGGCAGTTGGGAGGAGGCACCCACAGCAGTGGGAAGGGAGTAACTGGGGGGTCCTTAGAAGGGGAGGTCCCAAGGAGGGAGGAACAGACCCCCAGCTGAGGAGGAAGCAGCTGCTGGTGGGGAACTCTACTGTTGGGGGATAGACTTGGGAGTGGGAGGAGGAAGGAAGAGGGAGTTGAAGTGCCTCCCTGCTGCTTCAGCTTGTGAAGGGATCAAGAGCAGAGCCAGAGGATCAGTAGGGTGGCAGGAGATGGGAGGGAGCTAGATGTCATAGTTGACCTGGGCACAAATGGCCTAGCAAGCGATAGGGTACTGGTAGTGCAGGAAAATTTCAATGAGCTGAGGAAGGGCATTAAGCAGGCCATGGGAGGCAGTATAGTATAGTGTAGTATTGCATTTCTTCTGAATATTGAGGTATGTATACCAATCAGTAATATTCTGTGATTTCAAATATGCAGCATGCCTTTTATTTTTCCTTTTTAATAGGACTTTTATAGAATTATTCATCCATTTAGGTACATGTTGTTCAGAAGTCCTTCTTGGTTCAGTCGGGATGTGCAAGTTTCTAAGATCAGAAACTTTATTATGAAAAAAGGAAAAGTAGTCACTAATACCAACTGTATCTAAAATAGAAGCCCAATCAATATTATCCAAACTGGTTTTAATCCTGGGAATATCTGCTTTATCATACAGATATAATACAGAGTTATTTTTCAATGGAACAACCATATGTTCTAACTGGAACCTGATGTAACAATGGTCACTATTCCCAATAGGTGTGGTCACGATAAGATTTTTTTGGTGCCAAGCTCTCGCTATGAAGTACCAGATCCAAAATATTCATGCCTCTGATAGGCTGATTTACACTATGGGTGAGATTGCAATGCTGGCAGATGTTAATTAATTTTCTACCTGAACCAGTGGTAACAGTTTGTGTGGTCCAATCAATTTCACCTAGATTAAAGTGGAAGTGGAGGTGGTGAAAACTGTAGAGGGCTTCAAGTATGTGTCGGATAGACTTAGGTGAATATTAGCAAATAGGATGGTCGCTGTAGACCAGTTAGGGTCTGTGAAAATAGTCTAGGCAGGGATCATCTCAGTAGGCAAATGCAAAGGGAAAAGCAGTGCTACTCACTTACAGCCAAAAGGACCACTCAGGTTGTAGTTTCATGTGATAGAGTCCTTTATTCCAAGATAACACAACAAGCAGTCAGTCAGGATCCACAGGATGGAGTTTATGCCATCCTGTGGATCCAGACAGATTGCTATGTTATCTTGAAATAAAGGACTCTGTTGCATGAAACTACAACTTGAGTGGTCCTTTTGTCTGTAAGTGAGTAGCGATGGTTTTCCCTTTGTGCTTGTTTAACCCATTATCAGCTGCAACATGCTTACTGGGTTGTGGTCCTTTTTTGTTCTTTTGACCTTCTGGGTAGACTGAGTGGGCCAAATGTTCTTTTTCTGCTGAGAAATTCTGTCTCTGTTTCTATGTAAAGGAACAGCAAAGGATACAGGAAGGGTTC
Source organism: Neoceratodus forsteri (assembly GCA_016271365.2). Classification (NCBI taxonomy): domain Eukaryota; kingdom Metazoa; phylum Chordata; order Ceratodontiformes; family Ceratodontidae; genus Neoceratodus; species Neoceratodus forsteri. The sequence goes on from CM057451.1 coordinate 317,501,610, forward strand.
TGAAAACTGAGTAACACTGTAAGATGATTACCTGTAAACAATATGTCACTGCTGGAATAAAGAGGAAAAATAAATATGGATACCATCCTATGTATAGCTCTGAAGAAGTGGTGTGGGGACGCTAAATGTAAATTATAGCGTACTGGAAGAAAGTCAATTGTGTAATAAATCGTGAAACTTGAAAGGAATAGAATGCACTCTTTATCCTGTGTGTTTCCTCTGCTGTTTCTACCATGTCAGTCAGTTTAGTTCCTCCTGTTCAGCCTGCATTTGAAACCTTGTCTGATGCAGTTTGGAATAAACCTTCTTTTATTCCTTCTGTCTGCAAGCAGATAGACAGGAAATACACTGCCCATAGGGAAAGACCTGTGTATGTTTCTCAACGTATAGTTAATGCCATTGTTATTCTTGCAAAAATTGACAAAGCCATTCTTCCTCAAGAGGTGGCTGTGCACCATATTAACAAGGAGTTGCACAATACTGACTCTATGGGCAAGTGGGCTTTTCCAACAGCCACCCTTACCATGTGTATTGCAAGCTACCAAGGGCATTTTTCCAAATATGAATATACCCTTTGGAGCTTGCTTTTTCTTTAATTGAAAGTGTATTAATTTTTCTGGGAGCATTACACATACTTAGATCATATACAGCAGGTGGACTAAAACAACAGTACATTATAGGCAGATATAAATAGCATATAATTTTGTAAATATAAGTACTGAGTTATATAATTGGAAGGTGGTGTCCCTAAAGGTGAACTAGGTATTCCAAGTAGAAAGGATATTGTCTAAGAATTGTGCTGCTCAGGGGTCAATATCTGGTCTATGGTTCATGAGCCACAGTAACCACTTATTCCAGAAGCTGGCAAAGCTGGTCATTATGAGATTAAGCCCCTCTGTCAATTTCTCCAGTTGATACAGTTGTTGCATGGTATTCTTTCACTCTTTCTCTGTAGGGAGATCAATTCGTAACCATTTCCATGATATGACCTCCTTAGCTGCAGTAAGCATTATGGCCAATAAAGAAAATGTGTGTTTATTTTTATTGTGAGCAGGGAAATGCAATAAAACAGCTAAGGGAGAGGTGAAGGCACCCACTTCTGGGAAAAACTCCTGTATAGCCTTCCCTATGGCTTGCCTGTATATATGCAACAACAGGCAGCTCCAAAAAATGCGCATGTGTATGAGACAAGTCTCACCATACTCTCGCCAGCACACTGTGCCCTGAGTCATATGATATTTCCCTGTAATTTGTGAGGAGTGGAAGAAGTGAACCACACATTTCTGGTCATTCTCCCTGTAAGTATTGGAAGAAGTAAGCTTATGTTGGATAGTATATTTGCTAGTCCATTCCTTAGCTGTAAGTGTGATCCCTAATTTCGCATGCCACTGTGCTTGGGATTTTCCACTATAGTTCCAAGTAATAAGGGTGTGGCTGTCTGTCAGGACTTCTCCTACAAATACAGAGCCCATTTAATGCTGTCTGATGGCTGTTTGGGGCCAAAACCTGCTTGGTCCTTATTGTTGGGGGGATGGTCTCTAGACATTTGGCAGTAATGCTAGCATATATATTTTATAATCTTAATTTAGGACTGATATGAGCCTATATGAATCATATAAAAGGGGATCTTTATTAGGTTTTAATATGGCAGAGATGTTAGGATAGTGCCAGCTAGGAGGGGGGAGTACATAGCCATCTTGGATAGCTGTGAAAAAAAGTGCTCAGGAGGGGGAGAAGTTCCACGCAAAAAGCTTTGTAAAATTCAGGTGAAAACCAACCTGATCTGGGGCTTTTTCCTAATTTAAAAAGTTTTATAACTATCAGGACTTCCTGTGAATCCTTTTGGAGCTTGCTTAAGTCTCTGGCAGAGTCCCTGCGAGATTCTGACGCTAAGCAAAAAATTCTGCAGACTGCCACACATGGAACTAGCAGTCACCATCTCAAAGCTTGTCACTGCAGACATTTGTATCAGAAGGCCATTCCTGGCTACTACATGCTGTAGGCTTTGTAGGGAACTGTCACTTCTCTGAAGTACAGTTCTCTCTCTCTCTCTCTCTCTCAGGTTCTGGACTGCCTTCTGAAATGATTATTTTACATTAATCCACCTGTTTCCACTTTATTGTCCACAAGATAATCATCTGCTTTCTGCCCTCATTTTATGACCTCTCCTTCTGGAGAGCTGGTTTGTGTGATCTTCACAGAGTCCTAACCACAATGTATTCCCCTGCCTCAGTTTTCTGTTACATCAAAAATATTGCATGGACCTGCAATGTTTTTTTGTTTTTGTTTCTTTTTCTGCTGGGAAATAGACATGTTACTGTTAGAAGAAATGCAAAACATGACAGCTAAAGGTGAGGTTCTGATAATGGGAGACTTCAACATGCCAGATACAGATTGGTCAATACCAGCAGGAACATCTGCCAGAACTAGACACATGGTGGATTCCCTACCAGGGAGGGCCTCAAACAACTGGTACAACAACCCACAAGAGACATGGCTATCCCAGATCTAGTACTGACTAACAGGGAAAGTATCACAGATCTCCAGGTAGAAGGTCACCTGGGTGCCGTGACCATCACATGGTATGGTTCAATTTGGCCACTAGAACAAAATCATCCCATTCCAAGGCAAACATTTGGGACTTCAGAGGAGCTGATTTTGATAAGATGGCCAACAGATCTAAGCTAGCCCCGGCCAAAAGAAATACAGGTGAGGGGGTACAGGCAAAGTGGGCAAGCATTAAAGATGCAATACTTGAAGCAACATCCCATTGTGTTAGTGAGAAAAGGAAGAGCAAAAGAAGAAGGAAACCACTTTAGTTCTCAAACACAGTAGCAGAAAAGGTCAGAGCCAAAAGGCTGGCCTTCAGGAAATATAAGGGAATGCAGTAGGATGAAGATAGGGAGGCATACCAAACTTCCCTAGCGGAAGCAGCAAAGGCAGTTAGGCAGGCAAAGGCCCAAACTGGGGAAACACTAGCACGAATGGTAAAAGAAGGTGACAAGACTTTCTATAGATACATTAGTGAAAGGAGAAAGTCCAGAGGGGGTATTGCTAAGACCAAAGGGGATAAGGGTGTGTGTGAGGAGGAGGACCATGTAAAAGCATCTATCCTAAACAAATACTTCTGCTTAGTATTTACTGAAGAGAAGGTAGGGCAGGGCCCACAGCTCAGCACCATGGACACAGAGGGGAGGGAGGTGTGCACTAGTCCCTTCACAAAATAAAGGGTCCTACAAGAGCTGGATAAGCTCAGGGTGGACATGGCAATGGGACCTGATGGCATTCATCCCAGGGATCCCAGGGTACTAAGGGTGGAACTAGCAGAGCCATTATTAGAACTGTTTAGTGAGTCTTTGAGCACAGGAGAGGTTCCAGAAGACTGGAGAAGGGCTCATGTGATCCCGCTCCACAAGATTGGTAGCAGGGAGGAGGCAGGAAACTACAGACCAGTCAGTCTTACCTCAGTAGTGGGCAATATTATGGAGACACTCCTAAAGGAAAGGATAGTGCAACACCTGGAATCCATAGAAGCACAGGATCCAAGACAGCATGGGTTTACAAAAGGAAGGTCCTGTCAAACTAATCTCATGGATTTCTTTGACTGGGTAACCAGAGCGGTGGACCAAGGGGGAGCAGTTGATGTTGCCTACCTTGACTTCAGCAAAGCAATCAATACTGTTCCACATAGAAGATTGATTAATAAGCTGGGTAGGCTCGGGTGGTTCAGACATTGGTCAACTGGGTGGCAAACTGGTTGACGGGCAGAAAACAGAGAGTGGTGGTAAATGGTATACAGTCAGAAGAGACACAAGTCACAAGTGGGGTACCTCAGGGATCAGTTCTGGGGCCATTCCTCTTCAATATCTTCATCAGCGACATTGCAGATGGACTGGAGGGTATGGTTTGTCTGTTTGCAGATGACACCAAGATCTGCAACAGAGTAGATGATCCAGATGGGGTGGGCAGAATGAGAAGAGATCTGGATAAACTAGCAGAATGGTCGAGAAGAGTGGCAACTGGGGTTTAATGCAAAGAAGTGTAAGATCATGCACATAGGGAAGAGAAACCCTGAAGCCACCTATAGGCTGGGAGGGAGTTGCTGGCAGTCACAAGGGAAGAAAGAGACTTGGGGGTCATCATCACCGATGACCTGAAATCATCCAAGCAGACCACTAAAGCAGTAGGTAAGGCTAGAAGGATGTTGGGGTGTATTAGTAGGGGTATCACAAGTCGGAAGAGGGAGGTAATAATCCCTCTCTACAAGACACTGGTTAGGCCCCATCTGGAGTACTGTGTGCAGTACTGGAGGCCACACCTTCACAAGGACATTAATCAAATTGAAGCAGTCCAGAGAAGGGCAAACAAAATGGTGCAGGGATTGCACCAGAAAACATATGAGGACAGATTAACTGAACTCAATATGTATACCCTAGAGCAAAGGAGGGAGAGAGGTGATATGATTGAAACATTCAAACACCTTAAGGGCATTAACAAGGTGAAAGAGTCTAACATGTTTCAATAAAAGAAAAATAGCAGGACAAGAGGACACCGCATGAGATTAGAGGGAGGCCAATTAAGGGGTAATATGAGGAAGTTCTTTTTCACAGAAAGGGTGGTGGATGCATGGAACGACCTACTTCAGGAAGTGGCGGATATGAATATAGTGCAGGGCTTCAAACAGGCATGGGATAGGCATAAGGGAGCAATACAGATGAGTATGAATAGATAGGCCATTGACAGAGCAAAGGCCAATGGCATATTCATAAGGTAGAAAAAGAAATGGACAGACTAGATAGGCCTTGCAGTCCTTATCTGCCACCAACTTCTATGTCTCTATGAAATAGACTCTGTAATGACAGGTTTATGGTTTGGTTCACTGACGACACCAAAATCGAAGCAGTGGTGGATGGAGGGGAGGGATGGAAGCAGCTGCAGGGGGACCTAAGCAAGCTAGAGGAGTGGTCAGAGAGGTGGCAGCTGGGGTTCTATGCAAAGAAGTGTAAGGTTATGCACTTTGGGGTGAAGAACCCAAGGAGAGAATACTGGCTGGGGGGGTTAAGCTGGGGATCACTAAGCAGGAGAAGGACCTAGGAGTAATGATAACAGGGACCATGAACAACACTGCCTAGTGCAGGAGAGCAGCTGCAAAAGTGAACAAAATGCTGGGGTGCATAGCGAGGGGGTTTTCATCCAGGTGAAGAGAGGTGAACTTGCCCCTCTACAGGTCACTGGTAAGGCCGCACTTAGAGTATTGTGTGCAGTTTTGGAGGCCATACCTAAAGTGTGATATCAGACTACTGGAGGGGGTGCAGAGGAGGGCAACAAAGATGATATGTGGAATGGATGGGAGAGACTATGACAGCAGGCTGGTAGATCTGAATATGTACACATTGGAGGATAGAAGGGACGGGGGGACATGATAGAGACATTCAAGTATCTGAAGGGAATCAATAAGAATGGTGCAGATGGGGTCTTTAAGCTAAGGAGAGGGAGGGTCACCAGGGGGCGTGGGCTAAGAATAGAAGGGGGAAGATTTAGGAGAGAAATGAGGAGACACTATTTCACAGAGAGGGTGGTAGAAAAATGGAACGCACTACCAGAATGGGTGGTATCATGTAAATCTGTGAACAGATTCAAAAGGGCATGGGACAGGGAACAGGGGAGAGTGAGGGTGGGGATGGTGGTGGTGGCAGTGGGATGACAAAGGGAAGGGGGATAGGGGCAGCTGCAAACTAGGGGTGCTAGCTGCACACTCAAGCAGACTTAGATAGACCGGGTGGTCTGTTTCTGCTGGCACATTCATATGTTCATATGGTGCTACGTGCCTGGCTATGCAGGAACTCATTTAAGGCAGCCAAATACAATTACCTGTTTACACTGAGCAATTACAGTGGTGGAGTGATGAAATGGTGCAGAAGTTTTCAGCCCCTGTGTGAGTAGGTAGCCTGGGATTCACAGAGATGATAAAACAGTGCATGTAGGCACCAGCCAACCCTGGAGGAGGAGAGCCATCTCTGGCATGCTCCACCCCCTCCCTTGAGCTGGTACCAGATATCCCAGACTTGATTCTTAGTCTGGGTTGCTATTGTGAGTGGCAGCCCAATTGCTGCTGATGGATGGGCTATAATCTCCTCCTTTATCTACCTGGTTGTCTGGATAGACAGTCATCTTGGCATTTTCTGTCATGTTGCACCATCCACAAGAAGCTCTTCCACAAACTTGGAGTGCCCTACATAAACAATGCTATTATCCCCCTCACCACCTATTGTGAGATTATCATGAAGATGATTTTTGTTTGGCATTTCCCTATGGAGCAGTGGTGTATGGCCCAGCCCCCAAGTCCAACAAAGCCAGACTTGATCCTGTCTTCCATATTTCCTGTTGTTTTGCCCTTGATTGTTGTCCCCACACTCACGACTGTTCCCTCTACTCCTCACTCCCTACCACTTTTTTATTCATAGTTTTTGGTATCGGTTATGCCCAACTGCCCCTTTCCAATCAATCCCTCCAGCCCCATCACCTGGCTTCTCCAAGGCTTACCTCGCTTGATTTTTTCTCTGCCATGGGACCTTCCTTTGGAGATGCTTAGTCACTGATGCAGAGCCTGTGGGAGATTGGGCTTCATTCTGTGGTCAGGGGATTTTTCACCATTTTCTGCCCCATGTCCCTGTGAACTCAGTGTGTACACTCTGCCACTGTGGTGATGCCCCTGGTGTCCTGTGTGTGGAGCCCCACTCCCCTTGTGGTCCTGTTGCATGGCCACCCAGATTCTGCCAGGTGGCAAATGTGAAGTGGCACACCCTGAGGGAGGAGAGCTGTTCTGGGGACGCTGAGTCTTTTCTTCCCCAGCTGGCTCCCAAGTGACCCACATACATTCCTGAACTTGGGTCACTGGCATGGCGGGATTAGAGGCATCCACCGCCTCATCCCTCCACACCACTGAGCCGGCTCTCCTACTCCCTTTTCTTGAGAGCACTGACACCCATCTCACAGCATTCCCTAATCTCCAAATTCTGTTTTCTGTCCCTTCACAGCTATTTCAGCTCACTGTTGTGCTATGCCGTTCTCACCCCCTACCACCTCAGATATTGTGACTCCTTCTCGCAGTCCCACACTAAAACCACTGTGAGGCAGGCTGTCTTTTCAGGCAGGCTTCACTGTGCCTTTTGTCTAGCCTCCTCTGTTCTTCTTCCTCCCCACAGACTGCCCTGAAATCTCTTTTCTGTGACACTACCTCTAACATCTGTTCCTGCACCTGATATCTATAAGACATTTCTTCATTCCTCTATACGCCACTGTCTCCAACTCTTGCACCTCCTCCCTATTCCCTCACACTCATCATTGTTGGGATTTTTACCCTGGTCCTTGTTCCTCAATGTACCAGTGCTCAGTACAGATCACCATTTGGCTAATGAGTTCTTACTGGATATATTTTATTTTTGTAGAATTATTTGTACACTGGTATACTTTGTGCAGTTTTATCACTGTTGCTTTTTTGCACAGTCTCCTTTGCACATGTGCATAATTTGTACACGTTTTTAGCACAGAAGGTTTTACAGTTTTCACAGCACTTTTTTACCTTGTTGCACTTGTATTTCCTATTGGATTGCTCCCTATTTAGCTGCGTAATTTTGTGTTTATTTTCACTGGCTGTGTAATTTTTTTTTTTTTCTGTATTACATTATTTGTGTTACTCCCTTGGCCCTTCCCTGGGATGTATATGGAAACAACCTTCTGGCAGCTTAGTACACCTTGCTGGTGAAAATATTTAATAGAACAATAAATACATAGATAAAATCATTTCTTCATTGAATCATAGCATATCACCATAAGATGCTGTTTGAGAATGAATGCCAAAGCCTCTCAAGATTGTGTCCCACAAACTACATCAGACTTACTCCACTGTGTATGCACTGGCAGCATTTGTGTACCTTTTTAATATGAAGACAGTAGTATATGAAAAACCACGTATATGCTTAAAAAAGGACAGCAGTCCACAGTGTTTCAGTATTTAATTTGCACTCATTCATTAGTTTGTACCAGTAGGAGTTGGGCATAAGGTTTGGAAACCTTGGTTATCACCAGTGAGAAAATGGTCTTATTATTTCCTGATTGTCTGAGATCTATACCAAGTGGGTGCATAATGTGTCGGTAGATATCAGTAAATAATAAATACCAGCCTTCCCTGCCTCAATACCAAACTGGGATCACTGTGCCGGTTTGCAGTTTTAAAATTTATGAGCCACCATTTTTTTCAACTTGCTAAGCAAGAGCAGCCACTAAGACATCCCCCACCCACACCCACACACACACAACCAAGGTGCACTATAACTGATTTAGAATGCCATACACAATTTCTTTAATAAAAATGAAATAAATAAATACCTTTCCTCACAGAATTCTTCACTGCCACAGGCTCTGTTGACTATGTCCCCGACCTCTGCCACCTGCCCACTGTACCTTGTGACATAAGCCAGAAGTGTGCCTCCATCAGCGAGCCCGGAGTTCAAGAAAGTACTGCTGGTCTCATGCTCGAGACAGCAGGAAGGGACAGTACAACCCTGGCACATGATAACATTAGTTTGGGTGGGGGAGCCAAGCTTAATCTATGACATGTGAGCTAACCTGGGAGGGCCTTTGTTCCTAATCCTGTTTTATCAGTTTCCAAAAAGGGAAATATGCTGATTTTTGTAAAAAAAAAAATTTATGAACTGAAAAAAATACATACCAAATACTGCAGTGCTCTCTTCTGGCAGGTATACCAGTCGAAGGGCAACTGTACCAAAAACACACATAAAATTGATTTTTACTAATTTTTTCATGCCATGACTTCATCTTTTAAATCCTATAAAAAATGAGACATAGCTCATTTTCTAAGTGCAAGGTATAGGGTGGGTGGTATAGGCAATACCAGACCTTCTAGGGCTATAAATCCCACTGCCTGCGGTGTCTGTCCCTACTATGTCCCTGGGCAGTCTGTTATTGCCCAGTACTGCCCATGCCATTGGGTACTCTGGCTTGTATAATACAAAGAGCTGCAAAACTGCAGAACTGTGGTGACAACTATCAAAGTAAACATTCAACTTGCAATTGGTTGGAAGACATAAACCATCTTCTAGGATTATCAGGACCCCTTGCAGATTCCTTGGCCACCTGAGGAGCAGCATTTTATTTGCTTGACATTGATATGAAGATTCTTTAATTCAAATTATAGTGATTCAGGAAAAAATTTCTCTTCACATCTGGTTGCCTTTCTCTACAGCAGAACATATGCTTCAGTCATGCCTACCCAGATCTGTGACTCACAATTGGACAAGCTTGGCATTAACTGGAAAGACACTCACTCATCCCTTCAATGCAAGACTCACTACTGTCTTTTTCCCCTTTCTCCCCTTCCCGGCATGCACCTCCACACAGTACCTGACTGATGGCAATGAAAGCCGATGTACATGCACTTTATAACATCCAGTTAAACCTGCTTATTGATTCACTAGTCGGTGGTGCTTTAATAGTAGTAGCAATCATCCACCTCAACCCCAGTGTATGAGCATTTCAGTTCCTCAACCCTACTCAAAATGCCTTGCTCCAGTGACCAGTTTGGACATGTCATGGTGACCTATCTGCCATTGTGAACATTATGCTTGACTAGGCAGGTGCAATCTATTAGCATGCAGACAGGCAGGTACCAGGGGGTTGCCTGCTGTGCAGATGTAGTTATCATGCAACCATAGCTATTGTAGCTAACACGTCACTTCACACATGCTTTGAAATATTAGTTAACGATTAACAGACCATATACAGACTCTTTGGGACTAGGTAACCCCCTGATGACCAATCAGTTCATGAGCCAGTTATCTTCAAGAAAATCAAGAAGAGAACAAAACCCATTGTTGATCACAACTTCTTATATATCCTAGTTAATGTATTATAATCTTCTTACAGACTCCCAAGGTACTGTATAAGTGCACAACATTCACCTTGTTAATGTATAGATTGCTTGTGACCAGCTACAGTAGCCTCTGCTGAAGAAAAAACGGCCAGTGCATTTGCTCCATACATTGCACTGTAGAATTTGATGAAAGATTTTGTATTGTATATTTTTTTCAATATTGTACTGAACATTGTATGGCACAGGTGTACTTTGTCTTTCTGCAATGTCTCTCAACCTTCCTGACATCCTTCAGTCCCCTCCCCAGATAGCCACCCTCAGGAAAAGATTTTCAAAATAATAAAATAAGTAACCAGCAAAAAGAAAAAAAGAAAAACAAAACAATAAAGAAATAACAAAATGCAGTATGTAAAAGTGCAAAGTTTATATGGCCAGACTGAATTTCTCACACGACATGGTTGTCCCACAAGTTTAATGGGCGAGCCTGCTGGTAAATCAGAATATAATGCTCTTTAAGCACATGTTTACTCAAGGGTAAGCTGTTGTACATTTCCAGGTCACAGCAAAGCATAACATTACCTGGCACTATGCATCAAAGGCCAGCTTTTTCTATAGAGATTATCTAGTGCAGTTTATACTCGGCCAGTGCTCAGAACTGGAAATAACATTCTCATTTTTGACTTTCTCTACAGACAATCTTCCTGTTGGTTTTTATTGCTCATTTGAAGAGGATTACTGTGGATGGTCAGCTGTTTCACCAGACTCAGACAGCACGACAGCTTGGCAGATTGGAAAACAGGAAGATGACAAAGGTAAAAATAGAATAAAACATAACCTTGGAATTATGTTTGGCAACAGACTTCTTTTTCAGCATGTACAAATACAATAGAGTAAACCACACTGGAAATTATACACTGATAGACTCACTCTTAATACAGTAGATACAGTAACAATATCATAAACATGGCCTCTAATTCCCCATAGAAATTCAGTCCTAATTTCTGTAGCAGGATTCCTAGACATCTGTAGCTGGTAATGAGAACTGGAGAGGACTCCAGTCTGGTATCCACCAGAGCATGTTGTAAGAGGTCTGGAGGAAAACATAAAAACATGATGGCAGAAAAACATTATTGGTCTATCCAGTCTGTCCATAAAACCCTAACCAACCCAGGACCTATTGTCCATACAGGGTTCTAACCCACACTATCCATCCCATGCTCCCCGTCATACCGATACCACCCAGAGCAACCACTAAGCCCTTCACTCTGTCTCAGTGGTGTTTGAAACCATTGATGGTTTCGAGGCCCACCATATTAACTGGCAGGTTGTTCCACGGTTCTACCACCCTTTCTGTAAAATGAAACTTTCTCACATCCTTATTGAACCTACCCTTTCAGTTTCCACTCATGTCCGTGTTCTTGATCCGCTACTCATGCTGAATAGTTCCTTGCTCACTCCTTTCAGGAACTTGAAGGTGTCTACCATATTTTCCCTTTTCTCATCTTTTCTTCTAGCAAGTACATGCTCAGTGCCTTGAGTCGATCCTCATAAGATCTGAATCATTTAAGCTGCATTGCATTGCACTGTCTCCAGCCTGTCCTTATCTTTCCTCAGGTGAGCACCCTAGAACTGGCACAGTGCTCCAAGTGTGGCCTCACCAGTGCTGTACAGAGAGGTATTAATACCTTCTTACTTCTGCTGTCAGTACCCCTTTGTTTACACCCCAGTATCCTGTTTGCCTTACAGTAAGCCTTGTTATACTGATTTGATTGTTTTAGGGAGTCACTGGTGATGACCCCTAGGTCTCTTTCCTCAGAGTTTATGCCCAGCTTACCCTCCCCCGAACTCTGTCCTGGGGTTCCTATTCCTTATGTGCCACACTTTGCACTTTTTGGCATTGAATTTCAGCTTCCAAACCTGTGACCACCTCTCTAGCATTTGCAGGTCTCTGTGCATCTCCTTACCCCACCCCCACCAACTGTCTACCCTGCCACAGAGCTCAGTGTCATTTGTGAAGAGACATATCATGCCGTGGATTCCTTCACCCATGTCGTTGATGACCATATTGGAAAGTACTGGACCCCTATTTCCAGTGATGTCAGCGTGCATATGGCAGACTGATTGCTGAGCTCTGTCACCTGCCTAATAATCTTCCACAAACACAAACCTACCATTTTAAACCCCAAACATTGAAATACCTGAGGAGGAGGACTTCTAAACATGTCATGGAGGGCGGATTGTCACCAGGTGGCTTTGGGTGAAGTAGATGGTAAGAGATGGCTCCTGGATCCCACTGATTCAGATGTCTCTCAGGCCTCTGACTGCCTCATGTCTGTGAAGTCCAAACACGAATCACCAAGAAAAACAGCTAAAAAAGGAAAAAAAACTTCACCTAATACTAAAATAACTGTGGGATTTCCATGTTGCTGTCTCAAAAAAATTAGATGACGTGGGATCCTTAATAAAATCTCTGCAACACAAAGTCGAAGATGCAGATTCTCAGTTAATGGCTACTGATCAGTGGACTGACCATCTGGAATGCCTCGTGCTACAAGTGGCCACGAACCAAGCTGAGATATAGGACAGGCAAGAGGATGCAGAAAGCAGGGCATGCCACAAAAATATTTGGTTGTATGGCCTACCAGAGAATGTTGAAACTCCTGATATGGACACCTTCTTTCTCAATCACTTTCTCAGCGAAGCCCTGTAACTAGAACCAGCCTTGCCACCTGAGATTGAGTGGGCTCGCCGTACACTGTGCCCTAAGCCTGCTGACTCTAATGAACAGCCCCACTCAGCCATAGTGAGCTTTTTAAAATACAAAACTAAGAAAGATATACTCCTCAAGGCTGATGTTTGATGGAGGTCCTGAACAATAACTCTAGGATTTATTTTGATAATTATTATTTTTTTTATTTTAAAAAAATAAATAAATAAAAATTAAAAAAATAAAAAATATTTTGATAATGATTATCCTCCCTTGACTATGAAAACATGGAGGCGGTATATTCCAATCCTACAGGCTCTTAGAAAGCAGTAGCTTAAATTTCAAATGCCATACCCTGCCAGATTGATCATCTTTCTGGAGGGACAGCAGCATTTTGACTCAAAAAAGAAAGCTGTGAAAGCACTACAGGACTGAAGAATCTTTATCGATCGTAAACAGGCAGAGACGCCAACATCCGCAGGAGGAACGGAGGGTGGCTGGACCAGACCACAAGCATCATGTGGCAGATATGATGAAAAAAACCATGGTTCAACCACAAGCACTACAGAAAACCCCTGTAATCAATGAGCAGCAGAACACTTGACTGATTTGATGTGTGCACTAACATGTTTGTTATCTGTTTCCCCAGTGTGAACTCTAGATTTAGTAGTTGCCGTATTGGTCCTTATAAGAATAGATCCAGAAGCAAATGATTTGATACCTTTTAATATGTTACACCTATGTTGGTCCATTAAAAGGTATCAAATCATTTGCTTCTGGACCCAGTGTGAACTGTCATGAGCAACTGGAAAGCAGGTATGGTTCATACTGTTTATTTTATTCCCTTATAATATGACCCTTTTCAGTGCTCGATCTAGAGACTGGAAGCTGGGGACTATAAACAATTATGATTTTAAATGTGTTTTGTAGATTCAGGGGACAGTGACCCATTTAAAGGGGGGTTATCGTTTTTTGGTACTTAAGCAAGGCCTACTGTATCTTACTTGATACTTGATCTGAGGGAGGTATATGGTTTGGGTATAAAATATCCCTCCTGAGAAAACTACAGCTGTCACGTTCCCTTGCAGTGTTGTACACTTTGTCTAAAATGAAAGGAAATGTGATGGCTGTCCCCCCTTTATCAGTGTAACCACTTCAGAGGAGATGGAGTACATGGGTGGATGGTCAGCCATGAAACCACACCACTTCAGTGACTTCCCTTCCTGCTCAGACTGTGCTTATTTTTATCATACTTGTATTTTTCTGCCTTAGCTGCAGCGTTCCCGGCGTGGGGCATCCAGCTACTGGTTCTGCCCAACCGGAGAACTGGGTGACTCAAACTGCACCCAGTAGGGTCTGGGACGGCCATCTTGCCATCCTGCTGGAGGGCCCCCTGATGCCTCTCCCAGCCAGGACAGCCCCGGGACCCTCCCCGAAGGTAGTCCTCTCAAGTCTTCTGAGCAGTGCAGAGCATGGCCATCAGGCTGCACGGTCACACCCAGCCCATTTTCTTCATCTTTAGACCCTCTTTGGGAGCATGGATGTGCAATGACACAAGGCATAGCATGCCACGTCTGCTGCACCCCCCACCTGCACTGATGCTAGCAGAACCTCCAGGTGTCCCCAGAGATCACTGCAGCACGGTGAGTGTCCCCAATCCACCCCAGGACTAGGACAACAGTCTACAGATGCTCGATCCTAGTCCTCCCCTGCTGTCCCCCAACGACCCAGGCTCATTCTTGAACCTGGCTCGCCAGCATGGCACGAGGTGTGGCGTCTAGCACCTCAACTCTCAGCACCACCAAACTGGCACAGAGAGTGTTTTTTTAATCCAACGATGGGGGCTGGGTGTCTTATAAGGGATATTATGATCCATGGTAAGTTGATAAAGAGCCTTGCCCTTTACCCGACCAATAAAACAAGACAGCTGGTTCTCCACAAACTGCAGATCCCTACCCTTGTACCTGGAAACTGAGTTCTTGAATACAATATGTGTTTTCACTACCACCTACTGTTCTCCCTTACTCCTTTATTTTCACAACCCCTTTGTCCTATATACCCTAATAGCAGTAGCAAAACAGTTTAATTTGGGGGGTTTTCAAATATGGGTCGCTCTCCCTGAACCACTATTCCATGAACAAGTTAGCCCCTCCCCTTGCCTTCTGTACTTAGAGCTACTGATCCACCTCTTGCCTCACAGGAACCCAGAATACCCCTGCTCTCTGACACCATTAACCAGAGGTACAGGTCACACACAGACAGACTTTGGATATGGACTATACTGGACTGCAGAACTTTATATGGAATATGTGAACTTTCTTAACAAAGAAAAACAAAAGCACTATCTTTGCAATGTGTTTTATTTTTGAGCAGACCCATTGGGTGCTGGGAAATATCTGTCCGTCCACCAGCCAAGGCCACCAAGGAACATAATCCCTTTAGTTCATCTAGAGGCTTGACCCCCCCACTGACTCTGTCTGAGTGATTGTCTCTCAGGTGGTGATCACGTCGACAACTAATAACTTTAATGTGGCGTCTCAGCCCTTGTCTCACCTCTCTAATGCTACTTATTGTTTCCTACTCAGACTACCCACCTGGTTTTGTCCATAAATGCTCTTATGTCTATATTGTTTATGCCTTTAGCTGCTCTAATACAGTTGTTGCTTTAGCCACACTGTATATAACCATTGTTATTGTTGCCATTGTAAAAGTGAACCATTGACCTGATCTGTTATCCAACTGTGTAATCCTGTCCAATCTTGTACCTATTCATGATTTCTCTTATATTGTTTGCTCTGTACCTTGCTCTTCCTGTTTTATCTAATGTCATTCCCTACCTACCGATTGTATTTCTCCCGGGTCGTGCCTGAAAATAGTCAAGCCTTGGCTATGGTACTCACCCGGTAAACAAAACCTAAATAAATAAATAAAGACCACACTGACGTCAGTCCAATCCCTTCAGCCCCCCACCCTCAAATCTTGATTGCCCTAGGAGCACTCCTCCTCAGAGTCTAAAGTCCATGAGAGATTTTACCTTCCTCCTGACTCACTGGCTAATGTAAGCCCTTGTTGTTGATGAGTCACAGGGCTACTCTTCTAAGAAGCCTCAACCATGGAAGCCCATGGGCACATTAGCCTACTCTCCATATTTTTACTACTTGTATGGCTTTCGTTTAATTGTTTATCTTGTGTCAGCAGTGAAATGTGTCTTTATAATACACAGCTTCTAACTGCTACTAGGAGACTTTTTTTGACTATCCATGGCCCTCAGTTCAGTAACTCATATGTTTTATACTATTTGAAAAGGTTCCTTAGTTTCAGTCCAAAGGTCACATTGAAGAGAAACCTACACATATTAGCTAATTTCCACAAATAGAATATGAGTACTACTAGGGTGAAGATTTACTTGGTCAATATTAAAGGGCTGAATAACTCCATTAAGAGGGCCAGAGTCATTGCTGCTATCAAATGGGATCACCCCAGAATTGTGTATCTACAGCAGGCTCACTTGTCCTCTGCAGAGCTCTAAAAATGAGTAGAATTTGGATACAGCAAAGTTAAAAAAGGGAAATGTAGAGGGGTAGCAATTTTGATATCCCAATCTTTAATCTTTCAGGAAAAACAAGTATGGAAAGACGGGGATGGCTGCTGTGCGATAGTGCGTGGTGATGTGGAGAGACAACCTGTCACAATAGCCTCACTCTGTATCCTGCTAGGTTCTGACATCCCCTTTGTAAGGAAAAAGATGTAATTAGTCATAGACAATCAGAATGAGTTTCTGTACACAGCTGGAGATTTTAATTTTCACACAGATCCCCATTGGGATTCTACAGCTCCCGTGTGAACCCCTACCCCTCACTCACATAACTATTTCCGGAGATTGGTCTCCTCTTTGGGAAGGATGGATCTCTGGAGGGAGCATCATCCAACAACTCAAGATTGCACACATTGCTCTCACCCTCACGATACGCATGAGTGTATAGATTATGCTTTAACACAAGGTGAGGATCTCCACAAGGTGCACTCTTGCTCCATAGAAACAATAGCGTTTTCTGACCATGCCCCACTGGCTGCAGATATAATTTGGGGCCTATTTCATAAAGAAACAAGTTGGAGATTTGACCCTTTCAATTTGAAAGATCCTGATTTCCTGAAATAAGTCAAAGAACCCATTAAAGACATTTTGGCCATTAATGAAAATTCAGCAGTCTCACTTTCCATCCTATGGGATACTGTCAAAGTAAGTTTGAAAGGCCATTTGATCAATTATGCAGCACATAAAACTAGGGAGAGAAGACTGTGTAGAGATGATCTTCTTGCTACCCTTTCACAGAAACACAGAAACATAGACTTTGACGGCAGATAAGGACCGCTTGACCCATCTAGTCTGCCCATTTCCCTACCTACAGGATAAGCTGCAGATCCTATTTAACCAACCGCCTATTTCTTCCTACCCCCCACAAGAATTGCCTTATGTTTGTCCCATGCATTCTTGAATTGTCCCACAGTTTTAGACCCCACAACCTCCTTAGGAAGGCTATTCCAAGCATCCACCACCCTCTGTGTGAAAAAATACTTCCTCACATTGCCCCTGAGCCATCCCCCCTCTGTCTTCAAATTGTGTCCCCTTGTTCTTGCACATCTCTTTTTCTGAAAGATGATACCCTATTGAACTTTGTTGATTCCACTGAGGTACTTAAAAATTTCTATCATGCCCCCCCCCCTCCTCAAGGGTATACATATTAAGCTCCTTTAATCTCTCCTTGTATAGATTCTCTTGCAGACCCTGCACCATTTTAGTTGCCCTCCTCTGGATTGCCTCCACCCTGTCTATGTCCTTGTGGAGATGGGGTCTCCAGAACTAGATACAGTACTCCAGATGCGGTCTCACCAACTGTCTGTACAGAGGGATAACAACTTCCTGTTTTCTGCTGGTGATGCCTCTCCCTATACATCCCAGTATCCCCCCAGCCCTCCCTACTGCCTTCTCACATTGCTTGCTAACCTTAAGGTCATCTGATATGATTACCCGCAGGTTTCTTTCCATTTTTGTTGTTGTTACTACCTCCCCGCCATTGTGTGATCTTCCCCTGGGTTTTTGTTCCCAGGTGCATTATTTTGCACTTCTTTGCATTGAATCCAAGCTGCCATTCTTCTGACCATTCCTCCAACCATGCCAAGTCCCTTCTCATCCTTTCCACGCCTCCTTGTGTATCAACTCTGTTGCAGATCTTTGTGTCATCTGCAAAGAGGCATACTTTCCTTCTAGTCTCTCTGCAATGTCACTTATAAAGACATTAAAAAGGACTGGACCCAGTACTGAACCCTGCGGTACCCCACTAGTAACTCCTCTTTCTTCAGAGTGGACTAAATTTACAATTATCTTCTGTGTCCTGTTGTCCAGCCAATGTTTTACCCAGGCTACCACCCTAGGACCCACTCCCAGGCTGGTTAATTTGACTGTTAATCTTTTGTGTGGGACTGTGTCAAATGCCTTGCTAAAGTCTAAGTAGGCCATGTCCACAGCCCCTCACCCAGTCAAAGAAATCCATTAGATTTGTCTGACATGACCTTCCCGCTGTGAACCCATGCTGCCTTGGGTCCTGTGCCCCGTTGGCCTCTAGGTACTCAACACTTTCCTTCAGAAGTGATTCCATCAATTTCTCTACCACAGAGGTCAAACTGACAGGTCTGTAGTTTCCTGCCTCTGTCTTGCTCTCACTTTTGTGAAGGGGAATCACATCCACCTTTCTCTGGTCCTCAGGTACCATACCATCCTCCCATGATTTTTTAAAGAGAGTAGTCAGTGGTGTCACTAGTTCTCCCCTTAATTCTTTTAGAATTCTGGGCTGAATTCCGTCAGGCCCCATTGCTTTGTCCACCTTCCGTTTTGGGAATTCTTTCAGAACCATTTCTTCTGTGAAAGGACTGGGATCGACCCCCCTATCCAGAGTGCTTCTGTTAATAGGATTAGGCACCTCCCCCTCCTCATCTTTTGTGAATACTGAGCAGAAGTATTCATTCAGTATCCTTGCTTTTTCACTGTCCCTCTCTGCCCACCCACCGTCCATTCTATTCAGCCTCACTATCCCTCCCTCCCTTTGTCTTTCTACGGTTTCTGATGTACCTAGAAACATAGAATTTGATGGCAGATAAGGGCCACTTGCCCCCCTTCCCAGTCTGCCCATTTCCCTAGCTAATGGATAAGCTGCAGATCCTAGCTAACCAACAGCCTACTTCTTCCTACCTCCACCCCATAGAATTGCCTTATACCTGTCCCATGCATTCTTGAATTCCACCACTGTTTTTGACTCCACAACCTCCTCAGGAAGGCTGTTCCATGCATCCACAACCCTCTCCATGAAAAAATACTTCCTCACATTACCTCCGAGACATCCCCCCTCTAGCTTCAAATTGTGCCTTTCCTTCTTGTAGTTGCATCACAAGCAAGGCGCTTTAGCAGACCCTGCTCAGGTAACGCACATTAAAAAGAGATTGGATCATTTAGGACTAGTGCAAACTGTGCATCAAAAGTGCTATGATGGTGGACCCAAAACAGCATGCCTATTGGTGTACAACATATGGGTACACTGCCAACGTGCTCCATCCTAAACTGCGACACCCTGACCTGAGTTTGATTACTAATGCCATTACAAAATACTATACACAACTGTACTTTAAAGAAACCCCTGCACCATTAGACACAGTGCAGACTTTCTTAACTTCTCTCCACCTTCCCAGTCTCAACCCTGAGGCAGCTACTACACTAATGGCACCCATTACAGCAGAAAAGCTGCAGGGAGCAGTCCAGTATCTTAAGTAAAAAGGAAAAAAAAGAAGAAAGTCACTGTGTGTTTTTCTGATGAAGGGGGTTGTATCAGCTTAATTTACTGAGTCAAGAGCAGAGGCTGAGGCTAATTGGGGGTGTGGCTTAGGAGTTTAGGAGTACAAAAGCAGGTGTCTCCAACTACAGCTTCCTGCTGTTTTTGAGAGAGAAATTTGCTGTCAGAGCAAGTAACAGCAGTCTAGAACTACAGCTCTTTTACTGATAAATCACTTCTATCTCAGCAGTGCCTGTTTGGAATAAGCAAACAGATACTTTATTAGAAGAAGGGGGTCTCATTTAAGTAAAAACAAAAGAAGAAGAAAGTCACTGTGTGTCTATCTGAGGAAGGGGGCTGTATCAGCTTAATTTACTGAGTCAGGAGCAGAGGCTGAGGCTAATTGGGGGTGTGGCTTAGGAGCTTAGGAGTACAAAAGCAGGTGTCTATAATTACAGCTTCCTGCTGTTGTTGACAGAGAAATTTGCTGTCAAAGCAAGTAACAGCAGTCTAGAACTACAGCTATTTTACTAATTGCCCTCCTTCCCACCCCTCCACCCTCCTACCCAAAGCCAGTTGTACCTTTATAGCCACTGAATTTGACTGACAAAAGGAACTTCCTGTTTGGCAGTAGGAAGGGAAGGATCACTGAGTCACATTAGTTTCATCAACCTCGAAGGAACCTAAAAAATAGCTATTCCCCCCCCACCAGCTGCTGGAGGTCTGAATCCAAGCAGGGATGAAGGAGACTACTGAAGACTACAGGAAGTTCCTGTCCCAGAACAGGAAGGGTGAGAATTGTAAGGGCACATAGGCAGTAGTAAAGTAAGTGTAAAAATACATAGAGCGAGGAGACAGTAAGCATACAAAGCAACAGGAGAGGGGACACAAAATAAGTCAAGATGGGAGTGGTGCAGTACAATGGGTGTGGGGCAGCACTGTTCCGGGAGACATTCTGGAGTTTGCGATGCTGCCCTGTTTGCAGGCACCTCTCTGGTCTGAGGAAGGAGGTTGCTCATCTCCAGGTTGACCTGGCTAGGATTTATGAAACCTCTTCCCCCACCCAGGGACAACCAGGGCCACCACCGCTACCTCAGAGGTTGCCAAGAAAGAGGAGCGGTTGGACCAAGGTAGGCTCAGGAAGACAGAGGGTGGTGGAACAGAGGTGCATCCCTGCAGTTGTACCTCTTCACAATTCATGTGCTGTTCTGGCAAAGAGGGGTTCCTCTATGGAGGCATCTGCAGTGGAGACCAAGGAGGATGCTGGGAACCTCCTCAAAGGAGACCCACAGGAGGGTGGCACGAGACCCCACAGGGGAAGGAAACAACTTCTGGTGGGGGACTCGATCATTGGGGGTAGATGTGGGGGAGGAAGGGGATATAAGGTAGGTAAGGTGCCTGCCTGGTGCCACGGCTCAGAGGGATAGGAAGCGAATCCTCAGAATTGCGGAAGCAGCTGCATGAGGGAGGGAGCTGGATGTCATTATCCACCTAGGGACAAATGACCTGGCTGTGAATGGGATCAGAGCAGTGCAAGAGGAGTTTGTAGAGTTGAGGAGGGGCCTTAGACAAGTAGCATGTACGGTAACCTTCTCGGAGGTGCTGCCTGTCTATGGTAAGGATGATGCTAGGGTATTCCGCACCATGGGATTCAATGAATGGTTGAAAAACTGGTGTGGAGCTCAGGGTTTTGGCTTCATTGGGGACTGGGGAGCCATCTGGAGGGATGCAGGCCTATACTGGCATGATGGTCTGCATCTGTCCGGGGGGAACTAGGATCCTTGGTGATGGGTTTAAATGCTTCATTGGCAAGCATTTAAACTAGCCAAGGGGGGAGGCACTGAAAAGGAGCAGGGAAATCCCAGCCTTCCCCCACAAAACACAGTAGTTAGTGAGGTAAACACCAAGGTAGAGAAGTCAGTAGGGAGCAGGACAGGGGTAAATGCAGAAAAAGGCAGTAAGGACAGGGTTGGGGATAAAAGGGGTAAGGCCATAAAAAAAATGGAAGGTGATGGGTACCAATGCCCACAGTCTATGTAACAAGCTCCCTGAACTAGTGGCCTTGATGGAAGAGGGATGCCTGGATATTGTGGCAGTCACTGTAACATGGTACACAGAGAACCATGACTGGGATGTCAACATACCAGGACACACAATCTACAGGAGGGACAGGGTGGGTAAAAGTGGAGGAGGAGTAGCTCTCTATATAAGGGAAGAGATTAAAGCAACAGAACTAAAGAGTAAACAGGGAGTTGATGAGTCACTGTGGGTCACCCTGGAGACAGGAAATGGCACCACAATCCGCATGGGGGTTGTGTACAGACCCCCATCTCAGGGGAAGGAAATGGACAAGGAAATGATAGAAGGCATCCTTAAAATGGCAGAAAAAGGGGAGATATTGTTGATGGGGGACCTGAATATGCCAGATGTTAACTGGAGTACCTTTGCTGCAGGCACATCTAACAGCAGGGTCATCCTTGATCCCCTACAGGGGGCATGCCTCAGACAGCTAGTGTTGGAACCCACTTGGGAGGGAGCAATCTTAGACCTGATACTCTCAAATGGGGAAGGAGAAAGGATCTCAGATTTAGAAGTGGGTAGCCATCTGGGAACAAGTGACTACCAAACAGTGTGGTTCACAATAAACACAGCCATAGAATCAGGCCATACAAAAACAAGAGTATTGGACATTAAGAAGGCTGACTTTGGGAAAATGAGAGAGTGCCTCAGAAAAGCACTAGCAAATGGGCAAGAAAGAGGGGTGGAGGAACAATGGGGAATAATCAAAACAGCCATCGCAGAGACAACAAGCCTTTGGGTGAAGCAAATCAACAAAACAAAATGAAGGAAAAAAAACACTGGTTCTCAAAAGTGGTGGAAGGGAAGGTTAAGGAGAAAAGGACAGCATTCAGGAAATACAAGGAAACACAGAAGGAGCAGGACAAAGAACTTTATCAGTTAAAGCAGAAGGAGGCAGGGAATGCAGTCAGAATAGCAAAGGCACAAACTGAGGAAAAGCTAGCCAACTCTGTTAAGAAGGGTGATAAAACCTTTTATAGGTACATTAGAGAGCGAGGAAAGACCAAGGGAGGGATACAGAGATTTAATAAAGGGGAGGGAATGTGGGCAGAGGGTGACAGTAGAAAAGCAGGAATACTGAACGAATATTTCTGCTCAGTATTCACAAGGGAAGAGGAGGAGGTACCTAAACCAAACAAGAGAAACACTCTGAATAGGGGGTCGATACCAGTCCATTCACAGAAGAAAGGGTTTTGAAAGAACTCTTGAAACTGAGGGTGGACAAAGCAATGGGGCCTGATGGGATTCACCCAAGAATTCTAGAAGAACTAAGGGTAGAACTATTAACACCACTGACTACTCTCTTTAACAAATCATGGGAGGATGGGGTGGTACCTGAGGACTGGAGGAGGTCAAATGTGATTCCACTTCACAAAAGTGGGAACAGGGCAGAGGCAGGAAACTACAGACCAGTTAGTTTGACCTCAGTGGTAGGGAAAATGATGGAATCACTTCTGAAGGAAAGAATTGTTGACTACCTAGAGGCCAGTAGGGCACAGGACCCAAGGCAGCATGGGTTCACAGTGGGAAGGTCATATCAGACGAATCTAATGGTTTTCTTTGACTGGGTGACCAAAGTAGTAGACCAGGGAGGGGCTGTGGATATGGTCTACCTAGATTTTAGCAAGGCATTTGATACAGTCTCACTCAAAAGATTAATATACAAGTTAGCAAGCCTTGGAGTGGGTCCCAAGGTGGTAGCCTGGATAAAAAACTGGCTGGACAACAGGACACAAAGGGTAATAATAAACATTGTCCGCAGTGAAGAAAGGAGGGTAACTAGTGGGGTACTGTAGGGGTCGGTACTGGGACCGGTCCTCTTTAATGTTTTTATAAGTGACATTGGAGATCACCTGGAAGGAAAAGTATGTCTCTTTGCAGATGACACAAAGATCTGCAACAGCGTTGATACACAAGGTGGGGTGGAAAGGATGAGAATGGACTTGGCAAGGTTGGAGGAATGGTCAAATATATGGCAGCTCAGATTCAATGCACAGAAGTGCAAGGTAATGCATCTGGGAAACAAAAACCCAGGGGAAGAGTACACAATGGGGTGAGTTAACAACAAAAATTGAAAGAGACCTAGGAGTAATTATATCAGATGACCTAAAGTTGGGCAAGCAATGTGAGAAGGCAGTAAAGAGGGCTGGGGGGATACTGGGATGCATAGGGAGAGGTATCAACAGTAGAAAACAGGAAGTTGTTATCCCTCTGTACAGACAGTTGGTAAGACCCCATCTGGAGTACTGTGTGCAATTCTGGAGACCCCATCTCCACAAAGACATAGACAGTGGAGGCTGTTCAGAGCAGGGCAACCAGAATGGTGCAGGGTCTGC
This sequence comes from Neoceratodus forsteri, assembly GCA_016271365.2. Classification (NCBI taxonomy): domain Eukaryota; kingdom Metazoa; phylum Chordata; order Ceratodontiformes; family Ceratodontidae; genus Neoceratodus; species Neoceratodus forsteri. The sequence continues at coordinate 317,525,445 of CM057451.1, forward strand.
ACCAGAAGACATACGAGGAGAGACTAAAGCAGCCTAATATGTATACTCTTGAGGAAAAGAGGGAGAGGGGGACATGATAAAAACTTTCAAGTATCTCAAGGGAACTAACAAAGTACAAGAGGGTAGCGTCTTTCAGAAGAAGAGATGTGCAAGAACAAGGGGGCACAATTTGAAGATAGAGCGGGGACGGCTCAGAGGTAATGTTAGAAGGTATTTTTTTCCACAGAGAGGGTTGTGGATGCATGGAATAGCCTTCCTGAGGAGGTTGTGGAGTCAGGAACAGTGGGAGAATTCAAGAATGCATGGGACAATCATAAGGCAATTCTAGTGAGGGGTAGGAGGAAGTAAGCTGTTGATTAACTAGAATCTGCAGCTTATCCATCAGGTAGGGAAATGGGCAGACTAGGTGGGCCAAGCGGTCCTTATCTGCTGTCAAATTCTATGTTAAGTTAAATAACCACAGGCCCAAATGAGTACCCATCACAGTTCCGAAAAGAATTTTCCCCTGCACTCTAGCCTTTGTTTCTGAAAGTCTCTAACTCTCTTCTGGACTGCTCTCCACCCCCCCATCTTGGAGTTATTCTGTCATTTCAGTCGTCCTAAAACAGGGTATGGCCCCTGAATTCTGTGAATATTATCAACCGATATCAGTCCTTTATACTGATTATAAATTACTTATGTCGACGCTGGCCCATAGACTGGATGCACTCCTACCCTCAGTCTTACACATGGATAAAATGAACTATGGTAGGTCATGCCAGACTATGCATAGTATCTGTTGGACCTTGCAGGTATGTCTCCTCCACCATGATTCCCATTTTGTCTCCTCTCTTGGTGGGCTGCATAGCGGACAATGATATAGAACACTGGATCATTCTATATGCCGATGATATTAATAATAATAATAATACTTTATTTATAATGCGCCTTTCGGATATCAAGGCATAGTACAGTAAAACAATTGACACATTTAAAACAGAATCATCATCATAAAATGTATAGTGCAGATCAGAGGTCATCACTACCATATGGTTTAACCCAAAGAAATGATTTTAGGGCCTGTTTAAAGCTTCCCACAGTTGTGCACTTCCTAATCCGATGGGATAGAGAGTTCCAGAGGAACGGGGCTGCAAACATAAAAGCACGGGCGCCGGCAGATTTTAAAGTCACCCTTGGAATCTTTAGCAACCCCTCATCGGCCGAGCAGAGTGGTCTCACAGGGTGATAAGGAATCAGGCGCTCTTTCAGGTAGTCAGGGCCCAGTTCGTGTAGGGCTTTATAAGTCAGTAATCTGACTTTGAAGGTGATCCGCCACTGAACCGGCAGCCAGTGCAGTTCCCACAGCACCGGTGTGATATGGGAAGATCTAGGAGTCCCCATCAACAACCGGGCTGCAGAATTCTGCACCAGCTGCGGGCAGCGGATATCAACTCCCGGAAGCCCAAAGTAAAGTGAGTTGCAGTAATCTAGACGCGAGGTCACAAAGGCATGGATTAATGTAGGTAGGTCGCCAGACGGAACAAGGTGCTTGATCCTAGCGATGTTTCTCAGGTGATAAAAAGGTGACTTAATATTCTTTCTGTATCTTTATGTCTTTATATCTTTTTGATATTCTTTTGTATCTCACCACATTAGGCACTTGCCTCTCAGCAGTGTGATTCCTATTAACTCAGTTCTGCCATATGTCAGGGTATAAACTGAATGAAACCAAAACCAAAGCCTTAGCAATCAACTTTGTTCCCTCTGCCCAACTACGGGCATCCTTTCACTGGGATATGTGGTAAATAGAGAACCTTGTAACTGGACTCATGGGGTCAGTCTCTCATTTATATGAAGCTAATTGTACCCTATTACTGACCCTTATATAACAGTACCTTGATACTGTAGGTTGGTAATGCCTCTCTCTCTCTGGAATGCTGCATTGCCTCGATTAAAATAATAGTTTTCCACAAATTCTGATACCTCTTTCAATCTCTCTCTCTCTGCATTCTAGTTACAGTGTGGACAAGTTAGGAGAGAATGATATCTAGATTCCTCTGGAATAGAAAACCTCCACGTATCCAGCTTGCCACACTCTGCCAACCAAAACAGCAGGGATCTGGGACTCCCAAACTTGTAGATGTAATATAAGGCAGCACAGCTTCAACTTATACTTTATTGGCTTCAGAATTCCCTTGTGTGACAATAGGTTCACTTGGAGTGGGCAGCTCTGTCTGCTTTGACCCCAAACCTCCTGTTGTTTACTCCAATGACAGGGACCACACACTTTCACTGTACTTGCCTATATGCTTAAATGATAATCAACACCTAGCACAGGGTCCAGGCTAAGTATGGGCTTAAAGGCAGTTGATCTGGCTGTTACCTCTCCATCTGGACTTTGTCCCAGCCCAACTAGATAAAGGACAAAAGAACTTGTACCATCAGGGACTCATGTACTCTTTACAGATGATCTAGGGAGGCAGAGTCCTTGCCTTCCAGGCACTACAAGAACTTCTGTCTCTTCAGAACACCAATCTCTTCTTGCATTTTCCAGTAAACAGCCTATTTTTACTGACTGTTGGGTACCATCCCTCCCCTCCACCCTGGCCTTCCCTTGCTCATTGTGCTATCTAATGCACTAAGTGGCACAGTAAGTAGCCATCTAATTTCTCACTTGTGTGGTGTGTTACAAACAGAGGGTCCTCCCACTCTGCTGTGGGCTTTTGAAATCTGGAATTCTGAACTGGGCACCCCTATCTCAGCAGAATAGCAGGTACAAATTTGTTCTAATTCCCACATAGTGCCCTGCTCAATGCTCTGGAAAGAATACAACTGGAAATGCCATATATATCCTGTTTCCTTTTTTTATTATTCATTTTTATTGAACAACTTGGGTACATAGCTTGTATCACATAAAGAGACATATTAAGGTCGGCAACCATCATAAAATTTAAATTGTAGTTAATTTACAGGTCACTCAAGAATTAAGCATGGCAAAAAAAACAGTAAATTTCAGAGGTGTGTCTCACTGCATATAATATGGGGTTATTTAAAAGCTAACCCCCATCCCTCGACCTCCTGGTCAGGTGAGACTGAATCCTCTCCTCGTCTGCCTGCCCTTCTCAGGGGTTGAGTCTGAGTTGCCTGTGGGGTGTCTCTATATAGTGTCCAGTGAGCCCATCTCTGCATGAAGCTGGGGGTTCTTAGATTTATTTTATAGATTAGTTCATCCATGTTATGTATTTCTTGTACTATCTCTAACCACTGCTGGTACATTGGTGGGTCATCCTTAAGCCATTTTTGAATTATGGTCTTATGCACGGAAGTCGCTGGTATGCTCCACAAATATGTCTTGTCAAGGCCCTTGACTCATGTAGGGGGAAGGCCCAAAAGTGTGTGCGAGATAGCGAGCAGGGTATCAAGTGAAAACAAATTTTGTACTGTAGCAGTGATCTGTTGCCAGACGTTATTCAGGGATGGGCATCTGGGTTCTAATTTTCCATATATATGCTATTTATTAAACCCAGTACAGCAAGTACACAGAGGTGCTGCAAATACCCTTATGTGTTGGAGGCACTGCTGAGCATTAAGAGCCATGCACTATCATGTTATGCGGGCATGCCTTCTACTTCAGCCTTTTCTGCAGGGGTTGGAGAGATCCTTACACCACACCTACACTTAGATGAACATCTCTTTCTCTTCTCTTTCTTGCCCCAGAAGAAGAAAGGCCCCACTAACAGATATTTATTAGCTATATTACCAGTTGCAGCAAAAAAATGTATCATAAAAAATGGCTGATGTGGGAACCACCACCACTCTGGTGGAGTGGCACTCAATAATCAATGGGATATACAGTATGGAACTTCTCACATACTGAGTATGGCAACAGCAGTGAAGACTACCAACAGATGGGCCAGAAGGGTAACATATATGATGAATACTGACCCATTATTCCTTCCATAGGAACTATGTTTGTTACTGAGGGTGCTCTATCACTGGGGACAGCAGACCTAGTGAAATGTGTGAAGTTGACCTTCCTATAATCTGCTGTAATGATACTATAATATTCAGAGATATTAATTCAATTATATAGCTAACTCTGTTTGTCTGTATTTTACTTATGTCTATTGTGAAAATAATAAACTATAAATATAAAAAAGTATTGGACCATGGACTGATCCTTGTGGTACCCCACTGGTGACTTCCCTCTCTTCTAATTTGACTCTGTTAACCACAAGCCTCTGCTGTCTCCCTTCCAGCCAGTTTCTCACCCATCTAACTGTGTTCTTCACTGTACCCAGATCCTCTAGCTTCTTCAGCAACCTTTTGTGAGGCACCTAGTCAAAAGCCTTGCTGAAATCAGAGTAGGGTAAATCCACAGCATGGTCCTTATCTACTACCCTTGTTGCCTAGTCAAGAAATACTATCAGGCTGATCTGACAGGACCTTCCTGCCACAAACTCATGCTGTTTACTATCCTGTAGTCCACTGCTTTCCAGGTAGTCCACAATGTTCAATTTCACTTGGTTTCACTTGGTTTCAAAGGACAAAAGAAGGCTATTGCCCATCGAGATTGTCCCCCACCACACTGGTGGGATAATTATACCCTATAGTTATTAAGCTCGAGCCAGCAATCCAGCCCCTTCTTGAAGGCTGTGTTTGAACGACTATCTACTAGGTTTTGCGGGAGGAGATTCCACAATTTGGGGGCTCTTACAGTAAAGTAGTTTAGCCTTTTTGTTGTTTTAGCTTTAGATACAAATATCTGGTTATTATGATACCGAGGTGATGTCCAACTGGTGGAAAAATGTAAGCCACAGTGGTGCATTAACTCTTGAGAATTCCGGATTTTGTACAATAGAAGAAGGTCACCTCTGGTACATCTTGTGCGTAGTGAGTATAGCCCTGTAACTCTTAATCTGTCCTCGTAGTCGAGTCTCGATAAATAAGGGACCATTTTTGTGGCCCTTCTCTGCACCCTCTCAACCCCATCAACGTCCTGCCCCAGATAGGGACTCCAGCAGGGGGATCCATAGTCCAAATGGGGTCGGACATAAGCCCTATACAAGGGGATTATGCATTCCTGCATCCTAGACACAAACAAACGTTGAATACGAGTGAGCAATGCATTAGATTTCCTGGCTATCATCCTACAGTGATCACTAGATGATAGTTTGTCATTAATGATTACCCCAAGATCTCGTTCTAATGGTGACACATGAAGGGTAACACCGTTCAGGAAATAGGTCTGTCTAGGGTTATTCTTACCCAAGTGTACAACGTGGCACTTGTCTGAGTCGAGTGTCATTTTGTTTAAAACTGCCCATTCTTCGATGGATTTTAAATTGTTCCTCATGGAATCCCTGTTTATCGATTGGACTAGTGTCTCCATCAGCTTACCCACAATAGAGGTAAGACTGACAGGTCTGTAGCTACTCGGTTGCTCCTTGTCCTCACCCTTATGGAGCAGGACTACATGGAACTTGGAGAGCGGGAGAGCAACACTGTGGAACACCTGAGCCAAGGATGCATCTGAACTCAGCAGAGTTGGCTAAGGGAAAAACAAGTGAGAATTCAGGCAGCAAAAGAAAAGGAGATAAAAAGCACTTACAAAATTATTAAACAAAATGAGCTGAGGCAAACACAGAAGAGCAATGATTAAACAAACCCAGATGCAGGCACACCGGGAACACAGAGAATAAGGCAGAATGGCCAGCCAGGAGGAAGCACCAGATGCAGCAATGCACCGGCTATGCTGAGAGACCAGCAACCAGGACCCCAAGGGACAATGAGGAGGCAAACAAGAATGAGCTGGATTCCAGCAGGAAAAAGCACCAGCCAGGAGAAGGCAGGCTGAGAGGAGCGGCATCCACAAGCAGGGAGAGACAGAAGGGTGTCAGACCACAGGAGTACACAGAGAATCAGGATAGGCATCAGGAAATTGAATAGAAGGATGGAGCAGGTGAGCAGGGTGAACAAGGAGACACATGGAAGCAGCAGCAGCAAAAATATCAGTGATGAGGAGCTGCAGAAGGTACAGGGGAGTGGTGGAGCCATGAGGAGGGAGAGAGAGAAGAAAGGAGGTACCGAAGCAGTAGCTGCAGGAAAAGGAAATCAGCAGAGCCTTACAGAGGTGGACAGAGCACAGAGGAGTGCTGGAGCCACTAGGAAAAAGAGGGAGCACACAGGTAAGCATCAGGAGTGAGGAGTAGCAAACAACAACAAAACAAGCAAAAAATAGGGAGAGAATGCAAGGACAACAGTGGGAGCAGCAGAGAAGTGGGGGAAGCAAAACAGGCAAGAGAATGGGGAAACAACTAACAGGAGAAGATGAAAAAATAAGGCAAGAAAAACAAGGACACAGAGAGAGCAGCAAAAAAGTAGCAAGCAGACAAAAGCAATGCACAGAGCCAAGCAGCACTCTGGCAAGACCACTATAATGAAAAACACTAGGCAAGAGGGGTGTGGAAGTGTGTAGCTTATGTAGGGCAGGGGGTGGAGTCTGGTACCACTCCACTGAACCGCAGGTGAAACTTGTCCATTTAAATGCTGCCAGTTTTGTGCCTGCTGCTCTCAGGCTCAGGATGTGTAAATATGAATGTGACTGGAGTCTTGGTGTAGTTGAGCGGGTTTGTAATCATGTAATGCCCTGCTACTAACTGGTGTCATGCACTGCACCTTGTAAATGAAGGTTGGTGATCTACAAGCAAAGTTCCACTTCAAGTGTGGTGCTCTGTCTCCCATGTTGCTGCTGTACATATAGAAAACATGGGACAGATAATAACCTAAAACAAGGCATATTAAAAATTGAAGTTGCTATTTAAAGATAATAAGACTGTCATCCACCAGTGTTGCCTTGCTGAAATTTGTGCCTCAAGTTATAAAAATTAAATCTACTTTTGGACCAACAAAGGGTGGCTGTATGGAGCTGTCATCACGGTTGGGCTCCAGTGAAGATGGAGGAACAGTTCTTCCCATACTTTCATTGAACATAATAGGAACTCCCCTTAGGGGCACAGTGTAGCATGGCTGAGAAGTTCCACCGGGGTGGCACAGGGACATATATTCTGTAGGTGGTACCCTGGTGGTCATGCCTAGCAGGTGTGAGGCTGCCAGACCTAGAACTATAGGCAAGGGGTGACTCCCAGCAAGAAGTTACCTCCAGAATATACCTAGACATGGCAGCTGCTCCTGGGCTGCAGCATGACCCACTCCCCACTCCCTTGGACATGGAAGGAGAGGTCAGTGGGGGGTTGCCACACATGATGCAGTACGTAAAACATATTCAAGTTGGAGTGCTAACTGATAAAAGATTCCAGGAGTCACGTGATGCAGCACACTGGGTAGGACTCTTCTCGGTGAGCTCCAACCTTCTGCCCTCTAAAATACCCTTTAAACTCCCTTTTTTATGAAGTTTACTGCCTTGTAAGTAATACAAAGTCTATCTACTGCTGGTGCTCTTCTGACAAAGGTTTTGATGGATAAGGAGATGAGAAAAACTACATCCAAGCATACTCCTCCGACAACTCCGGAGAAGGCCCCAAAGAAAGCCAGGGCCTCCTATCTTCAGCCGTCGCAGACCACGAATGCTTGGAGTGCTGATTCAGATCCCCTTACTCTTTCCAGATTCCTGGAGGAATTCCAGCCTTTTAAGGTTGAAATGCAGAGCATGGCAGGGGAAATAAAGAATATCTCCAATGCGTTGGAGGATCTCTCCAAGAGAACGGCCGATAAAGAAGTTCGCATCCACTCTGTCAAGAGGAAACAGGATAAAGCTGAAGTCGATCTGGTGGCCATTAGACAACACCTGGCAAAAATGGAAAACAAGATCAAGGACCTAGAGGGTCGCAGTCACCGCAACAATGCAGTGATCATAGGACTGCCCAAGAGAGAGGAGGGCTCCGACCCGAATAAGTTCGCTAAAAAGTTTGTTGAAAAGGTGGCAGGCCCCTCTCCTTTTGGTGCAGGATACATTATTGAGAGAGCCCACCGTGCTATGACCCCTCCCACCTGAAGGAGCTGCCCCCTTGACTTTTATATTTCGATTCTTGAACTTCCAGGAATGGCAACATTTTTTGTATAAAGCCAGGGATACGCAAGACCTGGAATGGGAAGGTAAAAGGTTGCGGGTGGTGCAAGACCTGTCGCTGTCGGTGCGCCAGAAATGAGCCACGTTTCATAAGCTGGTTGTCAAACTGATTACCACAGGTATTAAGTTCAGGATGGGCTTTCCCGCTAGACTCCAAGTTTCCCTAGGTGGCTCCTGGGCAACTTATGAAGATGCGGAGTCAGCGGCAGCCAGGCTCAAAGAGGTGTTCCCTGAGCTGTTTAAAACCACCTGAAATCTATGTTCGGATAGCCTAGTTTATCGGCCTGTCCCTTGGAGTAAGTGGTTCACTCATTTCTACTGTGGTAAACCTCTGTATTTTTTTGTTTTGCTGTTCTGTGAAATCAGCAGACTGTCTGATCACTTCCTGGCAATGGTTAGAGTTACGAGGAGCGATGTTTCTGCAAGTCAAGATTGCTAGACTGAACATTGTACGAGCTGACAACCCTGGGTTTGATTTTTTGTTTTGGACTGTATGTGCCTCTGTCAATTAAAAGCTATTCCTTGATTAATGACACGGAAGGGAGGTATGAATGAACAAACTTAAATCTGTGGAGGACGCAAAAACTTTTGGAACTCCTGTAATGCTGATCTCGGGTTTTAGTTTCAATTAGTATCACTAAATGCTGCCAAGGCTGTAACTCCTTCAAGAGATGTTTGTGTTCAATGTCCTCTGCTAAATCTATTTAAGTTTATCTGGGCTGTAGCTATCAGTCCCTCGATTTGTTAATATATTGCTTGAAGTGATGGAAAAAGGGGGCGCTTAAGCTAAACCTGAGTTGTAAATGGGGAGATGCTGTAATGTAGAGCTTCATTTTGGCTCACTTATTAGGATTATGGCAATCCTACATACTTTCAGGAGTTCTGTGTAGTCATCATATTAGTATAGTCTTTTCTTAGTTACAGATGGGACTATGTAGAGCGTTGCCTTCATGAGTCAACTACTTGACTGAGTATTACACACTGGCAACTCAGGTTTTGGGGGGGGGTTCTTCTCTTTTTTTTAGATTGTATGAGCTCCCTGCTAGAGTCAAGTTACGTTGGTGTCAATAGCATGGAGGGGGGCATGAATGTGCTCTAATTTGCGGAGGAGGTGAAACTATTTAAATTCTCAAAATGTTTGCTTTGACTTTAGTTTCTAGGTAGCTTCGCTAGAGGGCGCCAGAGACTGTTATTCCTCGAAGAGAGGTTTGAGTTAAACATCCTCCTCTTAATTTATTTAAGTCTGCCAGGGCTGCAGTTGTCAGCCCTTTTACCTGTTATTATATGGCTCGGAGTATTGGAAAAGAGGTGCTTAATCTAAAGACAGCGTTTATTTTCACGCAATTTCTTTGATTTAAAGAAGGGAGGATGGGGCATAAATGCGATAGGGATAGTTTCTGGCTGTTTTAATATATTGGATATCAAGGGAGGTTATGTGTTTAGAGCACAAAGGGGTAGTTTTAAAACAGTCGCTCTAATTGGGGGGGCAGTGGAGTTGGGTGGAGGGGATTATCTGGTCGGCTGTTCATCATGTACCATGCTAAAAGGGGTGGGAGTGGGAGGAGGGGGGGTTAGGAGTATATGGGATGTTAATAGGGTGGATTTTTTGGTGGGTTATTATTGGGATAGGGGAGGGAAATGGTAGGGGTGGGGGGAGGATAAGAAAGCACAGCATATACCACAGCTGGTGTAGTAGGAATGATATATCTAAGTACGGGTGGTACCCTAAAAAGTTTCTGATCGTTGGAAAAGGTAATGGCTAGGAACATTCAATTTATCAGTTGGAATGTGAAAGGGGCAAGACACAAGACCAAACAATATAAAATCTTGAAATATGTAAGTCATTTGAAAACAGAAATTATGTTTTTGCAGGAAACGCACTTGCTTAATGACGAAGCTGATAAAATGAAACGCCAACAAGTGGGACAGATTTTTGCTGCGGAAGGCGCTACCCAGAGCAGAGGGGTTATGATCCTCTTACATAGATTGGTCCCCTTTAGACCTTTCCAAGTTGTCCGCGACCCCTTAGGAAGGTTTGTATTTGTAAAAGGCAGATTGCATACTCAGGATAGCGTCCTGGGAAGTGTTTATGGCCCCAATATAGATACTCCAGGTTTTTTTGCCCAGATAATGGAAGCCTTAACCCCATTTTTAAGTATCCCCATAATTATAGGGGGTGACTTAAACCTTGTTTTTCATCAGTTCTTAGATAGATCAGGTCAATCTCGCAAAGGTCTTTCCTAGCTCAAAGGGCCTTTAGAGATTTGTTAGATTCCACGGGTCTCTGTGATGTATGGCATGTTCTTCATCCTACAATAAGGGAGTATACCTTTGTATCACAAGTACATGGAACCTCCTCACAGATTGATTACATTTTAATTTCCCAAACTTTGTTACCTGGGGTTCTAGACTCTAGTATTGTGGCAGGTCCGCCATCTGACCATTCAGCGGTTATTTGCTTATTATCTGTTTCATCTTTACCAAAAAAGGGAAGCAGATGGAAACTAAACAATCAAATATTGAAGGACCCGAAAATGGTCAAATATATAGTGTCCCAAATAGAACAGTTTACTGTTATTACCAATAACTCTACTGGGCGGCCCGACATGGAGTGGGGGGCCCCCTTAAAGCTTGTTTGAGAGGAGTTATAATCGGCCTAACGTAGAGAAGGAAAATAGAGAGAGAAAATCGTGTTTCTTCTCTCCTGTCTCAAATTTGGGGTATGGAATCCAACCTGTCTCCGACCTCCTCAGAGACTTTCAAGCAAGACCTAGTTAAACTGAGAGATGCTTATCTCAGCCTGTTAGGGGAGCAAGCGGAGTTTGCAATTCTTAAAACAAAAGCAGCTTATACTGACCATGGGGAGAAGGCTGGTCGGATGTTGGCGATGCGTATCATGCAACAGGAATCTGCCAGATTTATTGCGGCGGTTCGTTCTGCTGAAGATAATTCCCTTAAAACCTCACCGTCAGAGATAGCAGAGGAATTTACCAGTTATTTCTGGGAATTATATGGTCCCATGGTAATTCCCCCTTCTAAGGTAGAAGTGCAGGAATATCTGAGGGATTTGTAGTTACCTTCCCTCACAAAACCTCAACAGGCTACACTTGTGTCTACTATTTCTGAGGATGAGATAGAAAGGGTAATTAAATCTCTTCCATCTGATAAAACCCCCGGCCCAGATGGGTTCTCCTCAAATTTTTACAAAGTATTTTCCAAGCAGCTGATTCCCATTCTTCTACCACTTTTTCAGTTCCTTCTTACTGGTCAGTCGTCCGATCCATCTCTATTTGAAACCTTGATTGTTCTGCTGCCTAAACCAGATAAGCCGAATGATTTGGTCTCAAGCTATAGACCAATCTCTCTCCTTAATCATGATATTAACATTTTGGCCAAACTACTGGCCGATCGTATGAATGTAGTCCTTCCCTCTCTAATAGGGGTGGAGCAGGTAGGTTACATGAAAGGAAGATCTTCAGTGGACCATCTGCGGACTTTGGCTCATGTTTTCTCAGCCTCCAGGGACTCTGTCCTTCCAATGGTCTTGGTCTTCCTGGATGCCAAGAAGTTTTTTTTACAGGGTCCACTGGAACTATTTATTTGCAGCAATGGAGGCATTTGGTTTTCCCACTAAGTTTCGGAATTGGATTAGTTCGCTATATATATCCCCCTCAGCTAGAATTCCCTGTAATGGGGTCATTTCAAATCCTTTTAAACTGCATGTGGGAACTAGACAGGGATGTCCCTTGTCACCTTTGATCTTTAATATATATTTAGAACCCCTTATTCGGAGGTTAATAATAGCTCAGGACATCTTTGGTATTTCTTTGAATGGGCAGGTAGTTAAAGTGGCAGCATATGCAGATGACCTCCTGTTGCAAATAATGCACCCGGTTATATCTATTCCTTCTATTCTTAAAACAATAGATGGTTTTAGCAAGGTTTCTAACTACAAACTTAATGTAGGAAACACAGTGGTTTTTCCTCTTAATCACAGGGTTTATAAACAGGAAATTACCGCTTTTGGGCTAGCTTGGAAACCTGACTTTATGAAATACCTCGGGCTTATCTAAACACGAAGCATAGCTCATACTAGGCAATTAAATTTAGATTCCCTGGTTCATAGAATAGATCAAGACTTAAGCAGGTGAACCCTACTTCCCCGTTCTCTTTGGGGAAGGGTTAATTTAATTACAATGAATATTTTTCCCCGTCTCTTTTACCCCCTCAATTTACTGAACATTGGGCTTCCATTGTCTTGGTTTAAAAAAGTGCACAGTATGATCACCACTTTTATCTGGGGGCATAAAAAATCAAGAATGGCATTTCATAAACTAGCAGCACCCAAGGCAAAAGGAGGATCAAGACTCCCGCATATTGGGTTGTACTATTGGGCCAGTCAGGCTAATAAATATCTCAGGTGGTTGACTGCGGAACAGCTCTTAGCCCATCCTTTTTACACTCCGATTTGGTTAAAAGTGGAACTAGCTAGCATAAAAAAATATGGTTACTCTCCAAGTGTGATGTTATATACTAAATTAGGATCCCTCCCTGAATCTCTATGTAATTCCTCTATTGCAGTCTCGATCAAGGCTCACTCTCAGCTGTGTGCGTTCCTGAAATATGAAAATATCAAAGATTTCTCCCAACCTATAAGAGGTAATCCCAAATTTCAATTAGATGGTAAGCCCCCTATTAGTCAGCTGGCTTCCCCAGATAGGAGATTGTCAGCTCGAAGATTTTATCACAGCCAACAGACAATGGTGTTCTTCAGCTGAAATTATGCACAAGTTTCAAATTCTCCACACAAATATTTTTAAGATTCTTCAGCTTCGTCATCTTTTGTTAATGGTAATAGGACTGGTCCCACCTCTGGCTACCCATGTCCGCTTCTAGGCTACTTTAGCGGAGCAGGCTGGCTTATCTCATGCTGTTTCCAAGATATATAGTGCTTTATATAGCTGGGCCTACCCTGATAATTTTGCTCCTGTTGTTTTTTGGTCTTCTCTTTTCCCGGGCAAGGAGTTGGATTGGTCTGTTCTCTGGCAAAACTGTCACACATTTTTGCTACAAGATAGACTTAGGTTAATGCAATTCAAAATTCTGTATAATATCTATTATTCCCCACAGAAATCGGGCTAGATTAGGTATTGTGCCCTCTCATCTTTGTACAAGATGCCAATTGCAAAGAGAGGATCTTCTTCATATTTTTTGGAGCTGTTCTAAAGTTGTTCCACTTTGGACCACTATTAAACAAAGGGCTGACCCTCTTTTAGGGCTGTCTGACTTGTTCACACCTGAAATATGTCTCTTGGGTGATTTTTCCTGTATTTCGGTGGTGAACAGGAAATATTATATGGCGTTAATCTCAATATCTGTTAAAAAAGTGGTCCTGAGACACTGGAAAGATTCCGATAAACTAACCTATGTTGAATGGCTCCAGGAACTTCTTGCTAATCTTAGAACAGAGAGGACCATCTCAAGTCTCCACAACAAAGTAAAGAAGTTCAACAGGATATGGGGCCCATTACAAACCCTGTACTCGTAACATGCTTAAGGTTTGTTGATACTATACCATAAGGTGCAGTCTGGGTTGTATAATGCTGTGCTGGGAAACAGGGGAGGGTTAGGAGGGTGGATGGAGGGGGGAAGGGTAGGGAGAGAATGAATCATCACAATATTTGTATTTGAACTGGTTGTACTATGTTAATCGTGTTGTGGATTTGTTCTCTGTATTGGAAAAACTATAATAAAATTTGAATGGGAAAAAAAAAGTTGGAGTGCTAACTGACTTGGGGACAAGAAGTAGAGGGTGGTAGTGGATGGGCGCTGCTTTGAGCGGAGAATAATACTCAGTGTTGTCCTTCCTGGATCAGTGCTGAGGCCACTGATGTTTATCATTTTCATTAACAATCTGGAACTGGGGCCTCCAGCAAGTTACCTATGTTTTTTGATGACACAAAGATGGCCAGGACAATATCCTCTCTTGAAGATGGGGACAAACTTCAAAAGGAGCTGAACAAGCTGGATGATTGGTCTGGCTAACGTGGTCTCTGTTTCAAAGTAGCCAAGTGCAAGGAGCTGTACATAGGAAGGAAATAGAGCTAGGGCCAAAACACTGTGTGGGTCTTCTTTTGGTGTAGTGGAGGAAGAAAAGAACCTGGGGTTTCATAATAGAGAAAGGGGCTAAAGCATGACAACCAGTGAGGAGCTGCTGAAAAAAAGGCCATTGAATGCTGGTGTCTATAAAATGGAGGGTAACCAGCAGATCAGCTGAAGTAATCTTGCAACTGTGCAATGCCCTCATCAGGTCCCACCTGGAGTACTGTATGAAGTTCTGGGATGAGCATTGCAGAAAGAAAATTGAGGCAGTTAAGAGGATTCAGCACAGGACCACCAGTGATAAGAGGGGACACAAGCTATTAGTAGTGGCCAGGGGCTTTTATCATGTTCACCATAGAGAAAAAGAGGCTGCGAGGGGACATGATCTCAGCCTTCGGATACTCACAGATATTGACAAGATTGAAAGCTCAGAGCATGCCCATATGACATAAACAACACTGTGAATTATATGCTGTAATAGACTCACTCTCGGCAGGTACAAATGGCATAAACCCCATTGGGAATCATATACTGTAACAGACTAAGTCTCAGCAGGTACTAATGTCATAAACCACACTGGGAATCATATACTGTAACAGATTAAGTCTCAGCAGGTACTAATGGCATAAACCACACTGGTAATCAAATACAATAATGCACTGATTTTGCCATCCTCCCCTCTTAGCATTGAAGTGGAATGCTCCCTCCCAGTGCTCCCACATAGGAGCACATTGTATGCAAATAAGAGTTACAGTAGCTCTGCGTGCTGATTGGCTGAAATCACTTTAATGATTTATAGCAACATAAACAGTGGGAATCATATATTGTAAAAGACTCAATCAGAACAAGTACTATTAGCATTAAACCTACATGCACCTTGAATCATATACTGCAATAGATTTACTCTCCACAGGTATTAATAGCATAAACCCCACCCAACCCTCCAACTCAGCACCCACCACCCCAATCCACCCCCACAAACATAACACTGACACTGGGGTTGCCCAATCCTCCAGTGTCACCACCTGAAATAAACTGTCCCTCACAGTTTTTTTTTATTTTTTAATAAATCCTGTAAAGAAAGAAAGACATCTATCGAAGTCTGTTGCGGCCGTTTCTGTCCCCCCACCTGTCCCTCCCACTGCTCCCACTCAACACCCCCCTCCCCACCAGGAGTCCAACACTGTAATCCTCTCCTGGACTGCATACGTGTCTTCACTCTTCTATGCTGGACTACAAACTTAGGAAATCAGGTATGCGGTTCAATGTATTTCAATGGGGTTTTGAACTTAGTGGCATAATTTGTTCATTTTTCAATATTTTTGCCCAAATTTTCAATGTTTTTTTTGGGACCCAATGTTATGAACAATTATAGTCAAAGTAGGCAAATCTGTCCCAAAAGGCGATTTTGTGGTCACTGTGCGAAATCACCTTTTGGGCAGGAGTCAGAAATTTTCGCCACCTTTGTTCACGAGGTGGGGTCATAAAAAGGCTATGTTGAATATTTTTGGTAAAAATTTTAAAAAACAGCAAAGTTATGAGCCTACATTGAAATTTATGAACACAGGCTCATAACTTTGGTAATTTGCAATATTTTGACCACAGATTTCAGTGTAGTCAGTTCTTCACAGCACCTCATGAATATGACAGCTGCCATTTTTTAAATCATGCTCAAAATGTGTTTTCTTACTTGTGGCACAAAATCACCATTTGGGCAGGATTTGAAAATGTTCTCCGCTCTTGTTCATGTGGTGGGCTCATAATAAGGTTATATGGAAAATTTGGGGTAAAAATATGAGAAAGAATAGCCCCCCCACCACCAATTTGGGGCTTACCTTAAATCATCTCCCAGGGCTCCATCAATGCCCACTTCCAGGCAGATGTCCTGCAGAGATAGTAAATCCATGGATATTTGATAAAACCTGTTGATCTGCATGAGAGTGCCATGATGTGCCTCTGCGCCTGTCCCTTTAAGGCTATAGCCAGTGTGTAATAAGTAAATGGGCTGGGCTGGGCCTAAGTGCTTCAAAGCTTGAGACCAGCCAGGCACCATCCTGATTTGCTCCACTCTGTGGTAGATAGCAAAGCAGAGGGAGCTCTAACTATTAATGTAAATATTTACTTGTAATGTGTTGTTATATTTAAATTAGAGTGCTTGTCTGCCTTCTTGCAGCTTAGGCAGCCAAGTGGGAGCCACCATGTTTGGTCCGGGACTTAGAAACATAGAAACATAGACTTTGACAGCAGATAAGGACCGCTTGGCCCACCTAGTCTGCCCATTTCCCTACCTACAGGATAAGCTGCAGATCCTATTTAACCAACAGCCTATTACTTCCTACCCCCCACAAAAATTGCCTTCTGTCTGTCCCATGCATTCTTGAATTCTCCCACAGTTTTAGACCCCACAACCTCCTCAGGAAGGCTGTTCCATGCGTACACCACCCTCTCTGTGAAAAATACTTCCTCACATTGCCCCTGAGGCGTCCCCACACTACCTTCAAATTGTGTCCCCTTGTTCTTGCACATCTCTTTTTCTGAAAGATGCTACCCTCTTGAACTTTGTTGTTTCCACTGAGGTACTTAAAAGTTTCTATCATGTCACTCCTCTCCCTCCTTTCCTCAAGGGTATACATATTACACTCCTTTAGTCTTTCCTCATATGGCAGTGTTCCATTCTGCCACAACCCTCTCCATGAAAAAGTGTCTCCTCATTTCCCTCCTATATCTTCCCCCCTCCAATCTAAGACCATGCCTTCTCGTGTCCCTCCCCCTCCTTATCTTAAATATCTCTTCAGTACATGTCTTGTTTATCCCTTTTAAGTACTTAAAGGTCTCAGTCATATCCCCCGATCCATTCTTTCCCCCAAGGAGTACATATTCAACTCACTCAGCCTCTCCTCATATGGCCTGTCTTACAATCCCCGGATCATCTTTGTTGCTCTGCGTTGTACACCTTCCAGTAATCTTACATCCTTCTTCAGATAGGGGCACCAGTACTGGACACAGCACTCCAGGTGTAGCCTGACCAGTGACCTATAGAGAGGCAGGATCACCTCTGCTCCTGGAGGAGATTCCTATCACAGTACATACCCAACATCCTGTTGGTCTTTGCTGCCGCCTTCCTACACTGCTCTGTATTGTTCATTTTCCCTGTTACCACCACCCCTTGATCCTTTTCCTCATCAGTGGTACCTAGCAGCACTCCACCCAGCTGATAACCCCTCCCTTAGCATTTGCCATTAAAATCTTAGTGATTTTTATAGGACAGTCATCTTTTGTCATCGTACAGTTTTGAAACACTTTAGTTTTTATGTGTAAATGTCCTTGTTTATTCTTACCTAGTTAGGGAACATTACCTAGTTATTTCCTTAATAATCACTTAGGTAATTGTGCTGATCATTTTGGTTAGCTCCTGCCTCCCTAGTGCACAAGTAATATATTGCATGCATGAGGTATTTTGGATAATCTGAAGTGCCTATTTCTAGGGAGTCCCTGCCCTACCGGAATGACATATGAATGGTCAAGGCACTGGGGCTCAGTCTTTTGCTTGTCAGCACAAAATAAATGTGTTCATTTCTGCTGCTTAATGGTGCCTCTTTTCTGTAATTTCAGAGACATATAGAGATCCAAATTTATAGAGATGGAAAGTGATTGCTGTCCTACATACCCTATGAATGCACTTGGTTCTGCCCACACAGCAAATGGTCTGCAATCTCGGATTTCAGGGCAGAAAATCATACTGTAGTATTCTGAGAAGTTAAATCTAGATTAAACGATAAAAAGTCATTTGGTTGCAGTTTGTGAAGTTTTTATTTCCATGTTTGATGATGTCTCCAAGTATTCCAGATTGTTGCAGATTTTAGTGTCAAATAGTTAGGATGTATGAGCTGAAGAATTAAACTTCTGGGAATTTGGCCCAGTTGGGATACAGGGGACCTCGAGGGGTCTTTAGTTCAGGTGCCTCATAGAAAAAGCTGTAGTTCTTGTAGTTTTACAGGTTGGCACCTAAGCTGACAAATGACTAATCTGAAAGCTTACTTTAAACTGTGGCAGTTAGCCTCAAGACTATGAAGAATGCAGTTGAAACTATTGGACCGAGAGGAGCTTCTGTGGAGTGTTCGGACCAAGAACTGTGATCAGAGACTATTTCTACAGACTAAGAGGTTTGCTCAGTGAATCGACTGCATTTGCGAACTGGCCTGAAAACGATCTGAGAGGTAGAGAAGTGAATGTTGCCTCCATTAAATGTGCTGAATGTACATTGTGGGTCAAGGCCTACTGTTAAGGGACTCCTGATTGCCAGAAAGGATCCCATCTGTACCAGTGACCGAACTGCTTGCCAGGTGGAGGTTTTCACCAGCAAACAAACTAAACTTTGCCAGAAGTGCTTATCCTGCCTTGGGCTCATGCCAAACCCAGCCCAAGCTGGCTATCCTTGCACCAGTTACTGTTTTCTCAGTGAGAGATCAGCTTGGGGATCCAGCCCCTGCGCAGCAAGAAATCACAGACTGAGGCCAACTGGAGGGAAAGGCTGTGAAGCGGAGGTGAGTCATGCAGGCCCAGCTTCCCCATGCCCGTCAGTACTCTGCAGTAGGTCTTGATATTGTCAGGCTATCTAATACCAACTGGTATTGTGAGTAAACTCAGAGTAGCTCCCTGCAACAGTTCTTTTAATCATTTTGTGGTACCATCTGATTTTGTCTGTGTGTTACAGGATTACTTTGAACTGGGACAACTAGCCAAGGATACAAATAGCCACGGGTTTTGTTATTGCATGTTTAACTGCCTTTCTTTCCACCAATGGCCCCAACAACAGCTGCAACCCCAGGCAATGATCAGGAAAGTCACCAACTGTCTGGGTACCCAGCAGCTGCAAAATTGCACAGTGGGACTACAGTAAATGCATACATGCAAATGTTCCCTGGTTTAAATCCAGTATAGCAATCATTCATTTAAATCTGCCCCTTCCCTTGTTCAAATCCCCCTTAATAAATCAACTGGTTTGTTTCACTGTTACTGTACCTTGCCTCCCGAATATCTCATTGTCTGGGTGAAGGTTAGTGTATCTGGGAGAAAGCGTATTTAACAGTGCATGCCTGTATTGAATAAGGTTTTACGGGGGCAGGGATTTGCTGAAGACCAGACTCTAGTGGTAAGTGTAAAGTGTGTGTGCATATTGTTAATGTTTATTACTAACTGTGTATTAACTGCAGTAAATGGCTGTTCACCCTTACAAGGTACATGGTCACTAGGTGGGCTTGTGAATGTTTATAGCTTCCCAGAGGGCTATACCAGGTAGCTACCCCCACATATATTACTCTAGGTGAAGGCACCAAAATATTGTGATTACTGAGGGCAGGGAAACCCTGGTAATTGTTAAGTTTAAACCCAGGTCCCTCAACCTGTTGTCCAAGATACAGGCAGGATAGTAACCCTAGAGATAGCACCACATAGGGGTTACAAAAACAACAAAGTAATGCATCTACATAGGATTTTTTTCAACACACGCTCATAAATGTGGTAATTTTCAGTGTTTTGACCCCAACTTTTCCACATAGCCAGTTTTTCATGCCACCTCATGAATGTGACAGCTGTCATTTCTCAAATCATACTCAAAATGAGTTTCAACACTTCTGGCGCAAAAT
Source organism: Neoceratodus forsteri (assembly GCA_016271365.2). Classification (NCBI taxonomy): domain Eukaryota; kingdom Metazoa; phylum Chordata; order Ceratodontiformes; family Ceratodontidae; genus Neoceratodus; species Neoceratodus forsteri. The sequence continues at coordinate 317,545,260 of CM057451.1, forward strand.
GACATTACCTGTCATACTCAGAAGGAGTGATCATAAAAAGATTATGTTGAAAATGTTGGGGGAAAATGTGAAAAATCAACTAAGTTATGAGGAAACAAATTGTTCCAACATATACTCATAACTATTTTTTGAAGATTTTTGCCCCTAATATTCAACATATCCCTTGTGTTACCCCACCTCATGAACATGACATGTGTCACTTTTCAATTCCCCTCTGAAACTTGTTTCCAGTCGCATGGCAAAATCACCTTTTGAATGGGATTTTAAAAATTTCATCTGTCTTGATTATAATGTCAGGTCATAAAAAGACTGTTGCACATTTGGGGTGAAATGTGGGAGCCCACTTAAAGGGACACTGTCAACCTGTTTTTCATCATATCATTTCTAGTTAAAAACTCACATTTTATGATTGCTTACCTTCTCTAAAATTCATTGATGTTGCTGTTTGTTTTGTCTGTCTCCTTTAACTGAAATGCATGGCAATGTATAAACAACTTTGTTTGTGTTTACAATCCTGGATCTGTTCTTACTGCATAATTCCTGTGCATTAGAAACACACCCAAGTAGTGCAGTCACTCATGAGACAGTAGCCTCCTAAATTCCCACTGCATCACAAGTGGCTAGACTGTTTTGTGGGTGTTCCCAAGTCCAGGAAACATGCAGTTGAAGCTGATCGAGGAATGTAAACAAACCTGTGTTTGCGTGGTAACACCAGTATGGTGGGCAGTCTGTTTTTTACTTTTTCAAAGAAAAAAAAGAGTCAGAATCAAACTGCCAGCTACATCAGCAATCGTTACAGAATCATAAAATGTGTTTTTATGTTGTCTTGCGTGTGCTTAAGCAACATCTTGTGCTAGTAGCAGAAATGCAGAGGTGAGTCAGTGTTGGCGAATGCGGGGCACGCTTTAGTAGGTGTTTCTTATTCCCCAATTAGCCAGCATGCTAGCGGTAACACAAGAATTATGTAAAGTGCCACCAACCTGAAAGAAATGTGCCGCTGCAATGAGAGACAGGGGCGGAGTCAGGCCACAATGTTGACAGTATTCCTATAAATGAACAAAGGGGGTTTGGAGGATGTGCCCCCGAGGTGGGGGCCCCCAGTTGAAAATATTTTTCCATGAGTATATTCAGAGTATCTGAGATCATCATTCTGAGAACTAGAAAGCAAATTTCCTCCTGATTTCATACAGTGCACTAGGCTACGAAAATGATACTTTTTAAAATAAAAAAGTGGATTAATTTGCTGTTTCAAGATCTGCTGTGTGCGCCCCCAAGACATTTTTCTGGCATAACATTCCTAGGCTGCTTAATAAACTTTCTTTACATAACACTGACTTTGTGTCCTTATTTGGGAGGAGGGGGTTAAGTACTTTTGTGCAAGTGGCACAAATATAATTACAATATATACAGAAGTAAAAGCTTGTCCAGCCAGTAGCCAGAGATGGATTCAGTACACAAGATGTCTGCTAAAGGCAAGAAATCTAACACCACACATCTGTGTGTATTGCTCTAATCTGTCTCCCGCCTCCAAACACAGTGCCTGTAATGTCTAATCCAGTAAGACAGAAGGAAAGACATTTTGTTTAAATACATGCATTTCCTTGTACTTGTCTCTAGCAGAATAAAAATTCAGTTTGTTACTACTTACACAAAGGCTCCCAGACAGCCTCAGAAAACCTAGGAATCTGTAAAATAAATCCACGTAACTTGCTGTGCTGCCACTGCCCAGTCATTGCTCAGTATTCGCACAGTTCCAGCACTGTCAATTGCTTGCCTTCTGAAAACAAATTTAAATAGAAATTGAGAAGAGCTCTTCTCAATTTGTATTTAAATTCTGTTTTCAGAGGGGCATGCAGTTGTACTGGAAAGCGCTGGTATTTATTTGAGGGACACTGAACCGGGACTGTGCGGTGGCAGCACAGAAAATATTAGAGCAGCGCTGTCACAGTGGAATTGCATACACCTCATTACTGTAGCAGGCAGGCTCATCAGACAGTCAGCCAATGTTGTCAGACTCGCCCAAGAGTCCTCCAAGCTTCTGACCATCTTCCTATCTTTAAAACATCTCTGCAAAGACTAAGCACCTCGATACCTGCCGTACTGTGGTGAACCACCGGAACTCTTGTGTGGGGCTGCCTGCCATGGCATTGGTCTCTGGACCAGGATGGTGCTGCCTGGGATGCAGATTCATGTCTTGTGAACTAGAGGTGAGAGGTGGGAGGGATGGCGATGGCAGCTGTACAATGATAACAAATACCCGCATATTCAAACGGAGTATTCTTATAGTAACCATCTGTCATCAAGAACAGAATGCCATTTAAAAACCTGACAGTACAAGACAGCTGAGTTTTGACATTCTGTAAAATTCCACCCACTATTTTTCTTGAGCTGTTGAGTTCCCGTTTATGACTTAATGTTTTACTGTAAAATGTAGTTTTCATTCTTGACTTTTGGGGAATGAAAACTACATTTTACAACATTTTACTTGTGGGGGAAACACTAAGAACTGTACTGCAGCCTGCAATCCAGACTCATTGTAAATTAGTCATGAATAATGACAGAGACCATGGCAGGCTGACTTAGATGTTCGGGAAGTTAAGAGAACTGCTCACTCTGCGGGAGCTGGACACTGCACTAAGAGCTGCCAATCAGTCTGACTGCCAACAGTGTCACAGCGTTACTATTATAAATTAAAAACAAGTAATTTGAGAGGTTACCTCTCAAAAAAGTGCTAATGTTCCTCCACTTTTCTTATGGTGCTCCACCTGATGTTCCCACTCTGTTGGTAGCCATTTTGAAAAGTGAAGACTGACTGAAATTTTAAAACAGCTGCCTGGAATGTGACTGTATTCTAGAATAGTTCAGAATACTCTATAAATCTGCCCCGAGAGACAAGCTCGTCATGATGTGGCACAGATGACATGCCTCCCTTACTTGCCTTTCCTGGTGAAACATTTCAATAAACATGGTGGCAGCGGCACACAATCCCCAAAGAAAGCCAACATCAGGGGTGCAATCCCTGTGTCGGCATGTCTGCCACCCCCCCACATTGTGTGGCACACTGGGAGCTCACCCCAGTGTGCCCAACATTTGTTTTATTTCATCTGTAAAGAAAGAATACAGTCCTACGAGGACAATTTTTTTTTTTGTACCTGAAGAAAAGGAAACAGTTCCTCGTTGTCCACGGTGCCCCCTGCCCCAACCCGCCCCAACCTCTGCACACTCTACCTCCCCACACCCCCCTCCCCCCTTACTTACCTCCGGAGGTCCAGTGCTGCGATCTTTGGTGGAGTGGGAACACATCTGGACCTTTCAAAGCCGAACTACAAAATGAAGAAATGCTGGTAAGCTGTATAATGGCATAAGTGGTGGGGGGGGGTCAAGTTAGGTGGCTATCTCAGCCATTTCTTTGAATTTTGGTTCCAAATTTTCAACATTGGGTTTTTGGGACCCCACCTCATGAACACATGCACTGTCATCTCATTATTCGGTCCCAAAAGGTAATTTCATGGTCACTGAGTGGAATCACCTTTCTGGACTGATTAATGAAATGACAGTGCCACTGTTCATGAGGTGGGATCCCAAAAAGCCTATGTTGCAAATTAGGTGAAAAAATTCCAAGAAATTACTGTGTTACAAGCATGCATCATGCAGTTTCCATGCACACTCATAACTTAGACAATTTTTAATAGTTTCACTCCAGATTTTCAACATTACCATTTTTTCACACCTCCTTATGAACAGTGCAGCTGTCATTTTTCACATCCTGCCTGAAATGTGTTTTCGCACATGTGGCACACAATGGCTCGGTCGCTGAATGTTCGGGACAGATTAACAAAATCACAGTGTCACTGTTCATGAGTGGAGGTCCCAAAATGCCTATGTTGAAAATATGGTTAAAAAAATTCCCCAAATAATTGCAATACGGGCGTGCATTGCGCAGTTTCTACGCATGCTCATGACTTCACCAATTGTTCATAGTTTCACTCCAGATTTTCAACATTATCATTTTTTCACACCTCCTCATAAACAGTACAGCTGTCATTTTTCACATCGTGCCTGAAATGTGTTTTCCCACCTGTGGCGCCAAATGGCACAGTAGCTGTGCAAAATCACCTTTTGGCTAACAAACTGATAGTGCCACTGTTCAAGAGGTGGGGTCACAAAAGCCCTTGTTGAAAATTTGGAGTGAAAATACCAACAAACATCTGAGGCTTTAGGGTTTCCAACCATAACTCCCCACCCTGTAGAGGCTGACAGGCATCAGGGGTGTGACATGGGATTGTCGACTGTAATGCTCATGCCATTCCACCCCCATCCCCACCCTGCAGCCATTGACAGGTTTTGAGGTGTGCCTTGGACTCTTCAGCCACAAAGTCCACCCCATTCTCCTATACTGCAACCATCTCAGTGTATTTCCTTATGAAATGGGGTGAGCATAAGGCCTGAAGACCCCAAGGCACAACACGAAACTTGTCGGTGTCTGCAGGGTAGGGTGAGGTGAAATGGTGTGAGCATTATGGCTGATGACCCAAAGGCACACCCCAATGCCTGTCAGTCTCTGCAGGGTGGGGGTATGGGTGGGAGTGGGGTTGGCGTCAGTTCAATACTTCACTGCCATTCCTATTATGCATCTCTTTAACTCCTGCACTACCAATGCCAATGCCAGCAAGACAACATTCAGCATTGACAAATGCTTTTTTAAACTAGGGACACTTTGAGACCTAAGGGGGTTGACAGTTTCTCTTTAAAAGCAGTTATAACATGGGTTGTCTGGAGCATGAAATGTTATTGGCAGATAGCTCAGTGTAGCTGTGTATTAAATCCCCTTTTCAATGCACGTTTGCATGGAGTGACTTAGGGGATCCACCACCAGGACTCATTGGGAAGACATTCAGGGAAAGGGTAGCGGCAGCCATTACAGGCAGGTAGCAAGCAAAAGGAAGTGCAGCTGGTGGCAGCAGTAGCATGGAAAGTTTACCAGAGTTAGTGTGCACTGTACTGCAGTACAGTGGCAGAAGCACACCTTAGTACAGTAGCACTTGTTAGCACAGGTGTGTGCCATCAGGAGGGCTTGCTGCGAGTGGCATGGATGAGCACTAGTGACACTCTGTTACACACAGCAGGAGAGAAAGAGAAAGACAGGGCACTGGGAGTCTACTGGAGAGTCTTGCTATATTGTGTTCCTTCGAGTAGTGCCGTGCAGCCCTCCTAACAGTGTGAGACAGTCATGCAAGTAGAGACAGCGACACAAAGAGAGGGACAGGCAGTGTGATGTTTTGGCTGCCAACTCATTCCCAAAATCAGCATATTTCAGTGCTGACTTTCCACCCACCCCCACAACACCTGTCGCCCGCTGTACCTATGTGTGTCTCTGGCTGTTTCTCTAGCTGTGGTGTCTTGCTGTCCTGCTCTCTTTGTCGCTCACTGACATGAGTGGCTCACTGTCTGTTGGTCTGTCTTGGAAGTTGGAGCCACACATAGTACAGTAGCTGGAAAAGAGCTGGGAAGCAAGGTTATGCCCACTGACGTCGCTGAGTGTTGCAAGGTAGGGGGGAGATGTGAGACAGGGAACAGAAATGCACTGTCTGTCTCTCTGTCTGTCTCTTTCGCTCCCTTTCAGTGTGGCACTCAGGATTAGGAAGGGAGAATGTGCTGTGCTGGCATCGGGGAGATGGTCTCCCTTGTGTTGTACAGGATGGCATTTTCTTTTCTTTTCGGAAAGACCATGACTGCAATGAGATACAGCAACAGCTGTCCCCTACCATGTCTGGTTGCTGCTGTTCTGCCTTTCCCCTACTGCAGCGTGGCAAGTCCCGGGCATCAATCTTCACTGCTGCTAAGTTGGGTTTTTGTTGTTTGTTCTCAGTTGTGGTGTTTGCAAGAAGAACAGAAGAAAGAGAGAGAGAAAGAGGTAATAGGTCAGCGGCTAATGGAGAGAGAGACAGACAGAGCGCCTACACATCAGGAAACAGCCTGCTTATGGATGTCCATGTCAGCAGTGCATTCCAGTGCTTGGTCTGTGCTCTGTAGTATCAGTTGTACTGGCAGCAAAACAAGAAAGCAGCATTGCTTCTCTCTGTGTCTCTGTCAGGGGGAAGGGGAATCCAGTACATCTATCAGTGGCTAGTGGAGAGAGACAGAGATAAAGAGAGAGACACAGAGCACCAGCACATAGAGAAATAGTCTGCTTATGGAACTCCATGTCAGCAGCGTGTTCCAGTGCTCGGTCTGTGCGCTGTAGTAGCAGTCTTCTCTCTCTCTCTCTCTCTCTTCTCTCTCTCTCTCTCGCTCTCGCTCTCGCTCTCTCTCTTTCTCTCTGTCATGGGGGGGGGGGTAGAAAGTCCAGGGCATTGGCAGTGTAAGAAACACTGTCATACACAACACATGTCGGAACTCATGTCACTACTGGATTTTTGACATTTGCATGTGCATAAAAACAGAGCTGGATTATTTCTTGGAGCCTCTTTTTCCAGGCAGCAGGAATCAGTCATGATTTTTGCTTTGAACACTGAGAAAACCCCTTTATGTAGTTGTCTCCTTGTTTTACACATAACCCATGTTATAAGTGCAATAACCCACTCCAGGGTATGGGGTTATGGGGATTTAATGCACAGCTGGGGTGCTGTGAGGACACTTGGCCTGCGGTCTCATGCCTCACAACACACCCAGCCGTGCATTAAATCCTCATAACCCCATACCCTGTAGTGGGTTATTGCTTACATATTGTTTCTCAGCTGCCCTATCCTGGGTAATTACAATCTAACAATGTGTCAAAGCAGGATACCATTGAAACTGAGACTGCATCTCATCTGATCCATCCTGGGTAAATATATAGTAAAATGTGTACAAGCAAGACTCAGTACAACAACAATACCAGCAGCGACTATTCAGCATTAACAAATGCTCATTATAAATATTTTCACAGTACCAATACTGCCAGTGTTCCTGCATTTAGACTGAATTTAGCCCCCTATACTGCAAGATGGTAAGGGACACAGATGGACTGAAGTGGTGAGCAGTGAAGTAGCAAGATTGCTTTAATTATGCTTTCAAACCTTTTCTACTTTTGCAACTTTAAGCTAGATTAATGAACACAGTACTGATCATAAAACACACAGATTCAAAGTAAAATATTGTGTGTTTCTCTTAAGCTGACGTCTTTCCCTTATGTGTGGAAATCTTGATTTAGTAGTTGCTGTATTGGTCCTTGCAAGAATAGATCCAGAAGCAAATGATTTGATACCTTTTAATGGACCAACATAGATGTAACAACAAGAACAAAGTGCTCTAGCTTTCGGACCAACCAGTCCTTCTTCAGAAGCTCATGGCAGTTGTTTAGAAAATACAATACTTATAACAGCTAGATAATGCAGAGAAAAACCAGAAAAAAATCCCCATTGGTTTAAAATACTCATTTAAAAAAAAAAAAAAAAGATGATGTCAGAGAAGTTAAACAGTACAATACTGCCCTCAGTCCGAATGAACCTTGGGTTAAGATGTGCTTGGTGCAACAAACATAAAGAATCCTACTGCACATAAATTTAATTGACATAAGATAACACTGCTGAAGCAGATAACTCCCAAATCAAGCCATGAGTGTCACAGTCAGTATAAGGATGTGATTACTGAAAGGCAACCCTCACCCAGCTTAAAGACAAACTAAGATAGTTATAGGGCTCATGAAATTACAATGTATGCATTAAAGACAAGAATACCAGTAAAGTTGTCTAAAAAACATCAGTGCACACTGTGGATGTGTAAAACCTACAGACATGCCACCCAGCTGTATTCTCAAGCTAAATAAAAGGCCCAAGAAATTACAAAAACCTCAGGACTATATAAATGATAATATAAATATAAATTGATAATATTAGTGTTAAACAAAAACTCTAGTAGAGGAACCTCAAGGAATTCAGACCATGCATCCTGATATGTACTGATGTCAATATATACTGAGAATGTAGCAACTACATGTACCACAAGTGTCTAGGAATCTGAAAAGAGATAAAAAGTAATTTATCTCCTCCTGCTCATACAAACAGTACAACCTAACCCACCCCACATCACAATAATGTGGGTGGGGGAGATACATAGCTTAAACGAGATGTTGTCTCTCTCTCTCTCCCCCCTCCTTTTCTCTCTCTCTCTCTGTCCCCCACAGACACACACACACACACACACACACACACACACACACACACACATACACACTCTCAATCTCTCTCCTAGTGAACCTATATTAACTTCAGTCACTGTAATTGTTCCCCAAAGGAATACAACTTGTACTGAAATTCTGAGTAAATTACTACAATATTAGCCTAATGTAAAAAGATATGTGCAGGACCCCAAGCAAAATGAGATCACACATCCCAATATGTACAGAGTTACAAAAATTATATATAACAGTATAAGATAACACTCCTGTATGTACACTAGCAGGCTGGGTAAACTGAATATGGTGCAATGGAATCAATCCCCCCACACACACAGGCAAAGATAAAAGTAGAGAAATTTGTTGTGTGTGAAATGAAAATAGTAACACATTATACCTCCATATAGCTAAATAGAGACTTACCTCAATGTGACAGCAAGCCCCACATCTATTATCACATATCTCACAGCACATACCACACACATACATACACACACGCATCCACATCTCACACATGCTGAAGTCCTATAATATGTCAGCTTGAAGAAGAAAAGGTCTGTGGATGTTAATTTCTGTAGTGTCCCATAAAGCCAATATCAAGTTCATCCCATCTGCTACCATATTGAGATGTAAAATAAGTTTAATCTCAAAAGCTCGTCTCTGTTGTGTGTTTTGAGATTTCCTTTTAGACCATTACTGACATATCTGAGACTGAGTGGTCAGGCTGGGAGAAGTGATGCCCACTGGTTTTCAGTCTTCCTTGCTGTAATAGTATGCCTGTGTGAGTTCATCCTAGTGCGAGCTGTTAGGTGTCTCTCCTACATAACCTGTTTGTGGACATCTCTTGCACTGAATGAAATAAACAACATATCGTGACATGCATGTATAACTCCCATGCACCTGGAATTGTCTGTTTGTGATGTAACCACACAGTCTGAGGTAGAAATTAGCCACAAGTCTTGCAGGCGTTGATTGCAGGGTGTGTGCCATTGTGTGACATGGTATTCTGTTTCGTGAAAGTTTGCTCTAATAATTAGGCTGGATAAATTTAGCGTGTTGTTTAAAAGATAGTAGTGGGAGTTCTTAAAATACAATTAAGGGTGTCATCCTCACTAAATATTGGGTGGAGATCTTTAATAATCTTACGCAGATGTTCAAGGTCTGGATGATATGTGACTACCAAGGGTATTCTTTCTGTAGCTGTCTTTTCTTTATATTGAAGTAGTTGTTGTCTTGGTACTTGCGTTGCCCGTTCTGTTATCCTGTCAATTTCCCTGGAAGAGTGTCCCTGCTCCATAAAGGTGTTTTCAACATAGCCAAATGTGTATCTCTATCATCCTCATTTGAACAAATCCGTTGACAACGAAGTGCTTGACTGTATATGACAGATTTTTTGTATGATTAAGTTGGTTACTTTTCCTGTACAGGTATCTCTGTCTGTCTGTTGGCTTCCTGTAAATACATGTATGTAAGGTTCATCCTTATTGACTGTGGTGTCCAGAAAGTTAACCTTGGTGGTAGAAATACTCCAAGGTAAGCTTTATAATGAGGGTAGAATTGTTAAGTTTGTGATGAAAATCTTTGAGTGCATCTGTGCCTTCCGTCAGATGATAAACAAATCATCAATGTAACGGAAATAAGCCAGTGGTTTGTGGGGATACTCCTAAAAATCCTCCTCAAAGTCAGCCATAAAGGGTTAGCATACTGTGGAGCCATTTTGGTGCCAATTGCTGTTCCCATAGTTTGAACATAATGTTTACAAATGAAGTTGAAGTTATTGATGTGTCAAAATTGAATTCCATGGAGCCATTTTGGTGCCCATTGTTGTTTATAGTTTGAAATATGTTTACTTGAAGTTGAAGTTGTTATGTGTCAAAATGAATTTTATGGGAATTAATGGGCACCAAAATGGCTCCACAGTATGCTAACCTCTTTATGGTGACTTGGAGGAGGATTTTTAAGGCATCCCCATAAACCACTGGCTTATTTCCGTTACATTGATGATTTGTTTATCATGGACTTGAAGCACAGATGCACTCAGTACTTTTCATCACAAACTTAACAATCTCCACTCCTACTATAAAGCTACCTTGAGTGCTCTACCACCAAGGTTAATCTTCTGGACACATCACAGTCATCATTATGGATGGAACTCATCATACATGTATTTACAGGAAGCCAACAGACAGACAGAGATACCTGCACAGGAAAAGTAACCACCCTAATCATACAAAAAATCTGTCATATACAGTCAAGCACTTCGTTGTCAACTGGATTTGTTCAAATGAGGAATGACAGAGATACACATTTGGCTATGTTGAAAACACCTTTATGGAGCAGGGACACCTTCCAGGAAATTGACAGGATAATAGAACGGCAACGCAAGTACCAAGACAACAACTACTTCAATATAAAGAAAAGACAGCTACAGAAAGAATACTTTTGGTAGTCACATATCATCCAGACCTTGAACGCTCTGCGTAAGATTATTAAAGATCTCCACCCAATATTTAGTGAGGATGACACCCTTAATTGTATTTTTAAGGAACTCCACTACTATCTTTTAAACAACCGCCAAATTTATCCAGCCTAATTATTAGGAGCAACTTTCACCGAACAGAATACCATGTCACACAATGGCACACTGACCCTGCAATCAACGCCCTGCAAGACTTGTGGGCTAATTTCTACCTCAGACTGTGTGGTTACATCACAAACAGACAATTCCAGGTGCATGGAGTTATACATGCATGTCACTGATATGTTGTTTATTTATCTCAGTGCAAGAGATGTCCACAAACAGGTTATGTAGGAGAGACACGCCAACAGCTCCACACTAGGATGAACTCACACAGGCATACTATTACAGCAAGGAAGACTGAAAACCAGTGGGGATCTTCTCCCAGCCTGACCACTCCAGTCTCAGATATGTCAGTAATGGTCTTAAAGGAAATCTCAAAACACACAACAGAGACGAGCTTTTGAGATTAAACTTATTTTACATCTCAATATGGTAGCAGATGGATGAACTTGGATATTGGCTTTATGGGACACTATAGAAATTAACATCCACAGACCTTTTCTTCTCAAGCTGACATATTATAGGACTTCAGCATGTGTGAGATGTGGGATGCGTGTATGTATGTATGTGTGGGTATGTGCTGTGAGATATGTGATATAATAGATGTGGACTCGCTGTCACATTGAGGTAAGTCTCTATTTAGCTATATGGAGGTATAATGTGTTACTATTTTCATTTCACACACAACAAATTTCTCCTTACTTTTTATCTTTGCCTGTGTGTGTGTGTGGGGATTGATTCCATTGCACCATATTCAGTTTACCCAGCCTGCTAGTGTACATACAGGAGTGTTATCTTATACTGTTATATATAATTTTGTAACTCTGTACATATTGGGATGTGTGATCTCATTTGCTTGGGGGTCCTGACATATCTTTTACATTAGACTAATATTGTAGTAATTTACTCAGAATTTCATTATAAGTTGTATTCCTTTGGGGAACAATTACAGTGACTGAAGTTAATATAGGTTCACTAGGAGAGAGATTGAGAGTGTGTATGTGTGTGTGTGTGTGTCTGTGGGGACAGAGAGAGAGAGAAAAGGAGGGGAGAGAGAGAGAGACAACATCTCGTTTTAGCTATGTATCTCTCCCCCACCACATTATTGTGATGTGGGGTGGGTTAGGTTGTGCATTTGTATGAGCAGGAGGAGATAAATTACTTTTTATCTCTTTTCAGATTCCTAGACACTTGTGGTACATGTAGTTGCTACATTCTCAGTATATATTGACATCAGTACATATCAGGATGTATGGTCTGAATTCTTGAGGTTCCTCTACTAGAGTTTTTGTTTAACACTAATATTATCAATTTATATTTATATTATCATTTATATAGTCCTGAGGTTTTGTAATTTCTTGGGCCTTTTATTTAGCTTGAGAATACAGCTGGGTGGCATGTCTAGCTAGGTTTTACACATCACACAGTGTGCACTGATGTTTTTAGACAACTTTACTGGTATTCTTGTCTTTAATGCATACATTGTAATTTCATGAGCCCTATAACTATCTTAGTTTGTCTTTAAGCTGGGTGGGGTTGCCTTTCAGTAATCAAATCCTTATACTGACTGTGACACTCATGGCTTGATTTGGGAGTTATCTGCTTCAGCAGTGTTATCTTATGTCAATTAAATTTATGTGCAGTAGGATTCTTTATGTTTGTTGCACCAAGCACATCTTAACCCAAGGTTCATTCGGACTGAGGGCAGTATTGTACTGTTTAACTTCTCTGACATCATCTTTTTTTTTTTTTTTTTAAATGAGTATTTTAAACCAATGGGGATTTTTTTCTGTTTTTCTCTGCATTATCTAGCTGTTATAAGTATTGTATTTTCTAAATAACTGCCATGAGCTTCTGAAGAAGGACTGGTTGGTCCGAAAGCTAGAGCCTTATGTGTGGGGATCATTTTGATAACTAAGTTGCTGGGGTGCTGCTCTTCAAGAAAACAACCACTTTAGCTATTCCCACACACAGTGACAAGGATCTGATACCATATGGCACAATACCCCACAAACCGAAAGCAATTATACTGTAGTGTAAAAACACACAATGCAAAGGTAATGATTAAGCTACTAAATGCAATTAAACAAAGAAGGAATTTATTATGGGGAAAAAGGAACACAAGAATGGGAATCTGAAAGGGAAATGGATAAGAAAGCAGTGCAAAACAGTCACTGGCAGTTCACAGGTGTGAATTCCACCAACCTCCAACACAGGCAGTTTTTCCACAGCCCAACCAGCTCCTTTCCTCTGGTGCACCAGATACTCAAAGCTCCTCTGGGAGCTCCTGCAGTCAACATGTGTGCACATTGGACAGTGAAAGGTTTCAGGTATGATGGAGAAGCAGTATAGTACCTACTGAGGAATTAATTGATGATGCAGATCCCAAACACAGTCTCAGGGTGCAGGCAATTAAAGAGTTTATGCAAATGGTCCCTTAACTGTCTTATAAGAAGATGAACCATCAAGTCCTCTGGGCACAAATGATTCGCACAGTCTTTACCCAATCCAGTCTTATTAAACCCTAAGTAAACTAATGGAGTTGCTGGGTCAGAACCTGTCCGGTACTCACAAACTCCAGTGATCTTCAGCACAGCAATCTCTGTGTGGGATCTTCCACTTGGAATCAGCAGGCTGGCTTGGTACAAGGTGAGACAGACCTAACGCATGTCTGATGGTGAAAGGTGCGGGCCATGATGAGACGCTGGATGATCCTCATCAATCCTCTTTGCCCATCCGAAGGCAGGCAATCAGTCATTCAGGGCCTTGGTTGCTGGGCCTGCAACAGGGAAGAATCCTGGAAGCATGCTTTCTTGAGAAAGATTGACTGGCTTCTCCCTCAAAAACAAAGATTTGAAAGGGAAGCCCCACTCCATGGTTTAAGTCCTGGCCGGGCACTTCTGTTATCAGGCTCACAATCTGTCCCAGGCTATGAACTTTGGTAGCACTCAATCCAAGACTGAGCTATAGAAGGCATGTCTGTCTCTCTCACTCAGTCTGACAAATTTGAAGCTCCTCTCACTTGGTCTGACAAATTTGAAACCCCTCAGGCACGCAGCAGCAGTTCATACCCATTGTGTCAGTATCTACTGGATGAATCTGCACAAACGAGAGGTTCATATTCAGAGGACCTTTCTGATTGGTTGACAGATTTATGCCTTTTACCTCTGTTGCCCACATGTCCCTGAAGTCTTTTTTGGGCTTTGCTTACTACTACAGTCTCTGGTTGGTGGTAGGGGTCATGTGAGGCTCTGGCTGTCCTCTGGTTGGTCTGCTGGAATTTTGGGTTTGAAGATCTCTGGCCCCATCCTTTAATTCTGTTGTGCCAGAGGGTGTCCATGATGGTGGCTCCATGCTTTTTAAAGCATTGTATCATATTTTAAAAACAATGTGTCCCTTCTTGAGACTTCCAGCTGCTTCCTAGGTGCCTCTTGGCATCAAACAACAAATGTGGCCAGTCTTATATTTTGCCTAACCCCTGTCCTTCCATTGGTGTCAAGCAGGCAAGGGAGAGCATTTGCAAGTGTGACTATTTCCCACTCTTTTGGTTCATCTCTTCTGCAGCTCTCTGGCTTCCTGGCAATGGGTCCTTTTATGGAAAAAATGGTGAAATGAAGGGCTATTAAATGATTGCAGCTTGAAGTGTTGTAAACATAATCTATATTATGTCCAAACTGCCATCCACTTAACTGTTGATTGTACTTTAACAGAAAAATTGAGGGTTAAGTAAGGAATAACCCATGACACAGTATGGGGTTTTAGAGATTATATCCCTATAACCCCATACTCTGGAGTGGGATATTGCGCTTAAAACATGGGCTATGTTTTAAAAACACAAAAAAATGCAGAAATGTTTTTTTGTTTACATATGGAAAATGTTACTGTATCCTGCCAACTTGAAAAATAGTCCCCAGAAGTCATGCATATCTTATCTAGTTTATGGACATACAAATACCATAAATAGACTGCTGAAATGATCTGTGACATTTGTATGTTGTTAAAATACATAACATGTGCATGACTCAGTTTGTTGTCCGCTTGAACTTAGTGCTACCTCTCAGTGTCTATCTCCGTCTCTCTCTGCAGTGCCTAGCAATGCTCGATCTGTCTCTCTCTCTCTTGCCCACAGGCGTCACTTTCAAAACAGTTCAAGGGACAGTAAGTTGGCTATTTGATATTACAAGGACTCAAGAGCATGTTATGTCACTGGAGGCCCAAATACAACACAGACAGCTTTGGGGTATTTGCTGAGTTTCTCTCTCTCTCTCTCTTTCTTTTATAGTCTCTCGCTCCCTGCTTGCTTTCTGTCTGTCTCTCTCTCTCTCTCTCTCTCTTGCTCTCTTTCTCTGTCTCTGTCTCTGTCTCTCTCTCTCTCTCTCTCATATTGGGATGTGCTATGACAAAGGAGGGGACAGCGTGTATTGTCGGGGGGAACAGGGAATCATGGTACCGGAGAGCAAGCTGTGAGTTACTTCAGCTCCTTGTGACCTGCTCACTGTCTTGCTTGCTAGCACCTGTGAAGCACTATGTCTTGTGAGGAATGTATCAGGGAATGATAGTTGTTGTTACGAACTTACAGTATAGTGACTCTATCTCCCTGTCTCTGGCGGAGATGACCGTGGAACTGTCTGTTGCTCGCTCTCTGTCTCTCTCCCATGTTCCTTCTCACTGTCTCTCAAGCAGCGCATCTTTGACAATGAAGTCCAGGGCTTTGTCAACATGAAAAAACAGTGGTTCTAAGGGTAATTTCTGTACCTGTTAACCCCATATATCCCCCATTTAGCCAGTGACTGAACTGAAGCTCTTGCTCACTTCAGTATTTCTCAAAGGCTGCTTTTCCCATTCCATGTTTTCTTCCACATAAGTGCTACCCTGCCCCAGGATATTGGTTCAGGGACACTCACACCAACTGTGGATAGAAGATTTAATCTATGGTCAGGTCATGTGATGCTGTTCCACCAATTGGGTTTCCTCATTTCTGCAACCCATGATATAAATGGCTTTCTCCAATATGGAAAAATATTGTAAACATTCTTGATATGGAGGCAAAGTGGTGTTTATTGGAATATTTTTTTTTCTGTGATATTGAGAGTCGTATTTATGCTGTGGCTAATTTTGTATTTAATGTTTCAAAAATTATATCATATTTATAAGAGTGTTAAATCATAGATTTAACTTTTTTATTGAGATGTATTGTATGTGATAAACTGTTGTTTTATGCATACTAAATTTTAATAAACTGAACAGATTCACTTTCAGAAGGTACTATTGTCAAAGCATGGCAACTTTATTTATACGGCACCCTACCCAAATGGCTCTAGGCACCTTATAAAAAAATCAGAACTTTACAAACAAAATTAAGAATAAATATAAATACAGTACAACCTGCTTGAAATGGTCATCTCCATGTACCCCCATTTGTCCAATATAGGAGATGTCCATTATAACATTATGGCATGTTTGTAAAGTACTGTACTGATCACATTAGTGGTTAAGCTAGTGTGCCTTTTTTCCCACATTTTCTTGCACTCTACATTCTGTGCTTGGTGACATGTGCAGATTAGGTGCAGCTTTCTATGTAGAGAGCAGAAGGGAGATCCAGGGTCAAAACACATTTCTTTATGTTTTATTTGTACAGCTGCTAAAAAAACATCAGGAAATAGATTCAGGGGGTTAGGTGCTCAGTATGCTCAAAGTGTTCAAGTGTGTTTTTGATTTTTTGTGTGATCACAGTACTGTAGTGTTTTTATGTGGTACAGATACCAGTACTCCTGCTGTGAAGGCTGACTCACTGATTTTGCAAAATAATCTGATTGTGCTCTGGGTACGTTTTGTTCTTGTGTACTGTGCCCATGATTTTTCTATGGCACTCATGACAGACCAATCAGGGGTGATGTCCTCTCTTTGTTCCATCGCACAGCAAAGTTTAAGTGTAGCATCCTTAACTTCTCGTGGTGTGACCTGAGGCTCCATTAACAAACTTGGACAGTCATCCTCTGTTTCACTGTCAGAGGTGGGTTGCGACTGTGTCATGCTTGTCACGATAGTGGCAGTATTGTCCTTCTCCTCTACCTTTGTGTGATCTCCA